>JAUTXW010000098.1:152500-1352500 GCA_030620095.1 Kuschelorhynchus macadamiae
CAGCAGACGGATATTTTTATTGCAAAAATGCGGGTTAAAAATATTAGGCAGGCTTACACATAGAGAGTCTTGTAATCCACTGTTTAAGTTCAAACAAATTGCTTCTTCAATCAAACAGGCCATCCCACAAACATGATACGAGTGAGAAAGAATTACTGTTGCCGGAAAGTCATTGTACAACTTTTTTTCAAAAAAGCACCTTTGTTTGTCTTTTTTTAATGCACTTGACGACGATATTCGTAAATCTCCTATTTTAAAAAATAGAGTCAAGAAAATATTTTTGAGGAAAAACTGCTACTCTGTACAGAATTTTTGTATGACTTAGACTGAAATGTTTTTACTTTTTCTTTCTTACCTTTGACTTTTTCTCCAATTATTTTACACTGTATATTTATTCTATATTGCACTTGTAAATTGATTAAATAAAAATTATTATTATATATTTTCATTTATTTTATAATTCAGTACTCTACAGAAATCTCTCCCCATATGGTACAAATGATTTCCTAAAAGCTGCAATAAAACTTATAGCAGGATCTATCAATCACACATTTACAATTTAAAATCCAAAAACATAAAACATTGCCTTTAAATGATTGTAGAGAATTATATATATTATATAAATGTCTGGAAAAGTTATTGTTGTAATTTTTCACTAGTCGTCCAATAAAACTTTGAAAGCGATAGTTAATTCTGTGAGGTCTTTCCTGGAATAAGATCCTGTTTCTTGTGTATCTCTGGGGGATTCGAAAATTAATGTTAGAAAACAACTCTGCGCAATCAATATTACCATTGACAACTTGGTAGAGAAAAAAGACCATGGCATTCTCGACGTTTTTTTAGGCTTTCCAGTCCAACCAAATGAATCCTAGTGCTATATGGCATGTCAATAAGAATTTGGCAAATATATTTTGAACTGCTTCATGTTGAGACACAAGGAGGATGGAGACCAGATTATATTGTTGTATTCCAAAATACTTCTGACAAGCCAAACATTAGGTAGCCCTTCAAGGTAACATTGATGATATGTTCATTAAATGTCACTTCTCGGTCAAAAGTTATACTCATGTCATTAATCTTTTCAACTCGCTGTATAAATTCATCTAAAACATAATTATACATTAGAAGTGCCTTTCGATGGTGGAAGCTTATTACTCTAAATGTACCTGCATTGCGATTGAGATGGTTATTGTTGCACCAACGGACCAGCTCATTTAATTCATACTGAACCATCTCACAGTCTTCCTCTGCATACAAAAACATTTACACTTTTCAAAAATCTTGATGACATCGTTGAAATAATGCTGGTCCTAAGTGAGAACTCACTGGTACTCCAGATTTAACCTTGATTTACCTACATATTGCACCATTTATTTTAACATACTGCTTCCGATTGGTTGAATAGGACCTAATTATGTACCACTCATTCCATAAATTCTTAATTTCTCTAGAAGTAAGTTATGATACACACAACATCAAAGGCCTTAAATATGTCAGTGTGCACCACATCAATTTGACATCCTTCCTCGATATTCTAGACAAGGAAGTCTGCTAATTGGTAGCAGTTGATCACCCTTTAAAAAATACAGAGAGCAGGGAAATGCCTCTGTAATTCTTGATATCTGTTCTTGAACCAGATTTAAAAATTAGGAAAAGAAGACTCCTTCCAGATCTTGGAAAAATACACAGGGGTTTGACCAACAATGTACAACCTTTTATAAATATAGGAGGCAAACCATTTGGACCTGAGTTCTTGTTTCTATCAATATAATTAATCTTCCTCAAAATTTCATCTTTTGTAAAGTTGTAAAAAGTAAGAGCATTATCTTACTTTTTAGATCCCAGGTGTGCTTTGATCTATGCTGTATAATACTATTGCATGTATTCAAACAGATAGTTAACGAAACAACAAGGCAAAAGAACTGTCTCGATAATGTGTTTTCGAATTTTGGCGAGACCGCCCATACCAGTGTAAATGAGATTGGTTTGTCAGACCACCGAGAACAGCTGATAGAGTTTCCAATCTCTTTTATAAATTAACAACGCAAAATTTTGAGAACTACATGTAGAGCCATAAGTGAGGCAGGTAAAACTCCCTTTTATAATAAAATTGAGGCAATGACTTGGAACTTTGTGAATGATTGTAACCTCGGTGCGGGCGAAAAGTTTACATTGTTCACAGGCCTACTACCCAATGCATTTGAAAGCTCATTTCTCGAAAAAACTTACTCTAAAATGGTTAATCAGAGCCATACGAATACCTGGTTTAATAATGATCTTAGATCTATGAGGGGACTTCGCAATTTCTTTCGGAACTGCAAACCAATACCCTTCCAATAGTTTAAAAAATCTTCTGCTGGAACAAAAAAAACTTTATAGAAAAGCCATTAATAATGCGAAACAGCCGCTAACGATAATCTAATAATAAATTCTTCCAATTTCACCAAGACTATGTGGCAAATACATAACCAATATAGGGGCATAATAAAAACTAACCATGTTGCTCCAAGTATTTCACCTGATGAATTCAATGACTTCTTTGTGGGCATAGCTGTTGACCTGCAAAATAAAATTCCACCCTCTGACACTGATACCTTGGATATCAGGTAATTGGGACACTTATCAGTTAAAGGATTTCACATTCATTGAAATGAGACATAATAAATCAACTTAAAAATAAAAAAGCAAAGATCCATTTGGATATATTGTAAATCTGATTACAAATATAAAAAATCTTATACTTTATCCATCGACTAAACTAATCAACCAGTATAACAATGAAAATATTTTCCAAATATACTTAAGCAGGCAATTGTAGTCCCAATATTTAAGAAAGGTAATCCAAATGACATTTCAAATTATAGACCAATTTCACAGTGACCATTTTTTTCAAAAATGTTCAAAAAGTGCATAGCTGTAAAGATCGCTTTATTTTTTGAGTACAATAAACTTTTCTCAGAGCAACAATTTGGATTTCGAAAAAACCTAAACACATCATTGGGCATTTTAAATTCTTGAAGCTGTTACTTCTTTCACCGATCTGCGTGTTATTTTTGATGAAAATTTAACTTTTAATCTGCATATTGATAGCATTGGACCCATGGTTTTTAGATTGCTGGGCTTTATAAAACGACATACAAAGTATGTGACTGATACCAAAGCAATTGGCTATCTTTATAACTCATTGATTAGGAATGTTTTGGAATACTGTTGTGCAATATGGAGTACTTCATATCAGTGACACGTTAACAGAATCGAAAAAGTTCAAAATAAGATTTGCAAAATACCTCTTATATAAATTTAATTTTCCATATCAAGAGCTCTTCTTTGTAGCCTGCCAACCTTAGTTTCGAAGAAAGAAGGCATTTCATATTTTTCTAAACAAATTGGTCAATGAAGGGATTGACTGTGAAATTTTGCTGGAGTCAGTCTCATTTTTGGTTCCTAATAGGAGAACGAGACAATCTCAATTATTTTAGAAAGATACCACCGTACAAATTATGGTCTTAGTGCATTTGTTGACTGGCTAGTATGCAACTACAATCGTCACTTCCCAGACATGACATTTTTAAGCACTTTGCAGCTAAAAAGGCAGTTAAGCGGATTGGTTTTGTGATGTTTTCTGTCTGTCCTTGTTCACGTAGATTCTTGTGATATTTATGTATTATGTTGCTTTTGGACCTGAAATCTTTATTTACCTGTTCTTCCCAGGGTTATTTGACTTAGTACTTTTTGACGTTATTTGCGAGTTCGTACCATTTGGAATGTTTAGCATTCTGCAGTTTCAGAAGGCCATTTGTCCAATGCGTGCATCGGCGGTCATTTTTGTGACCTGAGTAAGGCCAGTGACTGCGTGTCCCATTAGATTCTTAAAAAAAAACTGAAATGCTACAATTTTCATGAAGGTAGTACTGCACTCATCCAGAGTTATCTCTTGGATCGTAGGCAGATGGTGCGGGTTGCTGTGAGAGGGGGGTGGACTGGGGTGCCACAGGGGTCCATTCTGGGTCCCCTACTTTTTTCTGATTTACATAAATGACCTACCCCGAGTTGATAGTGCTCACTATACCCTCTTCCCTGATGACACCACAATCGCCTGCCGATGCCGTGAGGGGGATCTGGCGGAGGCTATGGAAAGCGTGAGAGACGCTCAACGCTTCTAAAACTCAGTCCATTGTGTCCCCTACTTCCTCCTACTGTCCTCTCTAGTTCCCCCCAAAGATAAAGACCCAAATGGGAAATTCTTGGGGGAGTGGTATGTGTTGGAATGTACACACAGAAGCCTGTTGTTATACATGTTGAGCTAGTACTGCTCACGCTGGTTGGTTGCATAACAGGTGGATAAATTTCATACTCCAAGAGAAGATTCAATAAATCATTTTTATCTTGCCTATTTTCCGAAATTTGAGGATGCCACTAGAAATAGTCTTAAGACTTTGGTTTATAGTAACCTTCATGGATGAATAGAGGTCCGGTCTTCTCCGGTCTATGTTTTTCTACTGCAACTTCAGAGAATTTTTCAAATTAAAAAATCCTTCAGGTTATCTGCCGACGTATTTGGTTGTAGTCGCGTTACATGTAGTGAAACCATCTTTGGAACAGTTTGAATTGTATTTGTGCTTTTATTACCACCGACAACAAATCGCGGACGCTTACGTCGTGGAACTGACCAACCGTCATTATCATTTAATGGAGAGGTAAGTTGTTGCACTTCCAAAATTTTATTTTGTATCAATGCATTATTAATGAGTGCTTTTATTTCTACAGGATCCACAAGATTTTTTCTCTAGGCCCCAGAGATACCGGTCTTTTTATAGCCAGTTTAAGTTTTGTTTTTTATTTTGTGTTTTGGGTTGATACTGTCCATGTGTGACGTTTGTTTTGATTTGACCGCTTTTGGATAGACATTGAGGCTACATACAGGACCGTTGTCGGACCTGTTGGCAAATCATCGTTTTTGCATTTACATTGTTTAAATTCGCCGTACCCGGCTCTTGATTTTTTTGGTGTAATGATCTCTTTCAAAATGGATGGTGTGTTTTCTGGGAACAGGGAGATTGATGTGGGAGTTCCTCAGGGATTGGCGCTGGGTCCTTTACTGTTCCTAATTTACATCAGTGATCTGCCAGATGTGGATCCCACGGCCAGTTATACCTTGTTTGCACATGAGACAACTATCACATGTGTAAACGAAGATCTTGGTAAGTCCCAGGAATGGTTTGTTCCAAATAGGGTTTTTTTGAACCAGGAAAAAACGCAAAACATAATATTTTCATGCTCATGAGACCTATTTCAAAGATCTATAAAATGCTCCTGTCAGGTTTTTGGGTATCTACCTGGATGAAGGACTACATTGGGATACTCACATAACCCATTTGTGTAAACTATTAAGCTAAAACATCTTTATGCTTAGAAACTTCAGTTATAGTGTGTCTGAAAGCGTACTAAAAGAAGCACATTTCGCAACCATTAATTGGCATATAGCATATGCTGAGATCGCTTGGGGACATAGTAGAGGAGCTGCACTAGTTTTTGTTCTGCAGAGGAGGGCAGTCCAGCTAGTGTGTGAACAGGGATACAGAGAGGACTGTTGCCTGGCATTTATAAAAAGTAAATATATAATATATAATATATAATATATATATATATATATATATATATATATATATAATATATATATATATATATATATATATATATATATATATATATATATATATATATATATATATATATATATATATATATATATATATATATATATATATATATATATATATATATATATATATATATATATATATATATATATATATATATATATATATATATATATATATATATATATATCTGTAAAATTACTTGAATTATATTCATTCGAAAGTTTTTTTTAATGAAGTTTCTGGTTTTTATGTTTTTATTTTCTTCCCTGTCATAGGAAGGTTTTTTCTTAATTGAACTCAAATTGTATTATCTATTATGTTAAACTAACATATCAACTACCTCTAACAAAATAAAACAATACCTATATTTTTATCACACTTTTATTCGCAGACACTTAACTTAAAACTTAAAAAGGGAAAAGAGGCAAATAGGATATTAAAAATCTAAAAGGATTTTATCAATTTATAATAATCACTGTATTCATCTCCTATTCTAAATATACAAATCCTTAACTTCACATATCAAGAGTGGCCCATATAGGAAACTGTATACCCCCACTACGAGCTACTTCACTCCATACAGAAGAAGCTGGAGGACTTATGTGAGAAATACTGGCTATAGATTCTGTACCCACATTTTTAAGTTGTTTTCTAAAAACATAATTGAATTAACATGAGTAATTTATTATATATTATTGTATTAAAAATAATATATATATATATATATATATATATATATATATATATATTTACATATATATATTGTATTTTTAATACGCTACATGCAGATGACTTAAAAATATTGAAATGTATTGACACCGAAGATGCAGTGGAAGTGTTGTGAAATGACCTTCGTAGATTTGAGATTTAGTGCACCCACAAAGCAATGACCCTTAACTTAGAAAAATGTAAATATATTCAATTCTCAAAAAAAAAATAACTACTATAAATAAATATGTAATTAATAATCATGCATTGGTAAATGTAACTAATATTAGAGATTTAGGTGTAATATTTGATACAAAACTCACATTTAATGATCACATTAAAATTTGTTGTAACAAAGCTTTTAAAATGCTTGGATTTGTTAAGCGTCATACCAAAGATTTTGGGAGTATATGGGATCTAGAAACTCTATGTACTTCAATTATAAGATCACATTTGGAAAACAGAACCAATGTCCAATGTCTGGTCACCATACTTTGATGTTCACATTAATGCAATAGAACAAGTTCAGAAAAAATTTCTGAGGTATATTGGCTATAAAATGAAGATCCCTTCAGAGTCCATAGACTATACTCAAATACAACACCTTTTGGGACTTGAGTCTCTTAGTGATTGTCATAAAAATATGGATCAGTTACTAATTTTTAAATTACTGTCAAATCAGATTAAATGTCCTGAACTATTGTCATATATAAACATACATGTACCACGCAGAAGCCTGAGGGTTGCAGGCACATTTATGCCTGAAAAGCACAGACACTAATAATACCCTAATGTAGTTATCTATTCAGGAGTTTCTGTGAGACATGGTAAATGTTATTTCTTACTGTTTTATGTCATGTTAATTACAAAAAAAAGCTATCTTATAATGTTAATGTTTTATATATGTATGTATTTAAACTGTTTATAGATTTTATTTTAAAATGACTATTTATTTGTTCTTTTTTTTTAAACTACCTATTAAAATAATAATATCTTGATTGTAATAATTGGACATTGACCGTTAATAAAATTTAAATGAAAATGGCATAACTAGGCCATCAGAAACGGGGGCAAATAAGTCGCTGAAAAACTTTTACTTAATTTTACTCTCATGTATAGTTAAATAAGCAAATCATAGTATCCAATATTAACAAGAACATAATGATATACAAACCTAAGAATCTGTTTAGTAAATTATGCAGGTATAAACCTTCAAAAACACGTAGGTGAGCAAAAAAATTAAAACAAAAATTAAAATTTTCACTTTAATTAATACATTTATGTGGTGCCTGTAATTATTACCTATTGATAGGTGATAATTATGAAATTAACACTTGTAAAATTAATTGTGCAAAAACTTGATTGAAGTAGAAGGGGCAGATGCATACTAGTAAAACTGGTGTAGAACTACTTACTTTGAATTTTTGGTTTTGTTGGTTGAGCAGTCCTTAATGAAACATTTGGAATAGCTGTGATTTCTTCAATCTGAATTGACAAAGCAGCAAGACCAAACTAAACAATAGGCAGATGGTCCCCTATCTTTTCACGTGTGAAGGAACAAATGTAATATGGTAAGTTATGTTTAATTGGTTTATTTTTTTACCTTAGAAATAAAATCCGGCTTTTGTAGAGATTAGATATATTTCATTTTCTCACTTTTTTTGGGTACACTGTAGAGCTTAACATGAAATAGAAACATTTCAGCAAAAAAAAATTGGTGGATAAACCACTTTTTTTTGTGAAAAAAGCATAACAAATAGTTATAACTTTGTAAGGTCCTATATGCCTATAAATGTCTGCTGTTACATTATGTTAAAATTGCATGAAAAATAAATAATTAGATTATATTATTATATAATAGCTATACTGTTTTTTAATACGAGTTTTTAAAAAACTAATGTTAAAAGTGTATAAACAAAATACATTGATGTTATTCATCTAAAAAATTCTTAAACAGAAAATTAACTGACCTTTGGGATTTCATGATTAATCGGCCATTTCCTCGTAGTCAAGAAACAATGTTGCCAAATTTAATTTCATTTTGCCGGCGAAATCATTCATGTTTATGATTATTAGGGTTGTTAATAATAGTTTGTTGCATAGTTTAAACGCTGTCATTAGAAGCACAAGGTGAAAAAGTAAAAGGTTAACACCAGGTTAGGCACCGAAGGCATCATTATTAAAGCCATAATATAAAACCCTGAACAGTAAAAAAACCTACCGGCGGGGCTAGCAACCAATCACTGGCAACATAGAGGGAAGTTTAAAATTACATCATAAATCAAGAAATGTAAGGAAATTTGGCAATACTATAAGTGTCCTTTTACTTTTAATACCATCTTTTACTTTTAATACCAGTTTTTTATTGCAATGTTTTGAAAATTGTAGGGAATTTGGTCAGGTTTTATTTTTTTTTTCCTTAGTCAAATGTGCTTCATCTGTAAATTTTATTATTTAATCTGTACTATAAAACATAGGCTTTCGATAAATTAAAAAATAAAAATGCTTACTTTCAACAAAACCCTGAAATCCATCTGTTGGAACTGAATCTTTTGGAAAAGCATAGAATCTATATTTACCTCTTTCAGTGTAATGTTTACAGTTTGGAGCAAAGAACATTACCATTTTTAACACAAAAAAAATAATGAAAACACAAATCGTCCTTCCTCTTTGAAAAAATTTGAATTATTGTGGAGAACTTGATAGCATATTTCATTGCCATAATCTTAAAAGTAAAAAAGAAATCATAACCCTGCAACACATAATATTACATACATATAAATATTGTGGATATTTAAGTAAAAATCAAGCTTTAAATACTAACAATCGACAATATACACTTGTAGTTATTCCTAAATATACTTACACGTAACAACACTAAAAATTCTCTTCAAAAACTGGAAAAAACAACTCAATACATGGATAACCAATGCTAAACAAAATTTGTTTAGAAAGTGATCACTGATCTGACTCAACACATCACCACGCAGTCTAGCTATCTATTGTTGTAGATATACGCTCTACCTTTAAATCATAACCTTGCCCAATTTAACCAAACCTAACCTAACATTATGTTACTGCTAATAATATGTTTTAATTAAAGCCTCGACTTTTAGCATATTCAATTTCCTATGAACAGTTACGGCAATGAGATAACTTTCGGTATATTTTTGTTCCTTAGCATTAAATTTACGGAACATACTTTATATTAATGCAGTGAAGTACAGTGATCGACTAAAATAAGCAAAGAGGGTAATTAAACTGATTCAGTTCGTTACAGAATCTCTAGAAATTAGAAGTCATTACAGAGAATGACTGAAATTGCCAGTCAAACGCTGTTCCATTTCAACAGTTACATTGTTTGGCAGCAATACGTGAAATGACTAAACATTTCAGGGTATGAGGGATTTCACTGTTTGACGCCGACATATATATTCTGATGCAAACCACTCCACCGTTTTGTTGTTCATATTCCATTTGTTCAAAATTGTGGGATCTTTAAAATGAAAAGTTACATAGACCTGGTGGTAAAAAACATAATTTCCTCACCCACAGACTTATGCCCTAAACAATACTTACATTAAGAGCAGCAAAACAAAATGTACCATCTATCAAGAGTTGATAAGGTTGTCTAAATCCATAATTATTGTTAAAAAATCCTAAGTTTTTAATAACTTTTTTATACCTCCGAATTTTCATATTTTTATATACCTTCCCACCTTACTTCTTTTCTACTTTCATTATGTATTATGTTTTTGTTCAAGTCCGAGTATTGGTGTTGATACTTGACAGTGCTGCCATTGTTGCCAACATAAAATTGGCAAATTGCGCACTTAACACACACCATCAGTATTGCCAGATTTAAACGTAAAATCGTGGACGGCAGCGCATTTTCTATCTCAAACATGATGACCATAAAAAAACCTTTACGACCGTATTTACTAAAAAGGTTTAAAATCAGACCAGGTTTAACTTGACAGTTATAGGTTTAAGAGGACATTTTTAACAATTCAACAAATAAATTTATCTAAATGTCACAATTACAAAATGAAAGTGACATAAGCGAAACATAACTGGCGAACTGAGAATTTTAAGTACCATGCAACTAGACCTGGGGTGCGATTTTGCACCCATCATTTCGTTAGTTAACGAAAATTTTCTCCATTCGGAGAGCTGTTCGGCATGACAATCGGATTTTCCGATCGTGGTTCATTAAAACCAACCTATTACTAAAGCCGCCATTTTCCGAATCTGTCAGTTCTTGAGTTTTTGATAATATCTGAATTTACTGCCGTGGAGTCTAATTTCGTAAGATAAAAAATAGTTTTGATTACTTGAAAGCTAAGCCGTGAGATATTAGCATATACATCATCATACCGTAAGTAATAAACAGATGCTAAAATATTCAAGAAAATCATGAAAACATGGAACCTCCAAATAGGCAGCGAAAATACGAAACTCGTAAGAAAATCCTTCAAATTACACAAGGTAAGCTAATCTGTTTAAAAAATATTATCTATGTCATATTATTACTAAACCTGTATATTTTAGTTATTAATGAATCATTATTTTTAATTCCCTGAATTCTTTCCTGATTTGATCATTTTGTTAGAAGTAGGAGAAAGCATAGAACGCTATCCTCAAAATGTACTTATTTTGAAGAAATATTTAACAAATTTGTGAATATTCTGTTTAAATAATTATATTATTTACTATATGGTGCAAAATTCTATATCACCTATTTTATTTTTAAAAGAAAAGAGGGACCTATGTTAATATCTATTCTAATCCAGCACAGCGGCTGTTATGCAACCACATAAACATCAAACATCTATCTGCCTTTGAAACGGGGTGCGCCTTCCACAGAAAAATAATATAGTAATATAGGCGAAATGCGTTCATCGGGAGAACAAAGCGTTTTAAACTTAGAGTAAGAATAAAAATCTTATTCTCGGTTGTAAATGCCCGTTGTTACTGGGGAATGGCCCTCCCTATTTGAGGAATACGGCAGTATTTTAATTAAATTTGGTCTCCCGTAACCTAACCTAACTTTTTAGTAAACAGTAAACAAGAAAGTGGATCCAGTCTTCCGGTTCGTCTCGTCGAATGCAGACCTCTGTGTTGTTTTGGTGCCACGTGTTCGGTTTTGCTGCTTTATTTCGGGGGAAACGGGAGACTCAACCGCTCAGTGGAAAAACCCCGCTAGAAAGGGAGCAACGCTGTGAACGTGTGAGGCCTAGTTGTTCCTGCATTCTATCCCGTTCGTCTGCCGCAGTTCTACATAGAATATTAGCGTAACGGCCGCTACGTGGCGGGAGTGGGAGGGGTAAGGGGATAGCTTGAAAGAAAGGGTCATCTCGTGATATCAGTAGTACTCTCAAGGGGCACCTAGTGGAAGCCTGCATTTCAAAAATTTAAAGAGGAATTATTAAAGTATTTGAAAGATTCGGGGTAAAGCCTAGAGCTCGCCATCCGGATATCCTACCGATAACGCCTCCAAACTGGACCAAGGTGCAGGGTCGACTTCGAGGGTCGCCGATTTAACGACTCTGAGCCCCGGACGGAGGGCAATCTGGCGACTGCCTCGTAGCAAAGCCAATAAGTCCTGTTATGTAACAGGCTGAACAGGAATGAAGAAGAAGAAGAAAGTGGATCAGCTGATGGATCACTTGCGGAAACATAACAGTGGTTTAATAATGGTGTATTTAAGTATTGCAAAATTGAACATAAATTCCAGTAACTAGGAACCAATTTAAGAATAATATTTTTTATTGATGGAAAGACTAAAGAAGCAATAAGGGCAGTTGAATCTAGATTATCATAATGGTGATACCTGAGACTTCAGGTAGGCATGTATTTCTATATTTTAACAAATAGAATGTACTTGCTTAAATTATATTTGTCTATGTCAAGGTATATGTATAACTTGTAAACAAAAGTATTCCTTAACAGGTATTATCAAAGAAAATTTATAGTGTAACCTATTATTTTCTTAGGTATTATATATTTTCACTGTTAAGGGAGAAATGAAATAATCTTTGTTTTTCTTTAAAAGAACTACAGTCGGAATTATATAATGTTATAATAATTAGAGAAGGGAAATAATTAGTTATATTACACGGTATGTGGTGTATGGCACATTTATTGATTATAGCAATATTTTTACAACTTTTGCAGAATATGACACTAAAAAGAAGGGAATGATACAAGAAATGATGTCCAGTATTTGATACAGAATTTTCATTTAACTTTCACATACTTAGTCAATATAAGGAAGAACAATCACCGAAGCACAATTACAAATTCCTCGATAAGCTATATTGTTGATTCAAATTTGAACTCGACCATTTTGATTGTAGAAGATATATACCTGTGTAAGTATTAATTGTGATTATTTTGTTTTTTTTTTATATAAAGAAACTTACTATAATATTAGACTTAGACAGGTTAGGCTACTATAATTCATAAGCTTATGTTTAGCAAAGTCTACTGCAAAACATACCTATGTTTTCATTATAGCAAATCATCAGTTCCCAGTATCAAACAGAATTTAACAATTGAAACCTTGTTTAATTTGACTAATGGTTTTTGCACTGATATTCTGTCGGAAAACAGCAGCAAGATAATGCATAACAACTCAACTGACGAATGGTGCACTTATTTTTTTATTATGTCATTCATTAAGCTTTGTGCTAGACACCTCGTTATGTTTTATATGTTTGTCTAATTTTATACAGTGTGACTTAAATAAGTTTGAAGTGTGTGTTTTTCCTTGGGTTTTGGTAATTGCCATTTTTAATGTGTATTTTTAAATTAGTCTTTTGTGCAAATCTATGAATCGCTTTTGAAGTTTCACATCACAATAAAAATATTCTATTTAAAAAAATAACTATTATATGTCTTAATAAGTGCATTATGTTTAATGGAATTTATTTGTTTATTCTTATGTAAAATTGTACAGGGTGCCGGGTTATATTTTAAACGTTAGCCTTATTCTATGGGTTATCAAAAAACTTTAAATGCAAATGTTTTTGGGTTTGAACGGAATCATCATTCTTGCTGATTATAAATATACTAGGTTTAAACTTTAATCTCTAAAGATAACAGAGAAATTTTAGAAAAACCCTGCCATAAAAGAAAATGTGAAAGAGAGAGATGGAGAAAGGTCCAATATAGTGGAGTCAGTGGGAATACATTGCTTCTTATGATAGGGTTTTTCTTAAATTTCTTGATTGTCTTTAGATATAAAGGTCTTAAACCTAGAAAATGTTTGAGATGTATCTATTATACAGGGTGTGCGTTTTAAAATAAGAAGTCGATGCCCATTTGCTAAATTTCTGATTACCTTTTGTTTGTTTTTCTTGTAAATTGCCCAAACCTAAACATTTTTATATTTAAAGTTTTTTGATAACTTATAATAAAGTCTATAGGGTACCGTTTAAAATATAACCAGACATCCTGTACATAAAATCTGTATAAAATATCAGATGTGTTAAAAATTTAAAAAAAAACTACATAGATATACATAAAGGAACAAAAGTAAACCAAACTTAATTTTAGAGAAAAAATTATACATTATACCTATATCATGAAGAAATTTTATTTTTTGTAAGTTAAGTTTACTGTGTTTACCATTTTTAACCAATCCAGTATTATGTAATTCTGTGATACTTTGTTAGGTACTGGAAGTACATTTTGTAAAGATATATTAAATATTTATGCAGGATGTCCCAAAAATGTGGTATAAGGTGCAGCTGCTGTTTTTTTATTATGAACTATTTTGTTTTATTAAAGAATAAGACATCTGGTTTATATGTAATTTGGTAAACTGAAGTTTAATACCTTAAAAAAGACCATACATAGAAATAAAAAAGGAATTTGTAATTTGTTTTGTTTAAAATTTTATTTTTTAAACTTCAATTTACTTGAAACATCTGTATGTTCCTTGTTTTAATCATATCAAATAAAGTATAACTGGCCAAAGTCTAGGAAAATTAAGATTACTCAAAGTGAAAACTGTATTTTGTAACAAGAAACATTTTTTTCTCGATTTTTTCTTCATAACTTTTTTTTATAAATTCAAGTCTGTCTCTATTTTGTAAGATTTGGAGGTGTTCATGGTATCTATTGTTCAGAAAGTCAAGAACTACAAGATATATAAAATTTAGGGAATTTCCCTCAAGCTAGTTTTATAAGATTTATGTGTAGTCCTAGTAGCCACGTCGCAATTCTCCCATTCTTACAGGCTTTGTTCAGTATAATTTTTAGAATACCACTAGATTGTGACATATAAATGACGAACTTAAACATGGAAATTTTTTGGACAATATTCAGGTTTCAACTGTCTAGCAGGCGCGTAACTAAGGGGGGCATAGGGAAGGCCATCTCTTATTTATGGAATATTGCATGGGCGCCCACAGAACCATAACTAATAAAAAAAAAAAACAAAAGAGGTCATGCATAGTCCATTTGGTATATAAATGTAATTTATATATGTAATATACAATATTTACATTTTCCAGGGGAGGCATTTTGCTGAAAATACCCTTTATATGAAGAAAGTTTTTTGGTATTCGGATGTGGATTATCCTGGGTAGAAAAGAACAATATATTTCGTTTTGTAATAGTCATTGTGGTGTATAAACATTTTGAGAAAATGACAAGGGCTTAGATAATACTCTGTGTAACAGATTTCTTGTGGCCTTTTGCATTTTCGAAGTGATAAATTTAAGATATAGTGCTAGGCATTATAGAAAACCACAACTCAATATATAAATTCTGGTTGAAAATTAGTAAACTTGAATTTTGTCCACAAATTTGCATGTATAACTGCGCATCTGTCCAGTAGTTTACTATAGGACATCAGTACCTAAAATTAATTAATTAATGTAGGGGTTATGGTTATATTTAATAAAAAAAAAATTGGGTGGAGGTACTATACATGCTGTTGGTTAGAAAAAAAGTTTAAAAAGCCATATTTATAGGGATATTCTTATTTTCTTAAGAAGAATATGAGTATCGCATTTAATTTTTAACTAAAATTGGAAATATACCTATTTTATCAATAAGTTTTTTAATAGCATATTATTTCATTTAAAATATCCTTCTTTTGCAGCTGATTTTTCAAAAAACAATTTTTTTACAGTACTTTTTCTTCTTTTTAGGTATTTCAAGTCACAGTGTGAGTCATTTGGACCTTTCGTAAAAGAAAATGATGTGGACTTACGTATCACCAGAATGCAGCAGCAATTGAAACTAATTTCAGCTTGTAACAACTTGAACAATAAAAAAATGTCCAATTCTAATATTTTTTTATTTAGTGACAAATATAAAATTGATTTTTTACTACAGATTTATGACTACACTTAAATCTAGAAAAATAATTATATTTAGGCATTTTATAGATACAGATTTACAGGGATATAGAGAGTTAGAGATTGATACCACTATGAAATTAGTTACGGGTAGTATTATATATGAATCTTTAAACATATTTCCAAAAGTTAAGGTATGAAAGTGGAAATATTTATTTTTCAGTTCCAATTGTTTCTTTTGGTAGTTATGTAAACTCTCCAAACGGCGATTTTTAGTTTTTAGATAAAATTACTCTGTTAGGTATAGCATCAACTGTGCAGTAATTTTATTATTTTTAATGCAAAGTAAATTTTCTCCTTCCCAATCATATGGTAATTCTCAGTATCTTTGAAATATATAGAGAGTGACAAAATATATATTTTTATTAAATGAATACCCTGTCTATTTTTTACAACAATGAAAAGCTAAAAAATATCTTCCCAAAAAACTTCGTGCCAAATTTTCTGATGTACCTACCTATGATATTTAAGAAACTAAAACTAATACCTGCCTACAAATGGCCATATTATTTTTGAATATATAAATTTCAGTCGTAACAGTTACAAATAGAGTATTTCTTAAAAGGGCTTCTTTATACAGAGCATTCCATGTAAAAAATTACACTTTATGTAATTTTTTAGTACGAGAAATAATAAAAATATTAGAGAGGGATCACTTTAAATGGCAATCAATTTCCCTTGTACAGATTGTCACTACAATTTACTGCATATTCAAATAATTTATTAGGCCGTCATTTAGTTCTGTTATACAAGATTCGGATTAAAATTTTACCAGTCTGTCTCTATTTCTCACTTGAGTTTTATACAGTTTTAATTCATTAGGGCGCCATTTTGTTTCGCCATATTCGATTTTTACCAAAATGTTTCCATTCCTTTGAAAACTTAAATTCAACTGGATAAGTAGTTTTTATGCTATGCTGCGTACAGATAGACTGACGGAAGTGGGAAAACATGTTTGTTTCGCCATATTCGATTTTTACCAAAACGTTTCCATTCTGTTGAAAACTTAAATTCAACTGGATAAGTAGTTTTTATGCTATGCTGCGTACAGACAGACTGATGGAAGTGGGAAAACATGGGGCCCAAGCACCCTAAAATGCAAAGTTCTACAAAAATGTCAAAGGGTTAATTTTTTATTCTTGTAAACTGGTCTAAATGCTGGTGGTTGCCCTTCTTCAATAAGGGCTTGTATTTATTTTAAACTTTATAATTTAATGGTAAAGTATTAAATTTTATTTGTTTATTTTTCTAATGATTTAATAAATCCTATTAGGCATTTTAATAATTTTAACACAGAATAAGCGTGTAACTTATTTTATTTAGACCATATTACCATTTTATTAAAAATCGTCTTAAACAATACATATTGGAAAGTTATTATAAAAACATATTTTTATTAGCAATTCATTAGATAAATATAGAAAACAAATGTATTAGAAATTAAAGTAGGAAGTTTCATTTTGGAAAAAAATTTAATTCAGAATAAATAAAACAAAATTTTGACTAGTACATCTAAAACTAGTCCACTCTAATAAAGATATTTATGCATTTATCACTACAGTACATTGAATTTGTAAACATTAAAGAAAAAAAACTTAAACTCTATCTCAAGATATGGCATACTAAAGTATTCAACAATTGTCTGTTAAATTTATTAGATTTTAATTTAATATTGATTCTTTAACAAGGGTTTGCTTAGTGTCCTTTTTATTTAAAAAGGTGTTATGTATCTTAAAATAGTTATTTCCTACCTAGAAATACCTGACATTGCCTTTAAGAATATCATATTCTCTAATGTCTCTAAAATATCTGGAAATACCTCCTATAAGTGCAAAAATATTATATTACGCTTTTATAATAAGGTATAATAACATTAAAATCTGTTCTGGAAAAGCACAATATAATATCGACTAAAATGTTCACCTTTTTTCACTGCACTCACATGTAGTGATTAATTAAAGTCAAATTTAGGTCTCTTGAAATCACCACTTATTTGTTAACTTCTGTTTTATTAGAATATTAGTAGGTATGAGGTACAATAATTATTCAATCACCAATTGATGCCAGCAATGCTGTTGTATCTTCCCTTTTAGAAGTGTAACAAACAAAGTATTAAGGATCTCCAGGCAGACCTTAGAAGCATCAGATTTTTAATTCTTCATCACCTTTTAATTATTCTCAAAATAATAAAGATGCTGAATTAGGCCAAACAAACTCGTCGTGTTTTGCTCAACGTCGATGCTACTTCCAACCTTTGTCAGTTGTTTCGCTAAATCACGTGATTTAGCGATTCGTTAACTAACGAAATGATAAGTGGAAAATCGCACCCCTGGTCTAAATGTTAAACCTTGTTCTATCTTTCTTTCTTTCTCAAAATGGAGTCGGCTGCCACTTTTTTGCTTTCAGCGCCATTCTCCAGCCCAATAGGTAGGATGTCCGGATGGCGAGCTCTTAGCTCCCGAACACCCCGAATTTTTCAAATAATTCTTAATTTTTTTCTTCTTTTAAATTCTGAAATGCATCTTGGCTTCCACTAGGTGCCCCTTGAGAGTACTACTGATATCAGATGACCCTTTCTTTCAAGCTATCCCCTTACCCCTCCCACTCCCGCCACGTAGCGTCCATTACGCTAATATTCTATGTAGAATTGCGGCAGACGAACCGGATAGAATGCAGGAACAACTAGGCCTCACACGTTCACAACGTCTGCTCCCTTTCTAGCGGGGTCGTTAGTTTCCACACTGAGCGGTTGAGTCTCCCGTTTCCCCCCCGAAATAAAGCAGCAAAACCGAACACGTGGCACCACTTATGCTAACAACACAGAGGTCTGCATTCGACGAGACGAACCGGAAGACTTTTAAACCTTGTTAGTGACTACGGGGGTTACAGTCTAACAGTGTTGTCGACTACTGAGTCCTACTAAATCTAGTCAGTTTCGCATAGGTTTGCCAACCCGCCCGATTTAGGCGGGAGACTAACGCTTTTTATTTATACTGTATTGTAATCTAATCAATTTCGTCCAATAACAACCAAAAATGGGTACTTTATTCATTTTATTTGTAAAATTATTAAATGGGTCGTATAGTTATGAAGGTGAAAGATTTTTTTTGCTCTTCAATTTATTTTGCAGGACGCTACGCTTCCTACCAAAAGAGCTATCGATAATATAACTTAGATTTATGGAATATAACTAAATTTACCGAATAGTTTTTATCTACTGACTATTGGTGTAGGGGGAGCCACTTATGCCGGGGGCCCGGCGATAATTTGCAATGGAGCCTAAGTGGCAATATGAGAGTGTTATGGACGACTTTTCTTTTGGGCTATTTTTGGGCTAAATGTATTTACAAGTGAATTATGGATGAATGGGAAGGAAGGAAATGGGAAATTGTAGTTACCGAACTGCTGCTCTCGACTACCGATACCTAAAATCTATTACCACCCATCCCTAGTCACGACCCGCCACTATGCCTCACACTTTTGCTTTTTTCAAATCTGGCAACCTTAGTTTCGCAGAAACCTCGCGGCCTCGGTAGGAAATTTTATCGTTAATGGGTCAGTAGGTTTGTTGGTAGGTTTTCTGTTATAATAATTCCAAAAAAAAATGCCCTCTTCTAGCCTCAAAATTGAATAAACAGGTAGGTACAGTTGGCGGCGGATAAATGCATATATAGTTGGCGCATTACCTTTCTGGAATGACGTCACGCTGGTTTCAAATAACGTATTTCTTCTTCTTCTTCATTCCTGTTTAGCCTGTTACATAACAGGACTTATTGGCTTTGCTACGAGGCAGTCGCCAGATTGGTCCGGGGCTCAGAGACGTTAAATCGGCGACCCTCGAAGTCGACCCAGCACCGTGGTCCAGTTTGGAGGCGTTATCGGTAGGATATCCGGATGGCGAGCTCTAGGCTGAATACCCCGAATCTTTCAATACTTTAATAATTCCTCTTTAAATTTTTGAAATGCATCTAGGCTTCCACTAGGTGCCCCTTGAGAGTACTACTGATATCACGAGATGACCCTTTCTTTCAAGCTATCCCCTTACCCCTCCCACTCCCGCCACGTAGCGGCCGTTACGCTAATATTCTATGTAGAACTGCGGCAGACGAACGGGATAGAATGCAGGAACAACTAGGCCTCACACGTTCACAGCGTATGCTATTTCTAGCGGGGTCGTTAGTTTCCACCTGAGCGGTTGAGTCTCCCGTTTCCCCCCGAAATAAAGCAGCAAAACCGAACACGTGGCACCACTTATGTTACAACACAGAGGTCTGCATTCGACGAGACGAACCGGAAGACTGAACGTATTTCTTATATTATTTATATTTCAGCGATGATTCCTAACCTAAACATATGCAGTGATGTAGATAGGAGGGGTGCGTTCAGCACTGGCTAAAGCGAATTTAAAATTGGCATTTTCTGTACAGAAAGCGCTGCAACTTGTCGAAAATGGCTGGCAAAAAATTAACACTCTCATTGCCATAAAAAAACCCTCATTTTGCACACTTAATACAAAAATAACTATTATAACTTCAAAAACTAAATTATTTTGCAAATAAGACTTTACTAATATAAATTCTTTCATCTTAGTCTTATTCTTTGTTTGCAATGTAATAAATTGACGACAGTTACCCATTTTCATCAAAATTATTTTAATTCTCAATTACAGACAATACTGAAAAAATATTAAGAAAAGGGGAATAACGAACGATGAATCCTTTACCTCCAGAATGTTTCAAAAACAAAAAGAGGTAAAAACAAAAATCACAGATTACTTAAAGAACAAAATAAGAGATATGATCTATTGCGTGTATGCTAAAAATGAATATGTTACAATGCAGACTTTGCTTTAAAAACTAAAAGAGAGAAATTAATGTATAACTAACTAACTTTAAAAATAAAAACTACTCCCCTTCACTGTCTTCAGAATCAGAACTAAATTCTTCATCGTCACTGCTGTCTTCGTCGGTACTAATTACAAGTGGCGCAATGTCTGAAGCATCACATATCTGTATTGTCTTCCAAGCTTCTTGGATTACCCTTTCTGTGTGGCTGACATAATTTTCCAATGCTCTGAAGATACTTCATTTATCGCTTTTTCCCACATGGCCAAAACTTCCGATGGTGTCCCCTTCAGACTAGCAATGTATTGGTCGTATTTCCTCTTACACTCAGACCATACCATTTCAATAGCATTAAATTGACAATGGTATGGAGGAAGTCTTAGTATTTTGTGGCCCAAAGGTTTCACATATTCGTCAAGGTAGAATGTTTTTTCAATGTTACAATTTTTTTCTACAATGCTCCATATTTCATCCTTCATGGCCCTCTCTGGGCAGTCAATGTTCTTTTCTTTTAACCATCCAATCAATCTCTGCTTTGTCCATGATTTTCTTGGAATATCCTCTAAAAGGCCGGAATGATAGCTTGCGTTGTCCATCACTATCAAACTTTTTGGAGGAAGATTTGGTACCAGCTGATTTTTAAACCAATTTTCAAAATTTTGCTTGTTCATATTGTCATGATAATCTCCGCTTTTTAGTCCACTTTTAAATATTAAACTGGCCCCCTTAATAAATCCTTCTTTTGATCCAGCGTGAACTACAATATATCGATGACCTTCACTAGCTTTTTTAGAACTTGTAGACATAGTGTTATCCTGCCAGCTGTTTCTAAACGAACCTTTACTAAAAATCCAAGTCTCATCAATAAATACGGTGGTATAAGCATCTTGTCCTAGATTTTGATTTTTGACATATTCCCTCAAGAAATTGATTCTCTTGTGGACGATGTGGGGCAAATCCATCAGGTATTTTCTATTATTTGATTTCTTCCACTTAAAACCAATACTTTTTACGTATTTTCTTAGCGGGGTGATGGAAAAATTAAAATATTCATTTATCTCTTTTAGTTTTTTAAGCAAAGTCTGCATTGTAACATATTCATTTTTCGCATACATGCAGTAGATCGTATCTCTTATTTTGTTCTTTAAGTAATCTGTAATTTTTGTTTTTACCTCTTTTTGCTTTTGAGACATTCTGGAGGTAAAGGATTCATCGCTCGTTATTCCTCTTTTCTTAATATTTATGATTGTTGTATGGCTAAGTTTTGTTGCATTTGAAGCTCGTTCAATTATATTATCAGTTTGCGGAAGGATTCCATTTTTAGCTTGCTCTTTTTCCAATTGAAAAAAAGCCAAGATATTCAAAACTATTAGCTGTGATTGCTGATTATATCTTCGCGGCATCTTGCAAAAGTTTAAAAAGAATCACAACAAATCAATGTCAATTTTGACGAATATATTCTGAAAGACACATAACCAAAACCGGCATTGACTGTTGTAAAGAAACGACAATGAGATTTTTCAAAATGTTTTTGTCACTGTCAGTTAACATAAATCAAACAAAAATAACCAAAAATGACGTCATTCCAGAAAGGTAATGCGCCAACTATAGCTCAAATGCTTCATTGTAAATTGTACTTCGTCCTCCTTTATTTACCTGACTTGCCGTTCACTCTTGAGAGTTATATCAGCACATGATTAATTGTTGACGTTTATTGATTTTTGATGTCAGTCTTGCTTTGTCAAATGGAAAAAATACCCATATGCCACATTTAAGTATTGCTACGAAAACTGCAATCATTACACTAATAGAACCAAGCTGATCTCTCGGCAGAGTTGCCAGTTATTTTAGTATAGCTAAGAGCACTGTTCAGGGAATCGTGAAGAAATGGCGTGAGGAACATACCTTGGAAAGATCAACAGGGACAGATTTAAGTAACAACATTATAACGGATGAAAATTATGCTTACTTAGTTCCTAAGGCAACATCCATTTAAAATAGCTGCATCCGCAGTATACAATACAGAGTCTTCAGGCTCAAATAGGAGCCATGTAAAACAATGTTCCAACTTAAGAAATACAGCTGCCTCACTGATAGAGAACAAAAGGTCGTGTTTATATACAAAATGTATTACTAACTAGACGAATTAATTGTGCATCTGTTTACAAATAACAAACATATTCAAATACAGTTAAATATACATATTATGGTTTTATTTTTGTTATACCGTTTGATTTATATATTCGGAGCAAAAAAACATGAATTACTTATTTTCATTTCAGTAATTTGTTTGCTAAAAAAAGATAGTACTGGTTTTTTATTTTAAGTGGTTATAGCTAGTACCTAGGCATGGTATAAGATTTGATTAAATATCACAAATATAAAAAGATATATTTTGTATTTTCCATTACGGTAGAACCTTTAATGTTGAGAAATAAACAGATTAATTAGAAATAATTATATAATATGATAAATACGAATGAAATTATCACATATAATATTACTCCAAATAAATATTATATTCCTAGGTTTTTAATTTTTTTTTCTTAGCGCTAGACTTAATTTGAAACTGATAGAAATGCTATTGTTGGCAAATTGTTATCTGAGATTCGCAGCTACATATATGAGACAAATTAAAATATATTGCAACGGAAATAACCATTATAATTTATCCGCATTAATTTAAAAATAAAAAAAGTCTGGTTATCTATCTAGGATAATGAGATATATTTATTTGCAAATTATTAAAAAGAAATCACTTAAAAATAAAATTAAAATGGTTCAGATGAAAAATTAAAAGGAAATTATGTGTCTTAAGAAATCATGGTTTTTAGGATCCGTGTCAAATTGGAATTACTATCCGACGTTTAATCTTCGACTACACGAGGAATCTTCAAGGATCTTTACTCCACGGGATCTGAACACTGAATGAGCTTCGAGAGATTCATCAGAGGGGCTTTAACAAGAGGCTTGTGCTCACTGAACCTGTATTAAGATACTTTTCCATGTGTGATGTAGACTATAACCCTTATGTGTATTGAAGTTTTTGTAAGCTCAAAAATTTCAATAGATTTTCTAATTTTCCGTTTATCGAATCCTAAAACAGACTCTAGAACCTTGGTTTCTTTTGCATTTATAATATACCAGTGGAATATTTATCATACGCCAAATGCCCGTAAACTACTAGAAATTCACCTGAAATTAGATTTTAGACTAAAACGAACCATATTTATAACTCTGAATCATATAACCAAGACACTAAATAACAACTGACACGGTGAGCTGTAAACTGCCTTATAGCATTTACAGGTTAAAACCTTATAAATAGTTGTTGCTTATAGCATCTACAAGTTAAAACCTTATAAATAGTTGTTGCTGCCCCGTTGCCTCAACTTTGTAACATTTAAATAGGAGCACTTTTTTATGTCTGTAGCAGCTGGCAACCAGCCAATGGAATGTTTATAATAAAACTGGAATTTCGCTTTAACTTGTAACTATTTTTGGCTGTAAAGTCTCATTACACGCACCATTATAGCTGCATTCTGGTTATTAAGTAAACAGTACAGAAACAATTCAACTTTCGGAAATATAGTTCATTAAAGGTCATAGCTTTCAGTGCTTTTAACACAATATTTGAAAAACTAAAATTTTAATGCAAGAAGTATGATATTATCTATTCTACATGTTTAAAACACTAAGCCATATTTTTCAGCAAGTTTGTAAGAGAGTTAGACTGTACTAATTTACGTGATTTTTTTTTTAAATAATTGTCTGGTTACCGAGACCTTTCAGCACTATTTTTAGTATTGCTTAATTGTGTGTTTTTTCTATAAAGCCAATATGTTTTTCTTCAATAACATTTCTGGGCGTTGTGGTGAATTATAATTCCACTGGAAACTCATCGAATCATCTAACGGAAAGGGCAGAACAAGGACTGGCGGGCCAGCTAGTTAAATATTATGTTACGTGGACTGATATTTAAAATAATAAATTACACATTTTCACTACCAATATCCGACAGGTCATGAAATATCTGCATTGCTAGTGACACAGAAAGATATATCGCTACAGAAGTTCGGAGGAAATCAGACCATCTTTTGGTTCGACAATATCACACTAGATAGCGCCACGACTTTTCCACTCTCGCGGTTTAGTCAGCGCGGTTGCCGATCATGTACAGCTTGATTAGTACTTCAGGATAGGTATCTAATCATCAAATAGCAAGAATGATATTTTAAAAATATTCAAAAATAATTTTGTCTGAATTGTATTCATTTTTTTGTATTCTGCCATAAGATTTATTTTGGTAGTAATTTGTATTGGTTTCGTTAAAGAAAAATCTAGCGCGCTGCCTATACAGGGTGTTTCGGGAGGACAGGAAAATATTTTAAGGGGTGTGTTGTTTATAATCATAAAAGATTATATATTTGTGTATATATATATATATATATATATATATATATATATATATATTTTTTTTTTTTTTTTTTTTATTTAATATTTTGGAAACGATTTTAGATATCAAATTGAAATTCGTTATGCGTTATTGTGGCGTAGGGGGGCATCTTTTGAGACAAAATACATTTTAATAACTTTACCAGTGGCATGCGTGACAACATAGGATTAGATATTTTTTACGGAAAAAAATGGACGCCACTGCTTTTCTTCGGAATTAATAACTTTTTCATAATCGGCAATCTGTTCTAAGGGAAAAAGATCTGTTTATGTTTTTTGTCTGATGCATCGTTTTCGAGTAATAATTAACAGACTGCTTTAATACATTCATATCCGCACATTATTATTTAAAATGATTTTTAACAAGTTGACGTTGTTAAATGTCAATTTTAATTCATAACTTATATTGATTTGACATACTTAGTTACATTTTATTATAATATTAATTTAAAGATAATCGTTCCCAGAATATTAAATAAAACGAATTCTTTTAATTTTTTTTAACACCCTGTCTCTCGAAAAATAAACATTTGCGGACTTATAAATATATAATCTTTTTTGATTATTTTGATCTCCGAAACACACCGCTTAAAATATTTTCCTTTCCTCCCGAAACCCTAGGCAACGCGCTAGATTTTCCTGTAACGAAACCAATACAAATTACTTTGATTTTTTGATGAAATTCATGTTACACATTTAGAAAATAGGTTTATTTAAATTTTTGGACAAGGCATTTGGATTACCCTGTATATTCTAAAAAAAATCGAAAATATGAACAGAAATTAAAGTAGTATAATCGTGTTCAGCGCTTTTCAAAGTATTTTGTCCGTTATGAGATATTAATAATTAATTTATCAACACAGTTCTCATTTTACTTGATTTTCTTGATTACACATATCGAACCTGTTCTTTAAAGAGCGCAAAAGTTAAAAGATGCAATAAAAAAAGGCAAAACAAAATTAAAGTTGAGAATTTTGATAATAATAATGTCTTATAAAGCTAAAACATGTTTTTCAATATTCGCCCACACATTTTGCCTCATCCAGTATGTTGTACAACAACTTAATATGAAAAATTATATACCTATTAAATATGCAAAAAAGAAAATTTTGGTTTTTCGTTGTATTTCAAGAGAATTCTGTCGTAAGATATTAATTTTTAGAAATTTTAGGGTGATGTTTTACCTCTTTAGGAGACGAAGTTTAAAAAGTAGCTTCTTGCTTGGAGCTTGCATTAAAAATGAATATGGTTTATAAAATTTTATAATTCTAGGTTTAGCCATTTTAACTAAACAGTAAATTTATCGAATTTTGCTTTTATAGACCATCCTGTGGTTGTGGACAAACGTCAAAATAAATAAAAAAATAATTTAAAAAGCGCTATAGAGTTTGTGTAATAAATTAACTTAAAAGTATTTTTGATATTTTTTGTGCGGCCTTGTATAATACAAAACGTTAAAAAATAAACAAAATTGACAGATGGGAGGCAATAAAATAATTGTATACATTATATAAATAAATCAAATTTCTTAATGTTTATGCAAATGTTTTCAGCCACCCTGTATACGAAAAACAAATCTAAAATATGCATAACTGAAATAAAATAAAAGACATATTTTAGGGTAGCCAGTGGGGCCGGTGACCCCCGCATCTTTTACATGGCGCCTCCCACCTTCAAAAAAATCCTGCCGTCTGGTAGGTGTCATCTATGCTTCTAAAATGTGTTGTTTTTTTAGTTGTCACTAGTTTTTGCTCGGCCTTATCGATATGGTAGCTTTCATAATGTCATGAATACTTTTTTAACAACACTTTCAAACACTATTGTTTGATTGGCGTTTTCGAAAAATATTATTTCATTCTGTCGCCCTAGTCTAGCCTGCCCCCCGCCGTTCTTAACAGCTGGCTACGACACTGTTTCTGAGATATTAATCTCTTTGAACATTTGGACTTAAATAAAAAAGCATTGTTCCCTCATTATGATTATTTCCTCTTAGTTGCGCACATAGATTTGCACATTTTCTGGATATTTTACCAGTGTTACCATGCCCCACCTGATTTTTGGCAATAATAAATTGAATAAGTACTTTTTACGCTGATTTTTTAAGACCTTCATTTTGATTCATCAATTTGAAGTCAATTGAACAAGATTCTTTTACATTGATGTTTTATTTGGCCGCCATTTTAAATTCATACCATAATTTTACTAGTTTTTCTTTATATCACACTTAAAGCTGGCACAAAATTTGAAATTAATCTAATAAGTATTTTTTCAGGCTGATTTTTCTAAATACTTTATAAAGCGTTTTGATTGGCTGGAGTCATTGTCCGCCATTATTGCGCAAACATTTTGTTGTTTAGCATTGATCTTGTGGGAATTTCGTCTAGCTTAAGTCTATTTCATTTTATTTGCAAATTTATAATATATCGTTACTTGACTTTTGCTTTAATCGGAAGTTAGTTATTTGGACTTTATATTTTATCTATATTTATGTGGCTTGGGATCAGGTGTTTACAAAAATGTGATGATTTAGTAAGGCCTGCTTTTTAACAAATACTGTAAGGTATGTTTTATTATTGATTTCATAAGTATAAAATAAGGTCTAAGCTTGATAAAAAGTGTAAATTTTAAACATTATAATAAATCCAAAAACTTAAAAAATTAATTATATATGTCTATAGTGTTGTTCCAGTCGGTACAATTGTACCAAAATCAGTACAATTACTTTGATTTCAGTACAATTCAGTTTGTATCAGTACAATCCATTCGAATCACATTTATAAATTTGTTTGCCCAGCTGCAGTGCTAAATTGAGAAGATTCTACTTGTTATTAAAACAAAATGAATTATTAAGTAATAATATGGACGAGTTTTGGAGGGGAGTTTTTGAAATGGAAAACACTTTAACCAGCCAAAGTTTCCCAATTTTGCATCAGTAGAAAGAGATTTTTCCCAACTGTCATTAAACAAAAATAAGCTTCGAAATCGTTTGCATATTAAAACTTGTGCGGCAATCTTGATTGTAAAATATTATTTTAAAAATTCCACAAATGGTATATGTGGATTCTACCACCTAGGTTCTTAAATTTTATTAGATTTACTCCAAAGTCAGATGAGTCTAAGTAGGTCTGATAGGATATTAGGCTGCAACGAGGGCTGTTATTAGGATATTAGGATATTGGCAAACCTTCTTATCTAGTTTTTTTTTCATGTTAATATATATGTATTTGTATTCTTACCTCATCCTCATAGGATTATTATGTATTTTTACTATGTTCTATATTTTACAATATAATCGCCCATTTTTATTATTTTTATTTAATTTCGAATAGTTGCATATATAAGGGGGGTTTGGGCAGTGGCGGCTGCTGGGCCTCAGACGCGGGGGGTCAAAAATCTCGGCCAAATATATTTTTGAAAAAATACATCGGAAATAATAAAAAAGCGCATAATAATAATAATCATGATGAATCACTTTCATCATGACCGCGTAATGCAACTTCAAATAATCCACAAAATTTTACAGAGTCAATTATTTTATTTAAAATATTCCGGTTTTTAGAAACATTTTCATTGAATTCGCGTCTAGATTACCGATACTGTCCAGTTGTTGCCTTATGTCCACACGGCCGAGAGAAGCGTAATTTATAGAGTTATTCATATGAAGAACTGAAAAAGAATGTCTTTTAATTTTTTCCTTCAAATGTTTAATGTCAGTGACACCGGTTTTTGTCCATAACACATCGTCACAAAATAGGAGACAAGGGTAACAAAATAACGCATTCTTAACTTCACACCCACAAATCCAGTCACACAATAAATACATGGATTGTTTAAATGTCCTGTTAATATCCTTTCCCCGGTCCTTGGTCGTTTGCTTGATATTTAAGTTTGGAACAGGCCTTCCACTTTCTTTAAATGCAATGCGTCGTGCATGACTAAAAACCCCAGCTGTTTTCAGAGACAAAATATTTTGCACAAGAGACATATTTTCATTTTACTTTGAATAATAAAATAATCTAACACTGTAACCTGGTTATGTAAACAAAACAAAAGCAACATGCCATAAGATTACGTATCCCGAACTCCGAACTGAAAAATCGAATACAAGCATCTTTTAAAAACGATTTTCACTCTCGCTCTTACTTAAAAAAGCATATATTTACCTCTATGTTTTCTTTGCTGTTAGATCTCCATAAGCCATTAAAACTATTGGGGACTATTTCTCAGCCTGACCCAGCCAGTCCTAGGCAGCATGCAGCAGCAGTAACGTCACGTCGTGGTCGTCTTGGAAATATTAGTACTGGCGGCGATGTAATGGCTATGAATTTTATAATATTAGGGAAGGGGCGCCGGTCGGCGGGTGAATTGTATTCAATACTTGGTTGAAAATAAATAGAAAATTGCAATAAGCTGAAATATGCTTGAATTATGAATCAGATAATTTTAGTAGGTCATTGATCAAATGACCCTTAGGAGAAGCCGCCACTGGGGGATTAACCCCCACCCCAGAGTCACTTTTATTAAAGATAAAATGATAGAAATATAGAATAAAGACCTCCCCCAGAGCCAGTTTTATCTTTTTTTTTTGTTCATAATATTTATTATTTACGCTCAATTTGAAGATAATTTTTTTGTTAAAACTGTTTATCGTCTCAAAACCTCCCACCAGAAGCGGTTTATAACCCTTGAAAATCATTGCCTCTCGTAAAATTAAAGTTTTATGGCGTCAGTACATATTATACTAAAATCAGTACATATTCTAATGTGCACAGGAACAACACTGTGTCTATAAGCTATGTCCTCCAATAGGGAATCATTACAAAAAATTTAAGGTTCTGGTCATCATTAGCGGATTAAAATCCGATTAGCGGATTTTTTCACAGTGGATTTTTTTGTTCTAATATAAACTAGATAAATAGGTACAGCCAGCAACTGCGCAATATCTGTGGAGTCGATACTTCTTCCCTTTTTATTTAGGACTGCTATCGTTCTCTAACGCATTATTTAAATAGCAATAAATAAGAAATGAGAGACTAGTGAGGGTCCACCCACTGAATTAAAGTGTTTGGATGTTTGAAGCAAATAGCCAACACTGGTTATTCCTTGATTTTTGTATGTATAAAAAAATGCTATTTGTCCCTTGTTCTTTTATTCCTAGTTTTTGTATTATTCTACCTGTACATACTTTTTTCAAGTACCTGATTATGACTGTGGTTTATACTAAATTTATATAAACACAAGCGACACGGATCCGGAATACAATTGCTAATTTGATTGGCTAACTTCGGTCACGTTTCTAATGCGGACATCTATGGTGCGAACATATTGAAGATTATTTCAAGAACGCATAAATCCTGTATATTCAGTGGTGCCGATCGCGGTATTTTGCTTAATTATTACAGATATCAGAGTAAGTTCCTTAAACTTTCGCCGTGGAACAGTGGCAAGGCATTCAACAACAATGGATCTCCGTTCCGTACAGGCCGTGACTTTGTATATATTTTTTTTAACTAAAATCTATAGTAAAAAATACAAATTAGGTTAGGCTAGGATTGGTTAAGTTTGCTGTAAAGAATTCTGAGTTTATATTCAAGCAACCATTTAATCATAATCATGAAAGAATATGGCAACACTGTAAAATATACAAGATTTGAGCTTCTGATCAATTAGATCAAAGGTGATAGTTTAACTGGAATATTTTTCTGTAATTCCGAACAGCAAATTAAAAAACAATAGATACAGAATTTTTTAAAATAGTTAATAACTGGTCTACATATTTATTAACAATATAAAAAAAAATTAGGGCATATCTACCGACAATTTAATTTTATCGTTTTCAGCTAATTCACTTTCCTCCATCCCTATCTGCGAGGTTTTTGAATAAAAATCGGATAAAAATCGGATTTTTTTAGAGGAATGGAGGATATTTTCGTGTCCAATGCTGACATTTCGATACAATTGTACTGAATTCTGTGTTCAGTACGCAAGTACTACATTTTAAAAATTGGCCGTTTTTAGTACGAAATTGGATAGACAGAAAAATTTAAGAAAAACAGAATTAAATTACATTACATCATTGCAAATGCCAATTCGAAATCAAACTACTGTTTATTTCCTTATTAAAAATAATTATATCAGTCTAAATAAAATGGTTTTATTGATAAGAGACGCACGCTGCATGGAAAAGTTGGCAACACTATTCTTGATCGTGGTTCGCGAAATGAAACGAGAGAGAATCAGAGAACGTCGCCTTGAAAATTGTCGGTGATCCCCAAAATATTTCTATTTTGTTTCTTGTTGTATTAACTTGTTACTTAATAAACTTTTGTGAGCACGAAATACTTAGTGGTTCCGTTATTTGTTATTTGCTGAAAAAAAAAAGTAGATTTGTTTTTTGATTCGAATTTCTTTCAACGCGTGTGTAACAATATTTCGTAGTTAAAATTTTACAAAAATGGCAGGTAAGTGTGAAATAATGTATTGTTAATTTGTATTTTGTTTTTTTTTGGCGACCTGTGTATTTTAAGATAATAAATGCAACTATGTTATTTATTCAAATCATACTTAACAGTTTGTTTTTTTGTTAAATCGTGGTTAGGTTCGTTATTAGTAAAAAAGCTGTCAAAAGTTCTGAAACCGATGCCGGTAAACCACAGCCTTCAACTTCCTGCCTTCAGAATCAGAGCAGCAGCGATGAATCCGAACATGAATACAACGAAACATCCCAGGAAGCCTCTGAAAACGATTTGAGGCCAATTCCTAAACGGAAAGTGTATGATGTAAAATACCGAGAAAACTGGAAAAAGGGTATGTTTTAATGTGCGCATTTTAAATATCCTATATTATTGCTGTATGTGTGATATTGCACTTTTTGCAATAAATCTCTTGCTGGTAGAAAAAAACATTTGCAACGCCACTCAGAATCCGAAATTCATAAGAAAAATGAACGTAAGCATGCCTACCACTTTGGCGTAGATTCCCAAGAAAATATTCAACAAAGAGTTGAAATATTTGAATATCTACCTAAATTTAGTTGCTCACCTCCAGATAAATCCATTCTAAATTCAGTAACGTGTTCTCGAACCAAAGCGACAAATTTAGTCAATTATAAACTTGGTCCTTTTGCCCAGGCTCTATGTACAAATATTTAAAAAAACACCTTTCTCTCCATAAAATGTTTAGTTATTGTTGTAAGATACTTCAGCCAAACTGAAAAAAAAGTTATAGACTCGTTTTTCGGATTACTGGAGCTGTCAACAGCAACAGTTGATGAAATATTTCAGGCCGTAAAAAACCCTATTAACAAGTTTGACATACCTATAACAAATATTATTGGATTTTCTTCAGACAATGCCTCAGTTATGATGGGTCATCTCAATGGGGTAAAGGCCAAATTTATGGTGATTCTTCCAAATATATTTGTTATGGGATGTCTTTCCCACTCTTTACATTTATGTGCTTCAAAACCATGTGCAAGTTTGCCTAACGAAATAGAAATAGACCTTGTCAGATAAGATGGTTGTCTCTAAGGGCTGTGGTTAAAAGAATCTTAGAACAATGGGATGCCTTAATTCTATATTTTCAGCATGAAATGTAGAGGGAGATATATTAAATATGACGAACGCCTCTTTTAAGTTATATTTTATATTTTTACAATATTCTCAAAATTATCACCAAAATGAATTTGGAGTTTCAGAGCGAGTCATCCAGAATTCATAAATTAATACCCATAGTAACTATGTATTTTAAGACCATATGTAATTTTTTTTTGAAACCTGGGGTGATGAATAACATAAAAATTGATAAACTTAACAAATCCCGAATCTTGATAACCTTAACAAAATCCCGAATATTTTAAAAGTTTAGAGGACATATATTTTGTGCCAATTTTGAAATGACTCTGGGTAAAGAAATTCATAAATTAAGCAGGCAGGAAATAGAACGAGTTAAACTCAATTGTTTAAATTTCTATATAGTATTGTGTAGTGAAATAAGAACAAGGGTAAGTAGTTTTAAACGAAATGGCAGAAGTTTAAATGTCGATATCATATTTTAGAAAAATAATCCCCCAATTTCCAATCTGGTTACTAAATTTCCAAATACTATTCCTAATGATCTAATTGAATAAATGGCTTTTACTCTCTAATTTCAATACCAATCAAGATTTCCAAAATATTTATTATTTATTTTAGTATTTAGAAAAAATTATAGATTATAGAAGGTGAAAAAATGTTTAAAAATTTACTGATTTTCTTTCAAGCAGTTATCAGTTTACCCCATGGAAGCGCGGCTGCTGAAAGAGTTTTTTCAATTTTATCTATTATTACCATAACAACGATGGAAAACCTACTATTTGGTAAACTATTGCTAAAAAATAGTAATTGTTTAAATTGGGAACCCAATGAAGATCTCATTAATTTTCAAAAAAGGTGAACCAAAAAACTATGTATGTAGGTATGTTTGTCTTTTTATATTTATAGTATGTTATGTTTATTTATGTCATATACCTATTTTTAGTATTATTTATAAAGAATTAACTGGTTTTGTTTGTTTGACATAATAAATATTTTCCTGTCTGCAATTTGTAATAATTATTTTGATCGGTCCATGGTTAAATAAGACACCCCCCGTATTGGTTTTAGCGGAAAGTATGTTTTCATTCGACTCAGTACATTTTGGTCAAAGTTTGCAGTACATTTCTAAAAGCCCCTGACTGTTACCATTATCTCGCCGCAATAAGGAAAATTCCGTCCATGACGTCATTAGTTTGACGTTCGACATGGTTGCGGCGTTTGCGTATCGTAACCATACCAATTAACATAACCGTATGTTTTTCGATTTTTATTTACAGGTTTAAGTTTTTGTTTAAGTAAAACACTTGATTGTACCATACCGTTGATTGAAATATTTGGTTTGGTTTGGTTATACTTTGTTTATAAGGTCACTATATTAATCCCAATCACAAGTTTTTTTGCGTGACGATCGTTTCGTAGTACCACCACATCTCTAAGACGAATTTGTGACTTATAGTGTACATCAGTAATTTGATTGGAATTTTATAGTGACTTACCAGCTGTTTTATTTCTGTCTATCGAATTTAATTTTACGCGACGCAAATCACAAGAATGTCCAAGATGGGTTGAATAAAAGGTTACAAAAATTTTTGCATCACATTTTGTGGCAATAATAAGTGATGGACATGCTTGATCGAACTTGTTGGAGCCTAAACTTTTTATATTCCTCTTTGGGTTTTGAATTAGACGAGGGGCATATGATTTATGACATGCATAATATGATCTTGTCGGGTCCGGTAAACAATCCTGACAGTCGATTTTTTTATATTTAATTTTTTTTTAGAAAGTACCTATTTGTAATAGTATATTTCAATCATTTTCTAAATATTTCAACAAATTTAACAATAAAAAAAAACAAAACTAATATTTTTCGGCAATTTGTCGGGTAAAATTGTACATTCTTTGATATGCCGTTTTTCCGAAAAAGCCGTTCCACATGAACTGATCTACATATTCAGGCAAAAATTTTGAACCGATCACACCCAGTCTCCTAAGATACTGTTTAAGGGTGGACCAATAACCTTCAATTTGATTAGTACAGACACCAGTTTGCGGATCTCGAAAAAAACGGCTGTGGTTTACTGTTTGATGTTTGAAGCCCAAATGTTGAAGGTTATTATATCCCCTCCATTCGTCGGTCCAGATTTCAGATCCTGGTCTTACAATATCCTGGATAACACGAATCATTGTACCAGCGGACCTATCTGGTATATATTTTACATATCCACGTTTTAAAGTACAATCATAAATCCCTAGTACCCATTTTCCGCGGACGATGCGACCACGATGATATTTACTTTTGGTAACAACTGACTCATCTATTTGCACTAAATGACCCTCACCTCCTAAAATAAAAGATAATATTTTTGAATATCCTCTCTTCGTCATTAAACGTAAATATTACGACTTACCAAGTAAAAACCTCTCCTCATTTTGTAATAATTTCCAACTTAGAATATCCCTAAAATAACGATATTGTTGAATAATTGTCAATTTAGAAATCCCCATTATGGTCGCTGCCGAACACGCTCTTACTTCACAACACCACAGCCACATTATTTGTAAAATTTGTCTTAATGGGATAGACATTTTTCAAAAAGAACGTATCAGCAAAAAGGCCATAATCCTTTTTACAATTCTTGCAATAAAAACAGGAATTTACGGAATTTGTAAGATTTTTCTGCCTTACAACACAAATCCGACGGCAATTTCTATTTTTGCACCTAGAATTATTCTTTAAAAGACCAATTTCTTGAAGATATTGCACTAATTCGGCATCCGATTTATTGGTAATTTCATAAATATCATTTATGCTATAAATTTCCATTTTTAAGTCCAATAGTTTTAAAAGACTGTCATTTAAAAAGTCCAAGCTACAAAACCGAATGTAAATCTAACAACATCGCAGCGGCTTTAATTTTTGACAAGTTACGTCTGTTATACAGCGTTGCCACATATTGTTGTTCATCTTCAAACCAATGTAATCAAATATTTTTTCCTAATGGCTTTTCAAAACATTTTCAATGAAGAAAATCGAATCAAATCTAAGGAAAAAAAGTACAGTATACAATTTTTTGGGTCCGGTAAACTATCCTGACAGACGATTTTTGCATATTTTATTTTTTTTCGAGAAAGTACCCATTTGCAATATAACATTTCAAAAATAAAAATTGCGGGATATTCAAGAGTTTTCCTAAAAAAATGAATTAAAAGTCACACTCGGTCACAATTTGACAGCCTTAAAATGAAAAATTTAGCACATTTTAGATTTACCAATTTGTTAAAGGAAATGAAATGACCAATTGAAAATTATTTGGACAACAAAATTGTAATTATTTATTGTTTATAGTTTTAATGAAGGTTTTATAGACGAACCTGGGCTAACCTAACGTTAGCGGGACCGATTCACCTAACAGTATAGTTTCTGTTACAGTAGTCTACAGTTTTTTTAAACTTATACTGTTAGGTATATGTGTTCCGTTAGCGTTAGGTTAAGTTCGTGGCTAAAACCATCTCTACACTCTAAAGTAGCGTGATTGACGATAGCGATTTAGGGTCCTGTAATTCATACCGGGCTAGGTTAGCACCAGGTTTGTTAATAAAACTATCGTTAAACTGTTTTGTTTAAATTTAGGAATACTATTTGTTGTATATTTGAAGAAAACCAAGTAAGTTTGGCAACAGCGCATATAATTTAGATTCTGTATTTTGTCAAAAACTTCATAATTGACAGTTTTGAGCAGTGATGTTAGTTGTACTAAGAGTCTTCCGGTTCGTCTCGTCGAATGCAGACCTCTGTGTTAACATAAGTGGTGCCACATGTTCGGTTTTGCTGCTTTATTTCGGGGGGAAACGGGAGACTCAACCGCTCAGTGTGGAAACTAACGACCCCGCTAGAAAGGGAGCAGACGCTGTGAACGTGTGAGGCCTAGTTGTTCCTGCATTCTATCCCGTTCGTCTGCCGCAGTTCTACATAGAATATTAGCGTAATGGCCGCTACGTGGCGGGAGTGGGAGGGGTAAGGGGATAGCTTGAAAGAAAGGGTCATCTCGTGATATCAGTAGTACTCTCAAGGGGCATCTAGTGGAAGCCAAGATGCATTTCAAAATTTAAAGAGGAAATATAAAAGAGCTTTGGGGTATTCGGGAGCTTCGAGCTCGCCATCCGGATATCCTACCGATAACGTCTCCAAACTGGAATAAGGTGCAGGGTCGACTTCGAGGGTCGCCGATTTAACGACTCTGAGCCCCGGATAGAGAGCAATCTGGCAAATGGACTAGTATCCGCGCCAACAGTCTAGCAATTAATTAATTAATTAGTTGTACTAAGTTGTTGAAATTAAATTTGATTTAAATAAAAAAATATTTAACAAATAAACTCGCAACTAAGTTTTGTCGTCGAGGAGAACTTTAAATTAAGGCAATTTTGGAACTTTTTTTAGTCATCTGTTGAGGATTGTAGTTCCTTCCTAGTTGGCGCGAATTGGAATAAACCGGCGCCACTGCTGAGTAATATCACTGAAAAGCATTTCATTTGTTTTTTCAATTTAAATTTTGTAGTTCATTAGCTATTTTGTGCTTTTACTTATTCAAAAATATATCTGTAAAATACTAGGAACTTTTCAGTTAAAATGTTTGGGGAATTCTAGGGATTTTAGCTACAACACTTAGGTATTTTCAACGGTGTCCATCTACATCACTGGTTTTGAGTTTAGCGTAGGAGAATTAAGTCGTACTAGACCCCAAATTTAATATTGATTATATCCATTAGGAGTCTTTGATTTTTAACAGAACATACTGATTATGTGATGTTGCAATAAAATGCTAGTTTCATTTTTAATTAAATATGATATATCATCGGCTTACAAGCAAAAAGCACTAAGTCAACTGTGTTCACATTTGACTTACCTCTTTGCTTGTAAGCCCATGAACAATATATGAAAATCTGTCTTGCAATACCTTATTTTTTTTTATTAAGTTAATACAATATTTGACCGGTAAATGTGTTATTGCATGCACAATAAACAAGCCATTTTTCTGTTGCTCATGTTTCATTTCTTTTCCAGGCATTGACTTTTTCGTAAGGCATATTGCAATTTGAATATATTTTTTAGTTTGATGGTTCAATTTATACTGCCAATTAGGCAACGGAAATATTTGGATACTACCATCAGAACACCGGAACACTAGTTATAATAGCTTTTTAATTATATCACAGAGGCCTCTGCTTTTTGAATGTTTCTTTCTTATTCGAACCAGCTTTGGACACAAATGAATAATTTATAGTAATTATGAATTGGTGTCAACTTCACGCCATATATGCCAATATTGCTAATATTAATAAAATGAAGACTTGTCAAAGTATATATTGTAAATTGTTTTTAAATATTACATTGTTAATTTTATTTCCTCAGTTCCCAAATAAATCACATTCCTAGATGTTTTTTTTTCTTAGGTCCTCGTGTTTGTTTTGAAGGTATGTGGCTTACAGTTTCTTAACAATAGACTAGTATTTGTCATATCTTTTATTTAGATATACATAATACCTGCACAAGAATGATTTACAGTAATAAGGCTACTAATAGAAAATGTGTAATATCTTTTTATTTAAATATACTTAATAGTTACCTAAATGGTTAAACTTTTGAACCTAAGAATTAAAGTTAGTTGGTTTCAAAGAGCTGTCTGGAAAATGTTTCTTTTATAAAAAAAAATGTATCCTTATACTACCTAGTGAACCCCTAACGGGAATGGTCAAATTTAAACAGTATTTTTTCATTATTCTCTAAAGATTGTAAGCATGTGTAGTGTGCTCTGTAAATATTTGGAATTTTAACTGGTTTTGTTTTAATCTGTATGTTCAGTACTGTTCTAAAGCTAAGGGAATTCTGTCTTTTTTGATAAAAGTTTCAAATTCATTGTCCTCTAAATAACTTACAAAATTGGATATTTAAAGCCTAAATTAAATTTATAAATCCACATCATATTAACAAAAAGAAGTACCTCTTATTATTTATCTTCAACCTTATCTATCTACAGAATATGCAAATTTACTGATAAGGAATCTGGGGCCACTGTGATTTACTTACTTTATTAATTTTGCACAGCCTGATTTGCATATTTTTTGCCATTGTCCACTATTTTTCACAGTTGATTGTGTTTGGAGAATTCCTTTTTTCTTTATTTTGTTGTGTGTAATATTTTGATAGACAGGTTACTGACCTTTGCTGATATGTTTATTTATACATGTGCTGAACATATACCAGGGCTATCCAATAAGTTCTATGGTGTGCTGCTGAATTGAGTAGTTGGTTATACCTTGAGTTGTTGGTCCCTCAGGTTATTATTGGAGTGTGGGATTGTTTGTATTGTCTTTGGTCATACACTAGATACCTATTTCGTCGACCATTATTATTTTTTAGAACAATAAGTTATCGTTTGTTTAATTATACAATATTTAGTAAGTTTTCTTATTGTTCTGTGTTTGATTAAATCAACTATCAACTACAATAAAATTTTTCTATTTGTTTTCCACATTATATATCAAAGTATGGCATCCCCTTGTGCTGTTTGTCAAAAGCCATGCATTTTCAAAGCGAGACCTAAAGATGATGAATTGTTTGGCGCTCCCTGGGATTCATGTAATCAAGTTGTGCCAAGATAAGCACTACTGAAGCTCATGGTGAAGTCTTGTCACAAAGAAGCCTACTTTATTATTGCCCTAACTGTAGGGAAAATTTAAGTAACTCCATCACCAGATCTAATAAGTTAAGAGAGCAGCCAGCTAAAATCACGAGATGATCTCACATATTGATGAGCTAAAAAACAGCTAGGAGATGGAAAACCTTAAACTACAAGAGCAAATATCCATACTTATGAGAGAAAATTGCGAAAAGGATGACCACATTAAGAGACTAAGGAGAGGAACGCAGGACTTTGAAGATATAGTGATTAGTACAGAGCAGAGTTACATGGATCAGATTAAAGTACAGAAGAAAGAGTTAACCAGCTTGAACAAGGAAATTTCTCTTCTCTTTGATAAAAATAGGAACTTCTCTGAAACTATTGAGGTGGCTAACAATAAGATACAATCACTTGAAGGCAAAATAAATGATCTTGTGGCGTTGAAAGACCAACGGTTGATAAGCATTTAGAACAATCACTTGAAGGCAACGAAAGACCAACGGTTGATAAGCATTTAGACATTAACAAAGGAGAATGAATATTATGCAATCAACCTGAAAAAAAGCCAAAAATTCACCAAAACTGACTTTGTAATTGTGTTTACTGGAAGTGCAGTAAAAGGAAGAAGTATACCTGTCGATTGTCTAGGGAGACTGTCTCGAGTTTCTGAGATGACAAACTTGTTGTGATTATTGTTGGACCACCCTACGCCAATGATAGACAAGTATTAAACAAGTTTATATATGAGATGAACTTAACAATTCACAAAAACGTCCATACGAATGAGCACAAATCTCTATTTTTGAGTATCGACAATTTTACAAATTCAATGGATAGGAACTAGTATCCCAATCCAAGTTATCAAGCTAAAACCAATATAATCTCCTACATTTGTAAGCAAATCAACAGTTGGGGACATAACATCAGTGCCCCGCTGCTTTGGCTGATGCAGAGAATACTCACAGCACAAATCACACTTTGGGTCAAGAGATGGCTGACCAGGAGCTAGCAGACCACCCAAATTTTTGCAATAGTCGGAATAGCCAGAAGTCCCCATAAGGATATATTATCAAAATGTTCGTGGCTTGCGTACCAACACAGTTCAATTCTATAATGAGGTCATTAATTCTAACTATGACATTATAGTCATCACTGAGACATGGCTAAATGAGGGTATTTCTAGTGAGGAACTTTTCCCAAGTTCATATGTTGTTTATAGAAAAGACCGATGTGCTCTAACCACTGGTAAAACTAGAGGTGGTGCTGTACTTATTGCAGTCAAAGTTTGTTCTGAGTCAACATTGTTCACTACACCCAACAACGCTATAGAAGAAGTATGGTGTACATTTCCCCGGCATCCACTATATCTTGCTATGAAGAGCATGTTGGCTCGTTAAGTCACATTATGGACCATTTAACAATTTGCAAAGTGATCATTGTGGGTGATTACAATCTACCAAATTTTGTAGACTGTTTTAAATTCATTGAAAGAAAGGACAATCACATAGACGATTATTCATTGTCATTTTTAAACGAACTTAATAATAATAAAAATATTTTATTTACATCAAATAATAACTGTGCAAAAGTTTTGTATGACTGCGTTTGCTTTTACGCTCTTGTACAGTTGAATCATATACGTAATTCGAATGATGTTATTCTGGATTTGCTATTTTCTAACTGCATGGCCGTTTCCGTGGTTGAGAGCGATATGCCGGTAACATTGACTGATAACCATCATCCTCCTTTAGATTTTAAACTTCGACTAGATTCTGCTCCGAATCTGGCTTCTGACAGTGCCTAATATAGTTTTAACTTCTTTAAGGCTAATTATGACGGAATGAATCACTGTTTTGAAAATATACACTGGAGTATTTTAGAAACTCTAAACAATGACATTAGCAAAACTGTGGAAATTTTTTATTCGATTATTTTTTCAACCATTGAAATTTTTGTACCTAAAAAAATGTGTAATATACTGAGGTTTCCTTCATACTTTTCTACAGGTATCATCAACCCCATAAAGCAAAATAACAAAGCTTATAATAATCTGAAGAAGTGTAATTCTCCTGCACTTGAAAACAACTACAAGACTCTTAGGACTCAGTTAAAAGTATCTATCAATAACGACTATAAAGCCTTCTTGACTAGCTCTCAAAACAACATCTTGCAAAATGTTAAGTGCTTTTGGTCTTACTTGAAGTCAAAAAGATGCATTTCTGGATACCCAAAACAAATGAGGCATGAAGGTGTATCTTCATCAAGCCATAAGGAAATAGCATATCTCTTTGCTCTGTTCTTTCAGTCTGTATATAAATTGGACGATGTACATAATCATAATAATGGTCGAGTACATGACTTTCCCTCAACAAATGTCAATCTTTGTAACACAATGACATGGTTTTTCAGAAATTGATTCTGCTAGATGACAAGAAGGGTGCTGGTTCAGACAGCATCCTTCCAATATTTATAAAAAATTTATAAAAAAAACCTTGTGCTTACCATTAAGTCTTATCTATAGCATGTCACTAAATACCGTAATTTTTCCTACAGCTTGGAAATCTGCAACAGTAACGGCACTTTTTAAGGGCCGTGATATATCTAATTATCGCCCAATATCGGGATTTTGTTGTATGGCAAAAGACCTAGAATCATTGGTGACAAGTGAAATATTCTCGTCATTCCATTCAATCATCTCGCCTCATCATTTCTTCAGATTCTTTCAGGGTAGTCCTGTCAAACAAACTTAACAGTCTATTCTAACTTTTTAGGTGCTGTTCTGGATTCATCAAGGCAGGTTGATCCAGTCTATTTTGATTTCCAGAAAGCATTCGATAGTGTCAATCACCTTATCTTATTGAAAAAACTAGGACGTTATGGGATCGGTAACCCCTTGCTCTCCTGGATAGCTAGCTATGTTTGCAAACGCACACAAGTTGTGAAATTCAACGGCTCTCTATCGCGTGAGATCCATGTTTATTCTGGTGTTCCGCAGGGATCCCATCTTGGACCATTTTTTTTTCTCCATTTTTATAAATGACCTGTCCCTTGTTTTTAAACATTGCCGTTACCTTTTTTCGCGGATGATTTGAAGATCTTCAAGGTAGTATCAATCAATGATGATATAGACCAGATACCTACTTGGTGTGTAGACAATAACATGATTCTGAACATCTCGAAATGCAAAATTATCTCTTTTTCTAAAAAAAAGCCAAAGTATTATCAATAATTATACAATGAATGATACTGCACTACCAAGAGTTACTCTTATTAATGATCTTGGCATCCTATTTGATAGTGAGCTGATATTTACCCGTCATATTGATAGTATCATTGCAAAGGCTTACAAAATGGAAGGTTTTATTATGAGGCAGTGCGAGTTTCGTAATGTGGTAACTCTTTTAGTCTAACTCTGAAGTCGATTTATTTTGCATTAGTCCGAAGCCACTTGGAGTACTGTTGTGTTTTATGGTCCCCCCATTATAACATCTGTGTCAAACGTATTGAGCGTGTACAGTCTAAGTTTCTCAACTTTCTTCTTTGCAGGCTTGGTGTGGATAAGAATAGTCTAGCAAATGGAAAGCGTTCGACTCTGCTTGTATGGGACAAATTGGAACTGCATAGATGCAAATTAACATTATCGTATGGACATAAATTAATCAATAGTTATATTGATTGTCCAGACCTATTATACCAACTTAATTTTCGCGTGCCATACCGTCCAACCAGGCAGTTACAAATGATTATCATTAAATAATAGTTGAACTAATGTAGGAAAATATAGTTGCATTAATCGTGTTAAGTATTGTTTTAACCATTTTTTACCTTTTCATTTTGATATCCAGTGTTCTGTTTTGTCCTTTAAAAATAAACTTAAATCTATATTTTTCTGGGATAATATTTGACATTGTATGTGTTTCTTTTGTTTGTTCCTTTCTTTGTCAATTGTTAATTACTGTTAAGTGTCTTGACTGAAATGCATCTTAACACAATACTATTGCAATTTATTAATATATTGTTAGTATGTTAGTAGTGTAGTGTGTAATATATCAAATTTTATTTTTCTTATTAGATAAAAAAGTGTGATGCATTTTAATTATGTACTATTTGGATTTGTATCTGTAATGTACTTATTATTGAAAATAAATAAATAAATAAGTAAGGCAGATGAAATTCTGAACTTTGGAATTTTTTGTCCTAAAAAGCAACGAAAACATACTGGCTCATAACACGTATGTTTTTTTTCTAAATACATTGAGTCTCTATTCGGACGCGAGAAAGAAAGCCTTGAAAATGCCAAATGTGATTTTGGCGAAACGTCAGCAAAACTGTTCTTTTCAGAACGACAGTAGTGAACGGATGTACACCCGGAATGAAAATACATTGTATTTTTCCATCCGTGAAGGAGTAAAAATCAACATATATATATATATATATATATATATATATATATATATATATATATATATATATATATATATACATATATATATATAATCGGAAGAATTCTTGGGAAACACTTGGAAACCCAAAAGACAAAATCAAACTGGAAAACCACGGAGTATAAAGCATTCCTGCCAGGACTGTAAAAAGTTGTACATGGGGCAAACTAACAGGCGAATATCAGCAAGAGTGGAAGAGAATAAAGTTAGCATCAGGAACAAACAAACAACGTCAACTTTATTCCTACATTATCAGGAAACCGGCCATAAAATAAATTTTGATTGGTGAGGGGAGATTGAAAATATAAAACATTATAAGACCAGAATAATCCGAGAAGCCATGGAAATTGAAAAACAAGGTGATTTGAATAAAAGGGACGAATCATTAAAACTGCCAACAGTATGGAAGACAATAATGGACAAATCTAAAATCGCAAAAACTCAAGCGCAACAACAGCACCAGCCGGAACAGCCGCGCACATATAACCTTCGGCCCCGGGTGGGGGTATAACAGGAAGTTTCGCAGTCACCATCGCTTCATTCTCTATTCGGACGCGAAAAAGAAAGCTGCGAAAATGCCAAATGTGATTTTGGCGAAAAGTCAGCAAAACTGTTTTTTTCAGAACGACAGTAGTGAACGGTTGTGCACCCGGAATGAAAACACATGTGGCCTCGCGGCACACTTATATAGCCTTTAGAAAAGGATGGAATGATATAGAAATTTCTAAAATAATCTAAATACTACAGGGTGAGAAGAATTAAGTCTAACAGAACATGCGAGAACGATTTTTGACACTATCATAGTCGTTACATGGATAAAAATTAAGATAAGTCTACTTCAATAAAATAACAAATAATCAATAAATTCACCTAAATCTTAACAAATCTATAACTAAAGCTAAATTCGCAACATTGCCCCCTTAACAGAGTTGATCGTCCCGATCCAACATCTTCGGCATCTTGGTAACGGGCTAGTCGAATTCAGTATACCAAGTCATTCAGTCGGGTCACCACACGATACGGGTCTTCCCATAATTTCTGCAACTTTGGCAAGCGTCCCTTAGTTCTTTTTGGATTGTATAACCACACTTTTTCACCGACTGTAAATCCAGTGTGATTGGCTCATAGATCATAATGTGACTTCATTCTATCGCTTTCTATATGTAATTTATGGTGGATCTCTTGATGGGTTTCTCTGAGGCGGTTACTAACCTAGCAGGAATAATCCGTAGTAGTTATCTTATTGTCAGGATGTCTTCCAGTCAAGAGGTCGACTGGAAGCTGTAAATCAGATCCAAATATTACACTGGCAGGTGTTTTTCCAGTGGATTCGCGAACTGCAGAGCGATAGGCCAGTAAAAATGGTTGAACAAATTTATCACAGTCACTTTGTTGTTCATTAACTTGAATTTTCAGGTAGTTCTCCAAAGTCCTATTAAATCTTTCAACCATTCCATCTGACTGCGGATGAAGAGGTGTTGCTATTGTCTTATGAATTCCTAATAGGTGGCACAGGCTTTTGAATACATCGGATTCAAAGTTTCTGCCTTGGTCGGAGTGTATTTCCCTTGGAATTCCATATCAGCAAATCCATTCATGAAATAGTACGTCGGCGACAGTAATGGTTTCTTGATTGGGTATTGCGTAGACTTCTGGCCATTTGCTGAAGTAATCCAGCGCTACTAACACAAAGCGGTTCCCGGACTTACTGACTGGAAATTGTCCTGCTACATCTATGGCAATTCGTTCGAAGGGTGCTCCCACTTTGTACTGCTTCATTTTGCCTCGAGTACGAGTTTGATATCCTTTACTGGAGGTGCAGTCCTCGCAGGTGTAGCACCAATCTTTCACATCTGTACGACTTCCCAACCAATAAAACCTTTCTCGGACTTTTTCAAGAGTCTTCATAACATCAAAATGTCCTCCGCCTAAACCGTTGTGTACGGTTTGCAACACTTCAGGAATTCTCTTTGAGGGCAAAATAGTTTGATATTTGTTATTTTTGCCATCAGAACTTTCCCAGATTCTTTTTAACAGGCCGTCTTTATCATTAAAGAGTCCCATAAAACCCAGTATCCTTTAAATTTCTGGGATTTGGCTACAATTTCTTGGTAACAAGGTCTTGGTGAATTTTCTAATTTCAGCCTAATTATAGGGCCAATATCTAAGTCTTCTTGCTGATCTTTGGATAACATTTTAGAGTCCCACTCTTGAGAGCCTTGAAGTGCTGTTCTTCGGCAATGAAAATCGTCAGGATCTTCTCTTTCCTCGTGTCTGTTGTAATGTTTCCAACTTTCTAGGCATGGTCTTCTTGATAAAGCATCAGCATTTTTATGGTTTAACCCTTTGCGATGTTCAACTTTAAAGTCATTCCTGTAGGCGCTGCAACCACCTGGCTATTTGTCCTTCGGGATTCTTAAATTGTAGCAACCATTTGAGAAATGCATGATCCGTCCTTAAAAGGAATTTTTGCCCATACAAGTACTTATGAAAGTGCACCAATGTTTTAACAATAGCTAGTAGCTCTTGCCTTGTCACACAGTAGTTGCGTTCAGGTTTAGAAAGAACCTTTCTGAAATAGGCTATTACTTTTTCTTCGCCATTTTGTACTCGTGACAAAATACCACCAATAGCGGCATTGCTTGCATCGGTGTCTACGATAAACGCCTGGGATGACTCAGGATATAACAACACTGGGGGATTACACAAGGCTTTCTTCAAGTCTTTAAATGCTTCTCCACATTCTTCGGGCCATACACAGCTGTGATTGCATTAAGTAAGTCGATGTAACGGTCTTGCGATATTAGCAAAACCTTTTATGAATCGTCTGTGGTATGTAAAAAGTCCCAGAAAACTCCTTAGTTCATGTCTGTCCTTCGGTATTGGCCAATTTTGAATGGTTTCAGTCTTCTCTGTATCGGTTTTTACTCCATGTTCGGTAATAACCGTAAGTAAATACTTTACTTGCTTTTGGAAAAACTGGCACTTCTTGGGACTGAGTTTTAAGCCATCCATTCTCAGTTTCTGGAAAACAGCTTCAATAATCTTCAAAAGACCTTCAAATTTTTTGTCAAGAATAATGATGTCATCTAAATATACTAGCCATGTTTCCCATGTCATTCCTTGTAATGTGAGTTCCATTAAACGTTCAAAAGTCGCTGGAGCGTTGCATAATCCAAAAGGCATAACTTTAAATTGCCACAGTCCAGTCCCAGTAGAAAACGCTGTCTTTTCTTTATCCGCTGGATTAAGCTTAACTTGCCAATAACCACTTTTCAGGTCCAAGGTCGAGAACCAGTTGGTCCTGTTAAAGTGTCCAAGGTATCATAAATTCTTGGTAAGGGAAAGTGACGTCATTGAGCCTGAGTAAGTCGACGCAGAATGTGGTGGAACCATCTTTCTTCTTAACCCGGACTACTGGTGATGACCAGTGACTTTGCGATGGCCCTATAATGTCTTGTTTTTCCCTATCCTCAAGCATCCGATCAACTTCTTGCCGCTTTGCCAAAGGTATTCGTCTAGGAGGCTGTTTTACCGATGCTGCATCACTAATACTAATTCGATGTTGAAATATGTCGGTTTCTCCTAAGTCGCTGTCAGCCAAAGAGAAGACATCTTGATTTCTACTCAGAAGTTCTTCCAATTTGGACACCTGAACTTTATTCAGTAAATGTTGTGATGATTTCACCAGGTCTTGAAGTACCTTAGGGAAAGTATTTGCAGGTCCTGAAGGAGGCAAGTTTGTGCAGTTAAATATTGTATTAGCAGGTTGACAGGTTCCGATCTTGTCACCCTTTTTGACTTGTTGAAGGTATTCTTTAATGTTCACCATTTTGACAAATATCGTATTTCTTCTACATCGACTGGTAAAATTCCCTTTGGATGTAGCGGACAGTCTTGAATTGGCTCGAACAAAACAACGTCTTCATCTAAGTCATCAAGCACTGCTTTCACGACGCACTCCGACCTCGCAGGTAAAGTAGCATCTTCTAGCAAAAGAGCTTCTCGGATAGTAGAATTATTTCTTTGTGGCAGGCTCATAACTATTTCATCATTTTTTCGTACGGAGTACTCGTTGAGGTATGTCAAGGACAAATTTATGTTCATTCATAACATCAAGACCAAGTATGACGTCATCCATTATATTTGTGACGAAAACAGCATGTACGAAGGTAGTGTTCCCTAAAGTTACTTCAGCTTCATGGATGCCTTTCACAGGTAGAATTTCACCGTTGGCGGTTTCCAAGACATATTTTTTCTATGGATTTTCTGTCCTGCAAGGAGCTATAATGTCTGGCCTCAAGATGGTGTGTGTTGAGCCGGTATCCAGTACCATTTCGCAGTCCCGACCTCATTCCACGATACTACCAGCTAGAGCCATTATTCTGCAACCTGGATACTTATATTTTTATTGATGATGATGGGGCTTAGTAGCACGTAGCCAACTTGCGGGGACCGCGGCTCTGCATAAGCCCCTCTTTGCCACATTTCCAACAACGGATGCCTTTTCTTTGTCGGAAAGTTAGAGTTTTATTTTCATCTTTCTGATGTTTAAGAATAATGTCTTGTAGTTCTTTTATAATGGTCGAAGTATTTTCATTTGTAGTTCGGTATTCGGGAGTGTACTGTAGTCTTTGTAGTTTCCCTTGACTCCTGGATGTTTGTTTAGCCGTTTCAAACTGAAGGGCATATGCAAGAGCTTCTAAAATCTTTATTCTAGCCATTCTTAAAGTCTGGTTGGTATCAGGATCACGAAGGCCTTCAATAAAACTGCTTAATGCCAACTCTTGCTTGATCTCTTCAAGGTAGAATGGATAAGTCAGTCGCACAATATCTGCCTCATACTCTTGAAGACTTTTGTTATATTTTTGCCTTCGTCATTGAAGTTGGGCTTTATAAACCTCCTGTTGATGTGCTTCACCATAACGCATTTCTAGATGGCTTACTAATGTCCCAAAGTCATTCTGTTTATCTTCGGGTATGTTCATTAACACCTGCATAGCCTCTCCACGCAGGGAACAAACTAGTGCTCGTGCCTTTTCGGTGGAATCCCAATTATTTCTAGTTGTAAGATCCATGACACTTTACCATCAAATGTTTTATCACACGTGATGAAGAGACAACATCGGATTTTAACTCACATTGTTTTCCAAACTGTATCTGAGATCGTAGAGTTTGGACTTCCTGCTACATTTGGACATGAATCTCCTTAACTTGCTTTTGTACCTTCTTCTCCATTTATCCCATTTCCTCTTTTACATCTTCCTTGGTCATTGTCAATTCAAATAACATTTTTGTAGTTATTTCTTCTTGGTTCTTTCTTATGTCTTGTATTTCTTGCTTTACGTCTTCTTGGTTCCTCATCATGTCATTTTTTATTTTTTGCTTCATATCTTCTTGATTCTTCCTCATATCTTCTGTTAGTTCGTGTTCCGGAACTCCTCTTGGTTCTTCTTCATGTCTTCTTGGCTCCTCTTCGTGTCTTCTTGACTTCTCTTCATATCTTCTTGGTTCTTCTTCATGCCTTGTATTTCTCTTTTTACATCTTCTTGGTTTTTGTTCACGTCTTCTTGGGTTTTTTTCACATCTTCTTTAAGTTCATTCTTCATTTCTTCTTGGGTTTTCTTTATGTCTTCTTGTTTCTTCTGTATGTCATTATGCATTGCAATAATCAGGTTCATCAAAGAATCCAAATTTGCTGCCATGATTATTGCTACTAGTAGAAACTATTTTATTACTTCTTTAACTTCAACTGGATCCTAATTCCGCTTCCGACACCAAATGTTCCAGATTGGCCGGTAAGCAAACACGTAGTTTCTGAATGCACTCCGTTTATTCAAAACACAGCTTACAGGTAACACTCGTAACTAAGGTAACCTAAAACTGTCACTGTCTACTTGTTTACACTTTGAAATCTCAAACTATACTGAATCAAAATGTGGCCTCGCGGCGCTCTTATATAGCCTTTAGAATAGGATAGAATGATATAGAAAATTCGAAAATTCTAGAATAATCTAAATAATACAGGGTGAGAAGAATTAAGTCTAATAGAATATACAAGATGAACGATTTTTGACACTATCGTAGTCGTTGCACGGATAAAAATTAAGGTAAATCTACTTCAATAAAATAACTTGCCTCAAGAGGAAAATAAAATAGATGCCAAACAAAGAGGAAGCTACATACACAACCAAAAAAGCACATTGTCCAGAAAGAACGACGATGCGGCCGGCCGATTTCTAAAACAAATTGCAAATGATATTTTAAAATATTCACTTGCACTTATTTCGTCACCACATTTAAACATGTAACATGAAGTAAAACTTGCTAGTATAATATATTAACCATCATTAGTCATGACTAAAGCAAAGAACTAACTAAAATAAGTAGCCTCATTTTATAATAATTACAATTAATACCTGTAAAATCGGAGTATTCAATTGAGAAAAACTCCGGGGATACGGCCACATTGAGACGGGCCGATGTTGCGTGATATAAGCTACGACGAACGTTATAGCCGAGGTAATAGCATGGGATGTAGGCGAACGTACTACGTACCGTGTGAACTAGTAGATGAAGTATTGCATGTAAGATATTGGAATTAGCTGGCCGAGCCACCGTTTGTAATAAATATATTAGAATATCTGTGGACGGTGGCCCGCGGTTTGTTGTTAATGGCATTATTTGTATCTTAGTCAAGCAATTATAATAGGGATACCTACCTATTTGGCTATGTGTCCAGGAAATAATAAACTATATTTTGGTTTTGTGCGTTTTTAGGATGTTTGCAAAACTATTTTTGAAAAATATTTACTTTTTTAAAAAGAGAATTTTTCCTGTATATTTTCTGGTACGGCCAGGCCGACCCTGCCGCCCCTGACGAGCCGTCACTGATACCCAGTCTTTTTTTCTAACATTTTATAGAAGGGAATTGTAGGATACAAAAGTTATTTTGTAAAAACTATTTGATGAAATAATTTAAAACAATCAAAAAATAAAAAGATTAACAATGTATAAATATTTTTTTAATTATTTTCTTGGGTATAGGTTAACTCATTGAAAAATAAATCTGTAATTTACATCGACGTTTCGCTGATTATATTGAGCTTTCTCAAGAATGAAATTTATTTTTTAAAATAAAAACATATATAGGTAATAGTGTAAAATTTAAAAAATGTTGCATACTATGTAAAATATTAATTTGTTTTAATTGTATTTTTCTTTTTATGGTTATTGTTTTTTTTTAATGTCATTTTTTAAGGGAACAATTTTTAACTATTTTAAATTTTTTACTATTAACTATATATGTTTTTATTTTAGAAAATAGGTTTCCGTCTTGAGAAAACTCAATATAATGAGCGAAACATCCATATAAACTATAATGAGTTAACCAATACCCAAGAAAATAATTAACAAAATATTTATACATGGTAAAAGAAAAAAAAACGAATTATATATACATTCGTTTTTTTTATTTAACCATGTATAAACACTTTCTTAATTATTTTTTTGGTTATAGGTTCACTCATTGAAAAATAAATCTATAATTTCCATCTTGAGAAAACTCAATATAATGAGCGAAACGTCGATGTAAATTATAAATTTATTTTTGAATGAGTTAACTTATACCTTTAAAAAAATAATTGACAAAAAAATATATATATATACATTTTTGGAGTATAAAAGGACTATGCAAAACTATTAATGTTCTTCAGTTATTTTCTGCATGTACAGGGGCCCATAATTGAACTCGTGACTTTTTGAAGAAGCGAATGTTTTTTGTTTTGCGGAGAACACTGCTGTTATTTTGACATTTTAAGTGGCAATTCGTTATAGAGATGGTAACTGCCATTTAAAGAAATGATTAGATATTTATTGCTTTGTTGTCCTTAAACATGGATAAAACTAATTTTATGTTTTTTGGTCTTAGTCACAACAATTTGCCAACTATTTAGAATATAAGGCTTTATGACACAACGTGACATGAAAAAATGAGTACTACGGGGGCAAACATAGCATAGAAAGAAAACACCGTTTAAGGTATTTAGAAGTGTTTATTGGTGAAAATTTAAACTAGAAAAGACCAGTACGATATATATCCGGTATAATCAGAAAAACTAAATTATACATTTTAAGTACATTATTTTCCGCTACTTGAGTCTTGTTAAATATGCTCTAGTTGTACGACGAAGCTACTACCTTATTATCACTCTTTATAGTACAAAAGTGCATAATGAAGATAAACTCATTTACTTTTCCAATACCGCAAGCTTCTAACTTTGAACCGACTCAAACTAAAGCAAAAATGTATTACAAGATGTTTATCTTGTAGTCTTGTGAAATGGGTCTATTTGCCAAGATCCTAGTCAGTTCATGAAACGTCGGCATGCTGTGTATAAATATGAACTTACAGAATCTGCCTAGTCTCTGAACAGCCCATAAAGTTTTGCCGTACTGCGTTTAACACAGTCTCTAAAAATCGGTATTTCATGAAGCAACGTGTTACAGTTGTTTTGATTTTATTGAAATGGGTAATTTTCTTTTTGCTATTTCTAGATATTATCAAAAAAACAATGAGAAAAAGTTGTTTAATATGTATACTAAAGTAATTATTATAAGTCATCATACATCATACAACTGTAATTAAATCAGATTAAAGTAAATACTGAACATTTTTTGTCAGGAAGAAAAGCGTTTAATTAGAATCATTGTATCAGTTGTTTCTCTATAGCCAGTTATTTAAAGCAAACCTGCGATCAGGGCGATCTCACAAAAGTGTCCATGTATGAAAATCGTTCTTTAACTCCCCCTTCAGAGAAAAAACTGGGTACATGCAGAGTGTTCCGTAAACAAAAAGCCATATTCATAGAGTGATGTAGTATGATAAAGTGCAATCGGATTATGTCTTAGGCTGGTCATCTCCAGGACGGTAACGGTACGATTTGTCGATTCCCCTCCCGCATATGGTAAATACGCTAAAAACTGAGTATATCATAATATACGCGAAGCACCACGACATATCGCGCATGGCACATGGTGTTGTTATTTTCGCAGAAACTAGAAATATCTAGGGAGCCGGTGCAACTTTTGCTTTTTTACTCCCGCTCGTCCTATCTGATTTCCGATGATTTGAGTTAAGTCTAGCATGCGATTTGATGACTAATAATGATTTTATCTATGAATCTGAGCTAATAAATAGTGCACAGATTAGCAGACGACCCCAGAATAACTATAGGTATCATCGTGTTATCCCCTGGAGCGCGAAGGCATCATTGCCAAAGGTAAAATACATCATACATTAGTATGATATAGCTTTAAAGATGATGCCTCCGCGCTGTCGCGCTCCCACCTTCTAATACATGTTGCTATCTTGGAACCGATCTCCCTGGTGCCTCCGTGATCCGGCGCACGCCCACCTGCTAACCCGGTAGCGTTATTGAAGGAAATATTCATAACGAACTGTTTTAAAAACTTACTTTAATGAAATTTTACAAATTTTAAAATTAAATATTTACTGCTTTTCCTTTATTTAATGACAATGATTGCCAACATAAAGCACAAAGTCAAAAAATTCCCTATTGAAAATATCGATTGACAAATATAATTTTATTGATCTGAATGTTGGCCAAAGTACACGAAATAAATATAGGGGTTTGAAACAGTGTTATAAATTGAAAAGTATGCTACTTGATTTTTTTAATTATGTATTTAATTATACAATTACTAAAGGATGGAGAAAAGAAAGTGAAAAATTGTGTTTAAAATATATTGAAATTTAATATTCTTCAGTCTTCAGAGTGGTAATTAGCGCTCCGAGACTGACTAGAGGACCAAAAACCGTTAAGATAGGTAAAAGTACGGTTAACTACATATTTATCCTTACTGGAATCGTATTTACACAATGAACGGCGTAAGTGCTTAACCGGTTAGGTGATGGGAGGAAGATAATTGGGCTGAAAATGGACGACCTAAATTTGACGACAGAGCGCTTTTGAATCACCTCGGGGAAGGCAGATCTCTGTGTTTTTAAGATAAGTGGTTCATCGTATACGATTTTGACGCTTTGTTTCGGAGGGAGGCGGGAGACTTAATTGTTCAGTGTGAAAACTAACTAGCCCGCTAAAAAGGGAACAGACGCTGTGAACGTGTGAGGTCTATTTGTTCCTGCATTCTATCCTGCTCGTCTACCCAGTTCTACATATAATATCAGCATATTGGCCGCCATCAGGCGGGAGTAGGAAGAGGTGAAGAGATTGCTTGAAAGAAAAGGTAATCTTGTAATACCAGTAACAGTCTTAAGAGGCGCGTTTTGGAAGCCAAGATACAATTCAAAAATTTAAAAAAGGAGGAATAATCTAAAAAGACATTTGAAAGATTCGGGGGTTTCCGGGAGCTTAGAGCTCGCCATCCGGAAAGCCCACCGATAACGTCTCCAAACTGGAATAAGGTGTAAATTATCTGGGAGAGTCACCCCCAGCTTTGGCTAAGCCCTGGATGGAGAGCAATCTGGTAAATAGACTAGTATCTGCGCCAATAATATAGCAAGTTAAGTTTGGACGGTGGGACAGGGAACACATTCCACAGCATCCCCTTCCAGGGAATTCTAGTTCTTCCCAGTGTGGTTGCAGTTAGTACATTTATACTAGATCTAGTACTTTTTGTTTTAATCTAGTGATTTAATACGTACTGATGAAATCTAGTACTTTTTTATTGAAAAAAAAAGGAAATAAAAATCATATAGCAGAAAAAATAATTTTAGAAAGTGAGACAAAAATACTTAGAAGATTGTGTCTCGGTTTCGTGGCCCGTTTATAATTCAAACCATATTCCCCAAGTAGCACATATAATCATATATGGGCTAAAATGCTGTGATATTGGCTAATATCCCTGGCTAATTAGCTAAAACAGTTAGCCAAAATAACAGTTCCATTACAGTATAAAGATGGAAATATGGCTAAAGTGGGGAAAAATAATTTGGCTATAATGGGGTAAAAATGGCCAATTGACAATTATACGACCCTCTCTTTTGATTTTATGGTTGGTTTATTAGCTACTTTTTGACTTCGAACTTTTTTAGCTGAATTCTGACTTGTTTTTTAGTCAAAATTTGAGTAACGTTTTTTCCGAAATTTACCTAAATAATTTCTCAATTTTGCCTTTTCTTCATTTATATAATAAATCATCAATTGTTTCAAATTATGTAAAAATAGTATTGACAGAGCCAATCAGCGTTTTTCTATGATATGTGGTGGAATATTTGATTTTTTTATTAGACATTTTGGATAGTTAATAATTTATATTTCGTTTTTCTACATATATCTTCAGTTTGATTAAGTATAGGGTTCTAGGTTATAAACGGAAATTTGAAAATGTAGCATATTTTGGCAGTATTATAGCAAAAATAAGCGAAATAAAACTACCCAATTTTAATTTAATTTTGAAACAAAAATATAATAATAAAAGCCATATTTTTTCCTCTCAATTTTTGTTGTCTTAAAATGTCATGATCTGGCGTTCTTATATAGCTATTATTACTATAATTAAACTTAAATACTTGCTAAAATATGTTTGGTTGGAATTTAGGAAAAATGCCTATTTATTGATTATATTCTGACTTCGATTTCTATTGATTGAAAATGACATATTCTGTCATTTTAAACCGCTATGTTTACTATAATTTAACTTCAATACTTACTAGAATATATCTGGTTATGTTGTGTCAACAAAATTGATGGATATTTCTACTTTTTGGCCATCCAATATTACAACAAAATGTTGGAGGTTTACTTACCCCATAAAAGATATTTTTTGGCCAAGTAATTATGCTATAGCCTATCTACATTAAAAAAAGCCAAAAAATCTAATTTGAAGCGAGTTTTCATGGCTAGAAAACGAACCAAGAATCATTTACCAAAATTTGACAAATGTCTGGTTTTTATGTGTCTTTTATGGCTAACTGTTAGACAAAAAACTCACCAGCTAATTTGTGTTACTTGGGTCGTTTATCTTCTTCTAACGTTGCAGGTTGCAGATGTGTACATAGCTCTTCACCTATGCACACATGCGTGTGTGAGTAGGTAAATGGAATACAAGACATGCGTTGATAATTAAGTAATAAAGTAGGTCTATGACTACTCGGACGGAAGCCGGATTAGGCCTTTACTTTTAACACCTCAACAGCATATTATAAACCTAGACATCTGCCATTTTAAAATTAAATTTCCTTTTTACTTATTTTTGCACACCCTGTACTACCGTTCAAGTTTTGATACCACGGAATTTATTTTTATTTATATGCAGCAACCTTTTGCAAAATTCATTAAAAATAAAAGTATGAAATGTTTGTTGCAAGTCTTTTGGCGGCTATTGTATTGCATTTTATTTAAAAAATTACCCTTTAACAAAAAAAACTTTTTTTCTTTTATTTACGGTAAAAAAATGTTACAACCCATGCAATTTCTTAACGTGTTTTTGATAAACTATTTTTATTAAAGACCTAATTGAATATAGCTATTTTTTGCACTTATGCATTTTGAAACGCAAAATCAAAAAAAGCAGTTTTCTAGTACTTCTTTCCATCATGTTTTAGTACATTTCTAGAAACTGAAACAACACTAACACTGGAGTCTTCCGGTTCGTCTCGTCGAATGCAGACCTCTGGGTTGTTAACATAAGTGGTGCCACGTGTTCGGTTTTGCAGCTTTATTTCGGGGGGAAACGGGAGACTCAACCGCTCAGTGTGGAAACTAACGACCCCGCTAAAAAGGGAGCAGACGCTGTGAACGTGTGAGGCCTAGTTGTTCCTGCATTCTATCCCGTTCTTCTGCCGCAGTTCTACATAGAATATTAGCGTAACAGCCGCTACGTGGCGGGAGTGGGGGGTAAGGGGATAGCTTGAAAGAAAGGGTCATCTCGTGATATCAGTAGTACTCTCAAGGGGCACCTAGTGGAAGCCAAGATGCATTTCAGAATTTAAAAGAGGAAAAAATCAAGAGTTATTTGATAAATTCGGGGTGTTCGGGAGCTAAGAGCTCGCCATCCGGACATCCTACCTATTGGGCTGGAGAATGGCGCTGAAAGCAAAAAAGTGGCAGCCGACTTCACTTTGAGAAAGAAAGAAAGAACATAACACTGGTGCTTCCAAACCCAAACAAAACAAAGGAAAGTTTGAAGCCAGCGAGTTGTAAGCAAATTTAAACGCAAATAAAATTTGAATCTACTGTTTCATTTATTTTGAGAGTATTTCTGGCTGATTACAACAAAACTGGAAACAGTAAGTAGTATTTTATTAATAAAGGTTATATTTTGATACTTTCAATTCTTTTGTTTTATCCTAATTCCCAATATATTTTATAAATTACCTATTTATTGTTTCAGATTATTAGCGTACAAAAGCTGCAAAACATGTTTTAGAGATTTCCAGCATTAACGAGTTCTTTGGAAGTTGTAATAAAATCATCGAAGTAGAAAATATATTGGGAGTCTAATCATGTAAAACAATTAAAGTTTGTTACAGAATTAATGATATTAGAGGAAAAAGCATGAGGGATAAAAAAATATAAAAAAAATATTGAAGTAGGTAAAATTTTGTCATCTAATTTAATATTAACAATTACCCTTTCCACACTAAAATGAACAAGCTTTCTAAATTGTGATTCAGGTGAAATCAGATGTGACGTCAATACAGTTCATCCTAACTAATATAAGTAATTTATTTAGTTAAACTCTGATAATGTTTTAGTGAAATTTTTCTATCTGTATTAAAACATGGATTAGGTTTGTCAATAAAGCCATAATAATTAATAATAAATAAAACAGGAACTGGACACAAAATATTTTCCCATGGCAAGAAATTAGAAACCATAATCACTCGTTTTTCTTATTTAACGTTAACCAACTTTTTCGATGATAGTTCATGCTAGTATGGAATAAGTAATACTGTTTTAATATTTTGTAAATAAATATTTTTCATATTTCACGAGATACTGCATTGGCAACGTGTGTCTATCATAGAGGGATAAAATTCATCATCATATTGCTTCACTGGCCCTTCTTGGTCGCTACAACATATCGGTGACAAAGAGAGTTTGTGGAAGAAATGTATCTGCCAAAACTATATTCTGCTCTCAAGAAACTTAAGAAGAAAGGGGGAGGGGAATAACTGAATAGATAAAATAGGAAACAAATTTGTTATATAATTTACTAAATATATGTACTGTTTATTTTTACAATGCTTTATTTATTTTTTATTTTATTTCTAAAAATTTGGTAACATAAATGTATATGATTTGGGCACCGCTTAATATTAATCGAGTTCATTAACAGTTGTAGCTCTTTTAATTATATTAGAATTACTAGTTCTCTTCTAACAGTTTCCTTTTAACACTGTTAAATTGATAACGTAATAATATAATATAATATAATAATAGCTGTTTAAAGAATCTGGAAAAAGATTTGCATTTGTTAAAAAAACATTTCATTAAAAAAAAAACTACTGAAGATTTAAAAAAATCAAAATAAGCTTTATTATCAAATACACAAAATCTTATTGACGAAGTTGCTAAATATTTTCAGTTTTTCTGTTACATCTTGCAGTTCTAAGATATAATTACCTGCCTTCGAAATGCTCTTGATTTCCTGTTTGTAATTTAGGACCATGAAGGAAGGTTTTATTTAATATTGCACCCTCAGATCTAAATGTTTCTGCATAACTGGTTTTAAAAAGCCACCTCAAATCAGTATCTGGGAATGGTTGATTCCATTGCAGATCAAAGATTGCATTTATCATCTTGCAATTGGGATCCGTTACCTGTCAAAAAATACAAATAGAATAAAAGACTACATTATTTGAGCTTGTAACAATGAATTGTCCTTATGATATATTTTTGTAATGGACAGAGGTTTCTCCTGTTACCAGGGCTGTATTACCAATTAGGCTCAGTAGGCACTAGCTAAAGGCACCAATACCAAAAGGGCAACAAATCCCCAATGCAAAATCCACTTAAAAGAAGATACTAGTAGTACAGTTTGATGGATTTTTAAAAGTATTTTAACTCTTTTCTTCCAGCTTTGAAGTTTAGTCATAACTCGTTAGTAAGAACAACAAATAATAATTTATTAACAGTTTTTTAGTATCAATAACTTGTCTATAATACATGATATTATAGACAAGTTATTGATACTAAAGAACTGTTAATAAATGTAAAAAATCATGACTCCATGAACAGTTGTTGAAGGTTGCAACGGGCAATATGCTTATTTTATTGCAGATGTGACAAAATATAACAAATTAGGTCGTTACACCCCAAAAATGTCTGACCTGTCGTGCATGACCCATGAAAAACATTTTTGTCGAGTTTTTTGGTTGTTTTACTTTGAAACAAATTGATAATAATGGGGCGGCATGAGCCTTGTGCTAAGGGTGTCAACAATGGTTAATCCGGCCCTGATTAATACAATGCTTTTGATAACTAACACTAAAAAACAAACCATAGAAGAAACCACTGCTCTTCATTTCAATACAAAAATACTTCCTCCTGTAAAAATCATCAAATGAGTTCTTATATGAACTACCATACAATCAATTCAGAAAAGACTGCATATGATGTAGACAAAGTTTGTTAACAAAACTAACACCATTACTGGAAAAAACCTATAAGATGTGAAATCCTTTGCAAAACCCTGCTGACTAACCCGCAAGTTTCCTGAAGATTCACTATTTGAAATTTTGATATATCACCAACATATCGATTAACTTCATAAAGAACATTTATTTACTTTTGTTTGCATATTGTATACATTGAAATCTACCTATCAAAATTAGTTGGAATTGCAAATGTTTAATTGCCACAATAAACTGTACACCATAATTCCACCTGTGCTTAACCTCATTTGGGAATATATATTTGCTTCGTATATATGATTAACAAATTGCTTTAACTTAGAAGTTTTGTGAATATAAGTTGTATAATACATTGACTAGGTACGTTATAATTATTAAGTAGCTTGTATAAGAGTAATTCACCTGTTCCTGCCTGGACTCACAAGGAATTCAGAAAACTTTAAAATGTTCTAGTCACTCTTTATACAATCCCGAATAAAACACATAACCATGTTGGAGTAGTTTTTAAACCTAAAAATAATTAAAATACTAGTAGAATAATGTCAAAAATTAGCAATTTCTTAAAACAATAATCAATGTGATGGAGACAAATTGGTTGTAAGTTAGGTATTGAATTAAAAAATGCTAAAAAAAATTCACAGATCTTCCACCTTACGCAAGTATCCTACGTATTGAAAGTACCTGACACAACTTTTAAATTATAATATTTTATTCTGTCTTTTATTTTTTTAAAGGTTATACTCTTTTATGATTATTAAATAAGTACATTTTATTATAAGATGGGTCAAGAAATGGATCAAATTAAACTAATACGTATAACATAATGCTTATGTTATGTAAAAAAAATTATTAAAATCTATAAAAAAAACTAGGCAATCTAGAAACTCAAAGTTGGGTATTAAAATATTGTAATATTATAAAATATATAAAAAACGTGCAATCTAGAAACTGCCTATGTGCCTATATTTCGTAATATATAAAAAAGAGGATTACAATCCAAACAAAAAACTAGGCAATCTAGAAACTCAAAGTTTGGATATTAAAATATTTTAATTCTGAATGAATTGCTTATATTTTATATCAGTAAAATAGATTATTAAACTACGTAAAAAAACCGTGGCGATATAGAAACGGCTTATATTATATAAAATAAAAAAGATAACTTCAACAAAATTTAAAATAACCTGCTTATATTTTACATTTAAAAGAGATCTATATAAAAAACGAGGCAATCTAGGAACTAAAAGATTTACTTATTATATGTTTATAAAATATATAACATTATTAACAACTACTTATATAAATTTTCATCTATCTTTTATTTCAAATCTTTCCTTCGTGTTAAATATATATGTTTAACATTGTTTAGCAAAACACGTCAACAAATGTATTAAGGTTTTTTTATGATAATGGATGGTGCCTCTTCAATTCCCAATCCCTTAGAGTATATTAAAATTTCTAAATTTTTATGAAAGGTAATTTCACCCTTAATACCGTTGGTTTTCCCAGTTGTCGCATTAAAGCCAATAAATCTTTTTTTCTCGAATGCCAATATTGCATGGAATTAGGGATATGTTTAAAAATTTATTCAATACTTTCTTTAATAAATTCGCGATCAGTTATTATCTTCGCTGCCATATACAAGATATGATTCGGAGTAACACCACGTACCATTTTTAACAAAAAAAAATAATTACACACAAACAATGGACTATTTTATTTCTATATAAAATCTGTTCATCTATACCACAGTTATTATATATCTAACGAAGCCCATACATGGGCAATCCGATTACCTCATATTATAATTGTAGGAAATATGAAAATCCGATATATAGAGGACTGTATTGGGTAACTTTAAAACAATAAAACAATGGTAACTAGCAAAATTAAATAATTGATGAAAGGAAACACAATCGCTTACCTATCACAGTAGAACCGATTAGTTTCTGTAGTTGGGTTACTCAATTCACCCTAAAAGACCATCACACTACATTAATCTTGCCACTTTACAGATTTCTCGGGAAACCGATCCGAAAATATGTGCCGGCCGGCTAAGCGAACGGGTTCCGGTATCACATGTGATTTGTACAGTACTGTCCTCAAAAGCATCCTGACCTCCGTGAGCCAGGGAGTTTCTTGCGTATTCTTGACGAATCACAGGGTTGCGATTGTGTATTTGAATACGAAAGGAAATAATTTAGAAAAAATTGAAAATTAATTATTAATTGATTTGTTCTGAAATTAATGAACAAAAAAAAAAGAAAAGTAAAATAAAACAAAGTTACATAAACAATAATGTTATTATCGTAGTTTCGATGTCGAATTTGTGACAGGCTATTTTAAGTTTCCTTAATAATGATCCCAATAGTATTTTCAATACCAAAACCTTAAATTATTATTACCTTAAAAGTTGTTGAGCCTAAGTTGAGGCTTCAAGGCTTCTAATCTGTTCTTTTATGTACTAACAAATAGGTCTCTATTATTCTATAAACTAAATAAGATTGTCTCAGTGTAAGTGTCCAAAAATTGAATCGGTTGCAACTTTATACCATGTCTATATTCTAAAATTAACATAAGGTACTTGTATACCTTTCTTCAATCACTGAAGTTCGAAAGTTCAAAATAATCTCAATGCAGGTTTCCAACAATAATGTTTTTCAATATTCACTCTTCATTATTAAAACTAAATAAAATTATCCTATATATGATAAGCAAAACGCCTTATAATAAACAAAAATCTCACTTCAATCAAACTCAGAATTCAGAATACAAGCTTGACAACACAGCATGCCTTTCTAAAGAATTTCCAGCCAGTAGCGTAACTTGCGAACTCCGTACCTAGGTCGTATTCCGTTTCCAAACGTGGTTAACCAGTCCAATCTTAGACTATAAAACAAGGGATAGACTCAACATTTCATTCATAAATAGTTTCGAAAGTTGAATCTATTATTGTTTTTCGCGTGCTATGGGTGCGACAAAAAACATATCTGCGTCGCCGGTCCCAAAAATGGCAACACTGTTGGCTCTCACTATAAACTGAACTAGCAGCGGCTCATTTCTCTTTATCTTAATATATGTTTATAGCAAGCAATTTAATGTTTTTTTTCCAACTTTAAGTATCTCCTCAGACTCATAGTCAGAAATTCGGACTGGGGGTTCAAAATCAGAATGCAGGTGATATAAATATTTTGCGATTCCTTTTCACTTTCCTTGTAATAGGAAAGTATTGTAACCTATAGAAATCACCCTCTGAGATTTTTGCAAAACGTCACGTTTCAGGGATGTTGAAATTTTTAAATCTGTCGGTCTGTCTGCCTGTTTGCGACATAACTAAAAAACTACTTATCCAATTGACTTCAAATTTTGTTCAAAAGTTAAGAGGCATATGAGGATGAGATGGTAATATTTTTGTGAAAATTCAATATGACGGAGCAAAATGGCGGCCTAATAAAATATTAAAAAAATATTACTAAAAGACTACTAATCCAATTTACCTTAAATTTTGCCCGAAAATCAAGTGTGACCTAGGAATAAACCGGTAACATTTTGGTGAGGAGCCTTTACGGCTAAACAAAATAACGGCCTAATTAAATGTTTAAAATATCAGTATGAAAAACGTATTTATCGCATTAAGTTGAAGAAATCTTACACAAAAATCAATTGTGAAAAAGGGACGAACCTGTAAAATTTGGTATATCTATATGGCGAAACAAAATGACGGCATAATTTAATGTTTGGAAAAACCTTTTTTTTATGTAGGAAAATAATAAAGATCATAACTGATTTTTTTATAAATAAGTAATTATAAAATAATACCGATAAATAAAACAAAAATTTAAAAATAGTATGTATATTTGTATGTTCGTAAGTATATATGTATGTATGCATGTTAGAAAAATAAATTTTAAAAAATCAGAGCATTGTTCTTTGCCCAGAACATCCCTCATAACAAATTCCACAACACACATTGTATTTGTAATTTCTTATAAAGTAAGACCTGGATACTTGGGTTCAAAAATAAGTCCTTTTAACAGAACCTTTCTCGTAATAAAAAAATTGGCACATATTCACATTTATATAATGTGTTAATTTATTACAAAATTACTATATGGATATATAAACTATGTTATATGTATGTGTGGTGGAATCCCTTACGAGGAAAGTTGCAGGTAAAAAGAAATTTACCGATATTTTAAATAATGCTGCAAAATGTTAAAAAGTTATTCTTCCATAAATTTTCAATTAGTTTAGTGTCAAATATTGCAAGCAGTTGTTGATTTAGATGACAGAATAGTATTAATAGTTTTACTAGGAACTGGCTAGCTCTGGTTGGCTTCAAAAGTTTAAAAATCGTTATGGTATCCGCCAATTAGGCATATCAGGGGAAAAGTTATCTATTGACCCTACGGCTGTTGAGACTTTCAAACATCGGCTTCTTAAGAAAATTGAAGAACTTAATCTTACGGCAGATCAAATTTACAATGCGGATGAAAGCGGCCTCTTCTGGAAAATGTTGCCGCAGAAAACACTGGTTCATGCGGGAGAAAATTCAGCACCTGGAAGAAAACAATATAAAGAGCGAATTACATTTATGCCATGCTCTAATTCTACAGGTACTCACAAATTAAAATTGTTAGTTTTGGGAAAATCAAACAAGCCACGTTCATTTGGAAGCAGTACCACTCCAGTCATCTACAAGGCACAAAATAGGGCATGGGTAACGAGGGAAATCTTCACGGAATGGTTTCATACGTCTTTTGTTCCTGCCGTGCGTCGAAAGATGAAGGAATTAAACTTGCCACCAAAAGCTGTTTTGATTCTGAATAATGCACCTGGTCATCCAGCAGAATTAGCAAGTGACGACTCCCAAATTTCTATTATGTTTTTGCCGCCCAACTGCACTCCATTAATTCAGCCAATTAGCGCAGGCTTGGCAGCACGTAAAAACTGCTCTGATAAAACGTTCTTGGCGGCAACTTTTGCCCCCTTGTATTTTAGATCAATGGGAAAATGAAGACTTAATTCCCCTTTCTGCATTGGCCCAAACAAAAAGATCAGAAACTACTGGAACTGAAATTAGTGACATAATAGCTCTTACAAAACAACTGCCAGAAGTTCCGACAGATGAAGAAATCCAAAAATGGGCACTTGGAGATGAGGATCCTGTGGGAATGATGAACGACACTGATATCATAGAAAATTTGAACACGGAAGAAGAAGAAGAGGAGAATGAAGAAGAAATTAGCAGTGGACGCTTGACTTACGGAGAAGCAGTAAATTATTTTGAAAAATGCATAACGTTGGCAAAGGAGAATGGAGAGGAGTCTTGCCACATACTCCTTTTAGAACAGATGCAGAACAGGGCAAAGCAACTGGAAAGGAATACTCTCGTTCAAAAAAAGATTACGTCATATTTCGTAAAAAAGTGAAATGTTCATTATTATACGAGTTTAAGTTTATTTTATTGTTTAAGTTTATTTTATTATACATATTAGATCTGTACCTGTATTATTATAGGTAATTACACACTTTAGACTTCTCTTTCGATTATTCGAACAAAAGGGTTAACCGAACAATGGCTTGCAATAAATAGTTCGGATAATCGAGGTTGCACTATATATATATATATATATATATATATATATATATATATATATATATATATATATATGATTTGTAGTCCTTCATGGATGGAAAAATACAATGTGTTTTCATTCCGGGTGTACATCTGTTCACTACTGTCGTTCTGAAAAGAACAGTTTTGCTGACGTTTCGCCAAAATCACATTTGGCATTTTCGAAGCTTTCTTTCGCGCGACGACAGAACCACAGTAGTGAACGGATGTACACCCGGAATGAAAACACATTATATATATATTAAAAAAATGTGTTAAATTTGTAATATTTTAAATGCGCGTTTCATTTACTTCGTTTAAATTGCTGAACCATTGTTCTAAATCTCCACGTTTTAAAATGTCTATTTTCTCCAATTCAATATAGTTCCTTTTTTTTTCTGCATTGAACTTATAATTAAATAAAATATAATTTTTACAGCATAAGACCTTAGCTCTTAAGGCTGTAACGAAGTTAATACATGTTTGGGGAATGTATGCATCGATTCGCTATTATTTCTGGTAAATAATCAGAAAAATACGCCGGCTAAGTATATATGAAAAGCACGTTGTGTAACGTGCAGAAAACCGCGTAAATTTCTCTGAGAGTGCTATAAGGCACCGCGCCAGTAATACGCTAAGCTCGCCGGGTATTAACCGTGTGACACATCACGAAGGGTTCGTGTATGACAGCCATCGGCTTCGCTTGGCGCAAAAATCCGGACGCAAATCATTTAAAACGAGGCTTGCATCGCATATTCGGTAGTTGGTGGAGTTCTTTTTTCGGAATGTGTAATGATCCTTGATATATCGAAATATATATTAAGGTTCTTTTGAGGGTTTAAGTAAACACATTAATTTGATATAATACTATTTAATAAATAATATTTTTTTAAATAGGTTTGAAATTCCTAAAAATTAAATTAATCTTTAAATAATACATTTTCTATAAAGAATCAAATTAAAGAATTTTGTTACAGATTTTCTACGCTAACAGATCTTAGGTATTACTGTACAAAAAGTATAAGCAATTATGGTACATGTTTGGGGATATATTTTCTGATGTTTTAATGCATCACACATGTAAGAAAAAATTGTGATTTTTTAGGCTGAAACGATAAGAGAATATACTACCCTGCTAAGGCAAGTCCTGAATACAGTTACCTTTGTAACGCTATAAAGAGTGCATTCAAAATCACTAAAATGCTTCATATCTCAAAACTACTGTTTTACACTTAAGACAAGTTCTCTTAGGTGGGTATCATAGGTCTATTTAAACAAGAAAAACATTGTTTAATAAGATGTTTATTTCCACTTTTTTAGTATGCGACCAACAAATTCATAAATAATTGCTCTATCAGCTAATAGTAAATCTATATAATTTTCGTTAAATATCAATAAAATATCAGAATAATTATCGAATATGGATAATCCTATGACTTACAAGTTGTCTTAGGGGGGGTATCATAGGTCTATTTAAATAAAACAAAACATTGCTTAATAAGATGTTTATTTCCTATGTTACATGCAATTTTGGTTCTAGACACATGTAACATAATAAGTCAAATAAATTCAAGCCAGTATTACTGCAGAGAGCTAAAGTACGGTTTTAAAAATGAAAAATAACATTGCCTATAGCAGATAATTGTATAATATATAATGTCTATACTTTTAAGGACACTGAGATATATGTGTTTATTCACGAATAAGTGTGAATTCATATAAGTTAAGTTACAAGTTAAGTTACAACAAATTTTCTTATGTATATCACAAAAAAGAGCTTATTTAAATGATTGTGGAATTACATATCTTACTCTAATGTCTGGTATGCCTGACTAAATACAGATTTAAAGTTTCCTCCGCTATGAAATATACTGTCCGGGTCTTCCTGTTTCTGTTTTCACAATTATTCAGGTATTTCCAATTATTATATTTTTAGGGAATCACTACACTAGTATGATATATTTCATAAAAGGTTTTTTAAAGACATATGAGCTATACAGACACAATTACATTGGGGCACACTGGTTATCAACATGATTGAATTTCACATAACTTTTCCACAGATTTTTAACTATACTATTAAACCGGTTTATAAAAGGTATTTTCGCTGTTTCCGCTGTAGTTTTTTATCGATTTCGTAAATAACATTTGTGTTTAAGAAACTGATTCAGTTTGTTGTTTTTGTTTTGGTTAACATTTTGACGTCTATCGATCTGTTCTCTGGCGACGGATGATTAAACTTAATTATTAATCTCGGACCCAAAACACCTAGTGATTAATAATTAAATGGAATCTCTTAAAATATAATAAGCAGAAAATCACCATAATGGTAATCGTAACATGAATTTAGAAGGTGAAAATCATGGGAATTCTATTTAACTTCGCCTTAAATGTCGAAGTCGTTAAAAATCTAGCCATGGAACCCTGTTAGTGTTACCAACCGAATGGTAATGAAATGCCCTAGAACAACCGGTACCTTGTAAATTAGCTAGTTTTTATTAATTTTTCCTGGTTCTAAACACTTGTTTCCTTTAATTAATTGAACTATTAGTAATGTTGTGCCTAATTAAAATCAGAGCTTGTCAAAATTTAAACTATGTCGTCATAATTGTACATATCATAGATACTTCGAGGATATTGCAGTTGGCTCTGCTGTATGCAGGGCGTACGATCTTTTGTGATGGGTTAAAGAGAGACAGAAATATGGCCGTTTTTAATGTGATTTTTTTGAGTGATTTTTCTACTTCGATCCTCGTGTTGAAATATCTTTACTTTTTCCCCGAAAACCTTCAGAAAGAGTGGGTGTTAGGTTGCAGTTCTTTTTTATGTGAAGTTAGTTTCACCCCTGTAAAGGGATTAAATAACTGTGGACCCTGTAGTAGCTACCTTACACAGACTTTTGACGTATTGTTGGTAGTGGAGTAAGGTAGCTACAGTCGGATAGTCTCTGGAATAGTTCCACGTGGTTCTGGAGTGAGTTCGAGGGGCATGGTCACTAAATAAAAAACCCATCAACATCAGGTAATTATTTTTTACAAATTAGGGTTTTTTTAGAAGGCAAAAATGTGTGTTTTTCTTTAAGAAAATAAATATGCCGCAGGCATTGTATATTTTGGGTCTAAAATTTAATTTTATAATTATATTAAATCTAGTTATTGGGTTTTATATTAATTTTATTGATACTTTTGTGTAAATAAATAAGTATTTTATACATTTATACTGACCGAAATAAGATACCCTTCATGAGTTCAATATTTTGGGGATGTATTTTAACTAATAACTTGAAGTTCGCCATCAATCTTACAAAATGTCTGCCTATCTAAATAATAATGATGATACTTTTATTTTAAGCATAATTTATTTGGCATACCAATAACTAATTGCTGATTTCGCTTTTGAGGTAGAAATTTTAAATATTTCCAATTTGATAAATAAATTAGGACAGCTTACCTTAATCAATTGTTCAAGATTTAGAATTTCGGTAGTATAATAGTGCAGAAATCATTCTTTTGTTTAATTTTTAATGTACCATTCTGTTAGTTTTGTAATTATGAATTTATATAATGTAGTGCAGTAATGTACAGGGTGGTTTAAACGATAAAGTCAGTTTTAAATATATTGTTCCGGATTGCCCGGTACAGAAACACGTAGTTTCTGAATGCACTCATTTTATTGAAAACATAGGTTATGGTATCACAGGTAAACACTGGTTATACCTAACAATCGTAACTAAGGTAACTTTAAACTTGTCAATGTCAGCTTGTTAACACTTCGAAATCTCAATTACAACTGAATCAAAATGTGTTCGGGGTCCTCTTCGATTCTTATGTCAGCCGAATGACTATTACATCTCTTCATTCCTCGGGAAAACAATCAAATTGTAAGGATAGGGGAAAAAGTCATAAAATGGCTGATCCCAGTTGGGGAGGGGGGTAGTTTAAATTCTAGGTAAAAGGCAGTCTTTAGGGAGCTTGTATTTGTTACGTGGTTGGGAGAAGTCTTGAGTTTTGGTAATGAGGTCATTGTTAGAATCAAAATATGGCCTCGCGGCGCGCTTATATAGCCTTTAGAAAAGAATGGAATGATCTATAAAATTCTAGAATAATCTGAATACTACAGGGTGAGAAGAATTAAGCCTAACAGAACATTCGAGAACGATTTTTTGACACTATCAGAGTCGTTACATGGATAAAAATTAAGGTAAATCTACTTCAATAAAATAACAAATAATAAATAAATTCATCTAAATCGCAACAAATCTATAACTAGGGCTAAATTCGCAACATTGTCCCCTTCCCAGAGTCGATCGTCCCGATAATTAAGGTTTCAAAACTGAAAACTATATTTTTAAAAACGTTTATTAATGTTAAAAATAATTACAACTTATTAATAGCTTGTTTTAAGCCCGAATGAATACAATATCTATCAGAGAAATCGAAAGTAAGCTCTTATCTAACTTATCCTAATAGCACAATTAAGAGTAATTATGATAATCGTTGGACTTCGAGTCTGTTTTAATACTTAGCAAAACATCGTTAATACAATCTAAAGCTAACAATATTCATCATGGGAAAAGTAAATTATTTGTATAACGGCAATGAATAATATATTACTGAGGATCTTCCAGGTCCGTAATTCCTCCACCCTTAGATTTTTCAATGTCCTCATTGATTAGTTTTTTAAGGACTTTTTTGAAATAGAATTTTGTATTCTTTTGCGATACATTATAATATGAATTACTACGATTCCTAAAATAACAATTATAATTATTCCAATAATGGAATGATGTGTTGTTTTAGTTATAAAGTTACTATATTCAATAGGTTCGAATAAATCTTCTTGCAATTTTTCAGGTTTTACAATATAGTCTAATCGTAACTTTATATTGTGGTTTACTATCGGTTTCAAATCAATACAATCTAAATTTTCACTAATATTAAGGGGCCTAGTGAAATATTTTTTGTTTCCTATTATTATATCACACTGACTTAACATTAAATTACAATTGTTCAATTTTTTCTTAGAGATGGTGATACAATTCTCTATTATTTCTATGGATTCCTTTGTACAATATATAAAGTTATTTCCCATAGTAAAAAAAGCAAGATTATAATTATTAGTTATCTTCGCATACGTACAGTTTGTAAGATAACATTGATTTGACAATTGATTAGCACAATACCATTTATTATTGACACTATTACACTTTTCATACCATAGTTTATCACAGTAAGGTCTGCTTGGAGCAATAAGTATCAATTGATTTGTTGTCGGTGTGGGGCATACAGCTTGTAATTTACACATGTTACTTGTGTACAAGGGTATTTTAACTACTAGAATTGCCATTTTGTCTTTGAGCATAAGACCCGTTTTACAAATTGAGATTAATTCATACGCTGGTCCTAATGGCCATATCTTCATTATTTTTCAAATTTGTCTTATATCATGTAGTTTAATTAATTCGATATCTAAAATAACTTTAGTTGCGAAAGTAATTGTTCTTAAAAGCTTATTTACATAAGAATTTATTATAGTTATTTGCAAAGAATGATCTTGTATTTGCAAGGAAAAATCTAATAAGCTATACATGTTTGATATAATTTGTTCATGTAATTTTGTATTATTATAGATATGAATAACATCAGTTTGAAATTTTTCAGAAATATGGCCTGAAAATGAGTTTAAGTGAAGTGATTTATCTTCTGAATTACATTTATTTGGTTTACTTCAATATTTTTGAAATGTTCCTTAATGTAATCGAGATCTTCGTGATCTAAATTTCCTGTAAGAAACTTAATATCAGATCCAGCAACATTAAATAAGCCTCGCTGTTTTCTTTGGTTAGTATGGTGATGGCTTAATTTATGAAAATTATTGTAAGTTGTGTTCTGTCGGAAATGCCGTAGTTAACCTGCTTTTTATCATTAAATGGTTAGTAAATATTTGATTTAGTATATGTTGAATATTAGTAAAATTAAAAGTGATGTACGTAGTATGGTAGGTTTCTAAAACTAAACTATCGCTAATATCTTCGATATAGTATCCATTATTTGGAAGTGCTGTTATCTCCATCGTCTTTACCTTTACTATTAGTAGGGTTAAGCTGTAAAGAAAAATGAACTTTAATTTTTCTTTTAGTTTTTAACTGACCTTCAATGACATTTTTACTTTTATTAATGACTCGTATCGGTACGTATTTAAGGAGGTTTTTATTTCGTCTGTCACTTTTTTTATCAATTATTTGATTTTCTAAAATCTCTGAAGTAATATCAGGGTTTTTATTTTGATGTCGTGTCCTTAATTCCTGATTTCTATGTGTCTTTTTGTACGATTGTTTTAGGAAAGGTAGCATTTCCTGTTTTCTTTTCTCGTTATATTGTTCGTGTATAGTCAAGTCATTGTTGATGTTTGGCTCGTGATAATATGGGCCATAGAGTAAATTAAACGGGGAACATCCCGTAGTTGAGTGGATATTCTGATTATAAATGCATATACAAGATATCATTAGATTATCTAAAGTTTCATTAGGGTCTTTTTGTTTTAAAATCCATAATTTTTCTATTAATGTTGAATGTAATCTTTCAACAGGACTATTTGATGTTGAGTTATTTGGAGTAACATAATGAATATCTATGTTATTTAAATTACAAAACTCCTGAAAAAGATTATTTTTAAACTTAGATCCATTGTCTGCGACAATACGCTGAGGTGTGTTATGATGAGATACAAAATGTCTGAGTTTATTTAAGATGGTAATGGAATTTTTATCTTTAATATAATAAGCTTGGGCGTATTTACTAAATGAGTTAAAAATAATGTTTGTTCAAATTGAAAAATATCGATATGAATGGTCTTGAACGGTTTTTCGCTTAAAAGAGGTCCTTCATATGGTATTTTATATGGGTTCCTTTAATACTTATTTTGAAGACAGAGTTCACATTTGTTAATTATACAAGTAATGTGATCTCTGAGTTTGGACCAGTAATATTCCTCTTTTAATTTATTGTAGGTTGCGTTAATGCCATTATGGTCTTTTTGGTAATAATTCGCAATTATTTCCTGTTGTATTTGCTCATCAGTTACGTCTTGCAAATATTTATAGGAAATACACATTTTTACGTTATTATTAAGATACATTTTTATTAGTTCTTTAAATGCTTGTTCAAGTTCTTGGTTTTTAATATATATGGTAGTTAGGTTATTTGTATTGAAGAGCTCTTTTATTACTATAATTAAATGTTCATTTTGATTTTCTCTTGGTATTTGTGTAAATATGTGAGTTTTGTCGAATGATTTAGTATCATGTCTTTTATAGGTGTTTCCGTTAGTAAGAATTAATCTTCTCGCTGCATAAGTAACTGGTAATTCTGAAATAGGTAACATTTTTCCGTCAGGTTCATTGTTGAAATGCAGACATGCTTCTGAGGAATTATCTTCAGCTTCAAGAATATTTTCTTCAACTTCGGGCAAGAAGTCATTTAAGTTAGCAGTGTCTCCTGGAGTATTGGGAATAATTGACTCAATTTCTAAAACGTTTGCTTCGATGCGGAAAAGAGCGTCGGCAACGACATTTTCTTTTACTTTTTTGTAGACGATTTCAAAGTCAAATTCTCCTAGTTTCAATCTCCATCTAATTAGTCTAGAATTAGGTTCTTTTATCTTGGATAACCATACCAGAGGATTGTGATGTGTTTCAATTACGAACTTTTGTCCGTATAGATGTGATCTGAAGTGTTTAGTTGAATTTAAGATAGCTAAAAGTTCTTTATCAATAGTGAAGTAATTTTTTTCGGTAGAATTCAACGTTCTGGAGTAATAAGCGATAGGATGATCATTTTGTGATAATATGCTACCTATAGCATAGTGAAAAGCGTCGGTTGTTAATTTAAAGCGTTTGCTAAAATCGGGGTATGTTAAAATAGAGGAATTTGTGATTAATTTTTTACTCTTGTTAAAAGCTTCAATGTATTCCTTATTGCCTAAGTTAATCGTAGTTCCCTTTTTTAAACATTTAGTAATGGAAAAACTATTTTTGCAAAGTTTTTAATAAATCTCCTGTAGTAGCCTATAAGTCCTAAAAAGGCTTTAATTTGTTTTTGGGTAGTTACTAAAGGGTAATTTTGAATTGCTGAAATCTTTGCCGGGTTTGGCTTAATTCCATCTGGTGTTATAATATGTCCTAAGAAAGCAACTTCTGTTGAAAGAAATTCTGACTTATCGAGTTAAATCTTTAAATTGCATTATCGGAATTTCTTAAATATCATTCTTATATGATCCATATGTTCAGATTAAGATTTTGAAAAAATTACATCATCCATGTACAAAAACAGAATTTATACAAATATTCCCGCAGGACTTTGTCCATCATTCATTGAAACGTGGCCGGGGCGTTCTTTAAGCCAAAGGGCATGCGTAAGTATTCAAAGTGCCCATTATTAACAGTGAAGGCACTTTTTTCAACCAAAGCAGGGTCCATTTCTATCTGATGGAAACTTTGAGCCAAGTCTAATGTAGTAAAATATGTACATTTTCCTAAATTATCCAAAATCTCTGCGATACGGGGTGGGGGATATTTATCTTCAACAGTGTGTTCATTTAATTGACGATAATCTAATACCATTCTGAATCGTTTTTCACCCGAGGAGAAGAATACGGTGAAATAGAAGGTCTAATTATTTTGTTATCAATTAATTTTTTAATTTGTTTTTGAATTTCAATCTGCATAATAGGAGGGTATCTAATTGATTTAGCTTAGATAGGTATATCATTAGTAGTCCTAATTTTGTGCCTAGTTTGGCTAGTAAAGGTCAAATCGCAATCTTCATGGTACATAATATCTTTAAACTGATAACAAAGATTTTTAATTTTTGATTTTTCTAGGTCGTTAAGGTGTTCAAAACGAAATCGCGTAGTTAAATCGAATTTATTTTTTTCGTTCGTAGGATTAACTATATCAAACTGATCTTCGGGAATTACTTTTATCCTTTGATTAAAATTTATTTCAATGTTTGGAAATGGATGGGGAATAGAACATTTTTCCATTTTTAACGTCAACTAGCAATTCAGGGATTCCATAATTATTAACTTCGAAAGATGGTAATAGTGCGATTCCATTTTTTTGAGTTACTGGAATATTCAGGACATTACCGCTCGTTTTGTTCTTTTAGCAAATAGGTTTATTATAGATTAATGAAAATGGAACATCGTGATTCCTTAACTTCTAAAATATTATTTTTATAATCTATTACGGCTTTTAATTCAATTAAATCTTTAGTCCCTATTAAAGCATCGAAGTCATTATGCCAGTTAATAGCTCGAAATGTAATGTTATTATTTATACCTAATTCCTTAAAAATTGGTAAAACTAAATTTTTATTTTCTTTAAATTTTTGCCTACACGCTGTTATTTAAAAAGGTTCAATATATACTTTGTCAGGAAATAATTCTGTAAATTTAGAGTTAATTATAGATTCACTAGCACCGGAATCTATTAAAACTGTCAACTGATATTTCGGTAAATAAATATACGGAAGTTCTATTTGCTGCATTATATTGTTTAAGTCAACTCCTTCAGAGGGCTTATGTTTTGAAAATTTTCTGTTTCTTCTTCCGTTTCCGGGCTTAAATTTTCCGGTAAATTTAAAAAATTTGGATCATTAGTATAATCGAATTCAAAATCTTCAGGCTCTTCAAAGGAATCTAAACACTCGAAATTCGTTAATTCTTGAGATATAAAATTTCTCTGTTGTCCTAGGTTTTGAAAGTGATTATAGTTTGGCGGTGTAAATCTATTTTGAGAATAAGTGTTTGGCTTATAAGTTCTCATTGATTGAGTATTCGTAGAACCGGGGTTTTGGTTTGTCGATGGATTATTTAAAAAGACATAGGTGTCGGTTTAGAGAATGTTACATTTCTTTGTGGGGCAAAGACGTTTACTCTTGGTTGTGGTTGTCTAAAAGCTAGTATATTTGATGGAAATTTTTGTGTCGATATTTGTTTAGGTCGAACCTGTATTGAATTACGTGTAAAAGTTTGTTTTGGAGTTGAATTATTTTGATTATTAGTAATAGCAACATTTCGTTGTATATTTTGGTTATTCAAGTGTTGTCTTAACTCTATCTGCGATTGAACTAAACTATAGTTAGTAATGCAAGAAATGGCTTCTTCTACACTATTGGGGTTGGATGTTAATAAATAGGATTTTAGCACATCTGGTGAATTGCTTATTAGTGTGATAATAGCACTTCTTTCGGTCTGATAACGAAAGGCTTTTCTAACATTTTCATCTGGTTGATCTGTTTGAATCTTTGCATAAATTCTTTGAATAAATTGTTTTAATCTGACAATAAAATCCATTAAATTCTCATTTCTATTTTTATTGATGTAATTTAACTGGTGTAACAATACCAAGAAACTAATTGGGTCGCCAAATTTTTGTCTTAAAACAGTTTTAAGACCCATGTAGTAATATCGGAACGACTATACAAAAGATCATGGGCTTCGCCTATTAATTTTGACTTTATTGCGACAAATACGAATTTTTTTTGAATTTCGCTAGTACTAAAAATTGCTGAATAAAATTCGTCAATTGAAGAAACAAAATGTTCTAAGTGGTCTGGGTTTCCGTTAAATATAGGTAATAAGTTTGAAAAAGCTTGCACGTCCATTTTATTAAAAAGCGTACCAACAAAAGGTCTTTTATCGACAGATATTTTTGAAAAATCGCTTATTAAACTATCGAAATTACTTTCGAATTTGTTTTCAGAATCTTCACTATTTAAATTTAATACAGAGCTATTTTCTTTTAGACAATTAATTAAAAGTTCTTTTGTATTTGACATAGAAAAATGGCAATTTTAGTGGTTACTTACGTAAGCAAAATCGAGGATGTGTCCATTTCTTAAGCACTGGCACCACAAAATTGTTCTAGGCAAAAAGGCCTCAGGTACTCGTTGTCTGATGTTCTCAGGTAGGTGACTTTCCTTGAGTTAGTTTCACGAACTCTCACGTCAACGCGTTAAGTGAGTCAGCTTCGTCTTCTTCTGGACCAATGGTTTACACAAAGTTTTGCACCAATAAAGGTCCTTAGTTGGATTAAATTCTGTTTTAACAGATTAAAATCTGAACTAAATCGTGAACACTATCCTGTTTGCAGCGCCAATTAAGTTTTCAAAACTAGAACTATATTTTTTAAAAACGTTTATTAATGTTAAAAATAATTTCAACTTATTAATAGCTTGTCTTAAGCCCGAGTGAATACAATCTCTATCAGAGAAATCGAAAGTAAGCTCTTATCTAACTTATCCTAATAGCACAATCAAGAGTAATTATGATAATCGTTGGACTTCGAGTCTGTTTTCATACTTGGCAAAACATCGTTAATACAATCTAAAGCTAACAATATTCATCATGGGAAAAGTAAATTATTTGTATAAGGGCAATGAATAGTATATTACTGAGGATCTTCCAGTTCCGTAATTCGATCAAACATCTTCGGTATCTCGGTAACTGACTAGTCGATGCAGGTGCACCACTTTCATTTTTGCATGAGGACTCTTCTGAATCCGGTATTCCAAGTCATTCAGTCGGGTCACCACACGATACGGGCCTTCCCATGATTTCTGCAGCTTCGGCGAGCATCCCTTAGTTCTTTTTGGATTGTATAACCAAACTTTTTCACCATCTGTAAATCCAATGTGATTGGCTCGGAATTTATTTATTTAATTTATGGCGGACCTCTTCACAGATTCCTCTGAGGCGTTTACTAACCTGGCTGGCATAATCCGTAGTAGTTATCTTATCGTCAGGAGGTCGTCCAGTCAAGAGGTCGACTGGAAGCTGTAAATCAGATCCAAATATTACACTGGCATGTGTTTTTCCAGTGGATTCATGAACTGCAGAGCGATAGGCTAGTAAAAATGGTTGAATACATTTATCCCAGTCAATTTGTTGTGCATTAACTTGGATTTTCAGGTAGTTTTCCAAAGTCCTATTAAATCTTTCAACCATTCCATCTGACAGCGGATGACGAGGTGTTGTTCTTGTCTTATGAAGTCCTAATAGGCTGCACAGGCTTTTGAATACATCGGATTCAAAGTTTCTGCCTTGGTCGGAGTATTTCCCTTGGAATTCCATATCGGCAAATCCATTCATGTAATAGTACGTCGGCGACAGTGATGGCTTCTTGATTGGGTATTGCGGAGACTTCTGGCCGTTTGCTGAAGTAATCCATCGCTACTAACACAAAGCGATTCCCGGCCTTACTAACTAGAAATGGTCCTGCTGCATCTATGGCAATCGAAACGTGCTCCCACGTTGTACTGCTTCATTTTGTCACGAGAACGAGTTTGGGGTCCTTTACTGGCGGCGCAGTCCTCGTAGGTTCGGCACCAATCTTTCACATCTGTACGACTTCCCAACCAATGAAACCCTTCTCGAACTTTTTCAACAGTCTTCATAACACCAAAATGTCATCCGCCTACACCGTTGTGTACGGTTTGCAGCACTTCAGGAATTCCCTTTGAGGGCAAAATAGTTTGATATTTGTTATTTTTGCCATCAGAACTTTCCCAGATTCTTTTTAACAGGCCGTCTTTTATCACCAAAGAGTCCCATAAAGCCCAGTAACAATGTCTGGTGAATTTTCTAATTTGAGTTTAATTATAGGGCCAATATCTGGGTCTTCATGCTGATGTTTGGATAACATTTTAGAGTCCTACTCTGGAGAGCTTTGAAGTGCTGTTCTTCGGCAATGAAAATCGTCAGGATCTTCTCTTTCCTCGTGTCTGTTGCAATGTTCAACTTTAAAGTCATATTCTTGTAGGCGCTGCAACCACCTGGCTATTAGTCCTTCGGGATTCTTAAATTGTAGCAACCATTTGAGTGATGCATGATCCGTCCTTAAAAGGAATTTTAGCCCGTACAAGTACTTATAAAAGTGCTCTAATGTTTTAACAATAGCCAGTAGTTCTTTTCTTGTCACACAGTAGTGTCATTCAGGTTTAGAAAGAACCTTGCTAAAATAGGCTATTACTTTTTATTCGCCATTTTGTACTTGTGACAAAGTACCCTCAATAGCGTTATTACTTGCATCCGTGTCTACGATAAACCTCTGGAATGGCTCAGGATATGACAAAACTGTGGGATTACACAAGGCTTTCTTCAAGCTGTTAAATGCTTCCCCACATTCTTCGGTCCATACATAACTGTGATTGTTTTCAGTAAGTCGATGTAACGGTCTTGCGATATTAGCAAAACCTTTTATGACTCGTCTGTAGTATGTAAAAAGTCCCAGAAAACTCCTTATTTCATGTCTGTCTTTCGGTACTGGCCATTTTTGAATGGTCTCAGTCTTCTCTGGATCGGTTTTTACTCCATGTTCGGTAATTACATGGCCTAAAGAGTTCACTTCTTTTTTGAAAAACTGGCACTTCTTAGGAATGAGTTTTAAACCAGCCATTCAGTTTCTGGAAAACAGCTTCAATATTCTTCAAATGACCTTCAAATGTTCTTCCAAGAATAATGATGTCATCTAAATATACTAGGCAAGGTTCCTTTGTCAATCCATGTAATGTCAATTCCATTAAACGTTCAAAAGTGGCTAGAGCGTTGCATAATCTAGAAGGCATAACTTTAAATTGCCAGTCTAGTCCCAATAGAAAACGCTGTCTTTACTTTGTCCGGTAGATTAAGCTTAATTTTGATTTGGAGGATTTTGATCCTGTTAAAGTGTCCAAGGTATCGTCAATTCTTGGTAAGGGAAAGCTGTTTTTCTTTGAGACGTCATTAAGCCTGCGAAAGGCTACGCAGAATCTGGTAGAACCATCTTTCTTCTTAACCAGAACTACTGGAGACGACCAGGGACTTTGCGATGGCTCTATAATGTCTTGTTTTTCCATATCCTCAAGCATCTGGTCAACTTCATGCCGCTTTGCCAAAGGTATTTGTCTTGGAGGCTGTTTTATCGGCGCTGCATCACCAGTATTAATTCTATGTTGAACTACATTGGTTTTTCATAAGTCGCTGTCAGACAAAAAAACATCTTGATTCCTTCTCAGAAGTTCTTCCAATTTGTTCACCTGCCCTTGATTTGGTAAATATTTCGATATCATCACGTCTTGAAGTACGTTAGGGAGAATAATGTGGTGGTTGTATTACATGTGATGAAGAGACAACATCGGATATTAACTCCAATTTCCAAACTGTATCTGGGATCGTAGACTCTGTACTTCCTGCTGCATTTGGTCATGAACCTCCTTAACTTGCTTTTGTACCTTCTTGTCCATTTGTCTCATTTCCTCTTTTACATCTTCCTTGGGCATTGTCAATTCAAATAACATTTTTGTAGTTATTTCTTCTTGATTCTTTCTTATGTCTTGTATTTCTTGTTTTACGTCTTCTTGGTTCCTCATCATGTCTTCTTTTATTTCTTGCTTCATATGTTCTTGATTCTTCTTCATATCTTCTGTAAGTTCGTGCTTTAGTTCCTCTTGGTTCTTCTTCGTGTCCTCTTTAAGTTCTTGCTCCATGTCTTCTTGGCTCCTCTTCATGTCTTCTTGACTTCTCTTCACGTCTTCTTGGTTCTTCTTCATGTCTTGTATTTCTCGTTTTACATCTTCTTGGGTTTTTTCATGTCTTCTTTAAGTTCATTTTTCATTTCTTCTTGAGTTTTCTTTATGTCTTCTTGATTTCTCTTCACGTCTTCTTGATTTCCCTTCACATCTTCTTGGTTCTTCTGCATGTCATTATGCATTGCAATAATCAGGTTCATCAAAGAATCGAAATTTGCTGCCATTATTATTGCTACTACTAGAAACTATTTTCTTACTTCTATATCTTACTTCTTTTGGATCCTAATCCCGCTTCTGACACCAAATGTTCTGGATTGGCCGGTACACAAACACGTAGTTTCTGAATGCACTCCTTTTATTCAAAACACAGGTAACAGGTATCACAGGTGTAATATATAGAGAAAACACCCTATATAAAATGTATTGTATCAAATTCAACTTGTTGCAATAATGGGCAACCACGCAATAACCTGTTTTGCTATGTCAGCAGGTCAACCACCTTCCCGAGCGTATATGGCAATTAGATTGCATTTTAAAAAAGATTGAGAATATACTTTGGGTAATGTTAAGGTGAACATGTAGTTTCATTTTGCTACCCTTTGTTTCAACCCTAAGTATTACATGGCGATCCTGCCACTTGACGATTTTTTTGTGAAGTTATTAAGATGGGTAATGCCAAGTCCAAAGAAGAGATTGTAATTAATCAGGCCTCCAATGGCGATGCAAGGGGTGAAATAGTTGACCAAAATAAGGGATTAAGCTTAGCAGAGATTTTGCTTATAATTTTGGTTGTGGCAACGGCAATTGTTGCAGTAGTATGGGCCATTAGACATGTTCAAAGGAAACTAAGGCAGACAATTAGAAGAGAAATTTATAAAAATGAGCTGCGAAAATCCAAGGATGATTTAAAGATGGAAGAAACTTAAATTTTTTTTAGGGCGGTATTTTTCTTGTAGGAAAAAAAAAAAAAGAAGAAAGAAAAAGTAAAGACAATTATAAATGGAGTTAGAAAATTTGTTATGTGTTAATGTAACTGAAAATGTAAATAATAATGCAGGCATGTAAGTTTAATTATTATAATATTATGTTATTGTTTTATAATTATAATCGCAAAAATGTGGACCCAATTAGCAAGTTTAATAAGTGAATTAAATTTTTAATTTCATGGGAGACAAACTTATTGAAATTTTACATTCATTTAAATATATTCGAACAAATTTGGTAAAATTAAATAGCGAAAGACGAAAAAGCCCTATTGTCGAATCAAAAGTTAAAGTGGCAAAAACTTTATATTCTCAGTTAGGTAAGGAAATCACTGATTTAAACGTAAAAATAGAAAAGTCTGAAATAGACAAAGAAGATATTTTGACTTTTAATAACATAATAACAGAAATTAAAAAACTTTATAAGGAAATTTTAGAGTTTGGAAATAAAAATATTAATAAAGATAAATTAAAAATGTCTTCTTTTGATCTAAAAATAGCTACAAACCTTTTACCGGTCATGGATGATACAGAATCTACAACTTCTAAATTAATAGAGGCTTTAGATTTTTATTCGTCAACGCTTGATAATGATAGTCAACCTTCTTTAATTAAATTTGTTTTGAAAACGCGTATTTCTAACAACGCCAAATTACGATTAGGTTTGACTTATAATTCTGTAAATAATTTAATTCTAGATATGAAAAAACATCTCTTAACTAAAAAATCAGATACGGCCCTTCAGGCACGCTTGTTCTCTGCTAAACAGGGTGAAAAATGTATAACGGATTTTGGTAAAGAGTTAGAGGATATTTTTGTAAATTTAACCATTACGCAAGCAGACGGAAATGCCAATGCTTTTGATATTCTAAGACCTATTAACGAAAAGGTTGCAATAAAAAGGTTTGCATGCGGACTTAAAAATCAAAGGCTGGGCACAATTATATCTTCCAGAAATTTTGAATTCTTAAAGGACTCAATAAGGGCAGCTCAAGATGAAGAGCTGGGTAATCAAAATAATTCAGGACACATTTTTAATTTTTCTCACAGAGGAAGGGGAAATTTTAGAAATTTTTCCAGAAGACCAAATAATAGAATAGGAAATTCTGGTAGATATAATAATTATCAGAATTTTAATAACGGAGGAAATAACAATTCAAATTGTCGACGAAACGCTTCGACTAATCAAGGTAATTTTAATAATCAGCGGTTTTCTAGAAATCACGGTGGTCGTACATTTACGAGCGGTAATAGGAGAGGATCTCGGGCAGTAGGTCACCGAATGCATTTTGCGGAGCACACCGGAAATTCAGAACAATCCTCAGCTGATATACAAGATTCAACATTTTTTCGTGCCTAAAAATACTAAAAATAAACAGTTTAATAATATTTTTACCTATTCAAAAAACTACTCGAATGCTGTTTCTTTTTGTGTCAATGGTAAAAGCTTAAAATTTTTGGTAGATACGGGTGCATCTTTAAGTGCCCTTAAATTAAGTTGTTTAAATTCAAAAATACAGTTACACAAAGAAAATATTGACATTAAAGGCATAGGAGGTAATTTAATATCTGTGGGATATGTTTATTTAGATCTTTGTATAGAAAATGCGATATTTAAGCAAAAATTTTATATTTTTAATAATTTACCATGTCAAAGTGATGGCATAATTGGAGAAAATTTTTTGAAAACTTTTAAGGCTAAATTAGATTACGAACAAAATACCTTAACTATTTTAAATCAGTATAATAAAATAAATACATTAAAATTAAATGCGGATAGTGAGAATATATTAAGTGTTCCCCCTAGGTGCGAAATTATACAGTATGTTCCTACAGGGTTAGAGGATGAATGTGTACTTATGCAAGGTGAATTATGTGAGGGTGTGTTCATGGCTGGTGTAATTGCACAACCGATAAATGGTAAAGTACCAATTAAAATTTTGAATACAAGAGAGACAGAGGTATATTTGAGAAATTTTTCGCCAAAAGCGGAAAGTTTAAGCAATTATGAGTGTCATCAATTTAACAGCCAAGAAAATTCGGCTACTCGAGTTAAAGAACTATTTAAAATTCTTAAGCTTAATCATCTAAACCGCGAGGAACGAGATTCTATAGAGCAAATTTGTGCCAAATTCTCAAATATATTTCATATGCCAGGAGATAAGCTTACAGTTACTAATTTATATAAACAGTCAATTCAAGTTAAACCAGATACTCAGCCGGTCTATAGAAAGCCATATAGGTTACCTCAAGTACATAAAGAGGAAATAAATAGGCAAATTTCTCAAATGTGTCAGGATGGAATAATTGAGAGTGCGCAGAGTGAGTGGTCTTCACCTTTGTTGCTTGTACCAAAGAAAAACGATACGAATGAGGGAAGAGCTAGGTTAGTATTGGACTACAGATTTTTGAACCCATATATATTAGATATCAAATTTCCGATTGCGAGTGTAGTCGATATTTTAGACTCCCTAGCAGGTGCACTTTATTTTTCACATCTAGATCTTAGCCAGGGCTATTATCAGGTCGAATTAGAGGAAGAAAGCAGAAAATACACAGCTTTCACTACAGATCGCGGTCAGTGGCAAATGCGAAGGTTACCAATGGGGTTAAAAATTAGCCCTAGTGCCTTTTCAAGGTTAATGACCATAGCGATGGCGGGCTTAAATTACGAAAAGTGCTTTGTTTATCTTGATGATCTTATAGTATTTGGCAGAAACCTTAATGAACACAATAAAAATCTAATAGATATTTTTTCTAGATTGCGAAAAGTAAACCTAAAATTAAATCCTGCTAAATGCGATTTTTTGAAAAAAGAAATTCTGTATCTGGGTCATATAATAAGTTCTGAAGGAATATCACCTGATCCTGATAAAATAAAAGCTTTAAAAGATTATCCTATTCCAAAAAAGGCAGATGAAGTTAAACGCTTCGTGGCTTTTGCCAATTATTATCGAAAATTTATACCACATTTTTCAGAAATTACAGTTCCTCTAAATAAATTATGTAAAAAATACGCTAGGTTTGAGTGGACGGACGAATGTGATAAAGCTTTTAATTGTCTTAAAAATTCGCTGATTAAGCATCCGGTGTTAGATTATCCCGATTTTTCGAATGAAAATGAATTTATTTTGCAAACAGATGCGTCTGCTTTTGCTATAGGAGCAGTGTTATCAAATAAAAATAATAAACCAGTGGCGTTCACTAGTCGTAGTTTAAATAAAGCAGAAATTAACTACCCTACTATACATAAAGAACTTTTAGCAATTTATTGGGCTGTAAAGCATTTTCGACCATATCTGTATGGCCGTCGTTTCAAAATTTTAACCGATCACAAACCATTAATTTATCTTTTTACGCAAAAAGACCCTGGTAGCAGATTGACAAAATTTCGTTTGTGTCTAGAAGAATATGACTTTTATATCGAATATATCAAAGGAAAAGATAATGTTACAGCCGATGCTTTATCGAGAATAATCTTGTCCTCAAACGAATTAAAAGATATGAATGAAGGTATGATTGCAGTTTTAACCAGAGCACAGAGTAAACGTAGAGACGGACAGGAAGACGAGTTAATTAAGAAAAGTACTGAAAATATTTGGCTTGATCACCCGAATATTGTGGAAATTCTTAAGCAACCCACTAACTGTACCGAATTAATTATAATACCATCCTTAAAAATTAAAAAATTGTCAAAAGATGTCACTCAACAAGTGGGAGACTTTTATTATATTCCATTACATTTTACCTTATACTTAGACCAAAAAGCTTTATCACCATTGGCGCGAGACGAAATGGTGAAAGATTTGGTAGAAATAAGTAAAAAGGCTGAAATTAAAGAATTAGTTATTAATAAAAATAATGATAATACAGAGTTTATTAAATTTATTGGTAGTAAAATAAAAAATTATACTAATTGGAGGGGCCCCCGTATAAATGTTGTAAAAGGTATTTAAAAATTAATGGACAAAGACAAAAAAAGAGTAATCCTTAATGATTTTCATTTACTACCAACCAGTGGTCACGCTGGAATAAATAGAATGACAAATAATATTAAAAAGTATTATTTTTGGCCAGGTCTGGATAGTGATGTTCGAAATTTTGTAAAAAGGTGTGACATGTGTCAAAGACAAAAACATTCGAATCATTATACTAGAGAGCCAATGGTAATAACTACTACAGCTGAAACAGCTTTTCAAAAAATATATTTAGATATTGTTGGTCCACTTCCGGTAGACGTAAATGGATTTGTTTATATTTTAACACTTCAGTGTGAGTTAACAAAATATGTAGAGGCCTACCCTCTTAAAGACAAGGATTTCGTATCTGTGGCAAGATCTTTGGTGGATAACTTTATCTTAAGATATGGTATCCCTCAGGAAATTGCTTCAGATAGGGGTACCGAGTTTATTTCTCACACTATGGCAGAAACATGTAACTTGTTAGGTATAAAACAGATTCATTCTACGGCGTATCATCACGAGAGTATCGGGAGTTTAGAGGCCTCTCACAAAGTTCTAGGTGCTTATTTGAGAATTCAAACTCAAAACCATGATTCTGCATGGAGCACATGGCTTCCGTACTGGTGTTTTTCTTATAATACTGCAGTACATACGGAAACCAAATACTCTCCCTTTGAACTAGTTTTTGGAAAAAAATGCCAATTACCAAATAATTTAAATAATGAAGTTGATCCTATTTATAATTTTGATAACTACCCCATTGAATTAAAATATAGGTTACAAACAGCTCAAAATGATGCAAGAAATAACTTAATACTTTCTAAATCTAAAAGAAAAGAAAATTTTGATTTAAAAGTAAACCCCATTCAGTATAAAAAGGGCGATAGAGTTTTAATCAAAAACGAAACTGGTGATAAAATTACCAGCCCTTGCTTCCTGGGGCCATATTTAGTGGTAGAAGATGTTGCACCAAATGTAAAAATAATTAAAGATAAGAAACATATTTTAGTCCATAAAAATAGAACTAAGTTGTATAATAGCTAATTAAAATTAAGTTATAATAATAAGGGCTCCATATTACTATACTATTGCATGTATTTTCTAATAACTTCTCTTATATCTGAGTTTTTATTTTTCTTTTCATATATTTAGATAAATAAGATAATATTAAAAAAAAAAAAAAAAAAAAAAAAATGGTTTAAATAGTGTATTGTAACATTTGTCTCTAGTAATTGTATTTTATTTACGAATTTCAAATTTTGAAAATAAATTGAAATTCTTTTAATTGCCCGGGGAGGTGTAATATATAGAGAAAACACCCTATATAAAATGTATTGTATCAAATTCAACTTGTTGCAATAATGGGCGACCACGCAATAACCTGTTTTGCTATGTCAGCAGGTCAACCACCTTCCCGAGCGTATATGGCAATTAGATTGCATTTTAAAAAAGATTGAAAATATACTTTGGGTAATGTTAAGGTGAACATGTAGTTTCATTTTGCTACCCTTTGTTTCAACCCTAAGTATTACACAGGTAAACACTGGTTATACCTAACAATCGTAACTAAGGTATCTTTAAACTTGTCAATGTCAGCTTGTTAACACTTCGAAATCTCAATTACAACTGATTCAAAATGTGTTCGGGGGTCCTCTTCAAATCTTATGTCAGAATGGCTATTACATATCTTCATTCCTCAGGAAAACAATCAAATTATAAGGATAGGGGAAAAAGTCATAGGAGGGAGGATCCCAGTTGGGGAGGGGGGGGGAGTTTAAATGCTAAGTAAAAGACAGTCTTTAGGGAGCTTGTATTTGTTACGTGGATGGGAGAAGACCTGAGTTTTTGGTAATGAGGTCATTGTTAGTAAGTTCGGCTCTTATGAAATAATTTGAATTAAGTCTGTTAATGAAGTCGCCCAAGCTTTCAAGGTTTGTATCCCTGTGGAGAATTGAGTTTCTAATGAATCTGTCCGCATTTAGAATGATCCTGATTATTTTATTTTGGAACGATTGAAGTCTTTTTGACTAGTTTTTATGATGAGTACTCCACGTGAGTGAAGCGTATTGGTCTAATATAGAGTTTAAAAAGTGTGATCTTGTTTTTAATATTAAGACTACTTTTTTGGTGCAATAATGAATATAATTGAGCCAGAACACCTCTAGCTTTCTTAATAATATAATCAGTATTCGCAAACCACCTAAGGCCTCTTTCAAATATTACTCCCAATATTTAATTTGCTTAGACCAAGTAATCTCCTGTCCTTGAATTTTGACTTTTTTAGCAGTAGGGATTCTACTATTTTTTGTGAAAATAATAGCTTCAGTTTTTGAGGGATTAAGATCCAACTTCCAGTGATTCATCCAGACTTGAATAGCACTAATGTGCCTTTGAAGTCTGGATGATAATATGTTTAAGCTTTTATTTGTAGACATTAGAGCGGTATCATATGCAAAAAGATAGGGATTGGTGTAATTGTTGGTCGGAAGGTCAGAAATAAAAAATCAAAATGTGGCCTGGTAGCGCGCTTATATAGCTTTTAGAAAAGGATAAAATGATATAGAAAATTATAGAATAATCTAAATACTACAGGGTGAGCAGAATTAAGCCTAACAGAACATTCGAGAACGATTTTTTGACACTATCATAGTCGTTTCATGGATAAAAATTAAGGTAAGTCTACTTCAATAAAATAACAAATAATAAATAAATTCGTCTAAATCGTAACAAATCTATAACTAGGGCTAAATTTGCAGCAAAATGTAAATAAAAAGACGGTGGGAATTGGTTATTTTTGGACTAGTACAATTGTACTAAGGATAGTTTTTCCTTCTTTTTAGGTTTTTTTTTGGGGCTGCCCATAAAGTTTTCGGAGTATTGTTCCACTACGAGTCTTCCTTTGATTTTGGGCAAGCAGCCCTCTACATTGACTGGCCGTTGCTGATGTAGTGCGGTGTGGTGATTTGGACTTAAATTTGTGCAGATAAGCGAAATCTGGTTTAAAATTACTTTTTCTTGCGGTTTGCAGTAATTGTATAACTGTACACTTTTTTAATGATTTACTATTCTGTGATATGAGTAGATAGTGCTGACTTATTTCCAATTCATATTTCAAACTGTTGTATTCTAAAACTCAGGTAGCCCTACTGATATGAGAGTTCATCCACGTATACCATGGTACACGGCCAAAACATTATTACATAATACTTTCTTTTTTTTACTATTTATAAATATTGAGGTCTGATTCTTTTACTAATTTAATTTAATTAATTGTTAGTTATACCTCATATTTTTATAACATATTTTTGGCTGAGTATGGTATACTCGGGTAATAATGGTGTTCATTTAAATTAATTATTATAACTTTAACGTTTTCATTTTTATGTTTTATTCAATGACTCTATTAGGACTTGTTATGGCATACTAGACATTATTTTTATGTGAATATCACAATTTAACTATTAATTTATATAAAAATAACCAACGTTTGTAAACTATCAACAGCCCATATCGGGATTATAAAACGATTGTTTTTTTTTTTAAGAAATAATTGTATTAAACACACTTTTGTGATTGATCGAACTCTATGTGTTTTACTTACCTTGGCAGTGACTCAACCAAACATTTTGTTTCGTTATTTTTTTTATTTTTTATCTGAGCCCTTAAGGATCTTCTGAACACCAAGGACCTTCTAGTTTGGGTTGCGATACAAACTAGTGGCGCCCTGGTCAAAATTGACCCACTCCCACGCCGACTGGCATTCGCGAGCACAAATGTTGCAATCGTCGCATCTTTAAGGGTAATTTTTAGGTTTTAGGATAAATGATTATAGAATAAATTAAATATAACGTTTCGATCTTTATTAACTAATCTTTAGTTAACCGATTTTGGCACCCAAAGTTTTTCAAGAAATTTGATATTTTTGCCGCCCAACCTTTTTTTTTAAGGGGGAGGAAATTTGTTAGTTGTCAGGTGTCAATATATTTTCTGTGGAAATTTGGGAAATTTTTAGAAAAATATTGTGACTTATTTTGAAATAGTTTTGGGTGTTCACTTATTTTTTTGTGTAAAGGTATGGTTATTTCTGAAATAGCTTTTATATTTTCCGAATATTTTCACTGAATATTTTCACAAAATTTGTTTTGATTTATAAGATAACTTTAATTTTCGTATGTTTAGTTGATATCCAAGGTAAAGTATAATACTGTTGATCTTATTTAAATACTTATATATTCCTTACTCGTTGCTTGAACTATACTTAAATACTGTTTATGATTTTGAAATTTTGATTTTGCGTCCAAATTGAATCGCGTTCTGCGGTTTCTCCTTTGCGTCTAAGTTTAACTATTTGTGTGGTTAGTGATTGGTGATTTAAGTGTATAGAGTGCACAGTGTGTTGCATTTACAAGAGATACGTGGTTTTAATATTGATTCATCACGTCACGCAAACTTCACATCAATCGACTGGCCTAGGATGAGCTTACCTATGAGCTTGCTATTTCAGAGAACAGTGGAGATAGCATCAAGTATCCAGAATACCCATTCGCATATGAGATTGATACTGAGGCTGTTAACGCGAAGATTAAATAATTAATTGGTGCAGTTGGAAAATTCTCCGTAGGTTGCAAAAGCGGTGAATACCAGAAATTGCAAACTGAGCTCTCTCATGTGCTAAATCGTTTAGATCACATGGAACCCGGCGCTGACGCAGAAAAGGCTAGGAAGAAATCTGAGGCACTGGCTATAGCACTCACTTTGTTGAACAGGTAGGACGATCTTGTAGTTAAAAGTGAGAAACAGCAAACTGTGTCTGAAGACAATTAGGCTGCAGCAGCTAACTCTTCTCCTATAAGGCACTCTTCAACAACCGTCAACACTAGGTTTGTTCCTCCAAGCAAATGGAATTGGAAAACCGAATTTTTGGAAAAATGTGAAGAGCTTCGAAGAGCGAGACATGTACCTAAAGACGTTCTGCTAGAGTCCGATATACATTTATTCGATGGCAAGGCTTATCAATTTTATTTGGCCTATTGAACAGACGTAACTTCCTGGGATGAGTTTGTTGACCTTCTACGTGAAGAATTTCAGCCTTGTAACTACAACGAAAAACTGTTTGAAGAGATTCGCAGACGAACGCAAGGACCAGACGAAAGCATTGGTATTTACTAAGTTGTGATGGCAGGTTATTTTAAGAGAATTACTTGTCCTATTTCTGAACAGGCGGAATTGAAAATTTTGGTGTGGAACTTAGCTCCGTTTAAGTCAGTTGGGTTTAGGGGATATTACCTGAGTTGGCCAATTACGTTCGGTATGTAGACGTTTAGGGGACTGGACCTTAGTCTGGACAGAACACAGACTCCATCTTGTAAAGGTCAACGTTGCCAAAGTATTGGTGTTTGTGATGTACCGAAGGGATCGTCTTGCTTTAATTAAGGCTATTGTTATTCCAGATTTACCGCATACTCTTATCTTAGGTGCAGATTTTTGGCGTTCTATGGGAGTAGTACCAGACCTTATACATAACGAATGGCGTTTTTCAGATCTTGCAGAGATTAATACATTAGATGTATTAGATGGAACGGTTTTAACTCTACATGAAGAGAGTATTTTAATGGAGCTTTTGGATAGAAACTTTGCATCGATGGGAGATGAACTAGGGCGTACCAAGCAGAACATGTTATTGAAACAAAAGCCAGACCTATTAAGCAAAGGTACTATCGTGTTTCACCTGTCATGCAGTAATTGATCGATAGTGAACTTAATCATATGTTGAAACTTGGAGTAATTGAACCATCGAAAAGTCCCTGGTTATCACCCATAGTCATGGTCAAGAAAAAAATACTGCTCTGAGACTTAGTATTGATTTCAGATAACTTAATGCTGTCACGGTGAGAGATAGCTATCCTTTACCGCAAATTAGTGATACACTGGACAAATTGCGAGACGCCAAATATCTTTCTAGCATAGATATCAAGTCTGCTTACTGGCAAGTACCTGTTGCAGAATCTTAGAGACCATATACTGCATTTATTGTACCGAATAGAGGACTTTTTCGGTTCAAGCGTCTTCCTTTTGGACTTCACAATGCGCCTGCAACTTGGCAACGCCTGTTCTGGGAGCAGATTTAGAGCCACACGTTTTTGTATATTTGGACAATAGTGTCATAGTGAGTTCCGACTTCGAGACTCATCTTAAGGTGTTGGAGGAGGTGTATAAGAGACTTCGAGAAGCCAACCTTACGGTGAGTAGAGAGAAATGTCAATTTTGTAAACCTCAAATGAAATATTTAGGTTATGTTGTCGATAGGAATGGTTTACATGTTGATCCTGATAAAGTTCGAGCGATATTAGAAGTAAAGGCACCACGGACTGCTACTGAAGTGAGGCGTATTGTGGGAACTTTTTCTTGGTACCGCAGGTTTATTAAAGGTTTTTTTTTCCATTATAGCTCCTATTACTCCGTTATTGCGAAAATCTCATAAATTTGAACGGACACAAGAGTGTGAGGCAGCCTTTAGAAAGATCAAGAAGTGTTTAGTGCAAGCACTTGTTCTGAGTTGTCCAGAATACTCGTTATCTTTTGTGGCCCAGGCCGATAGTTCTATGTGTGAAATTGGCGCAGTTTTAGTACAGATTCAACCAGATGGAACAGAACGGGTCGTTGCGTCCCTATTTGGACCTTGTTCCATTTACAGTTATCACGGAGCACTATTCCCTGGTATGGCTGCAAAACATCACCCAACCAACTAGAAGATTAGCGAGATGTGCAACTCCAACAATATGATTTTAAGTTAATTCACAGAAAAAGCAAGGAACTAGTTGTTCCCGATATGCTGTCCCGAGCTATACCTAAATTGGACTCTATAGATGTAGATTTACCATTTATTAAAGAGAAACAGTCAATTGTTCAAATTTGTTAAATGTGACTATCCTGAGTTAAGTTCTCAGGTGGAGGTAATTCCGAAGGAATAAAGTGCTACTCTAATTGCAGAATCTCATGAACCGCAAACATCTGGTCATATGGGAGACAAGACCTATTTTAGAATTGCTGAACAGTTCTACTGGCTTAAACTAAAAAGTGATATTTCTAGGTTTATTCGTCGCTGTAAAGTTTGTCTACAACACAAGGCTGAAGTAGGACTTCCAAAAGCAAAAATGATTAGTCATACCAAACCACAACGTCCTTGGGAAGTAATTTCTACCGATCTTCTTGGACCTTTACCTAGGTTAAAACAAGGAAATACTTTTTTATTAGTAGTCACCGATTATCTTAGTAAGTCCTCTCTACTTTGTCCTCTCCGTAAGGCTGCCTCTGAAGTTGTCTCTCGTTTCATGGAAAAAGAAGTTTTCTTATTATTTGGTGTACCTTTCACTATTTTAACAAATAACGGCCCGCAATATCGGGGAAGTGCATTTTAAGCACTGGCTGAAAGATATAAAGTATCGAACTTAACTTAACTGAAGTTTGATGCAAATTACCATCCACGCGCTAACCCTACTGAAACTTTAAAGACAATGTTGCGCATACCTGATAACCATCGTGATTGGGATCTTAATATTGACAAGATTGCTTGTGCCCTTCGAACATCTGCACACGAGACTACTAAGGTTAGTCCTTACTTTGTCAATTTTGGCAGACGTATGATTTTGACTGGTGATGAGTATAAAAGGAAAAATGTCCCAGGTGTTGATGAGCAGGCATCGTAGTGAGTGTATGAAGGAAGTATTCGCAGACGTTAAACGCAGGTTAGAAACCGCAGGAAAGAAAAGCGTTGAGCGCTACAACTTTCGACGTCGTCAAGTGGAATATCTTCCGAATCAGGTTGTTTATCGTAAAAATTACGTTAAGTCAGACGCTAACAAATATTTCGCCAAAAAATTAGCACCAGAATACCTACGCCCGTTCACAATTCGCAAACGTGTATCTTCCTGAACTTATGAACTGCAGTACGAGTCTGGTAAATCTATAGGAATATGGAACATCAAGGACTGGAAAGATGCGTCAACGTTTGAGGAATAGTATAGTGATGTAATTTTGTTATTCTCATTAATTTCTCTCTAGTTATATTACTTATTCACACTGTAAATAAAGTACCTACAGTAAACCATACTTTTAGTGTTAATTTTTACATCTTTTCGATAATATATTTGCCGTTTAGTATTTTGGACCTGGTAATCTGCAATGATGCATTTTACATTTTAAACAATTTTGTTACTTGCCCTAGATTGATGTCAAGCATAGATATATAGACTCCTATTTCGGCATGCAGTTTTTTTTCATAATATATAAAAGGCTGAATTATGGTGGGTGCTGTCAGGTGCAGTCACAACGTTCTTCGCAAGACCTTTGGTGGTCTGGGTAAGAACAGACTCATTGGAAGGGTACAATCTGCGTTAGAGCTGTCTTTACGTAATGGCAGATTGGCAGCAGTAACCTTACTCGGAACAACCTATTTCAGTTTTTTTTGAGCTGCATGTTGTTTAGCAATAGAATTGCTGATTTTTTTTAGCGTGGTGAGCGCTAAAACTCATTCTCTTTTATGAGGTAGATCTTTAGAGATATCCTCTTTTACTACTTGTTATTGGTTAGTAGTTTCTATATTTTTAAGTTATCCGTCATCTGACAATGCCTTTACGGCCGAGTGTCGGAGTTTCTCTCGGATGGGATTCTTTTGTTTTCCTAGCATTAATAATAGTAATAAGTCGATAACATGAATTTGCCTCTCTCTATGACACATATTTGACCCAAGTTTTTTTCTTTATTTTATTATAGCATCCTACTTTCGGATGGCAGGGATTTGGAAAAAAAAGAAAAATGTGGGTCTTTATTTCTGGGAATGTTATTGGATTTTTCTTTTTTTTTGGATGAAAGGGGGGAAATTGTTACATGCAATTTTGATTCTAGACACATAATAATAACATAATAAGTCAAAAAAATCAAGCCAGTATTTCCTAAGGTTAATTTGCCTTAGTCGAACACCTGTCCTCGACTGCCCTATCGCTTGTTAGTTTTGGAATATTACTGCAGAGAATTAAAGTACGGTTTTAAAAATGAAAAATAACATTGCTTATAGCAGATAATTATATAATATATAATGTCTATATTTTTAAGAATACTGGGAAATATGTGTTTATTCACGAACACAGTGTGAATAACAGGTAAACAAGTGTATTCATTCATATAAGTTAACTTACAACAAATTTTCTTATGTATATCACAAAAAAGGGCTTATTTAAATGATTGTGGAATTACATATCTTACTTTAATGTTTGGTATGCCTGACTAAATACACATTTGTGTCCGGGTCTTCCTGTTTCTGTTTTCATAATTATTCAGGTATTTCCATGTATTATATTTTCAGGGAATCACTACCCTAGTATATTATCTTTCATAAAAGGTTGTTTAGAGACACATGAGCTATACAGACACAATTACATTGGGGCACAATGGTTATCAACATGATTGAATTTCACATAACTTTTCCACAGACTTTTAACTATACTATTAAACCGGTTTATAGAAAGTATTTTCGCTGTTTTCACTGTAATTCTTTATCGATTTCGTAAGTAATATTTATTTTTAAGAAACTGATTCAGTTTGTTGTTTTTCTTTTGGTTAATATTTTGACGTCTATCAAACTGTACTCTGGCGGCGGGTGATTAAACTTAATTATTAATCTCGGGCTCAAAACACCTAGTGATTAATGGAATGGTAATTAAATGGAATATTTTAAAATATGATAAGCAGAAAATCACCATAATGCCATGGTAATCCTAATATGAATTTAGAAGGCGAAAACCATGGGAATTCTATTTAACTTCGCATTAAATTTCGAAGTCGTTAAAAATCTAGCTATGGAAACCTGTTAGTGTTATCAACCAAATGGTAATAAAATGCCCTAGAGCAACCGGAACCTTGTAGATTAGCTAGTTTTTATTAATTTTTCCTGGTTCTAAACACTTGTTTCTTTTAATTAATTGAACTATTAGTAATGTTGAGCCTAATTAAAATCAGAGCTCAAATTCAAACTACGTCGTCATAATTGTACATATCATATGTACTTGGAGGATATTATGGTTGGCTCTGCTGTATGCAAAGGGAAGAGTGTGTACGATTTTTTGTGTTGGGTTAAAGAGAGACAGAAATATAGTTGTTTTTACTGTGATTTTTTTAGTGATTTTTCTACTTCCATCCTCGTATTCAAATATCTTTACTTTTCCCCCGAAAACCTTCAGAGAGAGTGGGTGTTAGGTTGCAGTTTTTTTCACCCCTGTAAAGGGATTAAATAACTGTGGACCCTGTAGTAGCTGCCTTACATGGACTTTTGGCTTTTGTAGTATTGTTGGTCCTGGAGTAAGGTAGCTAGAGTCGGATAGTCTCCGGAATAGTTCCACGTGGTCCTGGAGTGAGTTCGAGAGGAATGGTCACTAAGTAAAGGTAGTAATTAGGGGTCGTGTTAGTGAAGGCAAAAATGTGTGTTTTTCTTTAAGAAAATAAATATGCTGCAGGCATTATATATTTTGGGCAGATTTAATAATATAATTACATTAAATCTAGTTATTGGGTTTTATATTAATTTTATTGATATTTTTGTGTAAATAAATAAGTATTTTATGAATTTATACTGACCGACATAAGATATCCTTCGTGAGTTCAATAATTTGGGGATGTATTTTAACTAATAACTTGAAGTTCTCCATTTTGTCAATCTTACAAAATGTCTGTAATGCGCCATTCTGTCAGTTTTGTAATTATGAATTTATATAATGTAGTGCAGTAATGCACAGGGTGGTTCAGACGACAAACTCAGTTTTAAATATATTTAACTAAAAAAAAGGTGGGAATTGGTTATTTTTGCACTAGTTCAATTGTACTAAGGATAGTTTTTCCTTCTTTTTAGGGTTTTTTTTGGGGCTGCTCATACAGTTTTCGGGATACCGTTCTATTACTAGTCTTTCTTTGATTTTGGGCAAGCAGATCTCTACATTGACTAGTCGTTGCTCATGCAGTGAGGTGTGGTCATTTGGACCTTAAATTTGTGCACAGATAAGTGAAATTTAGTTTAAAATTACTTTTTCTGTACACTGTTTTTAATGATTTACTGTTCTGTGATATATGAGTAGATATTGCTGACGTAAAATTTATTTCCAATTCATATTTGAAACTGTTGTATTCTAAAACTCAGGTAGCACTACTCATATGAGAGTTCACCCACGAATACCATGGTACACGACCGAAACATTATTACATAATACTTTCTTTTTTTTACTATTTATAAATATTGAGGTCTGATTCTTTTACTAATTTTATTTAATTAATTGTTAGTTATAAATATAGGGAAGTATAACACATTTTTGGCTAAGTATGCTATACTCGGGTAATAATGGTGTTCATTTAATCTAATTACTATAACTTTAACGTTTTCATTTTAATTTTTTATTCAATGTCTCCATTAGGCCTTGTTATGGCATACTACGCATTATTTTTATTTGATTATCACAATTTAATTATTAATTTATATAAAATAACCAATGTTTGTAAACTATCAATAGCCAGATACCAATATCGGGATTATAAAACGATTATTTTTTTTAAAGAAATAATAGTATTAAACGCACTTTTGTGATTGTTCGAACTCTATGTGTTTTACTTACCTTGGCAGTGACTCAACCAAACATTTTGTTTCGTTATTTTTTTATTTTTTATCTGAGCCCTTAAGGATCTTCTGTAAACCAACGACCTTCTCGTTTGGGTTGCGATACAAACTAGTGGCGCCCTGGTCAAAATTGATCCACTCCCAGTCGCGAGCACAAATGTTGTAATCGCCGCATCCTTAAGGGGGTAGGTATTTAATTTTCAGGTCTTAGGATAAATGATAATAGAATAAATTAAATACAACGTTTCGATCTTTATTAACTAATCTTTAGCTAACCGATTTAGGCACCACCTTTCTAATTACACTTTTTCAGTATGCGACAAACAAATTCACAAATAAATGCTCTATGAGCTAACAGTAAATCTATATAATTTTCATTAAAAGTCTCACACCAGAATCAATATCGAATATGGATAATCCTATGATATCTTCTTCGACCCAGTAATTGATATGTAGATATTCTCCAATAAAAAAGTTGGCACCCCATAAAAAATCATCTATGGTATTCAGAAATTTAAAAAATTCCATAAAGTCATCGTAGGTAAATCTTATAACTGCACCATTTGCTTCAAAACTAGCAGTTTTTTTGCGGTATTATATTATATTCTCATATCTTTGATATTTTACTCAAAACAATTGTAGGAGTAATCCTCTGCGGACTGGAATTACATTTGTTTGCGAATCTTGTATCGGATGTAAATACATTATTCCACTTTGAATCCATGCTAAAATTTGCACAGTCATAACAATTGTGTCAACACATTTCTCACATTTTATTTTGCAAGCATAAAGTATTTAAGTATACACGAGGTTACTGCTTACGAACAAGTTGAACAACTGCTGCTGTGGAAATTGAATACTAAATAGCCAAGAATTTGAGTATAATACCCCCCACCGGACCCTGATTGTAATACCTTCCACCGAAAGTCAACTCTAAGGTCATCTGAAAGTAGTAGATCGAGGACGCGGCAAGGTCAAACAATTTAACCTTCAAAACAATTTCAAAGTCAGTAAGCAATAACACCTCAATGTCTAATAGGGGCCGCTCAAGGTCAAATTACGGCATCAGATAATTTGACCTTCAAAACATCCTCAAGAACTTTTCAAAGTCAAATGCTAAGGGCATCTCAGGGTTAAATAACAATGTCACAGGGCGAGGGGACAATGGCGTAAGAGGGGGTGCTCCAGAACATACATACTTCCACTACTAATCTTTATATAGTATTTGCAGTTTACATCACTATATTTTATAAAACAATTTAAGTCCATTGTATATAGGATTACGAGATGCCCCCTCGTCACCAGAAATGTCTTTGCAATTTAACCGAACTGGCACTTTTTTGTATGTACCAATTATAATTTTAAAAATCATGTATTTATACATCAGAAATAACAGTTTATTAGGGATATTCACTATACAAAAGACAATACTTTTTTTATTTTATTTGCTGTTGAGGTGATAGGTTTCACAAAAAGTAGCATTTTTTCTTGATTTTTTTTTATTTGTTGGGCTATATAAGCAACTGGCTCAGACATTCTTTTCCCTTTTTTGCCGAGGGAAATCTGGTAACTCTAATTTCATAATTTACTTCTAAATAAGTGTTTTCAAAAGGAAAGCTTCAACAAAGACCGCTTAAAAAACAGTATTTTTTTAAAAACTTGCTTACCTAAATGTACAATATCTCACTGAGACTCAAACTTCATACATAAATACACAACACTGGTATTTTAAAACTGAAAATATTTAGACACAAATTATTTAAAAACGCAAAACAAATATGCAGAATTGCCATTTATGCACATATAAATAACCTTTTATATAAACTATTTTATAATCAAATTCTTCTAGCGTAATGTCCATCGAGTTAATTTCGAATTTGTGTCTTTTTGTTTAAATAGCCATAAGGTCTATGATCGACATATATATATATATATATATATATATATATATATATATATATATATTTAAATATATATATATATATATATATATATATATATATATATACAGGGTGGTGCAACCAAGATGGGGTGGACGATTGTGGGCAAACGGAGAGGAATTTGAAAAAACATTTTTGAGAGGAATTTGAAAAAACATTTTTGGGATATGATTGATAGTCAAGAACGCTGTGTTTTAAAATTATACCCATTATACAGAGTGGTCTGAAAAGTTCGTGGTGAACCAAACTTGTGTTTTTTTAAATGGGATACCCGGTATATTATTATTTTAGTTGATTCTCCTATTCGTTACGATCATTTTGATATCAGGTTTGTTGAGTCTAAAATTTATACCAAGGGAATGGGACGAGGCTAAAGTGGAAAAAAGGGTTATACTCCGGCCATTTTTTGAAAACAATTGAAGCAGGTATAGAAAAACCAAATATTCTATAAAATGTATTGTATCTAGGATTACAATAATCGCTTGTAAGTCGTTCAAATTTATTCACTGTTATACAGGGTGGTCAAGTTTTGCAAATTTACCTTGGATTGAATTTTTTTAAATGGAACACCCCATATATTTTACTGTCATATTAAAGATAACATCGCCAGCTTTCAGAAAATACCCTATTTGATATCTTTCTAACCAACAGTTTTTTAGTAAATTAACCGTGAAACCAAAATTTACTCATTCTAACAGAAACGGTATTATTTACGTTGCTTAAATTGACTACCTATAATATAAGGAGGCCATGATATAATCATAAATGAAAAGAAAGATTGACATTCTTGTCAAAACCGCAAAGTGTCAGAGAATTGGCATCAATTACCATTGTTTTTTGACGATAAGCCGAGAAATTGTTAAGTAACAATGAGTTTGAGTACTCCAGAGTTGATAAACATGACTTTTATGTTGGGCGAGTGTCAAAAAAACCCTTTACTAGCAAGCAGAGTTTATGCGGTACTTTATCCCGATGCCGAAAAAAAACCAAGACCTGAAGCTTTTGCAAGTTTATTAGAGAGGTTTCAAGAAACAGGCAATGTTGCTTTTAAGAAACGTAAAGTAATTAATAAACCAGTTACCAATGAAGATAATGCTTTGACAGTGTTATTAACAGTGCAAGAAAATCCACACACAAGTACCAGGGAAATTGAGAGAGCTACTGATATTGAACGCACTAGTATTAAACGGATTCTGAAACAACATAAATATCATGCCTACCACATTGAATTACACCAAGAACTGTATGATCGCGATTACGTCCAACGACAAGAGTTTTCAATTTGGTTTTTAAATACAATTTGGGATAATCCAGGTTTTGTAGATAGGGTGCTGTTTTCAGATGAAGCAACTTTTAAAAGCAACGGCTTGGTTAACAAACATAATATGCACTATTATTCAACCGAAAATCCACATTGGATTCGTCAGGTGGACCATCAAAATAAATGGCCAATTAATGTTTGGGGAGGTATAATTGGCTCTCATGTTATAGGACCATATTTCTTTGAAGAGCATTTAACGGGAGAAGTCTATTTAAATTTTTTGAGAAATGAGTTGCCCGAATTGCTCGAAGACTTACCTTTAATGTTAAGAAATTCCTTATGGTTCCAACATGATGGAGCACCCCCGCATTACCATAGGCATGTAAGACATTTTCTCAATAATTGGAAAGGAGAGCATTGGATTGGGCGAGGTGGACCAGTTAAGTGGCTTGCGAGGTCACCCGATTTAACGCCACTAGATTTCTTTTTATGGGGACATGTTAAAGAAGAAGTTTATAAAGAGGTTCCAACCACAGTGGAAGATATGAAATTGAGAATAATAAGCAGTTTTCGCAACATTTCAGACCTGACTTTGAGAAAAGTGAAACTTTCATTTATGGATAGACTCGAAATGTGTCTTCAGCAAAACGGTGGTTTAGTTGAACATCTTTTATAAGTTTTAATTACATTGTTTTTGTTGATTTATATTAAATTTATTTTTTTTGTAAAAAAGAACTGTTATTAATACTGTCAAAGCATTATCTTCATTGGTAACTGGTTTATTAATTACTTTACGTTTTTTTGAAAGCAACATTTCCTGTTTCTTGAAATCTCTATGATAAACTTGCAAAAGCTTCTATCTTGTTTTTATTTCGGCATCGCATCATCAAAGAACAATATTTATTTATTTACTGATGACAATATTCTGACACTTTGCTGTTTTGACAGGACTGTCAATTTTTTGTTCAATTTATGATGATATCATGGCCTCCTAATATTAAATTGTCAATTTTAACAACGTGAATTCAGAGTAATTCGTGTTAAAATGAAGAAATTTTGATTTCACAGCTAATTTACTGAAAAACTGTTGGTCAGAAAGGTATCAAATATGGTATTTTCTGAAAGCTAGTAATGTTATCTTTAACATGAAAGTAAAATATACAGGGTGTTCTATTTAAAAAAATTCAATCCAAGGTAAATTTGCAAAACTTGACCACCCTGTATAACAGTGAATAATTTTGAACGACTTACAAGCGATTATTGTAGTCCTAGATACAATACATTTTATAGAATATTTGGTTTTTCCATACCTGCTTCAATTGTTTTCAAAAAATGGCCGGAGTATAACCCTTTTTTCCACTTTAACCTCGTCCCATTCCCTTGGTATAAATTTTAGACCCTACAAACCTCATATCAAAATTATCGTAACGAATAGGAGAATCAACTAAAATAATAATATACCGGGTGTCCCATTTAAAAAAACACACGTTTGGTTCACCACGAACTTTTCAGACCACCCTGTATAATGGGTATAATTTTAAAACACAGCGTTCTTGACTATCAATCATATCCCAAAAATGTTTTTTCAAATTCCTCTCCGTTTGCCCACAATCGTCCACCCCATCTTGGTTGCACCATCCTGTATATATATATATATATATATATATATATATATATATATATATATATATATATATATATGTGTTTTCATTCCGGGTGTACATCCGTTCACTACTGTCGTTCTTAAAAACTGTTTTGCTGACTTTTCGCCAAAATCACATTTGGCATTTTAGAAGCTCTATTCGGACGCGAGAAAGAAAGCTTCGAAAATGCCAAATGTGATTTTGGCGAAACGTCAGCAAAACTGTTATTTTCAGAACGACAGTAGTGAACGGATGTACACCCGGAATGAAAACACATTGTATTTTTCCATCCGTGAAGGAGTAAAAATCATATATATATATATATATATATATATATATATATATATATATATATATATAAAATTGTCGTCCGAATAAATAAGGGCGAAAATATTTTCATGCCCAAACTACGTCTAAAAGTTCTTTTTCTATTGTTGAATATCTGTTTTCAGTTTCATTTAAAGTAAGCGATGCGTAACCAACTGGTTTATCGTTGGGTAATGTTCCTTGAGATAATTGCTCCAAATGCATAATTACTCGCGTCGGTGGTTAATATAAATGGTTTTGTAAAATCAGGGTATGTGATATTGGCGAATTTATTAATAGGGTTTTACAATGTTCAAAAGCATTTATAAATTCTGGCGTATGCTCTACTTTAGAGTTCTTTTTTAGACATTTTGTCGTTGGTTTTGTTATTTTAGCAAAATCTTGAATAAAACGGCGATAATATCCTATTAAGCCTAAAAATGATTTTATTTCTTTCTGAGTTTTTGGTATAGGAAATTTTTTACTGTTGACATTTTTTCAGGATTTGGTTTAATTCCATGTTGGGTTACATGTCCTAAATATTGGACTTCCTTGTTTAAAAATTCAGATTTATCTAATTGTATTTTAAATTTTGTTTCGCGGAATCTTGTAAATATTTTTCTTGGTTTTAAAATATGTTCATCTAGACTCGTACTAAAAACTGTTATGTCCTCTAAATATACAAAGTATATTTCATCTTGTAAGCCTCTTAATATATTGTTCATAACGCGCTGGAATGTTGCGGGTGCATTCTTTAAACCAAAGAGCTTTCTTAAAAATTCATAATGACTTACTGAAATCTGTACTAAATGCAGTTTAAGGAATATATTTTTTACACATTTCAATTTAATGAAAACCGTTAGTAAGATCTAACGTAGAAAAATATTGAGCTTTACCTAGTTTATCTACCTCAGTAATATTAGGCAACGGAAATTTATCAGCTACAGTGACGTAATTTATACCACGTAGATCGATGACCACACGATATTTCGGCTTTCCTGAAGCGTTAAGCTTTTTAGGAACTATCCAGATTGGAGATGAATAAGGAGAATTTGATTCTTTTATAATATTTTGAGCTAAAAGCTTTCAAATTTGATCTTTTATTTCTTTTTTATAAATTTCTGGATATCTATAATTATTAGTATAAATAGGAGTATCCGTAGCTAATTTTATTTGACGTTTTATAGCATTTGTTAATGTTAGGTATTCCTTCGCAGTGAAAAACATCTCTAAATTCAAAACTAAGTTTACGTATTTTTTGTTTCTCCTCTTAGTTACAATGATCTAGTCTTAGATCTTTAAGTTGGCTTTAAGTTGGTTGTCTAGGTCTTTGTCAAAATATTGTTCATTTGAAGTGTAATCAACGAAATTGAGTTCGTTTACATTTATTTTTTCAATTTCAAGAGGTTGAAGAAATAGTATTTTAACTGGGTTTTCCGATGGGTTTAATATAATAATAAATAAGTATACTTTTCTTTACTGATTTTGGGTAAAATTTGTTTTTTTAATTTTTCCTTAAATAGAGTAGTGGATTTTCAACGTACGAGGATTGTAAAATTCGTTTTTTAAAATATAAATTAGCGTTAAGTTGAATAATAAGGTCTAAGCCTATTAATCCGTCAAATTTGTCTGAAAAATTAAATAAATAAAATGTATGTTGCTATTTCATTGTGAAAAGACATTACACGTGCTGTTTGCACTTGAAATATTTCATCTTTAATGTAATTAAAAAAATATTTATAAGCTATTTCTGGTTTTATAAAACTTCGAGTACTTCCAGTATCTAATAGAAAATTTGCCTCTAATTCAGATAAATACATATACGGTAATTCGGCTGTAATATTATTTAAGAATACTACCTCATATTGTTGTTGAGTATTTCCTTGTTCATAATTTTGTTATTGGTACATATTCATATAGTTTGGTTCATACATATTCGTATAATTGGGTTCATACATATTTATATAAGTGTTTTCATACGTATTCGTATAGTTTTGCTCGTAAAAAGGGTTATCAAAGTTTGAAAATTCCTGATTATCAGCAAAATCTGTGTTTTCGTAATTAGAGAAATTAGTATTTAAATTCTCATGATTAAGAGCATAATCATTTAATTGATATTGATTTTGAGGATTGCGTTCTAAAACTTCTTGGTTATAAAGTTGTTCAGTAATTACTTTTTTATTTTCGATATTATTAATTAATATAGTATTACCAGAACTCGTGTCCTTCTTGATTCTACTTGTCTTGTTCTAATAGAGTTTTTAGCAAAATTAGGATTGGTTCTCATAAAAGGTCTTTATTGGCTAAAATTTGGACTTTAAAAATTTTGTTGAAAATTAGGTCTCAAATTTTGTCTTGTATAGAAATTATTCGTATTTCTTTTAAAATAATTGGCAATATGATTTCCATTCATAGTATAATGATATCTTGGATAATTAGGATTTACCGTATTAGAAAAATTATTATGCGAGTAACTGAAGTTAAAATTGTGTGAATAATTAGGGTTAAAGTTATGTGAATAAGGTAGTTTATACATTGGTTGAAATTTTTGATTTTTATAAGATAAGTTCGTTGTGTTCGTTGGTACAGGTTTATTTTGTGGTATCTGTGAATTTTTGAAATAATTAAAATTTTCTTCTTCACGCACAAAAGCCATAGCCTCTTCAAGTACTGTTGGATTTTTTAAACGTATTACTAATTGCATGTTATATGTAAACCTCGTATGAATGTTTTTAAAGCAAATTCATCATAATGATTAATTTTTATTAATTTAGTTGCTGCGTCTTCGTTTGTAACGTTTAATTTAGCAGAAACTAAACTTCTAGAATCCTGAATTCTCATGCCAAAATTTAAAAGAAGTTCATTTTTAAAACGTTTTAAACTAATTAAGTCTTGAATAAGACAGTCAATAAATCTTTGGTCTGCAAATGTATTTATAAGAGCTTTTTTAACTAAAGTCTGCGGCTCTACCTATTAGTTTACTTAATATTGTATCAAATAGACATATATTTATACAGTCATTTAGATTATTTGTTTTGAAAAGCTTTTAATAAATTTGCAGAGGCTGTTATAAATCTTTGTTATAATTTTGGATTTCCGTCAAAATTTGGAACATTATCAGGTTGGTAACGCAAAAGAGTATAATTTGCCATTTTTTTATTCTTGTTTTTATTGTCATTTGAACCAGAATCAATTGATAATTCGTTTAAAGAGCTAATTAGGTCGTGAAGATTAACTTCTTTAAATAGATCAATTTTGATGGATTATATATACACATAAAAGTTCAAGAAAAAAAAATTATTATATTTTCAAAAATAAGTCATAAAATTACGAATTTAAATTATATATATCAAATTAATTTATTTTTACAAATAATATAGTAATAGTTAAATATGTTAACTTACAATAACAATAGAAAAAATAGTTTCATCTGGTTTTTTCTTACAACTAAGTCCTTACTGCTAGGCTGGTTTGGCGATTTTTATCCTCCCCAGTGGTGATGTTTGGACTGCTGGTTCAGCGATGTTTGTCCTCCCCAGTGGTCTCTTGTTTGACTTGCTAATTGTCCCGTTTCTTTTTCCTCGCTGGTTCCCCAAATTCGAAGTTGGTCCCGTGAAAGTTGTCTTAGACCGACACTGTCTGCTTCCAGTAGGCTTCAAATTTCTTGGGATTTTCTCAGTCCAGAGCGTCCCCAAAAGCCACCTTAGATCGGTACTATTTATTTCAAAGGACTCGAACTGTCGAAATTTGTAGGTCGAGTGAATCAATTTTTAGAAAAAACCGTGTTTTTTGCACGTTTCACTATCCTGCCGACTGTGCTAATTACGTTGTTTGCTGAGGAAAAACACTTTTTAAAAAATTCATTTTATTTTGAAATCGAAAATTTACAAGTTTTCGGAACGAGAGCGGACTAACAAGTGATTCAACACCGTCCTTTGCCTCTATTTATAATATATCGTTATCTCTAAATAGCAATGCAATGCTTAGCTTTATAGGGGATGAAACTAGCCTAACAAATAAAAAAAAAAACAAAAAGGCTAGTTTTGTAACAACTATCACCTCAACAGCAACTAATATAAAAAAAGTATTGTCTTTTGTATAGTGAATATCCCTAATAAGCTGTTATCTCTGATGTAGAAATATATGATTTTTAAAACTATAATTGGCACATACAAAAAAAGCCAATTGGGTTAAATTGCAAAGACATTTCCGGCGACGAGAGGGGATCTGGTAACCCTATATACAATAGATTTAAATTGATTTATAAAACATAGTGATGTAAACTGCAAATACTATACAAATATGCTTTGCAATTCTTAGTTATTTCAGCAATATCTTCTCGGGTTATGTTATGTAGCTTGAAATTTTGGTATAATTATCTAGATAAATTAATGTTTATTCTTTGCAAATAAGGCATTTTTTAATATTGGATCTTTCTTAAACAATCCTATATGGCTCCATTAAAACTTTTTTAATAACATTTTTTATTAAATTCGAATGCTCTAAATCAAAAAAAGCTTATATTCGAACTTAACCATTCTATTATAATAGCAATAAAATCAAGAACATAAAAATTGATAAGTTAGGAAGGAATTTTAATTGTGGGAACTGAGGAAATAAAATTAACAATGTAATAAATATTTAAAAACAATTTACTTATATACTTTGACAAATCTTCATTTTTTTAATATTAATAATATTGGCTAATACGTAAAGTTGGCACCAATTCATAACTACTATAAATTATTCATTTGTTTCCAAATCTGGTTTGAATAAGGAAAAAATATTCCAAAAGCAGATCCGTATAAACTCGGTACGGTATGGTGGAAGAGCCCATGTTTGTGAGGTTTAGTCGAACATAAACATATTCATTAGTTAACTAATAGATTCACGCGAATAGTTTTTTAAAAAACATTTATTTTTCTAAGTTACAAAATATATAGTGTATAATGCATGGCGTGTGAAAGTAGCGTCCCTCAATTTAAATTCAAGATGGTGTTTAGCGGGTTAGGGACATAAATCAAACCTCAGTTTTTTAAAAATTGGCCGACGTTTCGACGATTTATTTGTCGTCTTCTTCAAGGCTGAAAGAGATCATTTTTTTTTTATTACAGTATGGCCGCTCATAGGATACAAACAAAAATTTAATAAAGTATCACAAGGCTAACAACCCTAACTGAATATTTTTAAATTAATCTAAAAAAACAATGTTTGTTTTAGTCTTAGGAAATATAATTATTCGATACTAAAGAGTTATTATTTTTTATTTTTAAATAGATTTTTTCTTAAATATAAACCATATACATATGGAAAACAAATAAAAAACTATGTTAGTGAAAATAAAGATAAAACAAAACTTCTATATGCGAAAATCAATGAACAACTAATAAATAAAAAAAGGGCAAGTAATAAATAAAATTAATGAGGACCGTGATAAACCAAATATTTTTACACCACAGCAAAATATATACGTTAAAAAACATGAACGACAAAAACTCGGTAATACATTTTTACCAACTATACAAATAGAAAATATCGACTCTATAAGAAAAACAGTAACAACACCTACACGTGCCAAAGTACATACAGTGTGTATCAGCCAAATGGAATAAATTCGATAATAAATAAATGGGGGCGTGTTCGGAAAAACGCTTGGACCCGTCGATTGGTATTTTTAGTTGCTCATTTTCTCCAATAAAAACTTTTTATACAGGGTGTGTCCTGTAACAGTGGTCAATGCCAACTTTCTTATTTCAAATGCAACACCCCGGATATTATTTAATTTTTGGATTCTTTAGGAGATTCTAAACATATTTTATGTTCAATGTCCTATACCTATCTTCAACTATTTCGGCAATATTAAGTGTTTTCAAATTTATTGCAAAAATTAAAATTAAAAAAATAAAATTATTTATTTCTTCATAATGTATAAACAAAAGTAAAAAGTTAATTTAGGAACTGTTGAGTATGCTCGCCGCGAACGTCTTGGCAAATCCCTAATTTTAAATAGAAATTTCTTCTAACGTTATTTAGCATCTCAGGCGTGACCGATCTAATCGCAAGCGTTATTCGTCTTCTTAAGTCAGCTAAGTCGAGGGGTTTAGTTTTGTATACAACATTTTTAATATGTCCCCATAAGAAAAAGTCTAATGGCGTCAGATCAGGGGATCGCGCTGGCCATTCTATCGATCCTCGTCTCCCTATCCACCGATTTGGAAATATTCCGTTGAGGTACTGCCGGACATTAATTTGGTAATGGGGCGGTGCTCCATCTTGCTGAAACCATATCATATTCGCTGGAACTTGTGGATTTGCTGGATCCGGATACAAATTTGTCAAAGTTGGCACGACATTATTTTGGAGCAGTGCTAAATAATTATCGCCATTCAAATTGCCGTCAATGAAAAAGGGGCCTATGATATGATCCCTAACAATTCCTGCCCAAACATTAACCTTTTCAGGATATTGAGTATGTTCTTCGCTGATCCAGTGAGGATTTTCCCTAGACCAATAGCGGCAATTTTGACGATTTACATGACCGTGAAGTGTAAAGGTGCACTCATCCGAAAACAAAACATGTTCTAATTGAATAACTTTGTTATCTAACATAGCCATCATTTGTTCACAAAAATAAGTTCTCCTATCATAATCGTCTTCCATGAGCTCCTGAGTTGGTATCACTTTATAGGGATGCATTTTATTTTCTTTTAATGTTCGAATAATCGACGAATGGCTAATATCGAACATTGCGGCGGCTTGTCGACTAGAAATATGTGGGTTTTCCTCAAACTCAAGCATAATATCCAATTTAGTATCATCATTTATTGAATTGGCAGCTGCTTTTTTTATCTGCCTCACATGTCCAAGCTCGCGAAACTGCTTTTCTATTTTACTAATTGTCCCTTGGGATATATGCGGCAAATTTGGAAATTTTTCATGAAATAAGCGAGCAACTACCACTTGTGTTCGTGTGTTATCTCCATAACCAATCATTTGTAGAATTGTTATTTTATGCATTTCTGTTAAATGAACCATTTTTCTGATATTAGGTATTATGCAGTTAACGAAATTCAAAAGACTATGACACTGACACTGACAAGTACTGTCTTGCAAAGAGAAAGGCCAGGCATTTTACACAAAAGTAAACAAAACTTAAAAGTAAACAAAACTTAAAAGTAAACAAAACTGGCTCTTTTTGTTCCATATCAATAAAAAGGAACGCTAAAATGGTTTTTGCTTACATTCTTAATATGAAAACCTAAATGGTAAATAAGTATTGAGTGTGTTGTAGCGAATTTTTGTAATCAAATAAATAGTTCAGTAACCAGAGCCACTTTCATGAATAATAATAAATTCGAAATTTGAAAACACTTAATATTGCCGAAATAGTTGAAGATAGGTATAGGACATTGAACATAAAATATGTTTAGAATCTCCTAAAGAATCCAAAAATTAAATAATATCCGGGGTGTTGCATTTGAAATAAGAAAGTTGGCATTGACCACTGTTACAGGACACACCCTGTATAAAAAGTTTTTATTGGAGAAAATGAGCAACTAAAAATACCAATCGACGGGTCCAAGCGTTTTTCCGAACACGCCCCCATTTATTTATTATCGAATTTATTCCATTTGGCTGATACACACTGTATAGGCAACCTCAAAAGACCCTTAAAAAATAAATACAGTTTCGACACATAACATTAAATTACAAAAACTATATAAATTACACATGCACACGTACTATATAAAAGTTCACTAATCATTACAACGACAATATATAACTTAATAACTATAACATAACTCTTATTATAACTGTATCAAGCATCAAACAACTTTAACACTAGGTTTTATATTTCAGCATCGTGCATACATACTGCAGCCAAGGACAGATCAGATTACGGCGCCTAGATGATAATGCCGGAATATTACCTATTAAACTTGGGATCGCAAAAATGAAAGACTAGACTTACACTATGATTCACTATTTGAACATATTTGTATTATACACTATTCAAGATGGTGTTTAGCGGGTTAGGGACATAAATCAAACCTCAGTTTTTTAAAAATTGGCCGACGTTTCGACGATTTATTTGTCGTCTTCTTCAAGGCTGAAAGAGATCATTTTTTTTTATTACAGTATGGCCGCTTTATTTTCAGTAACATAGGGCTAATGTGCCCGTTAATCACGTCTATTGGTTTGAAATTAGTCGTTGAATGAATAGTATGATTGTAGGCTAAAATTTCATATCTTATTTTTTGAGAAATTGGTGTTTTAAGGAATCCTTGATTGTTTAGTAACCTTACGTGTTCGGATAATGTGGAATGAACCAGTTCAATGACACCATTTGATTGGGAATGTTGAGGGGAACAAAAATGTACTTTTATTTTATGAAGTTGTAATAGTTCTGAAACAACAGTATTTTTGAATTCTGTTCCGTTGTCAATAATAATTTTGGTAGGTATTCCGTGATGTGAAAAAAAAAGTTATTAGTTTATCCGATATTTCTGTACTAGATAATGCCTGCAAATGATATGCTTGTGCATATTTTGAAAACCTATCAACGATGGTTAGGGACTTTTCTTTGTCTAGGGTGTCTAAGTGAATAATATCGAAAGGTTTGGTCGCGTTTGGAGTAATGTTCATTTCCATTTTTATAGGGTATCGTTCATATTTGCAAATTTCACACTTGTTAATATATGTCTGTAATGAGTTTTTTAGATTCGGCCAGTAATATTTTTCTTTTATACGTGTTTCTATTTCTTCTATCCCACGATGATTTGTCTTACTTTCGTGGTAATTTTTTATAATTTCTGGAATCTCGCTTTTATCTATGACGTCAATTTTCACTCAAGTTTTGTGAGACATCTTTTAAATCTAAGAGATGGCCACCTAAAACGTTTTCTTACTACCTCACAAAAAGGTTCGTAGATAGATGGATCTTCAAAATTCATGAGGGAGTATAATTTATCAGGCACTACATTTTCTTTAATAAACTGTAATAAGTCATTCTCAAAATTATTTTCTGATAATTGAACTATAAGGCGTCTTTTCTTTTCAAACAGTATGAGTCTTCGCGGCTTTGCTGGTGAGTGTAAGACTTGCCAAATAATGATTTCATTAGCACCGTAGTTAACAGCTGTTTCGATTATTGGTACACCTACTATGGAGTCTTGTTCGTTATTGGTATGTACAGTTTGGCTGTCGTCGTCTGCAGGTATGTCAACAGTTTCGTTCTGTGCATCGATATCGGGTTGTGCCACTATTGACATTTGTCTACTGTAGTGTTATTGTTTGTGTTCGGTTCCTTTTCTAATTTCTTATTAAATTCGTTTATATAGGCTACGATGTTTGAGAATCCATCAGTTTCTTTAGTGTGTATTTCGATTCTACTCAGGGCGTCTGCGTTTGTATTTAGCTTGCCCTTTTTATAAATAATTTTGTAATCAAATTCTTCTAATTTGATTCGCCATCGTAATAGTTTGGAGTTGGGATCCTTTAAACTCAAAAGCCATTGGAGGAGTTCATGCTCTGGAATTATGTTAAATTTACGTCCGAATAAATATGGTCGAAAGTATTTTGTTGCCCATACCAGACAAAAGAACTCTTTTTCTATAGTCGAGTAATTTTGTTCTGAGTCATTAAGACTCCGTGATGCGTACGCTACCGGTAGATCTTGACCTATATTTCCTTGTGATAGGACAGCACCTAGGGCTACGTTACTAGCATCGCACGTTAAATTGAATGGTTTCAAGAAGTCAGGGTACTGTAGGATAGCTTGGTTAATAAATAGAGTTTTACATGTTTCAAAACAGTCAATGAACTCCTAGTTATGTTCTATTTTTGTACCCTTTTTTAGACATTTAGTTAGCGGTTTGGTGATTTTTGCAAAGTTGTTAATAAATCACCTGTAATACCCTAATAGACCGAGAAATCCCTTAATTTGTTTTGTGGTCTTTGGTATTGGGTAATTTTGTATAGCCTGAATCTTGTCTGGGTTAGGTCGTGCTCCATCAGATATTACTGTGACCTAAATATGCTACCTCTCGTCTTAGGAATTTGCTCTTGTCTAACTGTATTTTAAAGTTAGACTCGCGTAATCTTTGAAAAACTGACCTAAGGCGTTCAAGATGTTCTTGCAGTGATGTTGAAAATACCATAATATCATCGAGATATACGAGGCAGTATATTGTCCATGACCCTTTGAAAGGTCGCTTGTGCGTTTTTCAAGCCAATGGCATGCGAGGAAATTCTAAATGCCCATCAGTCTTTGGGATGTCATTTTCATTAATTTCGATCTGATGGAACCCGCTGGCGAGGTCAAGGGTTATAAAATATTGGCATTTGCCGAGTTTATCTAGTAAATTATTAATATTAGGAAGCGGATATGTCATCAATACTTTTTTCATTAATTTTACGAAAATCTACTACAACACGTCATTTTTGTTTTCCCGAAGCATCGGCCTTTTTTGGTACCACCCATATTGGGGAAGACCAGGGAAAACTGCTTGGACGAATGATTTTTTGGTTTAACATTTTATTTATTTGCGTTTCAACTTCTTTCTTATGTACAAAAGGGTACCTATATGATTTTGTGTATACAGGTTGTTCGTCTGCAGTTTTAATTGAATGTCTAATATTACTTGTAAATGTTAAAGGCATGTTTTCATAATAAAAAATGTCCGCAAAATTCTTGACAGAGTTGTAAAATTTTTGTCTTTTCTTCTTCGTTAAGGTGGTTAGTACGAATCTAGTTGGGCTCAAAATTAATTGATTCCAAAGTTATTAAATTTGTTAAAATCGATATTTTCAATATTTTGACTATCAAATTTTTCTACGCTAAAAGGCTCGGAGATATCTAATGTTATGGGTTGGCATGTATTGTTTAAAATCGTGATTAAGGCATAGCCGTGTTTTGCTATTGTGAGGCAATTTGGAATTTTGTAGTTATGTAACTTTTGATACGGGACTATTATTTCTCCTTGTTGTATGTCGGTTTTGATTTTCACGACCTGCTCTGTATGTGCTGAAATGATTATATTATTTATCTGTGTTTGCGTTTTGTAAAATTGCAATTTAATCCTAGCAGTTGGAGTTATTATAAAACCTTTATTATAATTAATGTTAGCTTGCAGTTCTCGTAAATTGTCGAGTCCTATTTATCCGTCGAATACATTATGCAATTTGAATAAGTAAAACTTTAAGTATTTATTTCTTGGTAATTTAAATATAGAAGAAGCTGGAATTTTTACACTATTCTCGTGTGCTGATTGTTGAAAAACCGTCGAGATAATAAATGGATCATACATTATAAAATTTATTTGCAAAGTTGGGATTAATAAATGATTTTGTTGATCCGCTATCTATTAAAAATTTAAAATTATATTCAGGAAATATAATATATTACAACTCGCTAGTATTAGCATTGTTAAAAAATATTATCTCAAGTGTTATGTTTCGTGGTCGTCTTGAGTGACGAAAGGAAAATTTCCATCATTACTTAAAGAAGCGTAACCTTCTCGATTATATGATTCGGGGTATTGACCTACATGTTGCTCGTCGTTTGTTTGTGTTTCGTGACCTAAATTTTGTGGTATATTAGTAACATATTCGTCTTCGTCATTATACATATTATTTTCCGTATTATCGGCATAATACAAGGTTTCATTGTTTTGTCCAATAGTATTCGTATTATAGGGTTCTTCAGCTATAAAATTCTGTGACTGATTGGGCTTAAAATAATTTTTAATATAAGATGGTTGGCGATTACCAGGTGTCGGTCTAAATGTGGTATTTGTATGTCTTGTCGATATAATCATCGGAGTCGGTTTTGGTAATGACTGGTTTGGATTAAGTTTAAATACATTTATATTATTTGGTCGAGGTTTAAATAGTTGTGAATTTGTTGGACAGTTTCTTGGTATTAGATTATAATTAGGCCTTATTGGAATAGGTTGTGAGAGAAATGTTGGTTTACTGTAAAATGTGTTGTGTGGTGTGTGCACGTTGAATGTATCAAATTGTGTATTTCTATTAAAATTAGTGGGTTAAGAATATAATTGATTATGTGTGGGCCTAGAATGTTGTGTAGGCGGTTTTTGATTATTGGGTTTTGAAATGTTTTGGAAATAGTGTGTATTGCATTCCTCTGTTACAAATTGAATGGCTTGAGGGAGATCACTTGGACGTATACATCGAATTGTTGTACCTAATGGTTCTTTAAGACCCGATAGAAAAGTTTTTAAAGCTAAATCGTTATATAGATTTCTTTTTAAATTTTGCAGCGCCACTTTCTTCGTGTATATCAATAAATGAACAAATAAGATTTAGAATATATAAAAATCTATCATAAAACTGACATGGCTTTGTTTAAACAAGCTTCATCACGCTGATCAGCGAAATGCCTGCCCAAAATATTTTTTAATTCGTTCCAAGTGGTAATGTTTTGGGTACTTAGCACTAATTTTGCATTTCCGGATAATTTACCTATTATTGAATTAAGTAAATAAATATTTTGGAAATTATCGGGGTCAGTAGGCTTATAAAAAGCATAATACTTTATCACACAGCTAAGTATATATTAAGATCATTAGGTTTGCCATCAAATTGTGGCACACAATTTAAGTATTCAGAGTAGTTAAAATAGGGGAGCGCCTCCTCCTCCTCCTCTCTCTCATGTCCCTCATTCTTATCTTCTTCCCCTTTTATTCTCATTCGCATCATATTTTTAATTTTTTCTCTTTGTCCTCCCACATTTGATTTTGCATTCTTAAGTCTTATAAATAGGTGCATCAAGATCATTTTAGTATGCTGAAGCACATTTAATAAGCTGTACTCGAGTTGCGTAAAAAGTTATTTTTGAGTTTTTCCACCAATTGTGTATAAAAAAAAAAAATGTGTCAAGTAATAAGTGAATTATGTGTAATCGCGAAAAATTAGCTACATCTATCAGACAGTTAAAAGTTAAATATCTCAATTTCTTTGAAGTGATTTCGAAAGATGAATACACCAAGCTGTTTTATTCACTGAAACGAGATTATTTGGAAGCAATTGACTGTTGTGATGATTATTTAGAAGGAATTATAAGCCTTACTACGTCTTTCAATCCATTTGGGAAATCATACTTTGTAGGAGAATTAAGCCACCTAATAGAATTTATAGGAGAAGATTGCCAATTTATACCTGCTATTATTGCAACCCAAAAGAGGTTCCAATTATACGAAGATAAAAAACAGGTATTATCAAGAAAAGTTAATCCTATTCGCAAGAGACGTCCCCGCACATATTTAAGATATTATGTTAAATAAATTAAATGGCTGAGTTGCTGATTGCAGTTACATTATTAGAGGACAAATTTAGTAATCTTTCAAAAACCTATTTCTCATTTTCTATGGCAAGTGGTCCGGAGTGGATAGACTTTTATTATAATCAATCTGCGGAATTCGTAGAGGCTGCCCTTTGTTGCAACGAATACTGTGAAACATTAATTTTTTTTCAACTTATTTAAGATCTAAAAGATAGTGGCTTTGGTTACTATTTAAAAGACTTGAAGCAATTTATTGACGAGGATACTATTCTTCAAGAAATTGAAAAGGAAGAATAAATTTAATAATATTCACAATGGAGCAATATAACATTTTCAAATTTATGTATAATTATTTAGTTTATAGTAACAGTGAGGCAATTACTAAATTTGGCTAGTTATATAGTTACTGATTTTTACACAGTGTTCTAACACCATCCTGTCGAATAACTCTACGAGTTGGATTTTTCCAAATTTACATATCATACACTTTATAAAAGAAAGTTAATAAAATCTTTATTAATAGGGTGTTACTATTGACAGTGACATAGTTTGAATCTATAATCAGTTTTAGTTCATAAGATACCGGCCTTCTTTATTAATGAAAATAACAATTTTTTCATTTACAATAAAATATTCTGTTTTTTTTTGGTTTCTTCTTTCAGTCTATTTCACTCACATGAATTATGATAAACATATTTACTCTCTTCTTTCTTGTAAATATCAATTTAAGACTTTGAGAACACTCAAACTATTAGAAAGTTTCAGTTGACATAACTTTTTGTTTTCATCTCTCCAAGCTGCCTTTCTTTATGTTTGCTTGGTATGGAATGTTAAACCGACATTTTGCTTATGGTTTTTCATTATTTTAAGCCCATTAGTAATCTGAAACAAAATTGAACATTATAACTTTGCAGTTAAATATAACCTTTAAAATATCAAGACTTTTATGTAAATTACATTTTACATACCTCAATATGTTTTATTCATAATTCATTGGATTACATTTGGTAAAGTATTTTCAACTTCTCTAAATTAAGACAAAAGAAATTTGTTTTTCCTTTGTTTATAAATATTCGGAATTTGCCTGCCTTTCTCTTCTGTCACTATGGTTTCATTAGTTTCTTATTTTTCGGCATCCAGCCAGCTTTGACAGTGTCTGATTTTTCATTTAAGTCATAATTTTGGTTCTGCTCGGGAGCAATTCGCCAGCTGTATTCGGGGACACCGAATGTTATCGGGTTCTTACTCCCTTCTACTAGTGGCGCCAACAGTGAACTCCACTGTAATTATTATTTTATTTTATGGCATTAGGTTGGCATAAGTCTGAAGTGAGGAAGAATGATGGAGGGGAATGTCAAACTTCTTTGAATTTTCTGGAACTGATTTTCTCGTCCCTTTCTATTGGCTCTCCTCAGAGGTGCAACATGTGTCCGGCTTTATAAAAGTGCCTTAATGGACCAATTTTTTAAAGTACTGAGAGTATGCCATAAATAATTATTTTAAAGTGCAGTGCTGTTGAAAGTCTAAGGCCTATTTATGGACATCATCTGGCCATAAATTTTGGTCCCATTTTGTTTGGTTCCACATTTGATCAACCACGTGGTAAGTCGATTTTCAAATTAGTTTCCTACTGTGAGCTAATTCGCAATTATCTTTTATAAACAGAATGGCGTCCTGAATTTTGTTTTTGGCTGTCGGTCCTCGAGAAGCCTTTCTAGATGTCTGGAAATTCCATTTATTGGTGACCGTTGACGTCGAAGGAGCCCTCTAGATGACTAGAGGTAAGGCAATGTCTTTGAATAGTTGTGTTGTAAATAACTTGTTTTTGCACATTCCATGTCGATTTTATTGTAAGACAAACAATTGTTTGTAGGGTTTCAGGTTAAGAATACAAGTTTATGGTGTAATTTTTGGGGTACATAAACCAAGAGTTCTACAATGGTTTTGGAGTTCCTTCCTGTAAGAGTACAAGGAATTAATTCTTAATTTTTATATTTATGAATTTTATATAAGGTAGCAGAAAGGAAGTAAGTAACCTATTTTTTGTAAAACAGCCTTAGCGAAACACTTTATATTTTTATAACTTTTTTCCTTGCGGCAGTGTAAGAGAAAATTCATGAATTTTTGATTCCCTGTGCGCTATTTAATTTAATTTTCATATATTCGTATTTGCGACATGACATTTCGCCAGATGTTCATAGGTTGATGATATAATGGTAATAACGTTCTATCACATTTCATATATTTGATATATTTTATATATCTTACATTTTCTTATTTATTTTTTGATATCTTCATGTTAATTGAATTTTTGAATGTAAGCTTCACATGTCAAAAATTATTTTATAAAACAACTTTTTTAAAAAAAAAAACAAAAGATAAAGGTGATCATTAAAATTTGACAGTCTGCACTTTATATAGTGTTTTATTGAAAAGCCCTCCAAATCTTTATTTTGTCTGCATTTAAATATCAATATAGATTTCTTCCTAATTGAGTCACAGTCAATTAGGTGGCGCCCATTTTAATTTCGAAAGGTGTACCCGAGAACCTGCAACCTACAGCTCTCCGAAAAGATGACTGGCTGCCGTTCGCACGTATTGGTAAGTTCATAGAGACTTTACGCCATACAAAAGGGGCGCCCAACGTGGGGCTCGAGTACACATATTTCTTTTCATGAAAATTGGAGTGGTGGCTCAATACATTTTTGTTATTACCATATCAACCTTCTGAATTACTTACAGATATTTTGTTTATTATTTCATGTTCATTTAAACTGGTTTTTGACTCTAAAAATATTTACCAGAACTATATTTAAATGTGGTTTTGATTTAAATTATCTTGAATTTTTAAAGGGACAGATTCAGATTAGGGTTAATACAGTATAGCTTTTGGTCAGATAATGATATTTGTTTTATGCTATAGCTTGCATAATTAGGATTAATCTCTGACAAAATTTGGCACTTATTTTGATATCTGACTATATTTTAGAAAACTATTTTTGTTAAAGTGTAAGGGCAAAATTTTTATTATATTGTCAATGAGATTTCTTATATTGGTTGGATATACTTTGGATATCTTATTCTGGACAACATTTAAATTATCTATTGAAGACAATAAACTACTGGTTTCGTTTTTTTAATATTTATCAGGATAAAATAATTTAAGTATCAGTTAACGCATACTGGATAGTGAAGAGGTCTTATATTTTGAATAATTTTAGTGAATTTTGAGCTCACTTTTGGCTTTGTTTAATAACATAAACTTTCTTGTATTATCAGTCAAACCTTTCAAATATCTTTTTAAGTTCCATTTAAGTTTCTTATAACCTATTTAGCCATGGAAGAATCATATAAACCTAATCATCTTCTAGATTTTGAATTAGATTATGAACTTAAAATTAGATTAGTTGTCACACAACGAAATGTAGCTGATAAAAGAAAAATGTTAACTACTTTATTTCATAAAGAAAAAGAATCAAAGAAAAGTCAAATATCAAGTCTCATAATTGAAACCTTAGATTTTGAGTTAGAAAAAAGTGAAATAGATAAATCTATTAAGTCAATTTCAGACATTATTTCAGATTTTGAAGGAAATGCTCAAGATTCAGTATTTTTACGTATGACATCTCGCTTGATTCATGTTTCACATAGAGTGCGTAGGTTACATGTATCTGGTAGTGACCAAGATCTCTTTAAGCAAGAATCTTTTGCAACGTGTCTTGCTCTAGAAGCAGACCTATATGATAAAATTAGTAAAGACCCAGATCCAAGTCAACCTAGTACTTCTAGTTCGCCTCAACAACCAATTATTCATATTCCACCACCTATTGTTAACTGTTCTGGTAATATTCCTGCCATTGGAGAGTGGCAAGTAAAATTTAATGGAGATGGTAAAAATCTATATAACTTTTTAGAGCGTATTACAGAATTAGCACAATCTCGTAAAGTTGAGGATAAAGACTTATTCAATTCTGCCGCTGAACTTTTTATAGGGGATGCCTTTATTTGGTATAAAAGTATTAAATGTTCTGTTGATAGTTGGCAGTCATTAGTGTCTCGTTTAAAGAAAGACTTTCTTCATTCAGATGTTGAGGATGACCTTTGGGAGCAAATTAAACATAGGAAACAGAAACCTACAGAGTCTGTAGCTGTTTATGTTGCACACATGCAAATTTTATTTTCTCGCTTGTCACACCCTCCAGCAGAAGTAACTCGAATTAAGCATATTAGAAAAAATCTTTTATCTGATTACATAACTCCTTTAGCTTTGGCTGAAATTAATAGTGTGAATGATTTGTTGACACTTTGTCGGAAATTAGAAGAGGCTAATTATTTAAAAAATAAAAATAATTCAGTAAATCAAATAAATAATTTTGAGATTGGAGAATCATCTAACAGTAGTACATATATATCCCATTCTAATTACCATAATAAAAATTCAAATTATAATCCTAATAGATTTAATAAACATTTTAATAACCACAAGGGAAGCAATGTTTCAGACAATAAAAATAATCATTTTACTAAGTTTTCAAATAAAAATTTTAAAGGTAAAAAATATGGGAATAGTTCTAATTTCAATAAACCGGCAGATAGTAGTAGTAATGCCTCAGTCAGTAGTAATTGTGGCCCTAGTAAGTCTAGCGATACAAATATTTCCAAAAATCAAAATAAAATTACTTGCTGGAATTGTGACATGCCGAATCATTTTTATGATAGTTGTACTTTAAAACGTACAATATTTTGTTTTAAGTGTGGTTTGAAAAATGCTAAAACTAATACTTGCCCAAAGTGTTCAAAAAACTAAATCAAGTGCAACAGAGAGGCAGTTGCACCATGTCAGATAAAAAGTCCTCACTTTGTATAAAATTTTCTCGTAATAGTACTCAGTGGAAGAAGTGGCTCAAATTTGTTTCAGATTTTTATAAAACTTATCCTAAAAATGAATTGTCTCCACTTTTTATAAAAAAACCTTTAGATAACCGCCCTTACATTTCTGTTAAGATATTTGATCAAGATATTACCGTTTTACTTGATTCAGGTGCCACAGCCTCAGTTGTAGGTCTAAAAGGCTTAGACATGTTGGAAAATTTTAATTTAAAGGTCTACCCCACAAATGTAAAAAATATTAGTACTGCTGATGGAACACAACAAGTTGTTAAGGGCTTAGTTGATCTTCCAATTGTGGTTGGTAACATTTGTCAGGTCATTACAGCTCTTGTAGTTCCTTCACTACCCCATAATTTTATTTTTGGATGCGACTTTGCAAATCAGTTTAAAATTTCTGTTGATTTTAGAAATAATTCATGGCAAATTAAAAGTAATCTAGTTTCTGAGATTAAAACTACTGATAATTTTTCAAGTAGTAAATTTAACCCATTATGCACTTTAGATAGTCTTACTAGTTTAGAAAGGTCTCAAGCCGAAAAAGTGATTTCTTCTTTTGGTGAAATTAATAGCGAAGAACGTCTTGGTAGAACAAATAAACTAACTTTAACTATTGATACAGGTGATGCTAAACCATTTCATAAAAAACCTTATCCTATGTCACCATATATGATGAGATGTTAAAGTTAGGTGTGATAGAACCTTCACACAGTCCTTGGTCATCTCCAGTTCTTCTAGTTAAAAAATCTAATGGTGAATATAGATTTTGTGTAGACCTACGTGGCGTCAATGAACTAACTCGTTTTGATAGTTATTGTCTTCCTAGTATAGATAGAATTTTAAATTCCCTGCGTAATGCCAAATACATTTCTTCAATAGATCTTCGCAAAGCTTTTTGGCAAATACCTCTAGATGATGAGTCAAAGGACAAAACTTCATTCAATGTCGTAGGACGTGGTTCTTTTAGATTTTGTGTTGTGCCTTTCGGACTGTGTAATGCTGCACAGATGCAACAACGCTTAGTTGATGCAATATTTGGTCCTCAATTTGAACCTTTTGTCTTTACCTATTTGGATGATATTTTGGTTTGTAGTCCTGATTTTGAACATCATACAAAGCTTTTAGCAGAGATTAGGGATAAATTAAAAGAAGCAAACCTTACTGTTAATTTGGAAAAGTGTGAGTTCTTCAAAACTTCTCTTAAGTTTTTGGGTTATATAGTAGGATCTAACAGCTTGCGTACTGATCCCGAGAAGGTGTCAGCAATGGTAAATTATCCTCGTCCAAAGACTGCCACAGAGGTCCAGAGATTTATTGGCCTATGTTCCTGGTACAGGCGTTTCATAAAGGATTTTTCTACTTTAGTATCCCCAATTAATGATTTGTTAAAGGGACGTAGGAAATCCCAGCCTATTACTTGGACAGATGCTGCCGAAACTTCTTTTATAAAGATCAAAAAGTTATTGATTTCAGCTCCAATCTTGACCCAACCAGATTTTTCACAACCTTTTGTTATTCAGTCTGATGCTAGTAATACTGGTTTAGGAGGATGTCTTACTCAAGAAATTGATGGCGAAGAACATGTCATAGCTTATGCTAGTAGATCACTTTCCAGGGCAGAGAGAAATTATTCAGTTGTAGAAAGAGAATGTCTTGCTGTAATATTTTGTATAGAGAAATTTAGAATGTGGATTGAGGGAGCACCTAAATTTAAAGTCATTACTGACTGTTATTCTCTACTTTGGCTTAACAACCTCAAGAATCCCACAGGAAAGTTAGCCCGTTGGTCAGTTAGACTCAGACAACATAATTTTGATCTTGTCCATAGGAAAGGTGTGGATAATGTTATACCAGATGCCCTTTCTCGTATCCATTCTAATATGGAAGATAATGAAGTTAATAGTTTGCCATGTATTTCTGTTTTGAACCCTTTTAGTGTTGATACTGATCGTATTGATCCCTGGTATAATAACCTTTGAGAGAAAATTCTTCAGACACCTGAAAACTATCCACAGTGGAAGGTTGAAGATGATTTTATCTTTAAATTTGTATCAGATACTATGCCAATGAATTCTAATCTTCCAGAATGGAAAATGGTAGTTCCATCACCTCAAGTGAATGAAGTCATTGAGCATTGTCACTCTCCACCAACTTCAGGACATTTTGGCTTTTACAAAACCCTAAATCGGATTCAGGAATTTTATTTTTGGCCTCAAATGCGGCGTCATGTTTTAAAATTTGTAAAATCCTGTTTAGTTTGTGGATCACAAAAGGCTCCAAATACTGCTCGCATGGGTCTAATGGGTAGACAGAAAGAGGTTAATCTTCCTTTCGAATGCATAGCTATTGATCTTATGGGTCCCTTTCCTAGATCAAAGAAAGGACATAAATGGCTACTAGTAGTAGAAGATTGGTTTTCTAAATACACTCTTTTATATCCATTGCGAACCTCTAAATCTCATCAAATAGAAAACATTTTAGAAAATCAAATTTTGTTAGTTTTTGGATGTCCACAAATTATTATATGTGACAATGGTTCTCAGTTTATTTCAAAAACTTTTAAAAGTCTCTGTAAGAAGTATGAAATTAAAATTTGGTATAATGCTCTTTATTCAGCTCAGTGTAATTTTGTTGAAAGGAATAATAGAACAGTAGGTACTGCCATTAGGAGTTATGTTACTGAACATAATCAGTGGGACATAGAGTTACCAAAAATTCAACAAGCTATTAACACTTCTAAGCATGAAGTTACTCAGTTTACACCAGCTTTTCTTGTTCTTGGTAGACACCCACCATTATCAGGCAAATTTTATTCAGATCATAACGAACAACATAAAGATTTTGAAATAACTCCTGGTGACAGGGATATTTATGCTTCGAACCTTCAGAATCTCAGAGATATTTTTATTGATGTTAGGAAGAGAATTCATTTAGCTCATGAGCGTAACTCTAAAGCATACAATCTTAGAAAGAGGGATTTTTCTTTTAATGTTGGAGATTATGTATGGCATAGAAACAAAATATTGTCAAGTGCAGCTGATCAGTTTAGTGCAAAGTTAGCTCCAAAATATATTCTTTGTGTAGTACATAAAAAGATTTCAAAGTTAGTTTATGAATTAAAAAATATAGATGGTTCAAAAGCCGGAAAATGGCATATTAAAGATCTTAAAGTTTATACCGGGGTAGACATAGATTCATCTAGTTCTGTTTCTGACAATTCCGATTAAGTATTTATTTTATTGAGATTAAGGACCTAAATTGTTCATTAGATTTGTAGAGCTTTTCCTTATGTCTCAATAATTTTGTTTTTGAATCTCTTAGTATTTTTTGACAAATTTATTTAGAGCTGTGAAAGCATATTTTGGATTTGTCCATTTTTGAGTTTGTCAAGTATTGAAGTATATATGGTTGCTAATGGCCTATGCACTATATAATGTTTTGAGTTTTTTAGAGAATTTGGCACAATGCATTTTCAACATTAGAGTTTGAGAAACATTGTATGTAAGTGTCTGATCAACACTTCCATATTTTCATGATATTGACTTATATTGTTTTGATAAAGGTATACCGATATACAATATTATAGAGTTGTATATATTACTGTACAATAATGTCAGTAACTGATTTATTCATTTTTCTTGTTTTGCTTTTGGGTTGTATTTTGATAAATGCCCAAGTGAAATTTGGGAAGGTGCTAAGTTGCATAGATTGCGAGCTCCTTTCTTGTATCGATACAGTACCTCTGTATATTATTTTCAGTTACATTTTGCCTAAACTATCCTAATATAGGAAAGTTATTTTGTATTATTGAGTCGTAGCTCGAATTTTAGTGTCATTTGTTTAGAGAGCAATGGCATAAGATTTGGTTTAGGATAGTATAATAAGTTTGTTTTAGGATTGCCTGTCCCAAACAAATTTGTGTTTATGTTTTATATAAAACATATTGCAGTTCAGAATGACTCTTGGCTTGAATTACTTTCATTGGATTATGTAACTCGAGAGTCGAAACCTATTTTTGTTGATAACCTGACTATTAAGTGTCTAGGATATCCTCATTTGTCCCTATGAGACAATTGTGTCAGTCTGACATTAATTACATTTGAATGTAAACTGTGATTTTTGGCTTCTGAGTTGTTTGGTATCGATTTATACTTATAGTGACATTTACCTATTATGACTTATACTGATTGTGTCCTTACTGATTTTGACTCCTTTTACTAAGGCGAGTGATACACGAAGCTATCAAACCAAAAATTATCTCAGAAGACCTTTTATCCAAAAATTACTGATATTTAGTATAATTTATGATCATTTGATTTTAATAGGATCATAAGAGTTATTTTTTATTTTTAGTGTACAGACTTTAAGCTCTGTTTAAATAGCCTATCGAGATAGTCTATTTTTTTTTTCGGAGGGGGGTAGTATAACATTTTCAAATTTATGTATAATTATTTAGTTTATAGTAACAGTGAGGCAATTACTAAATTTGGCTAGTTATATAGTTACTGATTTTTACACAGTGTTCTAACACCATCCTGTCGAATAACTCTACGAGTTGGATTTTTCCAAATTTACATATCATACACTTTATAAAAGAAAGTTAATAAAATCTTTATTAATAGGGTGTTACTATTGAAAGTGACATAGTTTGAATCTATAATCAGTTTTAGTTCATAAGATACCGGCCTTCTTTATTAATGAAAATAACAATTTTTTCATTTACAATAAAATATTCTGTTTTTTTTTGTTTCTTCTTTCAGTCCATTTCACTCACATGAATTATGATAAACATATTTACTCTCTTCTTTCTTGTAAATATCAATTTAAGACTTTGAGAACACTCGAACTATTAGAAAGTTTCAGTTGACATAACTTTTTGTTTTCATCTCTCCAAGCTGCCTTTCTTTATGTTTGCTTGGTATGGAATGTTAAACAGACATTTTGCTTATGGTTTTTCATTATTTTAAGCCCATTAGTAATCTGAAACAAAATTGAACATTATAACTTTGCAGTTAAATATAACCTTTAAAATATCAAGACTTTTATGTAAATTACATTTTACATACCTCAATATGTTTTATTCATAATTTATTGGATTACATTTGGTAAAGTATTTTCAACTTCTCTAAATTAAGACAAAAGAAATTTGTTTTTGCTTTGTTTATAAATCCATTTCCATTTCCATTATATGTTTTTGGCACTGCACTTCGCAACTTGCCAGATTGCTCCCCGTCCGGAGCTTACTCGCTTTATCCGGCGACCCTCGGAGCGAGATACACTTTATTCCGGTTTGGGGACGTTATCGGTGGGATGTCCGGATGGCGAGCTCTGGGCTCCCGATCACCCCGTGTATTTCAAATCTTTAAATTTAACTTTCTTTAAAAACTTTTCTAATGCATCTTGGCTTCCACTAGATGCCCCTTGAGAGTACTACTGGTCTCACGAGATAACCTTTTCTTTCAAGCTATCCCCTTACCCCTCCCACTCCCGCCACATAGCGGCCATTACGCTAATATTCTATGTAGAACTGCGGCAGACGAACGGGATAGAATACAGGAACAACTAGGCCTCACACGTTCACAGCGTCTGCTCCCTTTCTAGCGGGGTCGTTAGTTTCCACTCTGAGCGGTTGAGTCTCCCGTTTCCCCCCGAAATAAAGCAGCAAAACCGAACACGTGGCACCACTTATGTTATCAACACAGAGGTCTGCATTCGACGAGACGAACCGGAAGACTGTTGTTTATAAATATTCGGAATTTGCCTGCCTTTCTCTTCTGTCACTAAGGTTTCTATAAATATTCGGAATTTGCCTGCCTTTCTCTTCTGTCACTAAGGTTTCATTAATTTCTTATTTTTCGGCATCCAGCCAGCTTTGACAGTGTCTGATTTTTCATTTAAGTCATAATTTTGGTTCTGCTCGGGAGCAATTCGCCAGCTGTATTCGGGGACACCGAATGTTATCGGGTTCTTACTCCCTTCTACTAGTGGCGCCAGCAGTGAACTCCACTGTAATTATTATTTTATTTTATGGCATTAGGTTGGCATAAGTCTGAAGTGAGGAAGAATGATGGAGGGGAATGTCAAACTTCTTTGAATTTTCTGGAACTGATTTTCTCGTCCCTTTCTATTGGCTCTCCTTAGAGGTGCAACATGTGTCCGGCTTTATAAAAGTGCCTTAATGGACCAATTTTTTAAAGTACTGAGAGTATGCCATAAATAATTATTTTAAAGTGCAGTGTTGTTGAAAGTCTAAGGCCTATTTATGGACATCATCTGGCCATAAATTTTGGTCCCATTTTGTTTGGTTCCACATTTGATCAACCACGTGGTAAGTCGATTTTCAAATTAGTTTCCTACTGTGAGCTAATTCGCAATTATCTTTTATAAACAGAATGTCGTCCTGAATTTTGTTTTTGGCTGTCGGTCCTCGAGAAGCCTTTCTAGATGTCTGGAAATTCTCTTTATTAGTGACCGTTGACGTCGAAGGAGCCCTCTAGATGACTAGAGGTAAGGCAATGTCTTTGAATAGTTGTGTTGTAAATAACTTGTTTTTGCACATTCCATGTCGATTTTATTGTAGGACAAACAATTGTTTGTAGGGTTTCAGGTTAAGAATACAAGTTTATGGTGTAATTTTTGGGGTACATAAACCAAGAGTTCTACAATGGTTTTGGAGTTCCTTCCTGTAAGAGTACAAGGAATTAATTCTTAATTTTTATATTTATGAATTTTATATAAGGTAGCAGAAAGGAAGTAAGTAACCTATTTTTTGTAAAACAGCCTTGGCGAAACACTTTATATTTTTATAACTTTTTTCCTTGCGGCAGTGTAAGAGAAAATTCATGAATTTTTGATTCCCTGTGCGCTATTTAATTTAATTTTCATATATTCGTATTTGCGACATGACATTTCGCCAGATGTTCATAGGTTGATGATATAATGGTATTAACGTTCTATCACATTTCATATATTTGATATATTTTACATTTTCTTGATTTATTTTTTTATATCTTCATGTTAATTGAATTTTTGAATGTAAGCTTCACATGTCAAAAATTATTTTATAAAACAACTTTTTTTAAAAAAAAAAAAACAAAAGATAAAGGTGATCATTAAAATTTGACAGTCTGCACTTTATATAGTGTTTTATTGAAAAGCCCTCCAAATCTTTATTTTGCTTATCTGCATTTAAATATCAATATAGATTTCTTCCTAATTGAGTCACAGTCAATTAGGTGGCGCCCATTTTAATTTCGAAAGGTGTACCCGAGAACCTGCAACCTACAGCTCTCCGAAAAGATGACTGGCTGCCGTTCGCACGTATTGGTAAGTACATAGAGACTTTACGCCATAGCAAGTGGTTACTGAAATGTATGAAGAGTTTATTATATCTGCTGCATACTTCCAAAATTTATCAATTGTAGGCGAAGAAGACGCAGAAGCACAAGATTTGTCAGTATACGTTAAGAATATAGATCGAATGGAACAATGTAAATTAGGCGCTAAATTTTGTAATGATTATTTAAAATATAAAAATGAGTATGAACTTTTAAATGAATTTAGAAAATTAGATTTAAGGTATCATATTAATTGTATTCAATCATGGTTAGTTAATGCAAAATAAAAATGTAATTAAGTTTTTTTATATTTTTATTCGTTCATAAAACAACTGTCATATAAAAATAACACATTTGTCAAAGCACACATACAAGGTGATTTTGAATGATAGAAGCATTTTGGTTCCATTAGCTTTAGTGCTGGTTGTTCATCTATTTCAATCACAGGCTTTTTAGAATATTTCTCTATAAAATCCTTTTTTTCGGTTCCTTTTACAAAAACAAAATCAGCTTTCTTCGTAAGTGTTTCAATTATTTTTGGGAAATGATGTATTTGTTTTTTTCATCCTTGAATCCTTGAATATCCATAACCAATCTCATATTTTCAAAGCAGCAAATTTTTTAATGAAAATTTTTTTACTTGAACAATTTGCAATTTCTTCTTTCAGTTGATTAATTTTAAAAATAAAATTTTCAATTTGTTGTCGTAGTTTTGATGTCATGACTGAAACTAAAAGCTTTTGAAAATCCCTTTAAATTATATCGAAATATGAAAATAGTGGGGATAAAGTTTATAATTGTTTCACAACTTTAGTAAGAGGGTTGTAGCTAAATAATTTGTCATGTAAAATAAGACAATAAGCAGAAGTATCTTTTTTAATTGTATTGTGTGTCTCAAATTCAATTCTCATTACTACGGATCCCGTTTGAATTGTTTCTTTTTTATGGGAGCAATCAATATGTGTAATAGGACTAATGTTTTTGAATTGTTCAGGATTAAAAATGGGTTCATTTGGAACACCATAGTAAGACTGTCTAAAGTTGGCAAACATTTCGTATAAAGCAGAAAATTTGTTTTCTTCGAAATTTAACTACAAATCGTGATAAGGATATCTTTCAGAATTTAAAAATACTCTAATATTTGACAAGGTAATATTGTCAAATTTACTCATATCTTTAGCAATTTTCCCTTTTGTGTTTTCTTGACAGCCAATCACAACATGACGAGGAGCTTCTAGTTTACTAGTTGTTTTTACCGGCCATGTGTGACGGGTTGTTTTGGTTAGAGAAGAATATTCAACAAGTTCCCAACTCCTGAATCCTATCAATATATCTTTATTTGATTCTAATATTTTTGATAGAGCAAGTTGTTGTGGCATATCAACTAGAATGTGAGGAACTTTCCAATAAATGTTATCGAAAGTAACCAATGGAGTACCAGGAGCACTAACAGGGTGTGCCGGATCTTCTTTGAAGATAACACCATGTAAATCATCAGTTGATCTAATAAGAACTAATTCCTGTTTCATATTCATAATAATTTTTCTGTAATCTTCAAAAAATCCTAAAAGCATTTTTAGTGGTATGGATACGGAGAATTTTCCATCATTATCAACTAAAATGTTATCACCTTCTTTTCGATGTGGAAACCAACCTGCATTTTCCAGTTTTAAACTTTCGTTGGTATTGTGGGAAAGGTAGCTTTTTAAGGTTAATGCTAATCCAACATATTGAATCTATAGTAATTCCGTTTAGTTCATAGCGGATTTCTCTGAACAAAAAGGCTATAACATTGTTAATAAATAGCAATTCTTTCTTATATTTATCTTCTGTATTAGTTAATTTTCCTTCGACATAAAATAAACTATCTGATGATAGAGTGTAAGCATCGAGTTCTTGAATTGGGATCCTTATTTCATCATTGTAATTGAATTTTGAAGAAATATATGGTTGATATGTGTGAAGCTCTGAACTAACGATGGAATTGTCTACATAAAGCTTTTCGTTTACATTTAATATGTTCATTATTTTAAAACAGTGAAACCCAAAGATGTGAGAAATTTACAATTATCTCGTCTTAACTTGTTGGTGTTGGATTTGATACTTAACTGTTGTTTAGTCTTTTTCTTTTTATAAGTTTTTACTTTGTTGATAGTGGTAGGTGCAAGTCTCATTCCAAGGGCTCTATTATATCTAACAACCATTTTATATATCACTAGCTTGTAAATGTAACCTTACTGTTATAGTTTCTCCTCTAAAACTGATAAGTTCTCCGTCTTGATCAACTATTTTAACGGTTATATTGTTAATTGCTTTGACGCTAACTGGAAAATACAAAATGGGCAAAGGAGATTCCACTATTTTATAGCCTGGAGCTACGGTTGGATAAAACTGGTGAATAATATGAACAGGTTTACCATTACTGAAAGAACCGACACAAATATTACAAATAGCATTCACTTTAGTTATTTTTGCAAAATTATCTGAAAATTCCTCTTTCATAGCTTTTAGTATCCTGCTATTAAAACCCAACATTTTTCCTATCGAATCTTCCTTGGTATATTCAATTTTTCTACTATACATTAAAAAAGTTTTTAGTGTTAACATTTGCTTTTAAAAGAAAAAAAAAATTTTCATTCGGAAATAAATCTTCTATACTTTCTCTTATGTATGTTTCTATATCTGTAATGTCATATGTTCCGTCGGGAATAACAATTACTTTATTATCTATATAAAATTTATTATATCCTTCTTTTAAATTGGGAATAGTCATAAACGTTTCAAAATCAGCTAAACCCAGGTAATATTGTTTAAATTTTTGTTTGTTTTCATAAGTATAAAATACATCCACTTTGCCATTCGAATTAAAATATTTGAGAAGTTCAAAAGGTGGTTTTAAATTTCCGTAGCTATCAAAATATATTACATTTTTGTTATTTTTAATATAAGCAGTCCAATGAGATCCTTTATTTCGTTTTATATCCAAATTTACAATACCACACTCTTTCAGATTAATTTTTTTTGGAAGTTCATCGAGCATAAAAACACCTCTAAAGCCAATTATTTTTAACAGCTTTACATATTTAATAATATCATTGTTCGTAAGTGCTCTTTTTGGAAAACTTATTTTGAGTTTTTTTTTTGTCTGATTGCTTTTATTTTGACTGATCCTCCTTTATAAGGTCTAATAAATAGTCCTTTTCCTTTATATGGTCTAATATATAATCCTTTCCCTTCTTTAGAAGCATTTTCCATTGCAATATTATGCCTATGTATTTCTTCTAGTTGCTGTTTAGCTGCTTTAGCATCATTTACTGCCTTAGCAATTCCTGCCGCGCCTCCACCTAGTGCACCCAGGGCGGCAAGAATGGGAAACAAAAAAGGTAGAAATCCTCCAACTTTTTTGGGTGTTCGAATGATATGTTTTTTTTCTCAATTTAAGTTTACCCCCTTTTTTATCTTTAAATCCCAAACCGAACTTTCTTTTACCCTTCATTATTCCTACAACACTTATAGCTGCAATTTTTTCACCAATAGAAGAATCCTTAGCTTTTACCCTATCCCAGGCTTCTTTTTTCTAATATTTAGTCAGATATGTGTCTTCTTGATAAATCTTCAGTCTGAGAGTATGATATATCGTGTTCTTTACAAGCGGAATCCAATGGATTTATACTAACGTCACCTCTAGTTAATCTTTTCTCCAAGTTGGTGCCTGGACCACAATAATTATATCCTGGTATAAGAACTTCGAAGAATAGTTTACCAATTAATTTATTTACTAAACCAGAGCCTTTTCTATTACGTCTTTTGATAATTTTTTTCAACTTATGCCGACCCACAGTCACTGAAGTTCTTTTTATACTAAAAACACATTGACATTTTTCTGGTATAAATACTTTTACAGCTAAAAATATTTACTAGTGTGATTAAGAATGAGGATTGAAAAACAAAAATTATCTTTACCAGTAAATAATCATGACGAAAAAATTTCAAAAAGAGGACTCATAGTTGGTTGCAGTGGTAGCGGTAAAACCAACGTTATGCTTACACTGCTCGAGCATCCTAATGGAATTAGGTTTGAAAATGTCTATGTTTATTCAAAGTCATTAGATCAACCAAAATATGAATATTTAAGAAAGTTGTTAAAGCCTATGAAAGAAATTGGATACTTTGAATACGATAGCGATGAGAACATTATTTCACCTCATGAGATAAAGCCAAATTCCGTTATCATTTTTGACGATATTCCCTGTCATAATCAATCTATTATTAGGGACTATTTCACGCATGGAAACCATAGAAACACCTATTGTTTTTTTATTTTTCAAGGATATTCCTCAATCCTTAAACGTCTAATTCGAGAAAATACCAACTTATTAATTTTATTTAAACAGGACTGTTTGAGTTTAAAACATATATATAACGACCACTGTATATTGGATATGACATTTGATCAGTTTAAAAATATTTGTGCTAACTGTTGGATGGATCCATATGGCTTTCTTGTAATTGACAAAGATTGTGAAGTAAATCGCGGCAGATACAGGAGTAAATTCGATTCCTTTATATATTTATACAAGTGAAAAATTTGCAGTTTTATTTCTTTTAAAACTTGTACAGCATGGATAAACGTTTAGCTAGAGAATTAATAAAATCGAGACAAGCCGTGAAGCAGAAATATCGAAGCTTGAAATTAGCTACTTCTACTGCTCAGTCCGAATTAGAACAAACTTATAGACCAATAACACAACCTCTTAAACAGCTAATTTCAAATATTGGTAAATCCGAACCATTCGATTTAAAAGAAGAAAGAGTTTCAAAATATGAAGAATTCAAAACACCTACAGAGCTTTATAAAACATCAACTCCGACGAAAACTGTTCAGAAAACAGGAAAAACTCCGTTACTCCCCACAGAACTACCAACATTTTTAGATGACATTAGTATCACTTCTTCCTCTCCTGTAGTACAACCATTGACATCAACTGTTATAGCGGAAACTTTAGATCCTTCTAGTGACACAACAACAAATTTAAACTTGTCAGACATATTGGAACAAACTAGAATAACAATTCAAACCTATATTGGTACACCGTCATAAAAGATTACTTAGCAGATTTTCATGAATTACCCAGATCATATATTGATGAGGGTGTGAAAGATACACAACATAAATTTGACCATTATTATGGAATAGTTCATGACCTCGAAATGGATAAGTTTTCTTTTGGTTTAACACAGTAACCGGTAGAAATTATTGGAAAAGACATTAAAGTGGGAGGAATAACGTACACAGGCACGCCAGGTTTATACGAATTGTTGTTCAAAAAAGAACCGAAAGGTTATAAGAAGGAAGATTTAGATAATTACATGAACATTCTAGCTAAAACAAATGTATATCGTAGGAATTTTGTTTAAGGAAATACATCACACAAATATGTTACAATAATAGGACCATATTTACAAAGAAAGGGGATTACAAACACAAAAACCTTGCAAAGATTAGTTACAGCATTTGACAAACCAAAACCTCCGTTTAGAACAACTAGAGCCAAAACAACAGGAAAGGGATTAATTTTGCAAACAAACAGATCAAATACAGACTATGTATATTGGAATAATGTAAACGAAATTGTTGATAGGCTACGTTTATTAATTTCATCAAGTGATGCGGGAAATAATGCTCATAGTAACGAGATTATCTCTATTATTAAAGAATTAAGAGAAGATAAAGTTATACTATAAATAACAGCTATTAAGTATAATCATATTTATTGTTTAATGAAAGCTCAACATGACAGTTGATAAATTTGGACGCCATATTTCAAAACGTCAATTAATAAATTCTGCTTCTTTGGAAAATACAATTTATTCAAATATTGAAAGTAAAATTCTCAACAATTTTAAGTTAGATTTTATTAAACAAAATCAAGAGGGAATAAGTGACATTAATAATTTAAAAAGGAGATTAGGTGAAAATGAAACAAATAATGAAATCTTTGTTAAAAAGCTTAAGGTTTTTGATGAAAATTTTTTAAAGTATGAATACCAAATTAAAGGATGTTATACCTCAATTGAAAACGTTAATAAACAGTTGCTAACGCTAAATCAAATAAGTAAAAATTTGACAAAAAAAGACAAAAAATTAAGTGATGACATCAACAAAATTAATAAAATAATGGAAACAAATATAAGAGAAGTAATAATTGAAAAACGCAAGGAAAAGATTAAACAATTAAGAACTTTTATAAAAAGGTTAGATGATGAAAAAAAAAGAAATCAAAATAGCATTCTTAACAGTATAACAATTGACCAACTCTCTTTGGAAGAAAAACGACAATATATTTCCTTTGGAAAGATAATGTCTAGTGTAATTAAGAAATTAGAACAAGAATTAAATAAAACAGAGGAGGAATTCAAAAATAGTGATAGTAGATCAACTACTTTCTTAACTGGAGAGATAAAAAACTCCTTTAATGCTTTAGAAAAGGAGATTACTAAAATTAGTAAAGTTTTAAATGAAAAAAGTTATACAATACAAATTGATAAATTGAATGAATGGGAAAAAACGTATAAAAGTTATATTTCGAATTATTACAAAACATAGAAATTGAACTTCCTTTAAATTGAATAAACAAGTTTGTTGTCATGTCAACCGTTAAACAACAAGTCGTTAATGAATTACATAAACCTGCTAGAAAAAACTACAAACGCAGAAGGGTGGTGGTGAAAGGGTTAAATGATCTTTTTCAAGCTGATTTGGTTGAAATGTTACCCTATGCCAAATTTAATAAAGGATTTAAATATATCTTGATTACCATAAATGTATTTTCTAAATATGTTTAGGCCGAATCGGTAAAAATCTAAATCTGGAAAAGACGTAACAGCGGCAATGAAAAAAAATATTAATCAGTGCAAAAACTCCACCAAAAAACTTGCAAACGGACAGAGGGAGAGAGTTTTTCAATGTAAATTTTTAAAATTTGATGCATCAATTTCGAATTACCCATTATAGCACGTTTTCCAATTTGAAAGCGGGTATAGTAGAAAGAGTGAACAGGACTTTAAAGAATAATATGTGGAAAATATTTAGCATTCAAGGAAATTACAAATGGTTTAATATATTAGCGGATATTGTATAAGAATATAACAGTACAAAATATTCTTCAATAGGAATGAAGCCAAAACAAGTAAATAAAACAAATGAAAAGAGACTCTTGAAATCTGCATTTACTCATGCTAAAACGTTAGATATAAAATCTCCAAAGTTTAAAGTGGGTGATCACGTACGCATAAGCAAGCATCGAGAGGCATTTTCGAAAGATTACACACCAAATTGGTCAAATGAGATATTCCACATTAAAGAAGTTAAGATGACAAACCCCTGGACATATTTAATTCAAGACAAAGATAATCAGGACATTCTGGGTGGTTTTTATGAGCAAGAATTACTAAAAATAAAGCATACCGATGTGTATCTTATTTAGAAGATTTTGAGAAGGAAAGGAAACAAAGTTTATGTGAAATGGTTAGGACTTGATAAAAAATATAATACATGGATTGATAAAAAAAAATATTGTTTAATTAAATTGAAATTAAATTTTAGGTAAATTTGTTTTATTTCTGTTCCTCACTTTATGCTTTAGCTGATACAAATTACAATGTCTGAAAAGTACTTATTCATATGTGCTAATTAATTTCAAATAAAATTCACATTTAAGAAATTAATATTTTATTAAGTAAAACATCAAATACAGTTTTTATTAAAACGTGTCAAATTTATTTTATTTCTATGTTCCTCAGATAATATCGAATCTAGAATAAGTTTACAATCATTTATTCTTTTTCCAAAACGGAGTCTATCTAAGTACCACATCTGAAAGTTACTCCTACGGGCTTGTCTGTAAGCAAAGCTCCACTTCACTAACACATGCACCTTATTGTTCCCGTCCAGAAAAGATATTGTTTTCTTCGTAATATTTTCTTTTTGATCCATTTTCATTGTTTTCTTCGTAATATTTTCTTTTTGTTCCATTTTGCTTCAATTTGTTTTCCATTTCTTCAGGATATAAAGCAAGTAATTCCATCATAGTTGAAACATTTTCACTGTTAGGATTTTGTGTTGAACTTATTATATTAAAAACATGCGTGCACAAGTCGCCACAATCAGCTGAAATATTATTTTGAAATATGTATTGAATTCTTGCCTTTTAATTATAGATAATCTATAATCAATAATTTCCTTCAATCGCCACAAATTGTCCAAAGACTCTTGTCCTAAGTATATGAAGTGTGAGCCTTTTGTAATTTGCAGAACAGGGATATCATTTATTTTCTGGACCTGCAGATGAATGTTGTTTATCTTCACACTGGTTTGATCAACTTGAGGAAAGTAGAAATTGTTTACAATAATTCCTTGATGAACACAAATGTCTTTCCAATTTTCTTAGGTTAGTGCGATTAAAAATCCAGTTTTTCCACCAATTACAATTTTTGGAGAAAAATCATTTAAACTAATGCCAACAAGAACAAATTTTGACAAAGAATTATTTAAAAAATAAATTTTTGAATTAAGAAGCGTTTCTAAAGGTTTATGAACCACGGCGTTGTTCATAATGACTAAACGAGACTGAAACATATTGCGTTATTCTTCTACTTAAATATTCTCATCCCCACTTTCTTTAAAGTTTCGATTAAAATGGATTAATGAAAAAATAGATTTCCAGTTTGAAATTTGTAATAAAGATAAATAATTAAAATGGTAATGTATAAAAATAATGCAAAGTTTAATGTAACACTAATGATGGAAAAGTAATAATTTTTGAATTCGTTATAATAATTGCTACAGTTGGGGGTTATAATTTGTAACTGATTATTTTTAAACTCTAACCTTTCGATCCAATTTGTATCAAAAATAGATCGATTTGGATAATGATACAAAATTTTAAAAAATTTACTTGCATTTTCATCTCCATTTATTCGTTCCATCCAACTAATTGTTCTATTGTTAATTAATCCAATTTTCATAAATTTACAATATTTACTTAGAGTGACGTCTGTTTTATTAGAAAAACATATTTCACACTGTGTTACGCCAGGGGGATGATGAACATAAAAAACATTTTGGAAAATAAAATAAAGAAGATTGAATTGCGACCTACTGCTAGTCATTGAAACAAATTAATAATTATATTCCAAATTTATTAACATTTAGCAGATACTTTCAGCACGAAAGCAAAAGCAGTTGTAAAAAAATAACAATAAAATACTTAATTTAAAGATATGTTAAAGTTCATAAATAAGCATATTAATAATACTATATAAAATGTGTAGCTTGAAGACTTATTTTGAATGGTTACAATTATTCGATTCCTATTTTTCCATAAACAGTTATTTAAATTACAATTCCTAGCAAATTTCTTATGCTCCACAATAGGATCATCATAACTTAACCAATCAAAAATTTCAATACCACAATAAAAACATTTACAAATATCATTGATTGAAATATAGTAAAAGCCAGTTCCAGCCAACACTTCTGGTCTCAATCTTCCTTTCCATTTCTTAAAAGTGGAAAGTCGTTTTTCATATGTTCTAAAATAACTGTAATCAATTTTTGTCAAAAGTTTCTAAGCACATTTTGTGAAAGGCTTATGAAGACTAACTTTGGTTTCAAAAACAACAAATTTAAATACCTTATGATATCTACATAAATATATCTAAATCTTCATGTTCTGCATTCCATTGATACAAAGCAATATCTTGGTGTCCCCAAGCTAATGTATTAAAACTATAGGGAATTTTATACCGCTTATCATCTTCAGGACTCAAAGCCAATTTATTAATTAATTCGGTGAAAACTGTGTGTTGTCTAGATCGAAAAACATACATTGCACAAAAAGTTTTAGAATGATTTTCAACAACATCTTTATAATGAATAAAATCCAACTGCTTTTTAATAGCACTTTTCTTAGCACCTTTTGCTTTTTTTGTTAAACTATTTTCCGTTTTAATACAATATGCTTTTGCTCCAGTACCAAAGAAAGCAGTAATGGGTTCACCAGCATATTCATCTTTGAATTTTCCTATAACTGACTTTGTAATAGGCATTTCATGAATATTACCAAATTCATAATTAGATGTATCAAATTTGTGAATATTTTTTATCATGTCAGAATAAATATTTGGAGTTGTGACTTCTAAAATGAACGAATCGGTATCGGTGTATAAAAGTGAAATATTTTCCTGATAAAGAGGTTTTAAAAAATTATAAAAGAAATCATACATGACAGGTTTAGATATATCTAATATTGAAAAGCCTACATATATTGGTTTATTGTAAGTTGATATTGTAACTTGAATCTTTTGCATTTGAATAGCTACCAAGTTTTCAGAAAATATTGTTAAGTCCTTGAAATATGGTTTTGCAATTAAATTCTCAGCACCATCTTTTCTTCTATTTTTTTTCCCACTCTGTAACAAGTCTTACGTCAATTCTCCTATCAACATTTTCCATAGTCTTGCCATAAATACTATTATTTGCCAATTTGTAAGTATTACGATCAAATTCATTCTTTGAATCATTTCTTAATCTTGAATTCAAGTCTATATATTTTTTCAACCAATCAGATTGAGAAAACTGTAAAACTCTATGAACTTTAGTCAACTTGTGTTCATGTTCCAAACATTGTTTTAATAACTGATAGTGAATAACATATTTTGATTTATCATTTAAATTGGGTATTAATTTTATGCATTTAGAATTTGGGGGTTTAAAGTTTTCAGGACAAAAGGGAAAATCGTTATGATAGGAATGTAGACTTGTAGGATATTCTAAATCAACTTCTAAAACATATCCCTTATTAGATTTTTTAGAAATATTCATACTATTTAAATTGTTGATTTCTTTATCTGTTAACCAAACAAAATCTCCCGTTGGAATGTGTTGTGACATTGCATAACCATACAAATTTGTTGAATCATAATAAACTATGTATTTAGTTGGCTTTAAAGGATCAAAATTTAAAAGAAATGGATTATTAGCTTCAGATTTTCTACAAATGCAAGAGCTCACACCACCGCGAACGCTTTTTTTGAAAAAGTGCATCATATCTGAATCTGTTAACAATTCTAACTCTATTCCAGTATAACGCAAACACGCCTTCCAGGATAAACCTGGAAAAGTGTAAAAATGAGCTGGATCGAGCTTATATGTGGATAAAAAAGTGCTTCTAAAATTTTCAAAAATATCTGCCAAAAGTAAACTATCAGAGAGTAAGTAAAGGTCGGAGTATTGACCAAGAGATTCACATTTGAACACTTGCCAAACCTTTACAGCTCTTTGATATTCTGCATCACTGATGTGCTCATCCGTTAAAGTATTATAAAATTGCTCTTTCTGAGGTAAAGTTGTTTCTTCTAATTTTAAATAATCATCAATATGATTGTAAGGAAATACACCTTTTTGGCGAATAAGTTTAAATCTTTCTTCATCATTGAATTTTTTTTTCATTTCTTTACATTGTTCAACTTTTAAGCTTTCAGAGAGTTTTGATAAAGAATGGGATAGAAATTGAAAAGAATCAATAAACCTTAACGATATATTTTTTTTCTTAGCCTTTTGTGTCTTTTTATCAAAATAGTTATCCACATGAATAAGCTTTTCAAATGAAATATATTTTTCCTTGTTTTGTGCGATAACTGTTAGTTGTTCTTTGTTTAAGCATAATTTTTTAAGAAATAGATGAGAATCATAATTACGCAAATTATGCAATATAACTGGAATAAAGTTAGGTATTCTGTAATTTATGTTGCAGAGTGAATGAGCTGGACCTCTATAAAGACCAGTTATATGAAAATGATCTGCAACCCTGTCATTTAAAAGAGGTTTATTACAAATATGACAAACTGTTTCATAGTTATGATAAATTTTGTCCAGTTCGTTCAAAGGAATCATCTTTTTAGGAACCTTTAAAAATTTATTGTATATGTTATACACGTCTCTTTCTAAAGAATTTATAAATAATGTATCACAATTTTGACCTCTATATCTTTCAAATTTAGAATAATTATCGTCGAAGGAACATTGAATGTAATAGGCAAATGAATGTGGAATATGTTCATTTTGTTTTAAGGTGTATGAAGTATTAGGATTTTTTTCAACATTGTCATTATTTAAAGGCTTAAAAATGCATTCAAAATATGCATACACCACGAAAGGAACTTTCATTTGTTTTTACAAATTTCAAAATATTATCATATGAATAGTTTCCAAACTTATCTTTTATTAATTCTTTAGAAGGTAGGTTAATTCGTAAATGATCACAATCATAGCTATTGTGTTGTAATAAATTTTCTTCTGTAGGGAAATATTGTAAACAACCGTCGCAAATATATTTTTTTCCGTGATGTTTAGACATTTGTGCAGAAACTAATTTTGATAAATCTTTAATATAGCAATAATGAAAAGTTTTTTCATCGTCATCACTTATTAACAATAAATTGACATGTTGATTTTTTTTAATGGATGAATAATGAAGTGGACCAATTACTTCATACCCCTTTTTAGGATTTATAATTTCTAATCCATATACATTAATAGAAATGTTATTTTTTTCTTCAAAAATCTTAATGTTCTTTAGCAACATTGGAAATTCTATACCTGACATATCCAAAACAGAAGAATAGTGTGGGTAGGATGAAGTTTCAAAATCTAATCCGCTTGGTTGGTGAAGAGCAGACATAACTGCCCAGGCGAAGCAAAAGTTGTCATCATTCCTAATGTTCATCACAGCTTGACGTCTCTTGATCTCTTAAGGAAGTTCGATAAAAGATGAGGCTCTCAGAGGATTGTGCTTGTTAACATTAATTTCTAAATGAAGTAAATTCATCAAAGCCCATCCTACAATGTAAAAATTAAAAAATTACTTTTTTGTTGCCGTTGTAAAATAGAAAATAAATTCTTTACCTGAATCTCTTTCTGCAAATTCTTCAGCTTTCTGGTCAATAATGGTGCAGATTTGCTCTAAAAGTTCTTTTGTCTGATATCCCTGGCAAATGACTGAAAGGAACGGCGCATTAAAAGATTTGACATCATAGCTGTCGCTGCTGGGGTTAAAATAGAAACCGAACAGTTCCATATTTAGCTTGATACATTTATGTTTCTGCAGTTCTTGATCTATTAGATGTACAATTTTGATCTATTAGTTGTACAAATGTTGAAAATATTCTTTCACATTTATGAAGTTTTGGGGTGAGGAAATCCTATAAGATATTATTCGTTCCCTGAATGTCGACTTGATAATTTCAACACCTTCCTCCAAGCCTATTTTGGAATTGTTCTTGTGCACACTAGATCGAAGATGTGCACCCCATAGACTTTGGTTTATATTTTTCTTGCATTCTTTACGATATTTTACAATATTTGTATAATCTATAAATTAAGAAAAAATATTTTACAAAATAAAACATGAAAAATAAAATGTTCTTACCTTTAACAAGCTTTGGTTGTTTCAACCAACTAGTGAGTGTTGTGGAATTTCCGCAAACATGTTTTTTAATATGTCGCAATAAATTATCCTTTCTAGTAAAGACTTTATTACATGTTACACACTTATACATTTTTGAAGTTTTCTAGATAATAATAAAATTAATATTGCGCATTTTTATTTAGTTATAGTCAAATTTTGAAAAAAGCAATTGCATTTTTGAAGTTCTCTGGGTAATAATAATAAAATTAATATTGTGCATTTTTATTTAGTTATAGTCAAATTTTGAAAGAAGCAATAGAAATTAATTGACTTTATGAATCCATTTCTTCAAATAAGTTAACTAATTTGTCAAAGGCCTGTTTAACATAATTCACCGTACTTGCGTCTCCCTGTTTAATTGTGATCAAATCAGTTAAATTTTGAATAGCGAAACCCAGACACTTGTTTTTTATTTTTTTTGTTAATTTTAAATTTTTTTTTAATAATAAATGATGGTTTCGAAATTGAATTTTGTTCAACTGGTGAATTATTAAGAGAAATATCCGAATTGCTTCAATTTGTTTTTCTTGCGAATCAGAATTTACAATATCATATGGGGAATTAATAGGACATATAGCCGAACTTAAATTTTGATAAATTTGTTCTTCTTCCGAATCAGAATTTTCACTAAACAAAAAGTACGTCTGTTTCATCGTTTTGTTGGTTTGCAAAATTTGGCATTTGAGTACATGTGTATAAGTCGAAGTCATTGTCAATAATTTTGCTACTCGATGCCAAAAAATTGTCCATTATGAAAAAAATAAATAAAAGTGTCACAAATATAAATAAAAATGTCACCAATATAAATAAGAATTAAATTTTGCCAAATAAAAATGTTAGAAATATAAATAAAAATTAAAAAATTACCAAATAGACACAATGAAAACACCAGAAAACACAGTGTGAATGCAGAAATCAATTGCATTCGTCTCTTCGCTGAGGCGATTTTATATGAAAAAGTTGATCACATATGTCCTACTTAAAGTTGAATGACAATCATACAACCACTTTCCCAAGTCGAGCAACGACCTTACTTATGTCGATGGGATATATACTTCAGAACAACCACTCGGTGATCATACAGTATCATTCGCTGTAATATCAGTTGTCGCAGCAAATCTATCTATCTAAATCTAAATTTCCTAACGATGGCAGAAAATATGATTGGAAACGCTGCACAAATTGAAGAAAATAATATGGAGATCGCCGCTCAAGTTGAAGAAAGGGCAGAAATTTTTATTAACTTGGAAGGCGATTCCATCAGTTATAAAAATTCATTTTTGGACAAATCATCTAGGCTTGTCAGAAGATCATTCTTGTTTAACATCGACATTAATTATATTGAGGAAGAGGAAGATGAGGAGGAGGAAGATGATCAGGAAATTGACGAAGGAGTGGACATGGATGGACAACTTTAGGAACCGAGGCTGACGTAAAAGTAAACAAGTTTAGGGCTAGTGAATTATTTCATAATTTTGAAGAAAAAGATGTATGTGTTATACAAAGCTACACTAAAATTGAAAGTCGAAGGCTAGGAACATTTGCTATTTGCCTTCCTTGTAGTGCAATTCACATGAGATATTTACGGAGAGGGGAGTCCGATCATGTGAGCTGCCACTACAAAAGAGCTTATGTTGTTAGTGCTTCTGATTTACATTGTGCTATTTGTAGGATACATCTTTTTTTACTAATTCCTGAACCTGCTTACTTTTACTGCAACAAAAATGAAAAAAAAAAGTTAAGTTATAAACGTAATGGGGAGATTATGTCAAAAATATTAATTTTAAAAATAAATTGTAAAGATAATAAGTAGAATACGTCAACAATATTAATTTTAAAAAATGTCAACTGTTACTATAAGCGGTTATATATTTTCAGTGCTATATGCAAAATACTTCTTTTTATTCTAACATCTGACCCTGTATTTTTTTTATTGCAACAAGAACGAAAAATGAAACAGCTAATCATATGTAAAAATAATGTGTAGATTATGTCAACTGCCACTATAAGCGCTCATATATTAGCATAAAATTTTGTTAACGCTTGTTTCTGTATTCAATTGAGTTTTCTCTTACTTGATGCAAATTATATTAATATTATTAGTATAATTAAAAAATAATAACTTTTAATTTCCACTGTTTATTTAAAAATGTTAAATCATAACAATTTTGTTATGTACTGTGAAAATTAGTATGTATTAAAAAACTTCTTAGAACATTGTTGTTTTAATTAATATAGGAAAAGGAAAAAATATATTAATATATTATTATTAGTATAATTAAAAAATAATATCTTTTAATTTCCACTGTTTATTTTAAAATGTCAAACCATAACAAATTAGTATGTATTAAAACACTTAAAGAATATTGTCGTTTCAATATAAGAAAAAGAAAAACTGTGTGTCAATATATATATATATATATATATATATATATATATATATATATATATATATATATATATTTACATTTACTTTTTACAAATTTATTTGACCAGAGTTTTCACAAACACAAATTATGAAAAATATTATCCTCTTTTTAAAACAACAACAAAATGATGTCTAATTACATCTTTGAAGATTTGAACCAAATAGTAATATCTAGTGCGACATACAGGACAATTGTTTACCATTATAGAACAACAATTTTCATCATTCCATCTTAAAATACATTTTAAACAAAAAATGTGGGAACATGTATTTGGTCAACATGAATCATAATATTCGATTATTTCAAAACAAATAGCATAAAACATTTTTTTCTCTTCACTCTCAGTTTTGTTCAAATTTTTTAAAACAATCCCATTTTCTTCTCGAACTAATGGTATAGTTTCTTCTCGAACTCCTGGTATAATTTCTTCGAGGCTAATTGTCTGAAGCGGAATGGATCGATTTCTTTCTCCAACTGATTCACTCATTTTATTTTAATATTATTAATAGATTTATTCAACAGATTTTTTTCTTTTAACAGTACCACAGTACCTTAGCATACTAAAATGATCTTTATGCACCTATTTATAAGACTTAAGAATGCAAAATCAAATGTGGGAGAACAAAGAGAAAAAATTAAAAATATGATGCGAATGAGAATAAAAGGGGAGGAAGATAAGAATGAGGGACATGAGAGAGGAAGAGGAGGAGGAGGAGGCGCTCCCCTATTTTAACTACTATTCAGGTTAAAACTGAGCCATATTATTACTATTATTTTCAGATGAAACGGTATTACTTGTATCTAAGGTATTATTTAAAAAGAGATTTACTTCTTGAATGACAGAAGCAGAGTCAGTTGAAGGTTGTTGAAGTTTAAGATTGTTTAAATGATTAATGATATCATTTACGTGTAAAGAAGATATCGATTGCACTTACATAACAAAGGAGACAATCTTCCACATTTCTTATCTATAAGGTCAGGGTCTTTGCCTCAATTAATTTAAAGTTAAACATTTTTATTCAGTTGCAAAAAAGCCAAGAAAAATTTCTGTTTGTCAATCTAAACGCAACAAATAATCTGAACACATTTAAAAATAACATTTAACTGATAGTTACAACGAAACCAATATAAGAGAAAACAAAAATTACTTTAAAAAAAAATTATTTTTACTAAAAAAAATTAATTGAAAATAGTCAGTAGGTTTTAAAGTATACAAAAAAGGCTGAAATAGTGCGTTAATACTATTTAATTTTTATAGTTGATAGTTCTTGAAAATATGGCCAATGCAATGCATGCTATGATTGTCGGCTATATTTTGAAATAAAAGTCATACTTTGTTTGGTATAGTGTCGACTTCCACGTAGTTACTTGGTATATAAGAGATAAACTTTTCAGGTAAACAAACAAGTCTAGAATCCATAATATTTACGTTTAATTAATTCTCAAATTTAACGTCCTGTTACGCTTGTGTAGTGCATTTTGTTTTACTTCAAAATCACCAAAAAAAAAAACAAAAAATCCTAACCTGGACTAAAAAAATGCAGTCTGATACTTAAAACACGGTTACATATAAAACACTTTACGTTTTACCATTTACATACATTTAATTTATTTCTTGATATTCATTTTGGTAGAGATGTAGTAGAAGTAACTTAATTAACTTTCTACTCCGAAATCATTATTTCTTTAATGTGCACTGTTGTTATATGCGCCTCTTCTAGGACGTTTCTAAATCATTTAAGGTTTCTACTGTAATGGGTGACGGCGGCGGTGTTTTTATTATTAACGCAAAAGCTTATCATCCTCCAAAATAAAAACTGCAAATCATAACCTCAAAAAATAGACACACGGCGTTTGCTGTATCCTTGTTAGCTGTATGACAGTATGATATGCATTACAGCTGACAGTGACAAAACAGCCAAATAACGTTAGCTGCAACTGCTGTAGCTATAAAGTATTCTACTAAACAATTTTTGTTTTCAGAAACGTTCCAGGAATATACATATATACCATGTAATGTGTCAATAAAGTGCAGATATATGTTTCAGAAATATTTATGAAACTGAAAATGTTCTACCTCTGAAATGTTTCGATGATACATTGTTACAGTTCACAATTTCACTCTACCAATTTATATTTTTTTCCTGTATTATGACGGGCTATTTTTTGTGAAATATTGATTATTTAATATTGTCGAGTTCAAAAAAAGATAAATAACAGCTATAGCGAAGAATAAATATAAATATAGTCAAGAACTATATTTGTTAATAAATAAATACAATACCTTTAATTCTGAAATCTAAAGAAGAGTTTAAAATTCAGAATTCATGTATTCTAACGTAGTATATTCAATATGTTGTCCATTGGATTGTACATCTTTACCATATTTCTCCCGGTTCTATTGTTTGTTTCTTGGAATCTGACGGAATTTAGCTCGGATATCCTTATTTAAACTAGCTGAAGAGTTCCACTAATTGGTAACTGGATTGCTGTATGTTAGGCCCAGTAGCTCATTGCAAAGCTGGCATTTGAAGCCGTTGTAGCCGAGTTTGTGGAACTCAACCTTATTGGGACTTAAGGCTGTTTTACATGCTGCAATTTTTCTTTGCAATATGCAATAGTCTTGAACAAAGGCATGCGCAGTTTGACAAAAGGTACAAATGTCTTGCCACTGCGCATGCTTTTGTTCAAGACTATTGCAACTTGCAAGCAAGAATTGCAGCACGTAAAACGGCCTTTAGAAATATGCGATTTGAGAAGCTGGAGCATAAAGGGACAACTCCATTTGTCCAAAACCAAACTTAGTGGAGATCGTATTTTTAACACTTTTTCATGTATTAATTGTCGCTGATTCTTTTAGGAAGCACGAGAGTGTGAAAAGGTACAAATTTATTAATTATATTGCAATGTTATTTTGTACAGAGTGTACATATTTAGTTCGTTTCATTATTTTATTTCTAATAAATATTTATGGGGAAAATCAGATAACTGTGTTTAAATAATCCTGCCCGTATATATGTTTTTTAATTATTTAAAGATTTGAAATTTAGATTTTATATTTAATTTAAAAAGATAATACTAAAATATAAATACCACTACGAAATACCAGTTTTCCAGTCTAGTATCAGTATTCTGGGTTTCACTTTAACCTACGTTTAAATGGGTCTGGATTCATCATCTTCCTGGTATACCCGTCCTGTGTCCTCGTCGTGACGGAATTTGGAATTCCTGTCCAGTGAACAGAAAAGGATAAGTTTTATTTAATTTAACATCTTAAAATCGTAGTAAAGTCTGTATACATATATCAATTAATTTTTATTTATATTTTGGACTAATAATTGCTCAAAATGTATGGAATATACGCCATGTAAGCCTTGTTACCTAGGTTGCGTAGAACAAAATCTTACGTATTCATAGAAATAATATTTTGTGCATTTCTGGTGAAATAAAACATTAAGATATAATTGATTTACTATTAGAACTATCATATTTTTATTAAATGTTGCTTATTGCTTACTCTGAACACTTTTATTGATATACATCTATCCCAAGAATTCGCCTCCCTTTTGAATTTGCCTCATGCAAATAAGATTGAACGAAAGTATTTTATTGATAAATATCTATTTTTTATTTGAGAGCTACCTGTATCTATTTATTTTACGTCTGACAAAATTTATATGAATTTACAATAATTATTTAATAACTGCTTATTTAATCGTACCCTGTATCAAGTAATAATCTTAAATATTTCATCATTTTAAGTTTATTAGTTTGGCGTAGTAAGATTTCAAAACTTTAAAAAAGCCATCCGTCTGAACGTTGTTTCAAACCCACATAAGCCGCGTTTAAGACCGAGTATTTTACCACCAAGCTAGGAAACCCTTGCTAAACATTCAACAAAACTTGTTTATAATCGGCGGAAATAAACGACAAACAATAGGACACATTAAACAATCGTGTTGTGATTGGCGGATGCCAAGGACTATTTAGGGTTTTGTAAGAGTTTATAAGAGGGAAAGTGAGCACCCTTGTCACCGTTTCGGTTTGATTTTGTATATTATATTTTTTTTTACAACAATCCAAAATCGATATTTTTCTATTTGTTATAGTTAGAACCCATATATTGGAACGTTTATGGAACATTTCTTAAACGTATTTATAGTATGTAACATTTTTGCAATATGTCTGCAGATTCGAAACGTTTCACAAAAGATGTAGAGAGAAACGGCTCTGGCGTTACTGCAGTATTTTCAACGCTTCTTTCTACACCTTGCAACAAAAAATGTCTTTTGCAACCAAGTTGCGTATTTTCTTTACTATAAAGGGAAATATGCAACTACTTTTGTAAGCAAGAAAACAGCATGTGGTTGAAAAGTGTAAAAAATAACTTGATTTTGGCTGGGACAGAAATGAACTCCAAACTGTGTTACTTGGGTACATTCAAGCGTCAAAAAAAAAGGTTTGAAGCACTCCTGAGCATAAAAAAATCTAGTGTAACTTCCGCAGAATACAGTTATCAACTCGTCGTCGAAGCCATTAACCGAAGCAGAACAATTAGTACTCTCCAACGGCCAAAATTTCGCAATAGCCCAAAGCTGCAATCAGAAGACTACCATCGAAGCAAGCTAATAAGGTCAGGTATAAGACAGATTGTTAAGAATTCAAAACCACCGAAGCCGAATCTATTTACAGTCGAAAATCCAGACATCCCTGTCCTTCCAGTAGATAAAGGCAACACCACAGTCGTCAGGGACAGAATTGAATACGTGGAAAAGTTGTTACACTGATTTGAATTTGGCCACGATCTTGTTTCTCCATCTTAAATTCGTACCACAACTTTCCTAGTTTTTCTCTATATCATACTGATTGCTTGCACAAAATTTGAAATCAATCTAAGTAGTTTTTTCAGGGTGATTTTAAAAATATTTTATTAAGCCTCCATGTTGTTTTGCCATATTGGATTCATATCAAAAGTTTATCAGTTAATTCCTACATAATACCTGAGTTTTGTGCAAAAATTGAGATAAATACGTAAAGTGATTTTTGGGTACGTTTCCGAGTAAACCGGAAGCATCATAACTGTCACAATGAATAAAATTAATTCCATAAGAAACAACAATTATTATATTTTATTGTATTTATCTCAATTGGTTTATTTTAAACGGAATTATTCATTGACATTTTTGATTGTTCATTCCTCATTTTCTCGGAAATTGTCAAGAATTGACATAGGGTATGAATCATGTTTTATAGTTAGAATTTTGTGTAGTATTCAAAAATAAAAGAATATACCGGGTGTTCCACTAAAAATTTTAAGGTTAATAGCATTTCCAGCTAAATCTGAAACGACATTCATTTGTTTTTTAAACAAAGATCTTGCTCATAACCAGATTCCACTATAAATTTTGAAATTGGTAGCGCTTGTCCTAAAAGAGTTATAGTCTTGTTAGTAATTTCGTGGTCACCCAGTATTACGGTTGCCAAGTCCTAATCGGAGTTTGGCGGGATTTGCTTTTAGAAAGAACGGGACATTGAAAAAGCCAGGGGGACATTTCCGCCGGTCAGTCCGCAGCTTTGAGAAAACAACTACGGCTAAAAAAAATAGCTTCAAAAATATTGTATACATAAGATGTATCTGACCATCGATTTTGTTATTTAACTGGAGCACCCTGTATATTGATACCTCTATATTTAAAGACAACCGAAGAATTTGTCAATAAGGGGCATTGTGTTAGAAAGAAAGAAAACATACACATAAGTGATGTTACCACCATGGAATATACACTACCTCTTAAAGGAGGGTTATTGTCAATTTACTTGTTTGTCTTTAAAGATGAAATTATCAAAACAGGTATTTTTATAATCAATACTTTCCAATTGTCATTTCTGTATACAATATTTTTTAATATCTCGAAAAGTTAAGCTTGTAGACCCTCTTTGACTATATATATTTATTGATGACATAAAAAAACATAACTTTAACCTTAACGTTTAACAATTTACAGATAATAAATCCTTATAATATTGCCATCAAAGTATACAAGTCAATTGCTTCAAGTTCTTTCACCTAGTTTAAAAATAAAAAAACGGATTGACCAATCAACTGATTTTAATTGCTTGTAGTTCCTATTGCATATTAGATAATTTTTAGAAATTCACTGTGAAAGTTTATTGCAAATAAATGTGTGTCATTAAAAAGCGGGACATTTTGCGTCCCGCTCAAGTACAGAGCGGGACGCGGGACAAATAGGCACGAAAGCGGGCATCCCACCAAAAGCAGGACACTTGGCAACCCTACCCAGTATACTTATTTTCAAAAAAAAAAAAATTTTTTTTACTAACAACTGGTGAAAGTAAAACACAAACAAAAAGTCAACATCATTAAAAAAAATCAAAAATACACTTAATAGATAAACTTAATCTTATTGACAAAGCAGCTTAATTTTCTCAGTTTTTCTGTCACTCCTCCCAGTTCTTCTTTAAAAACATAATTATATGTCTTCAGAGATGTTCTATTTGTACTTCGGTAATATGAAGGTGTAACTTCTCTATTTAATATTGCACTGTTAGATCAGCTACTTGAAGTTTTTGAATTACTGGTTTTAAAAGACTACCTTGAATCAGTATCTGAGTGTGGTTAATTTCAATGCAGATAAAATACTGAACTAAACAGCTTGCAATTGAGATTTGTTAGCTGGAAAAAGAACACATATAGAATTAAAAATTACATTATTTGAGTCTATAGCAGTGGATCGACACGATGACATTTTTGTAATGTGGAGTTTCCTCCTATTTTAATGATTTTTAAGACCAGCACAAAAAAGAGACCAGAGAAGAAACCTCTGCTCTTCGTTCCATTACAAAAATACTTCATTGTGTCAATTCATTACAAAATCATCAAACGAGCTCTTATATGAACTAGCAGACATACAATCAATTTAGAAAAGACTACACATGATGTAGACAGAGTTTGGAAAAGGAACACCATTAGCCGCAAAATTTCGCAAGATATGAAACACCTTGCAGAGACTAACCTTTAAATTTCTCGAATAATCACTATTTGAAGTTCTGGTAATCACCAACATAACTCATTTATTTTCATTTGCATATTGTATACAATTAAATTACACCTGTTACAAATCAGTTTAAGAATTATATATGTTTAATTGCCACAATAGACTGAGCAACCTCATTGATGGCATCTGGGAATGTGTATAAGCTGACTTACATATTATGTTCTTCATATACATATATATATATATATATATATATATATATATATATATGTATATGAATATATATATATATATATATATATATATATATATATATATATATATATATATATACATATATACATAAATACATATATTTTTTTTAGACTTGTTTTACAGTCTTATATATGTCTATGTTACATTGAACATTACATTTTTTGAGAATTGACATATTATAGGTCCTCACGTATGCAAATAATCTTAGTTCTTTTGAAGTATTCCTATGAGTAATTCTAGGAGCCTATTTCGTATATACGTTTAACAAATTGCTTTAATTTTGAAGTTTTCTGATTAGAAGAATTTCTATAATAATACATTAAATACACTATAATTATTAAATACCTCATATAAGAGTAATTTATCTTTTCCTTTCCGGTCAACTCACAGGGAATACAAAAAAAAATCAAATCTTCTGCTCACTACAATGTCTACAGTCAGAAACATTATTCACATAACCATGTTGGAATAGTTTCTAAACCTAGAAATAATTAAAAATATGGTCAAATAATGCTAAAAATTAACACTCTTTTAATAATAACAAAAACGAAACATAACCCCAACATATAAAAATCATCTTTTTAATAAATTTAAAAGCCTTACCTGTGAGACATTTTTCGAAAATACTCTTGGCCTAACACCAATTCTTTCAAATATAAACAACAGAACCCTTATTTGTCATCTAAGTAGGAATGAAATGGATCTAAAAAAATCATTATGGGTTGTTCCTTCGAATATTGAACGGAAGGGTTTTTTCTTAATTTCTCGGGTTTTGGTTTTCATTCGAATATTGAACGACTAGAATTAGCAATAAACACGAAAATATTACCAGGTCATTCCCACATAACCTTTAATTTCTGACCAAAATTTTAAGTAAATCGAGTAAGACGCTAAAAAGTGAAGATATGTAAAAATTGAATTCGTACCACATAAATGCTATTATAACGCAGTTAATTCTTGCACAAAATTTGATTAAACTTATGCAGTATATATTTATCTTGGATTCATGTCAAGATTTTACTAGTTAATTACTACGTAATACTTGATTTTTGTGCAATAAGGTAAATTGCATAAGTATTTTTTTAGTAATAAGGTTTTTAACATTTGATTAGCCCGCCATATTGGATTTTTACAAAAATGTTACGAAGTTATCCTCATATGACTTTTTATTTTTGAGCAGACTTTTATGTCGTTAAGTAATTGAGAAAACATTTCCGCCATCTAGAAACTCCGAAACGTAAATTGAGAGACATTTTTCGAAAATACTCTTGGCCTAACACCAATTCTTTCAAATATAAACAACAGAACCCTTATTTATCATCTAAGTAGGAATGAAATGGATCTAAAAAAATCATTATGGGTTGTTCCTTCGAATATTGAACGGAAGGGTTTTTTCTTAATTTCTTGGGTTTTGGTTTTCATTCGAATATTGAACGACTAGAATTAGCAATAAACACGAAAATATTACCAGGTCATTCCCACATAACCTTTAATTTCTGACCAAAATTTTAAGTCAATCGAGTAAGACGCTAAAAAGTGAAGATATGTAAAAATTGAATTCGTACCACATAAATGCTATTATAACGCAGTTAATTCTTGCACAAAATTTGATTAAACTTATGCAGTATATATTTATCTTGGATTCATGTCAAGATTTTACTAGTTAATTACTACGTAATACTTGATTTTTGTGCAATAAGGTAAATTGCATAAGTATTTTTTTAGTAATAAGGTTTTTAACATTTGATTAGCCCGCCATATTGGATTTTTACAAAAATGTTACCAAGTTATCCTCATATGACTTTTTATTTTTGAGCAGACTTTTATGTCGTTAAGTAATTGAGAAAACATTTCCGCCATCTAGAAACTCCGAAACGTAAATACTGAAAAAAATCTCGAAAGGTGATTTTTTCACGTTTACAATACTTACCTTTTACGAGAAAAGTAAAAACAAAATATTTCTGATCTCATTGCATACAATAAAATTTAGTGATCAAACTGTCAAAACTAGTGATTACTCTTTCGAATCAAACACTTTGCAGTATACCGCGCGGATAATCAAATCATAGTAAGAAATTATAAACAAGTTCAAACTATGGAAACAAAATGTAAAACCAACCAGATATCATATAATCATTCAATGTTGTCTTTGTCTTGCTACTACGCAATATTTAAAAGCAGCTCCATTACAGTTCCGACAACTGAAGACCAAAGATAAAGATAATATTATGAATTTGACAAAAAATGACAAAAATTAAATGCGGCGGCCAATCCACAAAAAATCCGTGTTGCTTCTCTAGTCGAGTTCATATTTTCTTCTTTCTTCTTATATCGATGCGACTATTGCCAAGCAGTAGCGCGACTAGGTTATCGGTCGCATGTCACATCGGTATCGGTATCAGTACAATATTCGCATTTAGAGTAGTCAGATTACCGAAAATAATCAAACTAATCAATGTAACGATTTCATTTTGGAATCGGTATTCGTTACTACCAATATCGGAAAGTAACGAGTACTCGAGTACCGAATAGTTACTTTTTCAACACTTCTAGTAGTGACATACTTGTCAATTGTTTTCGTTGTTACGGTCGTGAATGTTTTGACTGAATACCGATCTTTGAATAAATAGACAACTTTATTCAAAGATACCGATTGTTAATAGCCATCGGTACAGTAAAAAGTCTGGCGTGACTCCGTGACTGTTTGATTACAAAATGGCCGTTTTGCTGTTGGAGCACCTTGGAGTGCTGGAAGTTTTGAATACAGAAACACCCACGGAGCCCGGTGAATTGGAAACATTCAAGAAGAATGATACTAAAGCTAGAAACCTTATTGTCAACTGCCTAGATGATCGTGTGCTGGAATTGATAAAGGGAAAAACAACTGACAAAGACATCATAGACATACTTAAAAGTACATATGTAAGGAGTGGTCTAGCAAACCAAATTCAACTTCGGAGGAAATTACGCAATTTGAAGTTTAATGGAAAGGATTTATTGAATGACTTTATTGTAGACCTAGAGAAAACTGTTTTTGAATTGCGAAATTGTGGTGGCTCTATACAAGACGCAGAAGTGATATCGCAATTGCTTGCTGCCGTGCCAGATTCATATCACGGCGTTACAACAGCTCTTGATGTGCTATTTTGTCAAGGAAACACTGTCACATTAGACTTTGTAAAAAATAAGTTGCTTGCAGAAGAGGCAAGGTAAACAAAGAATCAAGAAGTACTAGAACCAGATACGTCTCAAGCCTTTGCTAGTATGAAATAGAGATGGGACATGTAACTCATTTTAATGATGCGCTTCACTGACTCTGGCTCACTTTACTGAGTCAGCTCACTGAGCTGCGAAACGAAGGAGCGAAATAAACTCCTAAAGTCGTTTGACAAAACTCCTAACTCATGAATTGACTCCCGGACCACGGTTCTGCCACCCCGGCAGATCGTAGTTGTAAAGGACAGTGGATGGGATATCGTGCTCGGCTAGTACGGCGGAGAATCACCGCGACGAATTGGTCAAGTTTAGTGTTTTAATTTTTAACGTTATATAGTCTGACTATGCAGAATTTCTGTTGGAGATTTATCAAATAAATTAGGCTCATATTTATTTCGTTTAAGATAGGTATTAAAACGTATAGATATTTGTATAATTAATATCAAAAATGACTTCACGATATTGCCGAAAAAAAGTCATCATATCTTCTTTTCCATAATGTTAAAATAAATAATATTTATTAGTTTATTGCATTTTTCAACCTACATTATTTTCTTAAAAAGTAAATTGCCTTATTTTGTATGCGTATTTACCAATAGGCAGTTCCAACCGTATCTAATATCTACATTTGTATTTATTTTACATTTAAACAACCGAAATAAAAAGATAAAACCTAAAGACTTAATAATAATAGATAATCTAACAAACAGCACATATTGGAATGCAATTCGACTCTTTCGACGGTTGGTAACTCTGCGGCTCTTCATCGTCGCAAGTCGTTCCCGCTCCGTTACGCTGTAAGTAAGAGGTGAGTCAGAATCGAAAAAGATCTCTACCGCGGAGCTGCTTCAGTGACTCACTTAACGAGCTAATTTTTTGAGCCAGCTCAATCCTGAGTTACACATCTCTAGTATGAAAGGTAGAAATAGAAATTAGAACAAGTATAATAAAAATAGAAACAATATTAGTTGTAGCAGTGAAACTAATACAAAATTCCCATTTAAATGCTATTATTGTGGAGTTAAAGGGCATAAGAGGAATGAATGTACTAAAAGAAAACAAAATATTGGTCGAGTTTGTAATGTAACAGAAGATGAAATTTGTTTCATAACCTCGATAGATGCTATGACGTCACATACAAAGAATGGTAATGAAATCACATTCATTGTGGATAGTGGGGCAATAAACCACTTGGTGTAGTAAGTATGAGATGTTGCCAAAGAAGGTGACATAATAGTGGGAAGAAAGCAAGGTAATCTTCATTTAGAACTGGACGAAGGAAGAAAGATTCAAATCAAGAACAGTTTAGAGTACGAAAACCTAACCTATAATCTATTGTCAGTGAGAAGAATGTAAGAAAATGGACTTAAAGTTACATTTCAAGATAAACGGGTGAAAATATCTATAAAGAAAATGTTAAAATTGCTGAGGGCAAGCTAAAAGGTAACCTGTATACTTTGAATTTTAATATAAAGATAGGGGCCAATGTTATTAACCACACTGATAAAGAATTATGGCATAGGAGAATGGGCCATTCTTGGAGATACCCATGTGACAGGGTCTGTCAAACATGTCTTCAGGGAAAGCAGACCAAACTACCATACAAAACTCTATCTGAAGAGAGAAAGCCAAGAAGAGTGTTGGAGGCTGTGTCATCAGATGTGTGTGGTTCCATTTCGCCAACTTCATATGATGGAAAAAGGTACTTTGTTATGTTTTGTACTTACTTGAGAGAAAGAGTGAAGTACTTGAAAAGTTTAAGACATATATTGCAATAGCTGAATCTAAATTTGGATGCAATGGCTGAATCTAAATATGGATGTAAACTGGAGCAACTGGGATGTGGCCAATATGTATCAAAAGAATTTAAAGATTATTGTGACAAGAAAACATATGCAATATACAATACTATATAATCCACAACACAATGGTATTGCAGAAAGGTATAATGGCACTGTTCTTGAAAAGGCAAGACGCCTGATCTTTGATGCCAAAATCGATAAAACTTTTTGGAGTCAAGCCCTAAGAACAGCCGTCTACTTAAATAATAGAACAGAAACATCAGTTTTGGAAAATAACTCTACGCCAGCAGAAGTGTGGTATAAAGAAAAACCAAATTTGCACAAAATAGGGGTATTTGGTTGCGATGCCTATGTGCATGTATCAAAAGAAGAAAGACATGGGAAATTGGGTGTATGTAGCAAGATGATAATGATAGGCTACACAGATAATGGCTACAGGATTTGGGATCCTGATAAAGAAAAAGTAGTTACAGCCAGAGATGTTGTCTTTGATGAAAAGACAAGCAACAATGCGAACGAGAAATAGTCATATCAGAAGAAGAGAATAATATGCATGAAAAAGACACAAAGGAAAACAATTCTGAAAGTGCCAAAACAGAAAGATGTACAGAAAATTCCAACAAAAGGAAAAGCAGGATAGTCAAATTGCCTAAGAGATTTGAAGACTACGATATGGACATGAACGAAGGTTTGTTGATAGCACTGTCAGCAGGAAACCTGTTCTCAGAAGTTCCTCGAAGTTACAAGGAGGCAATATCAATCAGTGAAGGCTGGAAAGAAGCAATCGAGAGTGAGCTTAGTGTGTTAAAAGACAATGAAACGTGAGAAATGGTTTCAAAAGCGAACAATGAAACTGAAATTGACTCGAGATGGGTATCTCGTGAAGAAGAAATATACAACAAAATAATAAAAAAGGCGCGATTAGTGGTTCGCGGGTTTTTGTAAACAGACGAGGTTTATGCACGTGTGGCAAGAACGCTAACAATAAGACTTATGCTTGCTCTAAGTGTGGAAGAGGACTTGTACATAAACCAACTTGATGTGAAGTGTGCATTTCTCAATGGTGACCTAAAAGAAAATGTGTATATGGAAATACCAGAAGGACTGGATGTAACGGAGTCAAATGTGGTATATAAACTGAAAAATACCCTGCTAGGCTCCTAAATGTTGGTACGAAAAATTACACATACATTTAAGTAATATTGGACTTATAAGATTACAATCGGACCCATGTTTCTATTTTGGTGATGACATTTATTTAGTTATTCATGTTGATGATCTGAATATGTCATATCTTTAAGTATAATGAATGACTTTAAACAAAAGTTATTGTCAAAATTTGTAATGAAAGACTTTGAAATTTCTTGGTCTAACTATTGTAAAAAATAAAAGCTGTCTTTTTATTAATTAAGAAGATTTAATTCGTAAAACTTTGTCTAGATTTAATTTGTTAAACTATAAAGTGTCAAATATTCCAATTCAGCCTAAATTAAGTTTGTGTACTAATAAAGAATCAATATGTAATGAAAACTTACCTTATAGGCAACTTGATGTATATCATGTTAGGAAGTAGGTCAGATTTTCGTATTTCTTATTTTAGTCAATTCCAAAATTTTTACACTAAAGAACATTGGACATTTTTATTTTAAAGAATGTTGTAAAATACTTAAAGTTAACAGAGAGATTTGGAATTAAATATAAAAAAGCTTAACGCCTAAAAACAATGATATTATCACTACCTATGTTGATACTTTGCGAATAACTGTAATGATAGGAAAAGTATTTCAGGCTATGCAATAAAAATATATAACAACTTTGTTTTCTGGAAAACTAAGAAACAAGTTACTGTCTCACTTTCAAGTGCTGAGGCAGAGTATATTGCTCTTTCAAGTTGCACAACTGAATGTGTCTTTATTGCTCAGCTCCTGAAAGAAATTTTAAAGAAAGACATTTTCCCTATAAAAATGTTTGAGAACAATCAGTCGTGTATTAAAATGGCAAATACATTACAGACAAAACGCACGAAACATATTGATGTTCGTCGTCATTTTCTTAGGGACTGTATAAACAAAAATGAAATTTATTTAACATATGTGGCAACAGCTGAACAAATAGCTGACATATTTACTAAAGCACTTTGTGTCGTAAAATGTAAATATTTTAGAAGTTAAATGTTTTTACATTTGAGCAACTATGAAAATTTAGTTTTAAAATTTTTAACTATAAATGTTTAGTTATATTGATTTTGTTTATTCATGTTTTTAATGATTTTGTTTATTTATGTTTGATTTTTATTTGCTAATACTGAAAAATATAATATTGCAGAGGGGGAGTGTTGATATTCAATATAACAATTCTGAATACGTATCTGTATAACCATCATTGGATTGCAACGTTGGATTTCAGTTTGGTTTGTATTTAATATATTGCCAACAATGTTTAGTTTTAAGTTGGTATCACTAGTAGTGACGACCTTGTCAATTATTTTCGTTGTTACGGTCGGGATTGTTTTTACTGTATAACGATTTTATATTTTTAATAATAAAACTAAAGTTTATTTCTTTATTTCGAGTTTTACTGCCTTCAGAAGCTTTCAACCAATTGATTTCATTAAGATAACCAGCCGAAAAATTTGCTTTAGGATTCTGTTTGTAAGTAATTTATTATCTTAAGTTATGCGTTCTACTATAATTTTCCAAGGAAAAATTCATATAAACATTTATGTTCTAAAGGACTTAATTTTTGTTTATACATAGTGTGTGTAACACGTTAATTAGTTTTTGGTCAGTTGCATTATTTTGATAACACATAGTATGTGGAAGATATCGAATATTTTATTTGTATATTCTTTTATTTAAAGTAATGTGACTTCACGCAACCATTTTGACACAGAAAAACTGCTTTTATAAATGCATAAACTCTAGGTTCAAACTGTTTTTCAAGTGAATAAAACAATTTCAAACTTCCAATTTTTGTTTTTTTGAATTACGATACTTTAAAATTCTTTAAAAGATTACTCTTTTCTTCTAATTGATCCCGATCCATATTATGTCTTACAGTTACTAGAATTCACAATGCTTACTAAAGCCAAAAAGAATATATGTATGTATGTATTATATATATATATATATATATATATATATATATATATATATTATATTTTTTATAATTCTCCATACTCTTGTCTGCAGTATCGCTAATTGGGCGGAAATTCGCCTAATGCTTGTGGTTGGATCTTCCCTCACAAGGTTGAGAATATTCTCTTCTTGGACCACGTTATTAGCACCCACTCTTTCAACATGAAGATCGGTTGAGGGAAACTTACCCTTTTCACGCAATGTATTAAAGGTTGCGGCAAACGTTTGGTGATTTGGAATTCTCCGATTCGGAAATCGTCTTCTGTATTCTTCTGTAGCAGCCCTTCCGTTACCATTACAAAATCCGTACACAAATACGATGTCTGCGTACTCAGCATTTGTAAATAACGGCATTTTTACAATTATTGAAACGTACAAACTTTTTGCAAAGAGAAAATTCAAATAAAAAATCTTTAATTAACAATATCAAACACAAATGATTGAATTGTATGTACGTAATGTCATTTTTAAAATATCTGTCTAAATTCCAAGGCTTACTTTATTATTTTTAGGTATTAAAATTTATTGAATTTGTATTTTTTTGTAGGTTTTAAGGTTACGAAAAAAATAAAGGTAAATAAAAAAATTTAAAAAAAACAAGCTCTTACACGTAATTTGTATACAATAACAAAAATAAAAAAAGATAAATTTTTACGGTAGCCGATAAATGATCACGATCTCGAGCTTAGATAAGAGATGAGGCGAAAAAGACTCAAACAGAAATTAACTGGTTTATTAGTAGAGATAGTTTAATTTTTTTAAAAGTCAAGCATTTAGACAAAAACCTCAAATGTAAATGATTCAACGCTCAATTGCAATTCACAAAACCGTGCACAAAAATGTAGAGATACCGTTAGACAGGCGTTATTGTATTAGGGTAGATTTTGGTGTTTTTGGGCCACTAAAAATAAAAAATAATTCGACAAGGCTGTGTTTTATTAATAGAGATAGTTTAATTTTTTTTTAAAATCAATCATTGAAATAATTTTATACTTAGTTAAAAGCTTTAAAACAGATACCGCTAAAAAAAAGGGGTATGTACTATCTAAAGATTTAAATTTCGTACATAACCTTTAGTGTGCCATTCAAGATGGTGGCATATTATTGTTCACAAATGAATGTTGTTTAAGAAAAAAATTCAAAAATACCGAATTCCGATGTACAGGGTGTCTCAAAACTAGCCCCCCTCCCCTGTGTGAATTGGCTGGATATGGCCCTGGAACTTTGATACTTTTCAAACGTCAAAAAGTTATGATATACCAAGAGTGTTTGTGTACAAAATTTAAAAAAAATGGATTAAGCCGTTTAGGAGATACAGGGTGCACAAATTTTTATCAAAATACGAAAATCACCCTGTATCTTGGTAATAAAGCCGAATTAATCAATTTAAATATCCATTTCGATATACCCTAGGGATACCCTATACACCACATAAGTAAGTACAGTGGGTCGTGTATATATATATATATATATATATATATATATATATATATATATATATATATATATATATATATATATATATATATATTGCATTCCTGTTAAATGAATATTAAGGGAATCTTTGGAAAGGGGTTTATTTGTACCCTAAAAATCCTATAATGTACTTTATATTTATTCATACAAGCTCTTTTATTTTTTATCGCTTTCTTGTTGTTCTATCTACATCGGTCGAAACTAATAATTAGGGATCGGGGGTAAATACTTTACCAATCAGTTAGTCGCCATTAACAATTTCTGACGAGTGTGAAGCAACAAAAAAAATGTAAAACTTACTTGATGTGAAGTTTAGTTTATTAATTTATCAGTTGATTTACCAAAAAAAAAACTTCTGTGTAATTTTTATATTTTATATTCTAGCCTAAGATTTTGAAATAAAATATTCGATATACAGTCATGGATATGTAAACAGCACACCTTCGTTTTTGAGTTATTCACGGCTTAAAATAAAAACATGCAAGTCGGTTTGCTCGGAAGTGTTTGTACGTAATCATACTTTATTAAATTATATTGAATATTTATGTATTTTTAGCAGGAAACTTTTAGAGAAGGGGAAACCCAATGGTCGGAACCGAATACATACTGCTGATTCAGATACTCTAAGCTGCAGCGCTTCTAGAACATTAACTGCATCATCTGAGACTCTAACTGCCACTGAAGGGAGTCAATTAATGTACCCGTCAACCAGTATTCACCATCCAACGTATGAATTTTAGAATAATACTTTCAATACGTTCAGGGCGACCCTAATACTAAGAATTAGTTAAGATTAATCATATTTAACGGTAGCCATGTTGTGCACTCTATTACCAAAATAACGTAAACACTAAATATAAATATAGAACGGAAGCTTTCACGGCTTTGGTCAATTAAGAAATCATGGTTCTTGGGATTACACGGTGTCAAATTGGAATTACTATCCGACGTTTCGCCTTCGATTGCACGAGGCATCTTCAGGGATCTTTACTCCACGAGATCTGAACACTGAATGAGCTCTAAGAGATTCAGTCGGGCTTTTATATCCGACTTGTGCTTGCCGAACCGTGACCCTGTGTTAAGATCGGTTTCCACGTGTGATGTAGACCGTAACCCGTATCTCTATTGAAATTTGTTGTATGTTTCAATATTTCAATAGATTCTCTAACTTTTCGTTTATAAAAACCTGGAACCGATGCTAGAACCTTGGTTTCCTTTACATTTATGAAATGGCCAGTGTTATGCTGGTGTTCAGCTACAGCAGATTGAACAATTTGTTTCTTTTTAATACATCGTTCATGTTCCTTAACTCTAGTTGATACTGAGTGTCTTGTTTCTCCCACATACACTTCTCCACAGGAGCAAGGAATTTTATATACTCCTTCTGTTTGGAAAGGTACAAGATCTTTCGGGGATCGCAAGCATTGTCCAACTTTCTTATGTGTATTGGAGATTGTACGTATGTTGGACCACCGAAGTAATCGTCCTATTTTGTCTGTAGTGCCATGTATGCATTGGTGGCTCTTTATCATTCTCCTTTGGCGGAGCTGGTTTACTATGTCTTTTAATCGAACGCGTAATGTCTTCAGTGCGATAGCCATTCCCTCTGAGAGCTTCGGTCAGTTTCGATATTAAAGAATCTTGATCAGAAATCGAAATAGCTCTGAATACTAGTGAGTTAATAACCGATTTCTTTTGTGCTGGATGGTGATGAGAATTTGCGTTTAAGTCTCTATTTGTATGCGTCGGTTTTCTATGCACAGAATGTCCTAATGTACCATTTTCCTTTCTTTGAACACATACATCTAGAAAGGGAATTGTTCCATTAGATTCAATTTCCATCGTGAATTTGATATTATGATGTTGCTGATTAAGGTGGTCCAGACATATGAGGAGATTATCCTGTCCATGAGGCTGAACAACAAAAGTATCATCAACATATCTAAACCAGTGCTTCGGTTTTAGTGGAGCGGATGTTAGTGCAATATCCTCAAAGGCTTCCATAAAGATATTCGCTACCACAGGTGATAGAGGAGATCCCATAGCTGCCCCTGAAGTTTGTTCATAAAAAGTTCCTTGAAAAATGAAATAAGTAGAGCAAGCTTCCACTAGGTCTATTAAGTTCTTATCAAGATTATTGTTATCCAGTATGTCTGATATAATGGAAATTGAGTCGTTGACAAGAACATTTGTGTAAAGTGATTCTACATCGAAAGTGACCAAAATATCTTCGGGATCCAACTGGATTGTCTTGAGTTTTTCCACGAAATGTGCAGAGTTTTTAATAAAAGAATCTGTTTTTCCAGTAAATGGATTAAGAAAATTTGAAAGATATTTACCTAGTTTGTATGTGGGCGAGTCTTTTGTACTGACGATCGGTCGAAGTGGTACGTTGTCCTTGTGTATCTTCGGAAGACCGTAGAACCTGGGAGTCTTGGAGCGGCTTGGTTTTAATGATTTTTTCTCCGCTGGTGGTAGACTGGATTTTCGGATATTAAAATTTCGAATTTTTTAGTCAACTTTTAGAAATTCAAAATAGAGGCCCCAACATAGCAGACTAATTTTAAAATTTTTTTGGAGATTTGATTAAAATTCGGCGTTTGGGTGTATTTAAGGCTGCACATCATACATTTTTGTCAACATTTAAAAATTCAAGAAGGTGGTGCCAACGTGGCGGCGGAATTTTAACAATTGTATAGACTTTACTGAAAGTCAGCATCTGGGGTTATTTAAGAATACATATTATAAATTTTTACTAAATATTTTAAAAATCTGAGTAGGAATGTCAAGATTGCCAGCGAATTTCAACATTTATGTAGATCTGATTTAAAATCGATACTAAGAGTGCAAGTCATACATTTTTAGTAATAAATATTCAAAATGGCGATGTCAACAGTTGTATAGATTTGACTGAAAATTGATATTTGGGGGTATTTAAGACTGCACATCACTATGATTAAAATTATATTCATGTAAGCGTTTTTGTAGGTTTAACATTATTAAAATGAACACACACTAAACAGCGAATTACAGTTAGAATATACGGGGTGTCAGAAACTCTGTAAATATTTCTGTAATGCTTTTACGCTAGTTTTGAAGCTCGGTATGTTACCTACACAGGGTAAAAGGGATTTTTATGCTAAACACTTTTTGGATTTCCACTAAGGGAACGTATTATTTGTTGTAAAATTATGACAATTTTATAAGAACATTTCTTGTGATAAACAATTAATTGTATTTAAAAAAAATTTAAGGCATGTTTAATTTGTATTTTCACAGCATAAAGGGCGTTCATTAATTCGTTTATTTACATATCTAACAATCGTCCAGATTTAAACAAACCTAAATTTTTTACCTCGACAACTTTTTTGTCCAGATCTAACAAAACCAGTAGTATTAAAAAACAAATTAGATTTTGTTCGTTACAAAGATGTTGTTGAAAATAACTCAAAACACCTTCTGTGCAATTAAGTTCTTCTGATGATAAAATATTTAAAGTTCCTAACAGCTTTGACACACTTGCGTGGGGTCATCAGGATATTCCTTTTTACGAATGGTCAATGAACCTTGAAGACCTTTCAAATTTGTAAACTCAATTTTCCCTTCCTCTTTTATTTTTTGAAGGTTACAGGTTATATTAAATATCAGAACTCGTAGTTAGTTTTCAGTTGTTTCTTTAACTGCTTTAGTACTTAAAGTAAATATATGTTTAAAAAGCTTTGATTCTGAAATTTACAACAATTTCTATAGAAAGTATGAAAAACGACTTTCCCCATTTAAAAATTGGAACGGTAAATTGAAACCTGAAGTGTTAGCAAGAGCAGGATTTTGCTGCAATTCCTATAATGATAATTGCAGATTTTTTTACTGTGGTGCAGAAATATTTAAGTGGACATATGATGACTGTCCTATTGATGAACATTATAAATATTTTATAACTTGCGATTTGGCTGTATGTTTGTGGTTTTCGAAAAGTAGAAGAAACGAAGAACAATATGTATTTCATTGTACTAATGACAAAATAGGCACCTATATCGTTTTATATGTGCCTATTTTGTCATTATATATTGACTTGTTTGTTCAACATTTGTTTGGTCAATCAATATTTAAAATGTTAAGGATAATTACTTAGTTTTCCAGAAGCATTAAAATGTTTATTTTTTACCATTGTGTACGTATTAAAAAGTACTAATGTAAATAATGGATTTTATGACATTTAATTTCATTATTTATTTTATCTCTCTTTTTCTATATTTTTACCATTTTGTGGCTTATTTATTAAAGTGTGCTAATAAAAAGTATCAATACTAAAATGTTTATCTATAATAATTTGTTTTCCAAAAATGGTTATTAGTCATTGTTTGAAATATAAAAATGTAAAATGTATTTTGTATTAATGAAAATTTTTGCAAAAGTATTTAAATTTACTCGTTCTTGTATTATAACCTGTTACTCTGTTCTTAGTATTAATATTAAACACATTACCTTTATTTAATCCAGTTGTTTTATTATGCATACCCATATCCTATTATACGCAATTGTGGCAAATTCTATATTTGTTTGTCATCCTTCTAAAGGGCTAAAAAGTGAAATATGTTTAAAAAGACATTAAAACAGGATGGCCCGAATCTTGCCATTTCATGAAAACTGAAAAAATTAACAATAACACAGTTGTTTTTTCTTACCAGATAAAACAAGCTGATAAAGACAGTAATTTTTTCAACATTTTATATTATTATTATGATACGATTTTTGACACTAACTGGATTCAAAAATTTGTAGAAAGTACTTCATGCGATTTAATTATAATTCTACTCATTTTCATGGTAAAAATTCCGATTTTGACATGTTATATATTATAATAGTTTTATTGGTATTTTTAATATTAACTTCTCTGGGGTATATTTATTACCGATATAAATTAAAATAAAATGCTACTATTTTCAAGTTTTTTATATACAAAACATGTCTAAAAAAACCTTGAACTCTAATGCAAAGTAGTGGAGGAATTGATAAAATACCGAGAGATGTTTAAATAAGTATTTAAATATAGCAACCGCAATGTTCAGTAAAACTACCCAAGCAAGTGTATTTCTATTGTAATTCTTTCTATGTAATTCTAAAATGAACAGCGAAAGTGAAGTTTGCAAAAAATTAACTGAAAAACTTAAAATTTATTATCTGAACAATTATGCCTCAAAATTTCTTCGTGTTGGATTGCGATTAGATGATTTTTCACCAACAATTCAAATAGGAAGTCAAAATGGATTTTTAATTAGTTCTAATGAAGAAGATTGGAAGAAGTTAACGATATATCGGGGAGTTATAACAAGATATTTGTATACGCCTTGAAGTGACTCATTTCCGGTTATTATTGCTGACATTACTTTATATTTTGAAAAAATTAATGTTACTGCTATTATAAGGATTCAAAAAGTGGACGGAGTTTATGTTTGTCTTGCTTGTGATTCCATGGATAAATTATGGGAACTGCAAGAACTTGTTGAATATAGGCTTAAAATACTTAGAAACCAAGAATTCGATAAGTACTTCAATATGAACCAAATTTCGAATCTCAATGAGGGAGGTAAATTGTTAACGAATGTATATAATGTTCTTAATCCAGGCCAAAACACCAACACTAAAGATGTTAGTACAATGTTGGAAATGCTAATAATACATCCAAGCAAATTAAAAAATAAGCTAAAGAAAAATACCATAAAAAGAAAATATTATGAAGAAATTAGTGCATATTGATGAAGCTAACAATAAAGTTCATTTATTAGTAAAGTGGAAGTTTGCATTTAGGCATGCTCCAATATGTAAATATCAAAAGTTTTATTTAGACAGGCTGCGATTTAAGAATAGGATTTTGGAATACGAAAAAATGATTAGCAATATTTTAGATAAAGAACATAGAAAATTAATTTATAAGGAAAGATTTAATGTATTTGAATAAACATTTGAAATAAAACAGTTAAGTACTTCGTAATCTTTTATTTGTATATAAAAATCAAAAATATTTAAAAATATATTATATCTTTTTATTTATGAATCCAAGAATTATGAGTTGTATCTAATCCTAACCGTTTTATTAAAACTCTATTTCCTTTTCGGCATAAAACTTTTTCAACTAGGTGCACGTCAGGATATTTGACCTTTTTTAATTCCTCCTCATAAAAGGCTCCTTAAAATTCTAAATTGTTTACATCTTTAATTAAATACGTTCTAAGATTTGTTAATCTAACCTCATATATTTTAAAAATTTTATTTGACCAATTAAGAGTGTAACCCTTTGTAAAAGCTACTCTTTGTTAGCTAACTCGCCAATTTTAAATTTTCATTTTCTAAGGTCAATTGTTTTTTAATATGTATAAGATGATGTCAGAACTTCTTTTTCATTGTTTTTATTGATTTTGGTTGATTTTTTTAAAGTAGTGGAATGAATTGTATTATTATACGTTTTTACAATTTCGTGTAAAATGTCTACGCATTTATAATTTCCACGTAAAGTAAACTTTTCCATTAAAGTTTTTATGGTTCTATTTACTCTCTCCACGACACTAGCTTTCATGTTTGAGTAAGTATTGTAGTGATTTATGTTAAATTCAACCATAAATGTTAAAATTTATGTTTTAAACTATTTTCCCATATCAGTTTGTAGATTTTTCTGTTTATATTTTGCTCTCTGTTATATTTTTTGCATCGCCAAAGTTACGTCATTTGCAGACTTTGATTTAACTGGTTCTACCCACAGAAATTTTGAAAACATATTGATAACTACAAGAATGTATCTGTATCCTTTATTTGATTTCCAGTATGGTAACATTTCAACTAAATCACCTTGCCATAGATCATTTATTCCTTTTACAATAACTTTTCTTCGTCTATTTTTTTTCTGCTTGATCTATGAAGTTCATTAACAACATCTTCTTTAATTCTATTGCTTATGCTTATTGGACAATGATTAAGTTTCAAGAATTATCGGAGATTTTATTACTAATTCACCATAAAAAGTTGGTGTAGTAACACTATTTTAAGGATGAAAACTACTAACTTTAGACGAAGCTTGCAAACAACACAATATTGCTTATTATAAATTTTCTGATTTAAAACATCGCAACAAAGCGGATCAGGTACTAGCATCAACGGCATTTGAAAGATTCAAGTCACCTGAGGCACAAATGTGTGAAAAGATTGTTGCTTTAGAAATATCTGGAATTATGAAAGCTAGGGGAATAAAGTTAAAAAAAAAGGAAGAGGTTCAATCAAAAAAATTTCGTTTCAGTCTACAGTTCAAAAGGCTACGAAAGCATTAATCGGAAAAAAAATATAAAAATGTACGTGCTGCAGCTGAAGATTTAATCAGCAATTATAGAAGAAGAGTAAAAAATCCCACAAATCGAATTATCCCAATTCCAAAAACACTTAGAGGTGGGGCTACTGGACTTGCTTCAGCCATTAATTCGGCAAAGAGCGCTAAAAATAAACTTGAAGAACAAAAAAGACATAATAAAGTTATGGAGTAATTATCTATTGGAAAAGGTTTATTTTTGCGTCCATATAAACCAGGGTGTGGATTATATTTAAAACAAAAAAAAACTGTTAACCACTAACTAACGTTGATTTAAAAAAATATGTCAAGAAATTACTTGTGGAAAAAAATATACACATTCGTAAAATTAGAATTGATTTCGACTCTCGTGACTTATTCGAATATATTTGCATAAACTGTATAATTAACGGTAAAAATTATGCAATAACGCGTATTTATAGGCCTCCATCCTTAAACTTAACACAATTTGCAGATTGTATAGAGGACATGTTCGGTCAAATAGTTCCTTGATGATTTCTTTTTGACTATGCGTTATTTTTTGGTGATATAAATATAGACTTTACAAAAGAATCTATAATTCAAAATAATTTGCAATCTATATTTTCCACGTTGAATCTTACTCAAGTTATAACCGAACCAACCCGCATAAATATTAATCAAAACACTGAAAGTTTAATAGATATTCTACTCACAAACGCTAGTGTTGATATAATTCAGTCCAACTGGGTACCAATATCAGAATCACTAAGTGACCATAACCTTATATACGCAGAGTTACGTTTGCCTAAAAAAATATACGGAACAAAGTCATTCAATTCAGAAACTATAGCAATGTAAATTGGGATGTTTTTCGCATGGACTCGCTCCGGCTACCATAGCAAAATATTTACAATACACATGATATAAATGATAAAGTTAAGATATTTAATAATAACATCCACAATTTGATAAATAAATATGCTCCTATATATAACAAAAAAAAATAAAGAAAGGCCATTCATACCATGGATTACTCAAAGTATTAAATTACTTATAAAATTAAGAGATAAAGCCCGCCACAAATATTTAAAAAACAAAACTCCAGCTAATTTACAATACTATCGAGAACTAAAAAATTATACTAAGTACGCTATTATCAGAAAAAGATAGCCTATTTCAGTAAAAAAAAGGTAAGGAATTTTGGACTAATTCAAAAAAACTTAATTTAACCCACAATAAAATGAATACTGAACTTCCTGATACACTATCTAATGCAAATAAAATTAACCAATACTTTCTTGTAAGCAATGACTTAGCAGACACAACTTCGTTGGAAAAGATTAATTTATATAACACTAATATACATCCACACATAATCGAAGAACTGATTTTCGTTTGTTGTCCAGTGACGTGCCGCAAGGCTCAATTTTGTCGCCGATACTCTTCTCGCTTTATGTCGCAGATATGAACCAAGTACTATATATATATATATACTCGTATATATATATATATATATATATATATATATATATATATATATTTGTCTCATTTAGCAACGAAAATATTCAAATAGCCAAAGCGATTATTGACTCAGTTCTTGATAACATAAATCAATTTTCGAAAGATCATAATCTTAAATTAAATGCATCTAAATCAAAAATTCTTATTTTAAAGGCTAATTATATAGCTAGGGAAGCTACATCAAATCAATTCACAGTAGAAATAAATGGTAATCGGCAACCTGTGGTACAAGAGGCAAAAAATCTAGGAATAATAATTGACTCCAATTTAACATTTCAATCACATGTAAATAATAGACTAAATTGCATATATGCGATCTTTGCATTATTTAAAAAAATACTTGTCGCCAAAAATAAAATATTTTCTTTGTGATAGCCTAATACTTTCACTATTCGATTATGGAGATGTAGTTTATGGGGACTCATTAACACTCATTAACAAATTTCAAATAAAATCCAAAAACTTCAAAACAATTTTATGAGATTTGCATTTAACATACCATATAGAAATCATATAACACCTTACTTAAATGACAATCTTTTGTTAAACATAAAAAATCGCAGACAATTTCACATGTACCTGTTTGTGTACAAAATTATTAAAACCGGCAAAACATCATATCTAAGAAACATACTTTCGCACACGACCACAACACATGAAATACACATAGCTATCAAATACCACAACACCGAACAACCAACTTTCAAAAGTCATTCTCCTTTGTAGCTCCCAACATATGGAACGCACTTCCTAACAACGTAAAAATTCATTCAGCAAATCTTTTTTCAAACCCTATGAAACGTTCAATCATGGAGAAACAAATACATTTAAACTAAGTGCAATTTTCTTTAATTTTGAGCACAAAACAATAATAAATAAATTTATAAATAAATTAGTATGTGTGTATGTAAATTGGATATATTGTTTTTTTTGTCTATCGAAGAGGTTATAAAGTAGTACCTACTAATTAAAAGTTATGAAAGAAAGATGTAAGCCTGCTCTCTTGGCGTTTCCCGTACCCTTTCTGGGAGGCGTGCGCCCGACCCGCTTTGCCTGCTCATTCTCGCCCCGTTATATAAAATAAAATTAAGCAAAAATCCCAAGTGCTCACCAGGAGATTCATAGAAAAAACGATTTTCAATTTTTCAATTTCTCGTTGTTTTTTTATAGGTAAAAAATCTGCCAGTGTAGTATCTGTTTTTTTTATTCTATTATTTTTTTTGCTAAACATATAAACACATTTATAATAGGCCTTGCCATTTCTGGGTGCATTGTATACAACCTGTTATAAAATATACAACATCAGAAAAGACATAAGGGAACTAACGACTAAAATAGAGCAAGACCTAAACAATATTAGGGAGGAAGTAGATACTTTAAAGAAAGAAAATAACGCTCTCAAAGATCGTCTTAAAAATACGGAAATACTACACAAAAGAAACAACCTTGTTATTTACGGCATTGTAGAGGAGGATAACGAAAATACAAGTAATCTTCTTCAAGAAATTCTCTATATTTTTAACGAGAAACTTAAAGTAAAAATAGATCAGAGATATCTCGAATATATTCCGCTTAGGAAAAAACATCGGTAGATCACGCCCCATATTAATAGAGCTAGCGTCGAATCTTCAAAAGCGGGAGGTATTGCAAAGGCGGACAAGTTTGGGGGAACACATATCTACATAAACGAAGATTTAACTGCTGAAGATCGTCAAGAAAGAAAAATACTCCTTGATGCTATAAAAAAACCGAAAAATAATAATAAAAAGGCTAATATAAAAGGAAAATCAGTGTTTATTGAGGGTGTATACTTGGCAGAAGATATCATAAACCGTAAGCATATTGAAGGGAGGTCTCAGGGCTACTATACTCTACCACCGCCTAGAGACACGTGCAGCGAACCTTGCTAGAAGTTGAACTAACTGGTGAGGAAACATATGTAGACGTATTACCTGCAGTGCAAGATAGAAACCAGAAAAAAGTCCAAGCAGAAGGAAATACTCCAGGCCAGCTTACCTTGTCAAAACATGGACCTCAAAGGGTATCCGATAAAAAGCGCAATCTGGAGAGAACTCCCAACAAAGCCAATCCACCTAAAAGAACTGTTACATACGGAACATCATCTAATAATAAAATCTAGTCATTTCAGTTATTTTCTTTTTGTATTTTAAACTATTAATTTTGTCTTTTAATTATTTTAATTTTTTTAAATATTTGTATTTATATGTGTTTTCCGTTTGGTTTTGTCTTGTTCTAAATGCTTTTTGCTTTTGCATGATTCCATATTTTTGTAAGTACCTTCCACCCATATATGTTGTTTTCTTTGCATAAATTTGTCATACTTTTTAATTGTAGTATATTATGTAAACGATTGTGATTGTATATTATATAACTAATTAAAACTAGTCTACCATTTTGTATATATTCTTGTGGTTTAGGGATTTATAAAAGCCTATAACGTTTTCAATCTTAAGATTGCCTTATACTTGGTAAAAAACTACGGGACTGTTTTTATCATTATCATAAAATTACATACTTTTTTGTATCAAGATTTGTAGTATTGTAGTATTGTAAACATTAGGTATTCTTTCCTACCATATCTAGTAATTCATAAAATTGCATACTTTTTTACATCAAGACTTGTAGTAAACATCAAGTAGTATGATTCGATATATTAAAGATTTTTACGCACATGAATGCGAAACTATTTTTATTCATGATAGTGCTGAATATTTGAAAAACACTAATCTGCAAGAAAATCGCTTCTCCTTATTTCATGGTAGTATTCGAAGTATAAACAAAAATTTTAAAGAAATGTTATTGCATTTAAACAGCTTCTTTTTAAAAGGTATATTATATGATGTGATGGTTTTTACGGAAACATGGCAGATAACCGATGTATATTTTTTTAATAAAGAAGAATATGACGTACTGTATAATGAAGGGGTTGTACAGTTTGCACAATGTAAATCCGTTAATATTTACAGAGGATTTATTAAACGTTATAATATAAAAGAACTACGGGAATGTTAAACACTTCATTATTGGCGAAACAAATATCGACATAAAAACAGATACAGAGTACTTTAAATAATATTTGAATTGTTTAAGTGAAAACGGTTACACATCGCCAATTAACATATATACTAGAGTGCAAAATGAGTCAAAGAGTTGCATCGACCATATATTTCTGAGAGATCCGAAGAACAAGCATCTAGTTGGAACAAAATCCTTTGTATACGGTGCAAAGGTTACAGACCATTTTCCTGTGATTGCTTCTATTAGGACTGGCGGCTTGCCAATAGAACAACCTAAAACAAAAGAATTACGAAAATTAGACGAGAGCAAATTAAAAATGGAAATGGAAAGAGAAACCTGGGAACGTGTATACGATAACAATAATATAGATAATTCATTTGATTCATTCATTCAGAGTATAAACCAGGCAATTGAGCGTGCATCAAAAAAATTAACACCAACTCATAAAACAAGAAAAAGGCAACCCTGGATAACGCAGGGACAGTGGAAACAAAACAAAAATTGTGTATATTATACCGACAGGACGAACATAATTTAGAAAATTTAAGAAAATATAGAAGCAGGACAAACTAAAAAAAATGTTAGAAATTAGAAAAGCGAGTTACTACATAGATGAACTGAATAAACACAAAATAGATTCAAAACGCCTTTGGAATATAGTGAATAATTATACTAATAACAACAGAAAATCTACGGTATCTCCCAAAAATATTAAACTAGGGGAAAGGATAATCTCAGAAGAGAGTCAGGTGGCAAACTCTTTTAACAAATATTTTGTTGAGGTTGGAGAAAATCTTGCTAGTCACATTGCAAAACCTACAAACTCAGTGACCAAACATAATATTAAACAGTGTTCAATGTTTTTAAGACCAACTGAGTATATGGAGATGAAGAGTATAATTGGAGAATTGGACTCTAACAAGGCACCGGGCTTCGATAAGATCTCAGCAGGGATACTTAAAATTATCTCTCCTTTCATTGTAAAACCTAGTGAACCTTACTAATAGGATCTTAGAAACGGGACATACACATAAAGAATATAATTAAAAAACTAAGATTTTTACTTTTCAAAATTAAACAACTAAAAAAAATCTTAGATATTCCCCAGCTAAAAATAATTTATAAGGCACTGGTCGAATCTCACATTCAATATGCGATTATAGCATGGGGTGGAACCTACTATACTCATATTAAACCACTAGAGGTAGTACAAAAATTATTTCTTCAAATTATGTATAAAAAAATACTACTTACCCGACTGACGAACTTTATAAATTAAGTAACTTGTTTGATATTAGACAAATATATCTTAAAAAATTATTAATCCATCAACATGATACAAACATAATTGGACAGCGATCGCTTATAATTACGGAACTAGACATAAATATGAAATGGAGACTACAACAATACGGGTATCGAAAACGCTTGTCATATTGGTTTCTCGCGCCGTATATGCATCGACAACTCTCTATGATAACTAAACAGGTTAATACTAGCAGACGTTTCAAAAATGCGCTAGAATATTGGCCTCGCAACAAACCCAGGCTTGAATTTCACAAACTGCTAGAATTAAGGTAAAACAGTTGCTGTCCTGAAATTAAATCTGGCTTGTTATAATTCCTGCAAATGTGTGTATGCAGAATTTGTTAGGTTTCTAAATGAAAGTAGCTATTATTGCAAGTGAATGAATGTGTGTAGACGAGACTATCTTTACTAAGAGAGTTACCTGCAGAGTTTATGTTTTTCGCAATGTTATGTATGTGTGTGTCATTTAAAATGTATTTTTAACTCATGCCTATATTATTGTGTTGTGCTAAAGATCTTGGGAAGTATTTGGACCCTACATTTCCCCGAACTAGTCCTAGGACTTCTGGGGCCAATCCAATTTATTTCCAGGATTGCTGATGTAAATATTTTAAAGAAAACTTGTATTGAATATTTCAATTTACTGTATTATACCTTGAATGGGAAATACAATATTAAATTATAAATTTATGCGGAATAATATGCCAAACGTTATCAGTAAATATGAATAAATTGGAGTAATGGAGCAGGTACACATTGGACTGCTTATATTAAAAATAATAAAATCATCAATTAATTTGATAGTTTCAGCAATTTAGAGATTATATCTTATTTTTTTAGTCATTGTCGCAACTACAAAATTATATATAATCATAACTCTTACCAGTCTTACAATTCTACAAATTGTGATCAACTTTGTTTAACATTTCTTTATAAAAACACACAATAGATATATTTTCCTGTAACCGTGAAAGTGATAGACAAAATTACATTACGAATATTAGATCAAAACGGGGAAATAGTGAGCTTTCGGGACGAAACAGTTATACTTAGACTGCACATTAAAAAACTAGATTAATAATGGTTTTACTATACAACAGAAATTTTAGTATTTCAAATAAAAGTGTCCAAGAAACATATAATAGGGATAAATTAGTCAAGAAAAACTTTAGTAGACGTGTTAACGTTAAAGAGCAAACAATTGAAAATAAAAAGTTTCTGGAGACTCTAGGACTTAAACTTTTAATATGAATATACTTAATGTGACAGAAAAGCTCTTAATTGATAATTCCATTATTCATTCGAAAATTCATTCTTATAAACCTTATTTACCCACCAAATTAGGGAAATAATGATGAGATAATTCCCGTCCATGAAATTGAAAAATACACCCTTCCTTGCGAGAGTATTTTTTACATAGAAGAAAACTTAACTAGAGAGGACGAAACAGTTTCTAAAACGTTGAATTTGATAAATAATGGGATTGCCTTTGTTTTTAAAGAAATAAGATACCAATTAAATGCTGTTACTATAGATTCGGTTAGAAATGTTCGTATCACATCAACTCTAAAAGGTTATCTTTCATTTGATGAAAACGAGTCAGCTAAATTTTTGGATTTTTTAATGTTTGCATACCCCTTAAAACTTTAATGGGATTCGTCAAAGACTATAAAAAAGTAATACTAAATTCGAAACAAAAGCTCATACTTGTTAGGGATAATACCGATAAGAATGCCATTTCAACCACAGATGTCAAGAAAAATCCAAAAATTACTCTTAACAAACTTACATGGGATATACCTCATATATTAGTAGGAATTCCTCAAGAACTATCACTAACCAAATTTATAGTTAAAAATACTGATATAATAATACCGTTTAGAAGTTGGGAATTAATTGAATATCCAGAACTATTAAAAACTAATAGACACAATTGGCCAGTTAAAACCTCAACTCGAGTTGAAACCCCCCCGTCATATTATACTTGCATTTTAAGAAGTACGAACGTCAGTTCGCAAAAAAGGTCTTTTGTGTTTGTGTACACACTTACTTTTGACCCTATTTAATTAACAAACGTCCATTAATGCAATAAATAAAAAAAGTCAACTGTCAGAATGTAAGTAAAAAAACAGCATGATAATCCGAACTAACTGGTACTAAAATTGTTTACTTTGGGTGCTTGCATTGTGCAGTATTCCTATATGTGTGGCGCAAAACGTGTTTTTCTATTAACATATCCATGACGGCTGTGTTTTGTATAATAAACGGTCGTTGGTCATACAGATACCTAAATGGTTGCGAACGAAAACATTTTGACAGCTGTTCGTATTAAAATAAAATTATAATTAAAAACTTATTGTTTAATAATAATAAGAATAGTAACAAAAATTCTATTTATTTGCAAATTTAAAATTAAAATATAGGATATGTATTTGAGTTAAAAATGTCACAAAAACAACTATTAGAATAATATCTTCATTACTAATCATTTTTAATAAAGTTGTATAGAAATAAATTAAATATTTATAGAACTGCAAATAAAAGAAAATTTATTTTTCTAAAAATTTGCGTACAACTTATAACTTTTGATAAAACTGACATTTATTATTTATTTATTGCACTTAACAGATTCCTTACCAGAATTCATCCTATTACAAAGTACAATATCGAACTTAATAACTAAAAATTAAATATAACTAAAGCACATGATCTAACCTATTTCTTAGGGATCTATAACTAATGTTAAAAATATCAACATCCTTTTGTATTCTGTTATATAGGTTGCATATATTATATAAAGGGGATCCTAGCTGTCGGTTAATGTGAGCTACATTTGGTATGTAAAAAGTTTTCACATTTCTCATGCCATAAGCTGGAACATTAAAATGTAGAGATGCGAGAAATGAGGTATCATCATTAAGTCCGTTTATTGTTTTGTGTAAATATAGCAAACAAAATTTTTGCCTGCGCTTATAAAGGGACACTTGAGAATATCTTTCACAGAGTGACAGTGAGGACATACCGCGACCAGATACTCCCATCTCCTTGAAGTATATGTATCGAAGCATCTTATTTTGCACCCTCTCAAGTATATGCCTAAAGCACTCATAATGTGGACACCAAATTATACATGCATATTCTAGCAGACTTCTTACATATGATATATATAGCTGTATTAAGCATTGGGTTCGAGAGAAATCATTTGTATTTCGCAATATAAATCTATACATCTTACAGGCTTTATTAACTACGTTAATTATATGTTTATTAAAAGTCAATTTGGAATCAAAAGTTATTCCTAAGTCCACCATTTCAGCCACTTTTTTAAGCGAGGCATTTTCAATAGAATATGTAAATGTAATTGGATTTAGTTTTCTCGTATAGGTAAGTAGTACACATTTAACTTTATTAAAGTAGAGTTTATTATCCAAAGACCATTGAACAACATTGTCTATATCTTTCTGAAGGGTTAAACAGTCATTAATAGTTTTAATCTCATAATAAATGTTAAGATCATCTGCGCACAGTGCTGTGAAAACTGTGGTCGAAGCAGCAGCGAGTATCGACGGTGGCCAAATACACACATGTTCGATTAATACTAACCTGTGTTTTTTGACTCAGTGTGACTAGGTAAGTCTTTGCAAGTCTATATTGAAGAAAATATTAAACATACATAAAGTTTAAATTAATCAAATACTAAACTATATAATAAAACTTTTTTTCTTAACATAATCTAAATTTTAGTGGAAACATGGATGATCCGGGTGGGGGAGGGGGAAACCCTTCCCGCCACAATAGTGATGAAATAAACGATATTATAGGTATTACACAAAAAGTAAATACGAAAAATTGCGATAATTTAGAAAACAATACAAAAACGGTAGATATATTATACAATGCAAATGATTTGGGCCCCTACATAGTGTATATTGAATCCTCCCTAGAACGTTCAAATGACAGTATTGGTAGATTCAGTACCATCGGAATTGCGCGTGAATTTGAGCTAAAAATAAACAATATTAAAAAAGTGGACAACAAAGGTTCCAATACAGTGTCTGTGGAATGCAACGATTATAATACAGCAAATAACCTTGTAAACAACTCAAAACATAAAAAAAAAGGATAGTTAGTTAGTTAGTTAATTCTTTATTCAATCCATATATTACAATATAATAGTTAGACCCCAATTGGGGTATGGATCATGTCACAATGAGTCTTAAAACTAGAAATACCTACAGCTAAACAAACAATAAGATTACACTAAAAACATTACGGAATACCCCCCTGCAGCTGTCTCGATATCCCATGCCAAATACAATACGTATACATTTTTTTTGTAATAAAAAAATTCGATCTGATTCAACAGAATTATCCCAAAATATTAAACCATAGCTAATATGAGACTGGACATAGGCGTGATATGCTGTTAGAGATGCCTGCCACCAAACATTATTGTGAATAACGCGAAGGGCATAGCTATATCTACTGATTCCTGTTGCCAGCTGTTTAACATGGGGTTTCCAATTTACCCACTGATCTAATTTTACCCCCAAAAAAGAAACTTCTTCAGCTGATTTGATGTTTGTATTTTTATAAGTTAAAGAAAAATCGGTCTCTGATCTTGAGAAATGCATCATCTGTGATTTAGACACATTGAGGAGAAGGTTGTTTTCCACAAACCAACCCCCCAATGCATTCAAGGACTCAGACATCTTGTCCGTGCATGCTTGCTGATCATTCTCACTGAAAATCAGAGAAGTGTCATCAGCAAAAAGAAATGTACCACAATCAGTAACGCCAACAAGGTCATTTGTATATATGATAAAAAGCAGTGGTCCCAAGATAGATCCCTGCGGAACACCTCGTTTAATGATTGTGACATCAGACACTACCTTTTCCCCTGAGTCGTTGGTTTCAATGACACACTGTTCACGTCCCTGAAGGTATGACACAACCAAGCCCAGCGCCACGCCCCTGATACCATATCGCTCAAGCTTTTGCACAGAACAGTATGATCGACACTGTCAAATGCCTTAGATAAATCAAGAAATATGGCTGCGGTAAACTTGCCGTCATTAATAGAGTTTAATATTTGCTCCAAAGCTTGATAAATGGCACGAACTGTAGATTTTTTTTTACGAAAACCATTTTGCCTATCTGAGATTGTATGATGCTTATCAAAGAAATCAACCAACCTGCTATAAATCACACTCTCAAACACCTTACTAATGTTGGAGAGGAGCGAGATAGGCCTATAGTTGTCAAACCTGTCTGTATCACCCTTCTTATGGATTGGCTTTATTAGTGTCCTTTTCAGGAAATTCGGAAACACCCCAGTTTGCAACATTAGGTTTATTATATGAGTCAGTGGTGGAGCAATGACGTGTACAGACCTCTTAAGAATAGCAACAGGAATACCATCATGGCCTACAGATTTTTTATTTTTTAATGTATTTATAATGTTAATGACCTCATATGATGTAACTGGCTCTAAAAATATGCTATGTTGATTTACTTGAATTTTTGAGTAATCAATCACCTCTTTTTCTCTTACGTCTGGACATATATTTATAAAAAAATCATTGATTGAATTTAAGAGGTCCTTTTCGGATTCATATGAGAAGTTCTTAAATAAAGACTCTTTTTTTATGTTTGGCTGAGTAATTTCCTTTACCAGAGACCAGGTTGCCTTAGCTCTATTTTCGGACACTTCGATGCGCTTTTGACTTGCCAACTGTTTAGCCTTTTTAATGACTTTTTTTAGGATACCCGAGTATCTTTTATAAAAATCGTTGGTTATTTCCCCTGATATTAATTGTTGATACAATTTTCGTTTGTGTTTACTTGATATCTTTATACCCATAGTTATCCATTTTTTTGAGTTTTGTATTTTATTTTTAACTTTTCTATTTGGGCATACCAGATTTAGTTTTTGGGACAAAATGTGGCTGAAAATTGTGTATGCCTGGTTGACATCGGCCACCCCCAGCACATCACCCCAATCCTCATTCTTCATCTCCTGAAAAAGCTGCTCAAGACGTGCCTTCGAAAATGATCTTGTAAAAATATTTTCCCTGGATTTGATTTTTGGTAGATTTACACAAATGCTCTGAGCATAATGGTCAGAAAGAGCAGACACAATTACTGATGCCTTTTTAAATTCCTCAAAGTTAACAAATATATTATCTATACATGAGGCACTTTTTTTAGTTACCCTAGTAGGCTCAAGAATCATTGGCTTAAAATTAAATGAACAAAAAAGGTCTAAAACTTGACTGGTGTCAGAGCCGTCATTCAAAAAGTTGACATTTAAATCACCACAATATATAGCTTTAAAATCTTTAAATTGATTATATAAAATTTGTAAAACAGAATTTAAAATTTCTAAAAATACATTAAAATCACCAAGACATGTACGATATAGACAAATAATTACAATTTTTCTTTTCTACTGATTACAGAGCAAAACTCTCCCTGTCCTTCTATGCTACAATCGTTAATCTTCTCCAAACTTTCAAAATCATTTATTTCTTCACTAACCAGTATACATGTTCCTCCATGCTCCATTTCTGAACGTGCATAGGAGGATACTAGTTTGAAATTAGCAATTTTAGTAAACTCAACCTCCTGTGGTTTCAGCCAATGTTCCGTTAAGCACAAAACATCCTGTTTTTCATCCAATGTATTCATAAACAGCTCGATTTCACTTGTTTTATTTGGAAGAGACTGAATATTTTGGTGGATTATGTTCAGGGTATCATTAACATGCAGAGTTGATGAGTCTGGTGGCAGTGTATCAAAGCTAACTAGTTTAAATTGAGGATATGTGTTTTCTCCATCTGCAATAACATCTATAAAAAAGGTGTTGAGTCATCATGAGCTTCCAGTGTAGTATCTCTGTTTATTGCACTGCAATATTTTTTGATATGATTGTGCAACAAATCTGCTAAGTCTGATCCAAAGCGATGTGCATAGTTACATTCCAGTATCTTGCTCAAATCAATATTATTTGCTTGAAATGCTTTATAAATAGATAAGTTACTGTTGTAGATAACACTATGATTTCGAGCAGAATAGGGACTTGTCATAACTAGTGCATTTGTATTATCACAAGCTAAAATAAATTTGTCTAAGACAAGTTTTGGCGAACATGCTCCATTTAACCACAAAACAACTAAATCACGCTTAGTAAAGTCTGACGCCAAAGACGACACGGTTTTTACCAGTTCATGAGATGCACACCCAGGCTTAAGAAAACATTGAAGATTAAAGTTCTGGCCTAACTTGTTACGTAGATGTTTAAGAAATTCTCTGCTACATTTCCCACAAACAAACAAAACTCTAGGGCGAGTGTCGTACGGTTTATCCCATATCACCAAGGAGGTATTATCGGTTGGTGTGAAGGGTTGCACATTTGAACATGAAGATTCTAGTTTTTCAATTTTACCCTGTAATTCTTTGACTTCACAACAATAATAATGTTTTTCACTTTCTAAAACTTTTATGGATGTTAACATACACTCAGAGGTCTTTCGAAGTTCTTCCATTTCAATTTCATTTGAAGATTGCTCCTTTTGAATATTGAATAATTTAAGCTTCAATTCTTCAACTTCTGTGAAGTAAACCCCATTATTTTTCTCTAAAGACTCTATTGTGATAACCATACTTTTGTTCAAGGCATTTAATTCCTTAATTCTATCTTCCAAGATTTGCTTCGATTCCTTGGCTGATGCTAATGCAGCAGTCATATGTTCTTCTCTGCTTCTCATTTCCTTAAGTTCCTCTTGCAATGCCACATTACTTTGATTTAGCTTCTCTAACTGTGAAGCAAATGATTTTTCGGCATCAGAAACCTCTTCTTCAAAAACTCGACTGTTCCGTTTGAGCCTATCCAAGTATCTATCCTTGCCTGCAATTTCCCTCTGAAGAGATTCTATTTGATTTTTAAAAGCTGCATATTCATCATCCCGTTTATTAAAATTTCTCTGACACACTGTAGAGCATAAAATTCTATATCCACCCAGTTTGATAATTTGTTGACATCTGTCCATACAGCTTGGATGAAATATGCTGTTGCATTCTATACAGCAAAAATTTGTGAAATCTTTATTTCTACAACATTTAAAGGACCTTTCCATTATAATATATTGTATTTTAAAAATTAAATAATCCTTTTTAACGTTTGTCACCATGAATTTAATTTAACCCTTTAACTCACCAGCCACTCAAATTTAGGCGACACTGCTCCCCTACTCAGTTCAGTATCTCCAAAACAAAAGCAGCAGAAAGTCGACCAATAAATAATCTATATATGTTGCTATTTCTTACAATATAAAATAAATCATATTAAAAACTCTAAATCCGGACCTGTTTACTTATTTTGGACCAGAATAGGAATCCCCATAAATACTAAACCTACATAAAAAAGGGGAATTCCCTTAACAGGTGGGTTTCACACAATATGATAAATAATAATAAAAATAAAACATTTTAATAGACTCTTATCAGCTAATTTGCATATTTAAAAGATAGCATTGCAGCATTGTAAATATTCCGATTTTTTTCCTCAATATTTCTTTCAGTGATTAAAATTTAAAACTACGTTTTCAGACCTATTTTCTTAATTTATGAGATTATTTGTGATTCAAGGTTCTTGACTTTTCAAAAAATATGTATGCCACTGAAAAAAGACACAAATGATCGCAAGATCTGATATACACTATGTATGTTTACAATGCCTTTTATACTTATTTATATAAAGCGTTTATCCCGTAAAATTACTTCACATGCAAAGGTTTGGTACGTAGAGTAGATTTATGGCTAGACATTGAAAAACAAGTACAACATATTTGTAAACCCAGTAACCCTAATATTAAAATTGTAAAAGCAATTAGATTAACTAGAATTGTCCTGAAAGATAGAAAGAGTGAAAAAGTTCCCACAGCGACAATTTTATTTACTTTTAGCGGAACAATGATCCCAAGAAATGTTATATTTTATGATAAACTGTCTCTACCTGTAGGCATTTATGTGCCCCCTGTTACACAATGCTTTAACTGACTTCTGTTTGGCCATACCATAAAAAATTGTAAGGGTAAAGCGAAATGCTCAAATTGTTCTTCAGTAATTAATGCCAATGAAAATGATCATATTACATCCAAAGACCCAAACACCTACTCATGTCAGCCCCTGTGCCATTTTTGCAGAGGTGACCACAAAACTACATATAAAAAGTGCCCCGAATACTTAAGGCAACAAAATATAAAAAAGCTAATGGCATTTGATAATAATTCTAGTGACTTTCTGACAATAAGATCTTTCAATTTTCAAAAAAATAACGAACATATATCAACATCTATTGCAGTTTCCCAAAGAAGAATAACAGATTTTAAATCAAAAAATAAACGAACATATCAACAAAGAGTATCAAAAGACCCCGTGAAACGAAGAACGATTATGAGAGAATTTGACAAGTCAGCCCACCAAGAAAACCTATACACGCTAAATGGCAGGCCAAATAAGGGAAATATTTCTACAAATGCCCTTTCTTATCGCGATAGCCACTCACTTACGCCTAACTCTAGTGCCCAAGATAATGCTTCCAATATATCGACACTACACACATTTGAAGAGTTGATACAACATCTTCATAATAATATCACAAAACTTCCATATGAAAAAAAAATCATACTTAAAAGAATAATTAATGACTATATAAATACTGAGAATTATATGGATCTAGATGATCAGGGTGAAGATTTCTATTAAATTTAGAATAAAAAAAAAATGAAATTAAAAATTATTCAATGGAATATCCGCAGTCTAAATGCAAATAGAATTAACCTTACAACTATAATCCACAAATATAATCCTGATCTAATATTAATAAATGAAACCTGGTTAAAAAAAGAAAAAAATTTTAAAATATTGAGACAGGATAGACCAGATGGTTTTGGCGGTGTTGCCACCTGTATTAAAAATAATATTGATTTCCCCTTAATAAAAAAATTTAACAACAATAATATACAATACATTACTATTAAAATAGCAAATCTTAACATTATAAATGTATATTCTAATTCGAATAAAAACATAGACAAACAATTTTTAAAAAATATTTTTTGCACAACAGAAAACTATCTTTTAATGGGCGATCTTAACTCGCATCACCCCATGTGGTACAGTTCTACGACTAACTTTGGTGGTAAAAATGTTAGCGACTTCATATTAACAATAATCTTAATATCCTTAATATCCTTAATGATGGATCAGCCACCCTACTACAACCTCCAGGTTCAAATACAAGTGCTGTTGACCTTACTATTATTAGTTCTAATCTTGCGGCAATATCCGACTGGAGTGTACTTTCAGACTGTGGCAACAGTGACCATTTCCCAACATTGGTAACCATCGATTATAAAACAATATCAAATCAATCTCCTTTCCTAGAAGCTTTTCAAATAAGAAACCATTTTAAAGCAGACCTGGACCTGTTTCGTAATAACCTCTTGATGAGTATGAGACTTCGATGCTCTTACAGACTTCCAAGTGTTTGAGAAAATCATAAATGAAGCAGCATCCAACTCCATACATATAGAGCACTTGCGCTGAAAAAACTTAGAGAAAACGTAAACATTTGTAATTTTTTAGAAGCCAAAAGAATAATAGCTATAACAAAAAAAAATTTAAAAAGTAAAAAAATTTATAAATTTAAAAGTTTCTGTCAAACATTAAATAGAAATTCGAACATAACGTATATTTGGAACACCATAAAAAAATTCACTAATGTTAAAAAAACATTCAACAAAGATACAATTGAAGATCATATTATAATAAATATCCTTAGAAGAATGTCTGTCATAAATATAAACCCTCTGTTTACTTTAATACAAACTGATCATATTGATCCTTTTACTATGTTTGAATTGGAAAGTAGCCTTAAAGATAAAAAATTTTCAGCCACAGGTTTAGATGATACATCATATAAAATGATTAAATCATTCCCTTTTAAGGCAAAAACATTCCTATTAGAAACTTTTAATAAATGTCTAGCAGGTAAACAATTACCCTCTAACTAGAAAACATTTAATGTTATTAGCTTTGTAAAACCAGGAAAAAACCCTAACCCGGATAATTTTCGACCCATAGTTTTATCCTCCTGTTACCTTAAAACATTGGAAATAATAATAAAAAATCGGTTAGAATGGTTTCTTGAACACAAAAACATGTTTAGCCCACAACAAATTGCTTTTAGAAGAGGGATGGAGATTAATAGTGGCATTGCCTAGATAACCTCAAGAGTAAATTTGGCCCTTGAGCGAAAAAATAAGGTAATAGCTGTTTTTCTTGACATAAAATCAGCCTATGATTCCGTAAATATATACAAACTATATAAAAAACTGATAAACTTGGAAATACCCATTGAAATATGTAACATTATTTTCAATATACTTAAGAATAGATCAAATTACTCTAGGAACAAAAATGGGCAACTTCTCGGACCATTTTTAGCCACTCATGGACTTCCACAAGGATCGCCTTTAAGCACTATTTTGTTTAACATTTATATGTTAGATATTTTTAACTTGCCTTTGAAAAATGTTAATATTATCGGCTATCCGGATGATCTGACGATTTTAAGTGAACGCCATAACCTCCAAAAAGTAACCAATAACTTAAACAAGGCCTTAGATAGAATTCATATTTGGCTCTCAAATCACAATCTGAGCATTTCTCATGAAAAATGTGAAGCAGTATGGTTTACAAAGGGTCGCCAAAGTTTTCGGCCACCTAATATTGCAATCAACGATTATTTGATACCACTTAAAAATCATGTCAAATACATTGGAGTAACTATTCAAAAGCACTTAAAATGGGATCTTCATATTCAAAATATGATATTAAAAGCAAAAAAAGGCTTAAATTTGCTCAAATCATTTGGTAGAATATGGTGGGCAGCTGACCCTCAAATACTACTAATAGGATTCAATGCATTAGTCAGGTCACATTTAGATTTTGGATCCATTTTCATATACCTACCTCCAAGGCTAATATATCAAAAATGAACAGTATATTCCATGAAGGTCTTCGATTTTACCTAGGATATATGAAATCTACACCAACCAACTACCTGTTGGCTGAATCAACAAATTTTGATTTACATCACAGAAGACTAACATTGACAACCAAGTTTCTTTCTCATATTTTTGCTATTACAGATCACCCCTTGGTAAACTTAATAATTGAGCTTCGAATGTCATACATTAATAGCGAGCGCCTGCAAAATGAATATAACACACCATATTTGACACAGGCTGCCGAATACTTTCTTCCATTTGTAAATAAAATGCTCAAAACAAAACAACTGCCCTGCCACATTTTTGACTTCCATTTTCACCACCACTGAAATTTGTAGGTTTAAAACTTAAAAAAACTGGACCATTAGAAGTATTGCAATCATTTCCTGCTAATTCTGAAAAATATAAGGCGACTCATACTTTTATTTATACTGATGCATCTAAAGGATCAAACAATGTAGGATTTGGAATACACATTCCATCAATTGATTTCAACTATTCCTCAAAACTCCACAAAGAATTGTCAATTTTTTCTGGCAAATTGATAGCCATTGAGGAGGCCATTAAAATAACAATAGATAAAAACATTTACAAAACCTTAATATTGACAGATTCTCTGAGCGCTATTACAAAACTTAAGAATAATTCTTATAATCACAAAAATAGCTACCAAGTATTAAAAATTAAAAAAGATATATTTGATGCAATTGATAAAGGATTTGAAATATTACTTGCATGGATTCCAGGACATTGCGAAATACAGGGAAACGTTCAAGCAGATAAATTAGCCAATATCGACCAAAGTCTTAACATTCCAAAAAATACCAAAATTGAAAATGAAGACATATTTAATGATATAAAAAATAAAATAACTTCCAAGTTTACCCATGAGTGGAAACAAAGTCTGGCAGTAAAGGGCAAATTTTATGCCAAAGTTCAAAGCAGCTTCCCTAAAAAAAATGGTTTATGAAGGTGCCTTTCTACAGTCGTAGACATGTTACCACCATGGTTAGAATGAGAACTGGTCACTGTCTTACTAAACAACATTTATTCAATATTGGTATAAGAGATGACCTATATTGTGATTGCGGTCTGGTGGAGGATTTAAATCATACATTTTTGAGTGTCCGATTAACATAATACCAAATTCAAATTTAATAAATATGGGCATTCGAGCCCCTATTAATATCGAAACTGTGTTGTCAAATGTTTCCACTGAAAGTATGAATACACTAATAAAATTTTTAAATGATAACAAAATAAAAATTTAATCTTACATAAGTTTTGTTTAGACCTGCAAAGATACCTAAGGTTGATAACATTTGAACCCGGACTATAAACTGTATTTGTGTACGTCCCTTCCCTTTTTTTGTTGTAACTAACCTCAAAATAACACACTTCATCGCTAAGAAGAACAAGACAACAGAGCACTTTGATTTAAACACATACATCTTGCATCCAGAGGACAGAACTACGGTTTGATCAGTGCCCTGGAAGCACCGTTAACGTCCCCAAACTGGAATACGGTGTATCTCGCTCCGAGGGTCGCCGGATCAAGCGAGTAAGCCCCGGACGGGGAGCAATCTGGCAAATCCGCGCCAACAATCAAGAAATAACAAGGTCATCTGCGAATAGTAAAGAAAAAGCATTTTGAACCACTTGAGTTATACTACTTATAAACAATAGGAACAGCAATGGTCCTAAGTTAGAACCCTGTGGAATACCAGAAGCAGGAATAAAGTCTGCTGAGGTATAACCTTTGATATTAACATTATACCTACGAACACACAGATATGATTCTAATAGTCCCACCAGACTGCTATGAAAACCAAATTCCTTCCCTAACTTGGAGAGCAAAATTGAAAAATGCACTCTATGAAAAGCCTTCTCAAAATCCATATAGATAACATCCATTTGGTTACGACAATTTAAAACATCAGAAATATTTTGTGTTATTGCCAATAGATTGCTTGTAGTAGATTTATTTTTTACAAAACCATGTTGGTATATTGTTAAACTATCCTTTACTATAGGGTATATAGCTTTAAAAATTATACTTATATCTGATTTATTACCTTTTTTATGGACTGGACAAATTTTAGCTTGTTTCCAGTAACTAGGAAATGTCTTACTTTTGAGACTTAAGTTAAATAGAAACCACAATTGGTAACATAACGTTTCCATAAACCCCTTAAATATGAATGTTGGAATTTTATCAGGACCAATTGCTTTACCATCTTTTAGATCTTTAACAGCTTCCATGTCATCAACTATTTCTATCTTATTTAGTAACACAGTGGGAGCATAACTATTTTCTAAAATGTTTAGCATATTTGCTGAATCCTATGTGTAAACACTGTTAAAGTAACTAGCAAAGGCATTACATATATCTGGACCACTACTATAATCTACATTATTTAAAAACATTTTATTGGGCATATGTACAGAGTTTTTTTTATTATTATTATAAGACCAAAAAGATCGAAAATCCACGTCGATGTTATACTGTATTGTTTCAATGTAAGTTCTTTGGGCAACTTTAGCAAAATAGCAAGTCAATATTATTAGTTTTTTTATAATTTTTTCTTAATTTCTCTTTTAACTTCAGTTTTTAATAGGTTTATTAAACCAGATAGGGCATTTTTTGTTACTATGTTTGCTTTTAGGAACACACATATCAAGAATATTATATAGTTTGTCATAGAAATCTGAAACTGCTTCATTTATATCAGTGTGAGATTCAAGGAAACTCCAATCTGTTTGATTAAATATATAATACAAAGCTAGATAATTTGCTTTGCGAAAATTATACAGTGAGGCTTTAGAAGATAATTCAGTTTCTTTTAAAGTAGATATAGTTATGGAAATATAGAATGTGGGGTGATGTTTATCTTCAATAATAAAACTGAAATCATTTCTCTCGACCCTGCAAACTAATTTGGTTATTACAATATCCAGTAAGCGATTTGAGGAATTTACAATGTGATTAACCTGTTTGGTATCATAGAAATTTAAAAATCGGAGTAGAGTTTCAACAAACTTATCTGGTACACCAGATTGATAATATGGGTTAAGGTTAGTTATATTAAAAGCTCCAATTATTACAAAATCATAATTATAAAGGTAATGTTGTTCCTCAATGAAATCAAACAGTTTTTCGTATGATAAAGTGTTGCAAGAAGGTGCAGCATATACCGCTAATATGTATAAATACTTATATCTACTTATGTCTTGTTTTACACATAAAACATCAATATTTTCATCTTGAAAATTTAGATCAATTTCGTTAACCTTAAAATCACTTTTTGTAGCTATTAATACCCCTCCACCTCTAGTCTTTCCACTTAAGGTGTAATTTCTATATTTTCTAAACACATTAAAAGTATCTGGAAACACTTCACTATCTCTAACATAATCATGTAGCCAAGTCTCACTTAATATTACTAAGTCATACTCATCAGATGTAGCCCAAACATTGTTATAAAATTCAGTCAATTTTGTATTCAACCCTCTAACATTCTGGTAAACAATATTTATACATTTATTTACATTATTAGGTTCTATATTTACTTATTCCTGGGAAAGCGTCTGTATTGGGAACCTCTCCGAAAATCCGAGAAGTGGCCAGCTGTATACCTGGGCCCTGTATTTCGAAAAACAAATGGTTTCACGACCACATTCACAGGCCAAACTTCACAATTTAACACTGCACTTACGAGTTGTGGATCAACTGAAATTTTAAATGAAGATCTATGATCATCGTGACCGCTCAGTTTTTCACAGCTCAGAATGGAGATTTTTTTGCCTTCTAAGTGTGTTCTCACCAGATCTTCACTGCATTCTGGGGATAAGTTACCTATGTAGAACCATTTTCTTTCCGCTCCTGCAGATATTATAGAGGGATTACTACCTGTACCCTTTACTGGGTCATTCGATTGGGTGGATAAAGGAAGGAAATTTTCTGCAAACTTGAATACTGATATAACTTTGGCACTCTTACTCGATCGATCATTAACATTACAAACATCACTGCCCATTTCTTTGTTTATAACAGTCGTAGGTTCTTGACAGTGCTGTGATGCATTATTTATGAAGAACTGAACCAGCTCCTTATTCGTATCTTTTATTGCCTCAACAATGCCATCAAGTCGGAGACCAATCACTTCAGATTGGTTTTTGTAGCTCATCTGAAACCGTTGACAAAAAATCTTTGTTTAAGGCTAAACCTGAGTGTTTATGTTGTGGTAGAAGCTCAGAATCCTTGTCCTTGTTTCTTAGTGACTGAAGTTCATTTTCCAATTTATGAACCCTTTTATTTAACTCAGAAATTGTAGTGTCTTTTTCAAAGTTTTCATTTTGTTTTATGATATTTTGCTCCAAAGTGTTCTAGCAAAATTTTTGGTGTCGACATGGCGACACTGCCTATTTTTAGCTTCGTTAGCTTGGGCCATGCAGGCGGGATGAAAAAATCCCCCACATTTTAGGCATTCTACACTCACTGCAACTGGTTTCTTACAGTGCAGACATCGGTCGTTTTCAGTCATTATGCCAAATATTGCCAAACGTTCCTTATTTGACTGGACTATAGCACAGGATTCAATATTGCACTGTATTATCCTTATTTGACTGGACTATAAGTGAACGCAACTATTTCTTCTAAAGTTTCTTCAGGTTGAGTGGATGCATGAAAAGTTATTTCTTCAAGTTTAATCAAGGTACATACTTCAGAAGTCTGAAAGCCTAAAAACAATAAATATCTATGAAACATTATTTTGCTACTGTACAGGGTGTCTGGTTATATTTTAAAAGGGGTCCACAAGCTAAACTTATAGAGATATCAAAAAATATTTTTTATACTGTCTAGTAAATCTAAATCTCTGTACTGATTTGGGACTAGTAAATCAAACATTACAGTATTAGATAATGTAATGTAAGATTCATAATGTGTTTACCATGTTATTGTTATTAGGAAGCAATTATTTGTCAAGTCTAACTTTAACATTTGCTCACTTAAAAATATAAGAAATAAAATATTTGGTTTTATTTATTTGACCATTCAAAATACAATCATAATTATTAGATAGAAGACAATGGTTCTAACATCGATAATGCGATACAATTATTAGACTGCCAACTAATATTTCTTATTTTAATAAATATAACTTTTTAATCATTTTAAAAAAGATTATTAAAATAGTGTGAAATAAAATATTATATGATACACATCTGTTAGTTGTTATTTCAGTACTCATTTGTGATAATATATTCATCTACCAGACCTATAATGTAAATTACTAATACAAAAGTTTTATAGTTTTCATTGAACCGACAGGAGTTGCTAGAAAAATAAAGAAATGACAATCAGGAAGTTAAGAAATGAGCAATACCTTTGCTCTATTTTAAAAATATTGTATACAAAAGTTTCAGTATTCTCTGAACCCTAAGGAATTGCAAAAAAAAATTAACAATTGTCAATTGGAAAGTAAAAAATTGTTATTTTAAATGGAACACCCTCTATAATATTATTTCAATAAATGGGCTTCTTCTTGCTGATTACAAGAATACCAGATTTGATACCATTATTTTTAAAGACAACTAAGAAAATTGACACAAAACGTGCCATAAAAGCCAGTGTATTATTTTATAAAGATTTTACTTATGTGATGTTCTCCTTTTTTTCTGACAAAGTGTCCCTTCTCGCAGCGTTTTTGTCAAATTTTTAGGGCGCTTTAAAAATAAACATAAAACCTAGTATTTTTATAATCAGGAAGAAGTTACTCATTTATTGAAATAATAATATGCAGGGTGTTCTACTTAAAATAAAAAAATTTTACTTTCCAATTGTCAATTGTTTATTGTTTTTTGCAAATCCTGATGGTTCAGGGAAATCTGTAAAACTTTTGTATACAATATTTTTTGATATCTCTAAAAGTTAAGCTTGTAGACCCATTTAAAATATAATCAGAAACCTTGTACAGTGGGCAAAACTGGATGAATTTGAAAGAAAACACCCATTTCTATGAGTTACAGAAAAACAGGAAAGCAATTTTTGTGTTTAACTTATTGGCGACAACCACTTTATAACGAAATCTGTTAAGAAGTTATGGCGTTTTATATATATTTTTTGCTCTTTTGTTTTTTTCTAACTTTTTTTAGTCTTTGACATTGTAATTTTTTAGCCTCTACAAAAAGATGTAATCAGATTTGCAGTACAACAACACACACTTAGGAATCTGTTAACAAATTTAGGAATTTTATATAAAAAAAAAACACCTAGTGTTTTTGTAATACTTTCTTACCTTAGTGAGCCAACTAATTAATAAAAATAAAAAGTAAGAGCTGAAAGATTATCCTAACAGTAATTTAGTTTTCTCAAAAAGTTATTCAAAAAAATTGAGCTCCAAAATTTAAGTCTAATTTTTGTCACTGATTAAGAATGTGTATAGGGTTCTCTTTTGAAGTTGATCAAACATTTTTTTCTGCTATAAATTCAAATTCCTCATTTCTAAAGTTATCAGGATGAATTAAAAACGTATATGGTTATATCACCAAGTTCTTTTTCTGTTTTTCTAATACAAGATGTTTAAATTTTTATATAAATTTTTCAAGCATTGGTCGAAACGTAAAATCCCCCAAAAAATATATATGACTCTGTTGTTGTTGTTAAGAAACTGTGGAAAATAAATTATGTCAGTATTGTATAGAGTAGTGCTGTTAGTTAAACAGAAGCCTAAATTTTGTTAGACAAAATTGTCACAAATAAGTCCGGTAATTTAATGGTTTTGAAACTTGTTGCCAAAGTTTGTCATCTACATCCTACATTGACCTAACTGAATTGACAAAATGGATATGTCAGCAAAAAGTAATGAATATATTTTCAACCTGAAGAATCATAATTTTCTAAATAAAAGTTTGGTGGGTTTATATAAAAATAAAAATTAAATAAGAAATAAACAGCTATCAAACCCAATATCAAATCAGTTTTTTGCCAGCTTTTCAATGCTGCCATACCTACTGGATTAAATTTGTTAATACAACCTTAATTTTAAAATACACACAGCTCATTCAAATACAAAAATATTCAGTGAAATAATAAGACAGGACACTTTAAACAGTAACTTTTCTCATTTTTTCCTAGCATTTTAAAGATCAGTAAAATTTAAAATTTTAAATGTCAATAATTTAAAAAGATCAGAGTTAAAATTTATAAACACTTAATAATTTTATAAGTACAAAACACGTATGTAGATGTTTCAGAATATTTCCAGACATCAAGTTAATTGTAGCTATCACCACTGTCTGTTAATGCTCTATGCACCGTTCCCATTTTTAACTATAGTTTCAAAATTCTGGACATCTTATACAAATCTGTAATGTGCAACTTAATATTAGAATTTTTAAAACCCAGTCGGATTTAGGATTTTATAATACTTGTCACCACTAATAATATATTAGCAAAATATTAGGGATTGAATGGTATCAATATACACCCCCGGTTGCACAAAACTTAATTGCTGTTTAGAATATTTAACTGAGTTTTCAAAATTTGACAAGCTGCTTAAAGAAATCTAGGAACCCGCTCTCAAATTTCACATTCTGTTAAACATTTTAAACTTTCATTGAGCTTTGTGCAACCAATAGTCATATGTATCAATACATAGGATGTATTGTCCTTGTTTATGTATAGAGTATCTTTTAAAAATATTGATACTAAATATTGAGTATCGGAAGCAAAAGTATCAATACCTAGAATATCGGATCATATTGTACATTCCTATTTAAAACTCTGTTGGTATTGGGTATAGTGATTGGCGAGGTGACTGCACACTGACAATGAAAATAGACAGGTAGAGGTAATATTTGATTTATAAGGACCTCAGCAGTGTTGACAAAAAGACATGCTGATAAGTTTATCGTTAGTGCAAGTTAAAAATATGTTAATAAAATTATCAACAAATGAAACACTGAGGACCCTCAACTAACTTACAAAAAAATGTTATCATTTAAATAACATAATTGAGGTATTTAAATACAAAAGTATTATTTGAAAGAAACACTCTTACCTGGGATATGTAAGGAAGGAATCGCCGTTACTTTAAGACCCCTTTTTCCAGGAACTCTATCGTTTGGAGAAAAATGTTTCTCACAAACCACATATCTTTCATAGACTTCGTTCGTCGTCATCATTTCGAAGTCGGGTGGTTTTATTTTCTGAATCCATATATTAAATGTCCCTGGGTATTTCCTGGGGTTGGGAAACCTGTGCCTTTTGCTGTGTCGATTATTACAAAATTTAACACAGCAATATCTCGATTTTAGCGAAGGAATATACTCGTCAGCCTGGTTCATTCCTAATAAGTTCGACATAGCACCAAATTTCAGTAAATCAAAACACTAACCACTCCTAAGCTTTTTAATATTTTTATCAAAACTACAACTACACTTGCAATGGCTACGCACAAATTCAAAAATCACCGCTTCCAACAACTTGAAATTTGAAATTTCCAATGGTGGCGTAAGAAACAAACACGAAAACGTAAAATGGCCGCACGAATAAAGTTTTCTTTATTCGTATCGATGTTCATTAGTGGCGCCATCTTACGGGAAAAAAATACTTGAGACGACCATCAGCGCCTCTGAGGTTTGTACGACAGACTAAACACGAAACTGTCAAAATCGATTTCTTACTTTACTAAATTTATTTCGTGTACTGTGCCGTAAAGGTTATGTTAATAGTAAAGGGAATCAATTCGAAAATTCAGTCTTCCGGTTCGTCTCGTCGAATGCAGACCTCTGTGTTGTAACATAAGTGGTGCCACGTGTTCGGTTTTGCTGCTTTATTTCGGGGGGAAACGGGAGACTCAACCGCTCAGGTGGAAACTAACGACCCCGCTAGAAAGGGAGCATACGCTGTGAACGTGTGAGGCCTAGTTGTTCCTGCATTCTATCCCGTTCGTCTGCCGCAGTTCTACATAGAATATTAGCGTAACGGCCGCTACGTGGCGGGAGTGGGAGGGGTAAGGGGATAGCTTGAAAGAAAGGGTCATCTCGTGATATCAGTAGTACTCTCAAGGGGCACCTAGTGGAAGCCTAGATGCATTTCAAAAATTTAAAGAGGAATTATTAAAGTATTGAAAGATTCGGGGTATTCGGGAGCCTAGAGCTCGCCATCCGGATATCCTACCGATAACGCCTCCAAACTGGACCAAGGTGCAGGGTCGACTTCGAGGGTCGCCGATTTAACGACTCTGAGCCCCGGACGGAGGGCAATCTGGCGACTGCCTCGTAGCAAAGCCAATAAGTCCTGTTATGTAACAGGCTAAACAGGAATGAAGAAGAAGAATTCGAAAATTATCACCCTCGCAAAAAAGATATAGGTTAAGCAACCTTTTGTTTTCGATCTGTGCCTTATCCGGCTATTAAATTTAGATTCGTAAAAAAAATTATACTAATTAGTTACGTTAATTATAATTCTATATTTTAAATTTTTTTGACCTTTTGAATACAGGCAATAACCCCTTTAAAACATTGATCGAAAATCAGAAAAACTGAAATATCTCGAAATCTATACATATTTTCTGATGAATATAAATTAGGAAAATATGTGCCCTAGGGAGATGCATATTTTATTCATATACTGGAGTTTTTCATGCTCATACAATTTTCAAGTTTTTCACTAAATTTTAAGTGCAGCAAATGAAGCAGCAAGTAAGCATCAACAACAACAGGCCATAAAGTGTTCCACCTAATATTATAATTTTAACAGGGATAAGTCTCTAGTCTGTAGTCCAGTAAAATAAGTTTTATTATTTAGTTTAGTAAATAGTTGGAAACATTGACTTTCCTGCTAAACGTTTGAAGATTATTGAAGGTAAGATGAATTAGAAGTGCAAGGGCCAGGTCAGGCAGCAATATATTTTGTATAGAAAGAAAGAAAGAAAATATATATTTCACCACATTACAAGATGTTTGCAGTCATAGTTAAAAAAAATCCTAAGATATAAAAGTACACAACAAAAATTTCAATACATCGTACCTATAATATTCACTTACAAACATACAAAATAAAACAAACTAAAAGCATTTCGCAAGGTAGACAAGCAAGGCAAAATATAATTTAGTAAAAAATTCAAATACAAATCAGATCTTGTGTTGTGGTTATGCACTTCCGAATGTAAAGTCGGTGAGGTTGAACTAGAATGAAGTACCAAACATTCATTTAACGTTATTATTATTATTATTATTAAATATGTTCTTATACTGTTAATACTGAAAGTATTATGATAGTTCAATTGGTATCGCTATTTTTAGGCCTATCTGTAGTTGGACCATCTAGTGGTCAATTAGAATGCAAGCAACAGTACTTGCCAATTCCTGGGCCATCTTGGAAGCAGAATTTGACAGTTCCTATAACATCTTGTGAGGAGGACTTGGCAGTTCCTGGGCCATCTTGGCAGGGTGTTACTAATATCCATACAGATGCCAAGTACAGAGCAGGATATTTATAGTTCCCCTATTGCAAAATTCACACTCCCAAGAGTCATTGCTGTTAAATCAGGTAAAAAATTTTGGCATTATCAATTTATAAGGGTAGTGGAAAAGGGTACAGGTTCCTTCACAAAATATTTAGCCTACCCTACAGACTTTAAACACATTTTTGCAGAAAATTCCAATGAAGCCAGGAATAAACAAGAAAATCTTTGACTCCCTGAAGACTCATGTGGAGAAAATGAAAGATGCCAAGGAGAAAACCTTTACTCTTATCTTTGACGAGATGAAAATAGATTCCAGTCTAAAATTAAATAGAAAAGCAGATGAAATATTAGGTTTTGAACATGATAGAATTAGTAGGCAACCTTTTTTTGCTGATCATGTAAATGTATTCATGCTAAAAGGTGTTTACCGCCAGTGGAAACAGCCAATCGTGTTCTCATTTAGTAAAGGGCCTATAAAATCTGTTGCACTGAAAAACTTGATTAAGTCAGTTATAATTGAATGCTTATCTATAGGACTGGATGTGGTTGCCACAGTCTGCGACCAAGGAACCACAAACCGATCAGCCATAAATATGCTTTTAAAAGAGACAGAAGAAAAATGTTTAAGGGAAAATACAAAAAATACATATTTTGGTTTCATTGTAGGAAACAAGGAAATCATACCGCTTTATGATGTTCCTCATTTGTTTAAAGGAATTAGGAACAATCTACTCAACAAACATCTTTATTTTGTTATCGATGGAGTTCAAAAAATTGCCAAATGGGTTCATATAGAACGATTTTATAAGTTAGACACTAGTGAGCCTTTACTGAGAATGTGTTACAACTTGACTAATTCCCACATTTATCCCTCAAAGATGAATAAGATGAAAGTGAAAACTTGTACACAGGTTTTTAGCCACACTGTTGGGTCTCTTATGAAGAGAATTTCGAAATGGGGTAAGCATATAGGTATAGTCTTCCGATAGTCAGTTATGAAACTGACAAAAAATACACAGTTAATTGGACTAGAAAGTGCCATATATCATACCCATATTAAAAAAATTCAACCCAATTGTTGAAAAACCCTTTTTAATATAACAAATCTTGTGTCATTGTCACAGGTGACAATTTTTTCAACACTAGTGCTGAAGTATATAAAATATAATAATTGTACTGAATATTTTGAGTGGTGTAGCAAAAATAATGTACATTACTCATGTCAAATTTATCATTTTGAAACTCTAAGGATTTCCGCATTTCCCAAGTACCTGGTAGTTTGAAAGTTTATATACATATATTCAATATTCACTGTATATTCAATTTATTTTCATTTCACCTTGGAAATACAGTTAAATTCTATCAAAGATATTACAAAAATTTAATATGAAATATTTTTTTCCACCACAAAATTTTAATTGTCGATTTTTAAAAGGGGTTTCTAAATAGATTAAACAAAAACAATGTTTTTTTGTATTCCTGTAATATCAGGTCCAGGCTTTGACCCCAATTTTAGGCATCTTTATGTTACATGAAAATTTATTTTCCAAAAAGAAATGAAATTAAAATAGGCAACTCTAGTTGTCATAAAAAGTGTTTTTTTTTTTGCAATTAAAAAAAATATATCTCAAGGGGAATGGTGACCTAGGAAAAAGTAACACCCTGTTTCTGAAATGTATTGTAGCTTTTTTGTAGGGTTGGTCACATAATGATGCATTACAAATTTGAATACTTTATCTAGATATGGACGAGGCTCATGAAAAAAACTAAAAAAATAATCATATTTTAACACCATGTAGCAAAGGCCTTGTGAATACATGTTTATATGAATTATTGGTTCTAAAATGAGTCAAAATTTTTAGCCACCAATTAAAAACCGCCAATACTAATAATATTTATTATTGTTTCAGATACCAAAGATAACTTAAATTTACCAGCAGAATCGGATGACACTGCAGAGTTGCTTCTGTTCTTGGACAGATTATTTGACAGCCTCAATGTGAGTAGATATACAAAGGCGAAAGGGGCAAAACCATTGAAATATCCTTTAACAAAAAACTCTCTGCATACTAGTTTTTCGTTGGAAGCTAGAAAAATTGTTGACTCAATGAAGTTTTTTTCATTACAAAAAAATTGCGTTGTTACAAACCCATCGTTAAAAAACCTCAGTTATACCTTGAGAGGTATGTCATATTTATGTAACAAACTTTTAGATGAAAAAAAATTAGATTTGTGCTGACAGGGGCTTTTAATCAGGATTGTTTAGAGAACTTTTTTAGTTATATCAGGAGTCACGGTATAAGGAATATTAATCCAGATCCTGCTCATTTTATAGGGTCTTATAAGTCACTGGTGGTAAATAACTATCTAGCAACACATTCCCCTGGTTCTAATTGTAAAAAGGATATGCATATGGAGGGTTTAGATAATTTGTGTTCATTTCTGACAGGGGAAAGTTTTGCTGGTGTCTCTAATTTAGAAGAAACTCCTAGTATGCAAATTCCTAATCATATAACTTTAATGAAAAGAGGTAAGATAGGACGATGTACTATAACTTACATGAGCGGGGCTATTTTGAAAAGCTTCTTAAATCTAAGTTAATGAGAAGCTGTGACACATGTAGGGACATTTTAACTAAGAGGCATGTGGAATCAAATGAAGATGACGAATTTATTATAGCTAGGAAGTATAAGAAAGGAAACCTTATAAAGCCTGGTACCCTTTTAAATTTTTTTTCACACACTCGTTAAATTATTTATTTTTTCTTATGCCAAAAATTTGCACCAAAACAAATATTTCCAAATTGTTACAGGCTATTTTAATAAAGGAATTACCAGCTTACAATGTAATGAATTGCCCTAACCATAATTTAAAACACAAAATATGTGGTTTAATAACAAGATGCGCACTGTTTTGGTGGACCAAAAGTGTAAACAAAGGTAAAGATACAAAGTTTTCTACATTTGTTCTCAGATGTAAAAACAAAGATTTAATAGATCCAATTAAGCAAAAAGCTTTGGAACAATGGGAAAAGGAAAAAAAATATGTTAATAAAGTTAAGAGTTAAATTAAATGTTTCCATTATATTGACTGTGGTTTACTTTGATTTTCTGTTTGTCTTTCTGATAGTTCTCTTGCCACTATTGATAAAATGTATTGTCTTTTTGCTTATCATTATTTTTTTATTGTATTTTTTGTTAGTTACTGCCCCCTATAATTATATTAAACTATTGCAGCCTTAAACACGATTATTTTAACCAATGTTGCTTCAAAAACAAGTATTTTTGATGGTATTTTAGCAATTAAGAATTTAATTTCACTGATGAGATTTCTAAATCAAGTTGCAAAATTATATTTCGGACTTTTTTTTTCACCATAATACTTTTTGTATATTAGCATTTTCTGAAGTTGTAGCAAAACTTGTATACCATATGGATATAAGGAGTACAAAAAGTAACAGATCAACAGCTCAAAAACAGTTAAAAAAATTTTGTAACATGCTATTCAGATTTTTTTTGTCACCGACGTCCAAGAGTCCCCTCAACAGAATAATAATAATTGGGGATGCCACACAGTTATGCACAAGTTAAATTATCAATGTTCTTTATCCACAACTGTTCCAAAATAATCTCATTTTACTGGTGTATTAAATCATAATAATCATTAATGCTATTAGAAGTTATTTAGTCATTTCCACCAATTACTAGACACCAGTTAGTGTCCCAACACAATCCAAATAAATGCCAATATCATTTCTTGATAACTTGTCAGAATCAACCATAACGAAATTTTAATTTACACTATGTGAAATGGTTTACTTTTGCAATCTTCACATATAGTGCAAGAAAACGTCTATTTTGTAATTAGCTTTATAAAAAGGCATTATAGTGTAGCAAGGTTTATTAAAAGTTTTAGTACTAATAAAAGTCTGTTTTTTATTTAGAAGCTTGTATAAATTAATAAAAACTACTTGTAAGTCTCAATAGTTTAATATGAATGGAAGTAACGCACTAGAGTACTAGAATTAAGATGTTTAAAGTTTTAATATTTGTTTCTATTTCTTCTTTTTTATTTTTGTTATTTGGTTTCAAAATATATTTTTTAATAAAAATAAACGTTTTTTATTGAAAGTTAGATTTTTTTCTTTCAGGTATATTATAATGGTTTGTCTTCAAATGACACACACACTTTATTTATTATATATGTTATTTTTATTTAAATGTAACTTCTAAATGTTATAGAGCTCTGACATTCTGTACCTCTATATAATAAATGGACTATTTAAATTATTAAACACTTTACAATAATTTTTGAATACATATTCTATTTAATATGCGGTGTTACCGAGTGTTAAAAAGCAATAATGTACCGAGTGTTCTACTATAATGCGCCCTCTCTAACTTTTTTTTCAAACATAAAAATATCGAACAAAACTTTGTATTAGGTGTTCCACTTTAATTGGACCCTCCTATAACTTTTTTATCTCACCTTATAGGAACAAAAGTTACAGGATATAATACATTTTATATGAAATAGTTTTTGTGCACAGAGAGTATAGCAGAAATATAACAAATAAATTTTTCTTATGGAACTCAGTATATTTGATTGGCTTAAATTATAGAACTCATCATCCTGATTATACATATATATCGCACTTCTGCCTTCATGGCCAACTATGCGAAAAAAATTAAAATGCCCGTTTTGATTTTCATGTTCCATATGAAAAAAAAATATTTTTTTTTGCTACTCATTTCTGTAATATCCTGCATGCACAAAAACCATTTCATGTAAAACTTTGTATTATATCCTATAACTTTTGTATTTAATATTTGTTCCTATAAAGTTAGATAAAAAAGTTAGAGGAGGGTCCAATTAAAGTAGAACACCCGATCCAAAATTTAAAAAAAAAGCGCCAAATATTACCGGTAAAGAAGATTTCTGTATTTCATTTTATAGGTAGGTAAAGTAGGTTTCTGTATTTTTTTTCATTTGTTTGGCTAGAACTTAATCGTACAAACTAGAGATGTCGCCAAAAACACCGTTTAACATGTTAAATGACAGTTACAGGTCGAAATTGGGTAGTGGTTTGTGCTTTACGGCTATGTTTTGATTAACAAACGTCTACTAATTTGATACATCAGATTCAGACCTTACAGTAAAAAAGATACGTTTTGCATAATTTTGCTCCAACTACCAAATAAAATTTCAAATAAAGTCTAAAGCATCGTAACGAAAAGTAACAGTAAAACTAAATGTTTTGTTTCGAGTGTAAAAATACAAATTAAATATACTACAATTGTATCTAAAATTTATAGTAGGGGACACCCGGGCAAGAAGAACCAGTAAAATATTTATTTGTTAGGAAAATCAGTTTACTCCGGCAACACCGTAAAGCTACAGGTTTTAATACGTTCTGATGATATATGCAGTGATTTTGCCGCCAATCGTAATATTTTCGGAGTTATTATTACAGTTTGATTTAAGTGACCCTCGAATTGTTCATATAACAATATTTGGAGAAGAATCCAATTGTTAATACTTGAGTTTAACGTCAACTACACTACATTCTATGTTAGAAATACTTTAAGGTATGTCATAACCTCACTTTATTACAAGATTTTTATGCTTTCGGTTTAGGATTTTATATTCATTCAACCAGTGCGTTTTGGGCAAAAGGAGCCGGGCAAAAAGAGCCATGGCTCTTTTTGCCTGGCCTTGGTTCCTTTTGCCCCTATATATAAAAATAAACCTAATAAACAATTTTCTGTTTTAGATGGTTTATCGTTACAAAAGAAAAAGTGATCGGGGCAACTCTTGGACAGAGGAAGAAATGTCCAACGCAATCGAAAGTGTTCGCCGTAAAGAATTATCAGTACATAAAGCTGCTGTTAGGTTTAATATTGCATACTCTACTTTGCAAAAACATGTAAAAAAGAACAGTTCAACGAAATCTCTAGGTAGGTTTTCTCGGAAACCGAAGAGATGGAATTTGTTCAGCACATAAAGGACTTAGATACTCGCTTTTATGGACTCACCAGGAAAGACCTATGTCAATTAGCATATCAATATGCTGAAAACATCAAAATTAAACATCCCTTTACAAATCAGATGGCTGGCGAGCAATGGTTTGCCAATTTTATGCAAAGGCATAATTATTTAAGTTTACGTCAACCGGAACCAACCAGTATTGCAAGAGCCCGTGGTTTCAATAAACCACAAGTGGAATTGTTTTTTAAAAACCTTAAAACAGTTATTGATCAACATGGAATTACATTGGATAACATATATAATGTAGATGAAACGGGAATACAAACATCAACAAAAAAACCCCCCAAAGTAATTTCAATCTCTGGATAAAAACAGGTTGGAAGCGTAGCTTCAGCAGAGAGGGGAACACTCATAACAGCCCTTTTTTGTTGCTCTGCTACAGGAAAATTTATTCCCCCCACAATGATTTTTCCAAGAAAAAAACGAAATCCGCGTTATCTAAATAATATGCCTCCAGGGACGTTAGATCTAGTTACTGATAGTGGATGGATTAGTAGCGAAACTTTTCTTGAATGGATGAACTTTTTTGTAGCAAGTGTGAGACCAACAAATAACCATAAATGTTTGCTAATACTTGACAATCATTCATCGCATAGAAGCATTCAGGTACTGGACTATGCTTCAAAAAATAATGTCATTATTTTATCTGTTCCCCCTCACACCACACATAAGTTACAGCCCTTAGACGTTGCTGTATACGGACCCTTTGGTAAATATTTTCAAAACGAAATAGATAAGTGGCAGAAAACGCACCCGGGTGAACATGTTACTTTTTTTGACATAGGAGAGATTTTTACTCCTGCTTACCTAAAAGGAGCTGTTCCCAGTAACGCAATTAAAGGGTTCCAGAAAACTGGTATCAGTAATTGTGATATAGAGGTTTTTACAGATGACGACTTTTTACCGGCTCAAGTAACTGATATATCTGACATAGACATTTCAGTAAATAATAATTCAATTGTAACCAATGTAACTGACATAGAAAATTCAGGAAATGAAAATACAATTATCACGTCAGAGCCAAACCCGTTTACGATTCCTCCCAATGTTCCAGTTCCAGATTTAAGCTTACCTTCTACTTCAAAAATATCTCCAATTACAACACCTACAAGCACTGCTACTTCGGAACTAAACGTTCTCCCTATTGTTATTTCCCCCAATGATCCAAACTTAAACTTACCGTCAACTTCGCAACTGACTACACTCCCTCCAAATATTGAAACCGCTTCAACTAGCACTGGAAAAATTAAAGTAATTGACATTCATGTTCTTCCAAAATGTACCAAACGTACACAAATAACCACTAGAAAGTGCCAAAAATCGGAAATTTTAACATCCACTCCAGTCAAAGAAGAAATTAGAAACACAAAAGTTTCAAACTCAAAGAAGGAAGGAGTTAAACGCAAAATAGGACAGATGTTAGCGGTACCCACATTAAAAAAACCAAAACCACCAGTAGACAAATTTAATCCGGAGGAAAATTCAGTTCCATGTATTTTTTGTAGAGAAATATTTGGTAATTCTAAGCCTGGAGAGACATGGATCGAGTGTAATATATGTTCTCAATGGGCGCACAAGTTGTGCGCTGATTATAATACGGGTGTCTTTATATGTGATCACTGTCGAGAGTCGGTACTTGCTTCAAGAAAGTAGTATTTAAAAAATAAATTAAAACTACTTATTATTTTTTGTTTATTTATTATTTAAGTTTTATTGTTTTTTGATATTTTGTTCTTTATTGTTTAAACATGTTCAGTTTATTTTGGTTTTGTATTAATTTTAGGCATTATGGTTGTTTTGTTCTGTAGTTAATATATATTTTTGCAGATATTATGTTTTTTTATTAAATTTTAAACAAATATTCCTTTTGCCCGCTATGATTCTTTTTGCCCAGAGTAATGACTCTTTTTGCCCAGGGGGGTTGGGCAGAAGGAACCAAATGCAATATTACATTTTTATTGTGAAAACCTTTTTTTTAATTCACCAAAACAAAGATTTGATATTGTAAACGCAATCTAAATGTATTAAACTATATCCCTAACAAAAATAAATCATTTAACCATATTGGCGACCTAAAAATCGACTTTTAAACTTAAGTGGTTCCGGCTGCCCGGGTGTCCCCTAAATACTTACTTATAAATTCAAATACATATAAGTACTCGTTTTCCATTTTCATATATGATTTAACAAATAAAGTTGCAAGCCGCCTATGCAAAACTCTTAATCAATATAAGCACGTCTTCCACTGTCAAACGACAATAACACTTGATAATCCACCATCAGCCCTATTTGATCTTTATGCTTCCACCGTTTATTTATTGCAGTCCAATTATTGGACAAATATTGGACTATTAGAATTTATGATTGAGTAAGTGTAGTTTTTTTTAAGTCAAGTAACGTTCCGACTCTCTTTACTATTAACATAACCTTAACCTACAGGTTTTTGGGTTACAAATGCATACTCCATTAATTATCATATGTCTTCAGATATCAAAAAAAAGTTCTCAATACAAAATTGTGTTTAACTTTTCTGAACTCAATGAACTTTGGTTTCTTAAATGTAATACTGTATACTATAGGAACGGGTTCCTTCTTGCCGATCACAAATAAATCGGTTTGATACATATACCAATGAAGAAGAATTTTAGCGGAAACCCTGCTGTACAAGGCAATTTGGTCGACATTTCGGTACCACATATCCGGTACCAAACGTGGTACAGAAAAATTATCAAACTGGTCTCTTAGAAACATGTCTTCTACAAAAATACATTCAAATTAATGGCCCTATCTGTAATATGTTCCGAAATACGCTCTCGTACAGTTTTCTGAAAAAAACACATCGCCACGTAAAAACCGTAGTAACAAACAGTCACGTTTTATGTATAGAATTGTTAACGTTTGTTAAAAATTCTATACATAATACGCAGCTACATATATTGTAAAGTCATTTTATATATTCAAAAACATGGGCATTTAATTAAAAAATATATTTTCATAAAATATGTAAAAATCCGATTTAAAGAAAAGTAACTACTCAAAAGTCACAGAAACTAGATTTTTTTTGGCAGCCGCCAAAATATTATTCTGATATAAATTCAAACTATGAAAAACCACATCTAAAAATTTTAAAAAGTTCAGAAGGAACGAAAAATTTTGTTGACAGCTGTCACAATTGTGAGACTAAAAGTTACAAGGAACAATCAAAATTGTATTTAAAAATTTTGAACAGTTGAATAGGTAAAAGAAAAAACAGGCTCTCGAACAGGCTTTTGACAGGTCTCATTTTTTTTTAATTAAACATTTAAAAGCTACATGGAACTGTAAAAACCGTATTTACAAATTTTATGCAACTCAAAAGATAAAGAAAACAAAAACATATTTTTACAGCTGCCAAAATATTTTATTTTAATAAATTGTGCTTCAGGAAGCTATATGGAACTATGAAAAACATTTTTAATTATTTTAAGTAGTTTAGAATTTGTGGGGAAAAACGTTTTTTACAACTTGGCATGTTTTTGGAGATAAATAACACCTTTAAAAGTTACATGGAAGTGAAAGACCGTATTTAAATATTTCAGATAGTTTAGAAGTCACGGGAAAAACTTTTATTTTGACAGCTGTCAAAATATTTTTTCAAAACAATTGCGTTTTTAAAAGTTACATGGATCTGTGAAAACGATATTTAAAAATTTTAAGCAGTTCAAAAGCCACAAGGAGAATATCGATGTTTTTGAAGCCCTCGAATATTAAAAACAAAAAAAAAACGAAACTAATAGTTAATTAAATTTGTGAGAACCGTATATAAAAATTTTAAGGAGTCAATAGGAAATCCCATTTTTTAATGGCTATTAAAATATTTTTTGTAATAAATTACACCCGTAAAAGATACAAGAAATATCCCATCTATTATCGAAAACTGCAATTAAATCCTATAAAAGTTTAGATAAAGAAAAAAAAATTAAAAATTGATCGCTGCAAAAATTAAATTTTCTAAATTTATTATCCAAATCTCTTCAATCCATATTCCATTCCGAGATAATTCACTAGGAAAAAAATACAGCTTTTAAACTAGAATTTCTAAAGAAAGAAAATATCCTACTATCCCTGTATAACAATATATGCCATGCTTCTGTACTGAAAACTTGTGACGAGGACAAAAATTCAATCAATCAATCAAACACTACCTATTACCTATAACTTATAATCCCATTATTTAAATCTTAAAAAAATATCAGTAAAGAAAAGAAAATTGAAAAAATCGCAGCTGCGAAAGCAAAATGCTTTAATTAATGTCTTGTACCGAAATAATATAAAAAATATAAACTTCACTACTTTTCCGAACAGTATAATACTGAACATCATTACATTTTCTATGCTAAACATATAACAGCAAAAAAAAATAGAAATTCTATGCCCGTATCCTAAAAAATCTCACAAAATATATAAACATACCGGATTATATACTAAAAAATGCATCTATCCTGTATCCCATTAGATGCAAGTATTTTGCTCTCTACCTAATTCTAAAACGATAATCGAATAGCACGTTTATTAAACGAATATCGATGTAATGCACGCAATCGAGAATGAAATGAAAGCTAATTTTCTTAGAGATATTTTATAAAATTGGGGAAAGTATTATCCTTCAAATTGTAGCTACCTACTTGAAAACATTCAAATTTTATGATGCCAATTTTAAAAATACCCAAGAAATACATTTTGTGTCTCTAAAATTAAGTAATTTTTACATAAATGTTTATTCAATTACACTTCTGACAGCATCGAAAGTCAAGGATGAGTGGATGGTTTGAAATTTTTGATCATCTCAGAGAAACCTAGAAATTGTGCCCAAAGGCGTGCACTTCTTCCTTTAAATCGAATTTTCACCTATTTCCCCAGTAGCTAGAAAAAATATTATAGAGGTTTTTGTACCCAAATAAACGCTGTATCCCTCTGCCAAGAAATAATTCCGATTACTGTTTACAGTGAGCCCCACAGTGAGGTTAAATTTGAACTTTGAAAAATCGCAGTAATTTAACCGTCTAAGCTAAAATTTTGGAATTTGGTCACAATCTACCTACGAGTATCTAGTTTTGTAAAGAAAAATACATCATGCCCTAGGTGTATTAGCTTTCTTGCAATACAGGGTAATGTGGAAAAATGTACCCATTTTTGGGAAACTTTTTAAAATATTACCTAGTAATTGCACCCCCCGTACATACTCAGAATCCTTTACAGATATTCCATTTTGTATATATTTTTGAGCACTTTTCGATGCCGTAATCAGTTTTCCGACAGGACGCCTGCTTTTTTCTATAAAAAACAAAAAATGTAATTATTTTTTTCGAAAAATATCAGTTTTTCTTAAAAATTCCTACTTTTCAGTCATTTTTCCGACAGAGATGCATTCAGTTTTTTGTTCTTCTTTATATTTGCAATGAAAAATGTCTCTTGCAAAATTTCGCTAGGACGCACCCAGTTTGAGCTATAAGCGCCCCAAAACAGCCTTTTTTCGAACGAAAAAAAATCGTAAAATCACGAAGCGGGTTCGAAGCTCAACCAAAAACGATAGGGTTCTGTAGGACCCAAAGATCCATCGTTCCAGAATTTTCGACAAAAAAAAATCAAAAATTGCGACCTGAACCGTGTTACAACGGGGTTGACTTTTTGGTCGACTTTGCGGTACCACATGTAGTACAGAAAAATCTACACACGAATCGTGTAGATCTACGTCTTCTCTAAAAAAACATGTCAAATTCATCGCCCTATATCTAATAGATCTTTCTGTTCCCGAGTGTGGGAGCCATAGTAACAAACGGGCTTCGCGGCCGTTTGTTAACAAGAAAAATGGATTAAGAAAAAAAGCAATATGAATGAATTTAATGACATAGACTTAAAGAACAACAAGTATTCTTAAATTCTGAAAGGTATTTTTATAATGATCTCATATTAGATATAAGTAAAAATAAATTCGCTATCTTGTATGAAATGTATTCCAATTTCCGCAATACTTATTATGGAAGAACAGAAGAACCATTATTTGATCTTGTTGTATTCAAGGAGAAGGCTTCCATTGCATACATTAATTGTTCTCATCAAAAAGAATCTTTGCAAGCAGGACCTCTTGTAATGAGAGTAGAATTTGAACTAAATAAAAACATAAAAAAAGACACAAAAGGGTATTGTCTAATATTACAGTCTCTCCATTACTAAAATTGTAAAGTAACTGTAAATTAGCTACGCATGCGGGATTTTTACCTCAAAATTTAATTTAATTCCTAAATATAATTTGCAAATAACAAAAGAGTCAGTTGTTACTAGACGTTTGACAAGAACACGTGACTAGCTGATAATGTCACTTCGAGTAGAAGAATAGAAACCTTTATCAAAAAATTAAGAGAACTCAAAAAAGATATTAAAAATTACTCCAAAGAAAATATATTTTTAAGAAATTTTCTACATTAAAAATATGAGGCTAGTATTAAACATTCACACACGTATTCACTAAAGAGGTTTAAATTCAGACCAGGTATAATTTGACAGTCGTAGGTTTAAGATGACATTTTTAACAATTGAACAAATATTTTTTCTAAATGTCGCAGGTTTTTAGACAGTTGCGCTATTTTTTTACAAAATTCAGCATGTTCTAAATATTTGTGACTTTTCATTAAATCTTGAGCATTCACGTTAACATTATCACCAGCAAAAGCTAATTATCTTGAGCCAGCTTCTAACATAACAAACTTTTCAGCATTTCGGACACAAGTTTTTCCATCACCATTACACAATTTTCTAGACTAAACCTTCTTGAGATATTGACAAGTAAAAATCTCTTTCAGCTTCTGCCACTGATATTTCTTTCAAAACTGTTGAATTTTGAACATTTTTTTTTTAAACTGATGTCCTCACTTTAAAACCTAACTTTATCAACTCACGCACAAATTCTAACAAATAAATTTTTTTTAAATAGTCAACACAAAACGATACTGCCTTTAAATAATCTTCTGAAAGTTCGCAATAAAATGAAGAAAAAGATGGTCTACTTCTCATTTGATGCTCATTAACTGCATATAGTAATTTGCTAAATTCACTATGCAATTCTTGAATTGTTGATGTTAATTCGTTATTTTCAGTATTAAATGTTATGTTAACCCTGAGTCTAAGTGGTGATTCTTTATATTCTTGTTATTGTTAAAGATAGCGAATTAAATTCGGTAAGATATCGTAAGGGTTTCGATAACTATATATGCATAGAGTAAGATCGGTAAAAGCTCATTGGTAACATCACCTCTACGATGAATGATGATATTGATTTGAAACGTCAATTGATCGGAGTTACAGATGCCATTCGAAAGAATATTAAACAAATTAGAGCTGCTCATATACAAAATAAATTTGCATTGGAAAAATTTTATGAGCCGATTTCTAAACCTTTTATTGTTAGATTCGTCGAGCACGCGCATTTCATAGAGCTTCAACGGTACTACATTGCTGAAATATTGCCGGATCCCTCAAAAAACGAAACGTTTGGTGGAATCTATGAAACACCTTATCCCTACACCTTAATGAAGCTACATTCATGTCCTGATATTATAGTTAATACATACTTAACCGAATTAAAAACAAAACCATCCCGATTTGTTACGGTTTATGGGGTACGTTATGGAACTAAAAGATATGAAAATAAAAAATATATGGGTAATTTGGAAATACGTTTGTCCGCTTGGTAAAGTCGCACTATGGCACCAAGCTAAAAATATTGCAACTTCTGAAGGGAATGCGAAACTTGATATTTTTAAAATTCAGTCGGTATTACAGCATATAGACAAAATGACTTCTGAACTTCTGAAGCGTATAAAAATATGTTACGGTCGACAAATGCTACGTATAATGGTTATGACGAGAAGCGGAGATTACAGGAAATCAGATGGAAAAAGTATTTACATAATATATATCCGTCAATGACCGGGAATCGATTGGGAAGTGGGATCTGAAGAAAACATACGCAAAAGTTGTATTACCATTAAAAAAGCGTGTTTTATCAAAAAATATTACCTGCGTCTATTGGAATAAACCAAAGGAGCTAGTAAAACGGCTAAGATTGCTATGGAGTTCGAAAGGAAGTATAATTTATTAAGTAAAGTATTCACCTAATTTAGTCAGTATTTTAAGACACGTGAGTTGGAAGTATGAATCCTAGCACTGAAAAAATAAAAATTATTATCAATGAGCTCCATAGGTCCGCCAGAAAAAATTTTCCTAGAGGACACACAATCATTAAAGTGTAGAAGGACTTGTGGCAAATAGGCCAAAATGCAACAATATGCAAATGAAAACGACGGTTATCGTTATATTTTAGAGTGCATAAATTGCTACTCCAAATTTGTCTACACTAGAGCGATTGGAAACAAAACTAATGTTGAAGTCACTAAAGCAATGAAAGACATTATTAAAGAAACCGGATATACCGCAGCAAATCTGCAAAGCGACCAAGGTAAAAAATGTTTTAATAACACACTCCAAAATCTTGTCAAAGATTACAACATTAACCACTATTCGACGTACAGCACCAAAAAAGCAGCTATAATTGAACGAGTCATACGCGCACTAAAAAATTTACTGTATAAGGAGTTTTCCGCTAGAGGTTCATACAAATGAATATAACTTTTACCGTCGATCACAAAAACCTACAGCAATACCAAGCATCGTACTATTGGCATGAAACCAATAGACGTTACATCGAACACCAGTATTAATGCATATGGTTGGATAAACGTCGCACCAAAAAAGTTTAAATTTCGTTTGGGTGTGTAGTTCGTATAAGCAAATACAAAAGTGTCTTTGATAAAGGGTATACACCATTTAGGTCAACGGAACAGTTTAAAATCGCAAAAGTTAACATCACCAATCCACCAACATACCTCTTGGAATCAGCAGAGTCAGCCATTAAGGTATGTTTCTATGAGACGGAGCTGCAAAAAACAAAAAGTTTAAATGTTTATTTAGTGGAAAAAGTACTTCGCCGCCACAAGAAGAATAATATTAATCAATTATATGTAAAATGGTTAGGATTTTCAGATCAATTTAATTCATAGATTGATGAATCAGATATTGTGTAAAATATTTCATTGTGTAAAATTTTCTAACCTCTCAAACTATATATTTTGGTTAAGGTTACTATTAAAATAAAAAACATTATGAACTTCAAATTTATTTTATTTAAATACTGATACAATTGAGTAATGCTTATTGACTAAATCATGGTTCTTTATCATTTTCGTATAGGTGTAAACCTCGGCAAACTAGAGCTATACTGATTTACGAATCATTTCTCCTACATTATCCCTTGTAGTAGCGCTGTATATTTTATTATATTCGCACTTTAGATTCTGAAATTAACCGACTAATTTTGTTTTCAATATTGTGGTTTCAGATTTCTTTTTTTGATACTTCAATATTAACAATTTTTTCTTCCAGCTGATCTATTTTGCCACAAATCTCATTAAAAAAACCTTTGTCAATAATTTATACTATTTGTAGGGATAACTTCTGCATTTCTTTAAGCACATAATCCTTGGTAACAGCATCGTGACCCTTGATGGGTGGGGCGGCATTAGTTAATGATTTTCCTTGCAATGTTTACGTGAAACTGATTTTGTTCAGCAAAGTATGGCGTTATAAGGAATAAACTAATACTTATAAAATAATGCGTCTCTACATGTTATGAACGATATTTAAGTCATCCAATGTTTTTCTAATTTTTTGATCAAGTTCCTTTTCAAGTCTAAATAATACTGTTTCAATTTTTTCCATTCTCGAATACATATCTTTTTCTAAATGTGACTCAAAATCATTAAATATTTTGGTTATTTGGTTAGCCACCTTATTTTATATTTCGGCCAGTAGGAACCGAAGCTTATGAATTTTTTGATAAAAATAATCTTGAGTTACAATATCACTACCTTTTGTAGGGTCTGGGACGTTAGTTAAAGATTTTCCTTGAACATCGTATTGATGATCAGCAGTAAACTTAAAACCAATTCCCGGAGAGCTGCGTAATGTTTGTATTTTTTAATTAACTTTTTGGCGACCAAATTTGTCAATTCCAATGTTAACCTTGACCCATTCTGACTTTAAACTAAAGTTAAATACAAAAGATCTTAAACTTATATCTACATAATTTTAAAATAAAAGAAATACTCTAATACTAATATTTTATTTGCAAAAATACAATTAATTATTGTGTACATTGTCATTATCTCAAATTTTATTTGCCTTTAGAATCTACATCCATTTTATAGACTAAATAATAAACACCAATGAAAAATAATACCATAAGTATTTATTTATAACGTATAAGTTTTTTTAATTAACTAAATATTCAAAAATTACTAATACTATTTATTTACAAATTACTTAAATCCTCTATTTATAAATTATCAATTAGTTAAGGTTCGTAACCAAACCACCTCAGCTCGCCTCTCGTCAGACAAATGCTCCGAAATATGTATTCTTTATCTGTCTCGTCGCTATCATAACCATCATTATCTTATCTTTTTTCTGAAACGACCACTACTTTCTTTTCTTCCATTGTTAAACTATTTAGCTTTTAATTCGTAACTAAGTTTAAGCGCGTATATATATGTTAACTCAAAAACTTCACTATTCACTTAAAAAAAAAACTATTTTTATTTAAAAATTACAATTAAAATATTAAAAATCAAAACATATAGTAACGTCTTAAAAAGCAAACTCTAATTAATTTTCTATGCTTTCATTAAATCTATTTATATAAACAAAACTGATAATGCTCGTGAGAACGGCTCGTTGTGTTGGTGTTTCTGTGTACGAGGGTCACGGGAAAGCAATATAACAGCTCTCCTTTTATAAAAAAGTTGGTGCCTTGCAGCAACTTTTATAGATGGCTACCCTCTAGAGAGACTCTTCTTCTATGGTGTCTTCTGGATGGACCTGGCACGTCTCTCGGGGATCAGCTTCCTTAACTGGGTCTGGACTGATTTTCTTGGTTCTAGCCTTGGTGGCAAAGGATGATCATTTCCACCTGTGAGGCTGCGTCTGGAAGGTCCTTTGCGCCGACACTTCCAGAAAAGGTATAGGGTTGCAAAAGTGACAACCAGTGTAATTGTAGCAATGGTGAACCAGTGGATGTGTTTGGATACGAAGGGCTGCTTCATTAGTCTTTCAAGCTCGTCCAAATACTGGTTTAGTCTGTGTTGCGCCACATTTGAGTCTTCTGTGTCTATTTTGCTGAGTCGTATCTGAACATTATATTCAGATGCCAACAGGATTGTAGTGTGACATGTTTTGGGTAGATGGCTGGACTGCCTCACATATAGCAAACTATCTATAGGGTATTGAAGGACGTCGGAACAGATTTTAGTGTTGGTTTGCACTTCTTTGCAGGTTCTTAGATCTTGTGGTAATATGTACAGAAAGGAATCGTCAACTCGCGCAATATACTTTTGTGTTGTGTAGTGGAACCTGTTCGATTATCCATTATAGGGATATAGAAAAGACGGTATAAGGTATAGGTTTCCGGTTCGATTAGTAGTATCTTGAGAAAAAATACAACCTTATTATTCATTCGATAAGCTTCTAAAGTTATGATGTCAAGATACTGAGCAACATTTGAAGTATATATGGACAGAGGTAAGTTTTTTTTAGAGAGATCGCGAGATTTCTTGAAGAGAGGTGACTAATCTCTTGGTGTAATTATAGAACTATGTAAGATTCCTAAACGCGCAAAAGTAATATCACTTAAAATGTCATTAAGAGGGTTCTCTAAAAATACGTACCTTTCCATTAAAGACTCGCAAAGATTTAGAGTTTTCACTTGGCCTTCGTAGAAGACTAGCCGCTCGTAATGTTATTGATAGATTTGGAAATTTCGATATCTCGATTAAATGTTTCTTCGTCAATTTGCAATTTTTGTATCGTGGAATTGAAATTCTTTATAACCGATGACGCAACCGATATTTGATTTTTAAGTAAACTTTCGATTTCGCGTTCATCATAGTTAATTTTATCGATACATTCATTGTAGTATTCGCCATCTGAACAGATTAACCCACGTTTGGTCTAAATGCGTAGTTTTTCGTGTCAATTATAACTTCTCTAAACTTTTCTTTAACAGAGTTAGTAATTCGTATTAAGAGATCGATATGGGTCTGAATTCCAATTTTAAAAACGGTCATTCAAAGTAAAGGATCATCGAGCATATCAGTCATGCTGGATAGTATTTTGGCGTTGTTTTGAATGGCTTCTTGAAAAGGTTCTAGTTTCTTATAAACTAAAAGTGTCCATTTGTCATTTGAGATTCGAATGGTATTTTCTTCATGGTAAAATATCCGGATGGTCCATTAAATTTATTTTGTGCTTTGGTCATTATTTGGGACTCTTTTACGTAAACTTTGTCTCCAATTTTATATTCTGGGAGGTTTCGAGTAACGGCATTGTCAAATCGTATCATGGATTTTTTTTTTGTTTGTTTGTTCTTGTATCTATAGGTATATCGTGGTATATAACTGTTTTCTAAGAACAAAAAAATATATTTAAAATCTTATAAATTCATATTATTTCCCCTAAGTACTAAAAAACGTTCTAAAGCTATGGATAATTAACATCATAAAAAGGTTAAAAAAAGTTAGATCTCTGACATATTTTGAAATGAGCTGTTCTTGGTTATAAAGGGTTTCGGGTGGTCGACTAGATGCATGGCCAAAAATGAACTCATATGTAACACCATGGTTCTAATTTTTTGTGTTGTAGCAAATCACAGCATATGGGCGGATATTAAATGGGTGTGTGTTTACTGGGATTTTCGGTTTTATGTGCCCGAATCATTTCTGTTAGGGTCGCGTAAAGCCGTTCAAGTGATCCATTTGGCTGTGGATGGCTGACGCTGGAAAATGTCAGTTTTACATCATAAAGTTCGCAGAGATCTTTCATTAGAGCATTGTCAAACTCACGGCCATGATTACAATGGATTCTTAAAGGCGTGTCGTAATGTTGTAAGAATTGCAAAAGTGTGTTTACGACTGTCGAAGCTTTCTTGTCCGATATAGGATAAGCTTGCGTAAACTTTGTAAGTTCATCTCTAATCGTGAAAGCATAATTATTAACAGGATATTCAACGAGGTCGATATTAATCCTCTCGAATGGAGTTTTCGGAGTCTCAGTAATTACGAGAGGTGTACTAAGGTTTTTTCGATTAGTTTTTACTTTTTGGCTTTTGTTAAACCATGCCAGTTGTACTTTTCTTTTATTCCCCTCGCCAAACAAGAGATTGAGCTTTTGCTCAGAAAGGGGGACAGTGTTGTTGGGCATGAAGTCAACTGTCGTACTTTCTACGGGAACCACCACAGAAGTTGGAGTGGCCATGGTAGACAATATAGAAAAATTTAAATTGAATTATTCAAACTTCGGATATACCGAACAAAATAAATTAGGAGCAACGGGCGGTCAGCCAGGAGTAAAGTCGATCTTAAAACTAAGAAACGCTACCAGGTGGATACCTATTTCTTAGCCTAGGATACTATACAAAAACTTTAAGGATTTATTTATGGACTCCTAGTTTGTTTTTATGGCTTTTGCCGTGTGCAGGCTTTACTAAGTCTATACATTTTTAAATATTTCACCTTTCTGATTTCGTTCGTAGTCGAAACGTTCAAAATGTCACTTTCGCACTGTCACTATTAGTGTTCAGTACTATCACTTCAGTACGTGAAAGTTTTAAAGTTTAAATAGGTTTTTACTTAAAAGCCTGGCTCAACAGTTTGTCCACTAAAACAAATTATTCTACAGAACGCACTTGTGTACTGTCTTGGCTCAAACTTAATAGTTTTTTGGCTTAATAAAAATTAATAACAAAACTCTGTATTTGTTATAAAAAACACAGTGACTGCAATAGTCAAATCTTTGCTACGTAAACAACTAATAATCAAATATACAATAATCAACTGTTCTATAATGTCATAATTTTTGGAATTAAAAAAATGTTTGTTGTGCGCGAACACAGCACTTCTACAGTGAGTGTCCCCACCAGAGATGCCATGTTCTATAATGCCATACTTTTCGGAATACAACATTTTTTTATTGTGCGCAAACACAGCACTTCCACAGTGAGTTTCCCCACCAGGGATGCCATGTTAATTGAAATGAAATGAAAATTATTAAAATCATGTCCTGTAGCATTTTTGGTATAATTTTTGGACTTAATAATGAAATTATTAAGTCCGGACCTGTGGTCTATTTCCAAGTCAGAGTTCCCATCACATATGGAGACAAGGTCAACTCCCCTTCCCATATTCTGATTAATTCTCGGAGGGGTGAAATCTAGATTGATTAAAGAAATTGGAGATCGAAGGTCTCTGATAGGTTTTTTTAAGTTCAAGCGAACTGTCATTAAAATATGTGTGCAGGGAATCGCGCGGTAAACTAGCATTATCGAGCAACATTTTATTTTGGTTAATTCCATTTGTAGAATCTTTTTTAAAAGTTACATTTCGAGATTTAGATTTATAATTACCACTAGTAAAAAGTACTAGTTAATAAAAACACACACCACTTGTGTAAAACCGTATAATCAAGTTCAAATTAAGATTAACACACAAAAATGTCTAACACTAAACTAACTTAATAGTAGATATTCCATTAAACGTACTCTGATAAAATATATATTTTTAAAAGAACAGTAAACGTAAAGAGACACCTATTCATTTATCGTATTTATTCTAGACTGCCTGAAAAACTAAAAACTACTCAATACACTCAGATTACGTGATTTCTTGTATATACAAAAACAACAGCTCTCGCCCGAGACGTTTGCTTCGTCATCTGTTTGATATCGATCGACATCATCCAAGATTGCATTATCGCTGGTACGATTAGCTTTTTGTCCGGGTATTCACATTCGGCCTTCCTGGCTGGATGATGGCCTCAGTCTGTACTAGAAACTTTTTTTTTTTTTTACTTTGAGAAGTTCTGGTCTCGACAGCACAAGCTCAGAGACACCCAAAACGGTTTCTCGCTTACAACTCCCGACGGCCTAAGCCCAGGGAAACCCAGGGTCAGTATCATCAGATTACAATCCCGACGGCTACTTTTACATCGAACAGGGGTATCAACGCCGATTTTATCTTACTCCACATCACTGAAAATGATCCACTTTTTCATTTGCTCTGCAGCATACACACCTGTATAAGGGATTCTCGATCTGGTTGAACCAGGAATGTCGACGTTTTCGTACCGATCATTTTGAAGGATTTTGGATATTTTAAATGGTCGCTTCCACTTTGGCACTAACTAACTTAGGACTCTTACCGGTGCTGACGATATGGATGATATTTTGACAAGGACCAATTCACCTTCAGCAAAAAATTTCGGGTGTGCTCGGTGGGAATCAAAACTAGCTTTCTGGCGATTCTGATTTTGTTGGATGTTATCACTTATTGACTTTCGAAGATTTAATACGTCCACGTTTTCCTCGGATATCAAGAATCCTGCGTTACGAGGACCAGTGCGATCACCTATCAATGCTTCGGACGGTATTGTCCCAGTACCTATATTCAAGGTGTTGTTCAGCCCCAACTGGATGTGGTCCATTACCACGTGGCATTCCAACAGCATTATGATGTAGTTGTATTTCCCTTTCATCACAAAATGTTTTAAAAGCCTTCGAGATATAAGCTTTACCCCTATCACCGATTATACGCTTAGGTACTCCAAAAACTTTTATGACGTTGGCAATTTCCTCTACCACATACTTGGCCTTCGTATTTTTGACCGCTTTGATAAAGCAAAATTTAGTGAACGCAACTACAGTGACAATTACATAACTATTGCCACCTTTGCTTTTACAAAATGGCCCAAGATGATCCACGGGTTAGGTGTGAAATGGGCGAAGGATTTTTGGTATAGGGTGTAAATATCCAGGTCGTCTGCCAGAGGGAGTCTTATGATACATGCAGTTTATTCAAGCATCAACGTACTTTTGTACAAATTTTCTCATTTTCGGGAACCAAAAACGACTAAAAACTCGGTCATATGTCTTGTCGAATGCGAAATGGCCTATATCATCGTGGTTATATCGCAAGATTTGCCATCTACAAGCCTTTGGAAGTACTGCCCGGTTTCCATATTCAGTGCGACGGTATACCAATCCTCTACGTATTTCGTAATCATGAAAAGTAGATTTGTTTAGGTGACATTCACCAGATTGAAGTATCCTTTTAATACTGCTTATGTCTTTGTCTGCTTCCTGAGATGCCAGTATCCAATCATTATCCGAAAGAATAGTAGCATAGACACCTTTATTGGAGTCTACCACTGGGTTCCTGCTTAAAGCATCCATGTGCGCCATGGGCGTCCCTGGTCGATGCAAGATTTCGAACGTATATTCCTGTAGATCTAACATCCATCTTCCTATTCGGCCATTTAAATCCTTCTTTGTCATAGCACTTCGAACGGCGGAACAGTCAGTATAAATCTTAAAATTAACTCCAGTTAGGTAATGTATAAATCTCTTTACGGAGTTCACTATGGCGAGTGTCTCTAACTCAAAAAAGTGGTATCGCTGTTCCTTTGGTGACGTGGTTCTGCTATAATAACCGATGATTCTTTCGTTTCCATCCTCAATCTGTACCAACATGCCGGCTAGTCATATTCTACTACCATCTGTATATAATAAAATATCTTTTTGGCTGTCAAACAAAGTTAAGATGGGAGATGTCATCATATATTCTTTGAGGCATTGGTAAGATTTTTGCTGTTCCTCCGACCACATCCACTGTTTACCTTTCTTTAATAAAATAGTAAGAAGTTTAGCCTTTTGAGCAAAATGTGGTACAAACTTTCGAAAATGTCCAATCAAACCCAGAAACTGTCGGACATGATGAACATCCTTTGGTACAGGAAAATTTTTAGTTGATGTTAACTTCAAGGGACTTGGTTGAACTTGCCCATTTCTCACAACATAATCTAAATAATGAATTTCCTCGGTAAGAAAGTGGCACTTTTCCAAGTTTAGGGAAACTCCATGTTCTTCTAAACGAGTTAAAATTAGTTTTAACGTTTCCAAACCTTCCTCAATCGTTTTTGAAGGGATCAAAATGTCGTCCAGATATATTAGGGCTTTTTTAAATCTCAGGTTACCAAGGATCGTATCTATTGCACGTTGAAAAACATATGGGGCATTAGTTAGCGCAAATGGCACTTTAAGGCATTCGTACTTTCCATCCGGAGTAATGAAAGCAGTTATTGGAATTGATTGTTCCGAAAGTTTAATTTGGTGATATCCCGAACGACAATCCAAACTTGTAAAGTATTTTTGACCAGCCAACCTATCTATAAGGTCTTCAATTATCGGGAGGACGTAGGTTTCCTTGACCGTTTGTTTGTTGACCAATCGTAGCTGCCCCGACTTCTTCTTTACCATAATAACTGGTAATGAATGGCAAAAGATGACTGTGATGGTCTTATGGTTTTATTTTGAATAAGTTCATCGATAATGTTGCGTAAAGTGGCTTTTTCAGATTCTGCTAGCCTATAGGGCCGCTGCACGACAGGAGAATCCGATTTTAACTTAATGGTCATTTCCACCCCGGAAATACAACCTAACATAGATGTTTTATCTGAAAAACATGTTGGAAAGCTTCCAACAATAGTTTTGATTTGAGATTTAATATCAGGATCGTCAACGCCTGTCCTGATAACTTGAGGTTCACATTAGTGTACCGGACTGACAACATTTACATGAAGAGTAGGACTGGAGAACAACAGCTGGTGACCTATGCGGGAGTATTTAATTCGACAATCTTCTGTAAAATTCTGGCCTATGACCATCTCGACTCCAGATATACACCTTTCCACTATAAGTAACTCGATTGCCAAACTAACAGTATCCAATGAAAGCATACACGACACCGTGGAACAAACTTCAATTTCAGACCCCCCAAAAACAGTTAAGACCATAGGTTTAGGGAGACGAATGATATTTAACTTCAACCTTTTGGCCAAACTTTCAGTTAATAACGAACACTCGCTACCAAAATAAATAAAACACTGAACTTCAATTGTTTCATTAATTCTAACCAATTTATAAAATTTATTTTTGTCACCCTCTCGTGATATCAAGAGCACCTGTTTGTTTTCTCTAAAACTGTTTGTACTGGACCCTGGCTTAATTTCTTGGGTTTTCTTATTCTTTTTAAAACAATTACCTATTGTATGGCCAATAATACGACAATAATTACAATGTAATTTATTGCGAATATTTTGCGTTATAAACTGTGGACAATTATAACGCTTATGCCCTGGTTGTTTACATTTATAACATAGGTTACTTTTTTTTAAATCGCTCCTATCACTAAAAGTAAAAGAATGTACAACAGTTTTTTTAAAAATCGCCGGTTTTTGATTAGTGGCGGTAAAAGTCCCTGGATCAAATGATTTCAAATATATAGGTAACTTTGAAGGATCTGTAATATTCGCTGCTTTAACTGCAAATTTTATATTTTGATTGTCCAAACTACCAACTATAAGATTAACTTCATCGTCGCCACTTAAATTTAAATGCATTCTACGAATTAATGACAGCTTTTCGAAACAATATTCATAAAGATTTTGACCATTTTTAGGTTTTAATGCTAACATTTCTGTCATTAAAAAGTGTAAATCACGTGTAGAAGGAAACGTAGCTATTAAAAGAAACTTCCACTCAACCCATGATTTAGGGATAGTGGATAGACTTGTATACCAAATTTCGGCAGGCCCTTTTAGTTTATTAACCGCTAAATGGCAGATATTGATATCATCCCCAATTATATATGATAGCATGCTCGTCAATTTTTGCGATCCATTCGTTTATATTATGAAACATTGGATTAAAATCAGTGATATCAATATCTTTAATTGACATGCCAATTTTAGGCCGCTGCTGGTCGTTTTTAAGCATTTTGACTATATCTAGCAAACCTGAATTATCTTCACGTGGAGGCGGCAATTCCGGAGTGAAAGAACAGGCAGCATTGGCACATGGTTTCACTTTAATAATTCTTTTGTGATGATCGTAACCGTCACTTGAAGAACTCGAGGAACTAGAGCTACTGCTACTGCGACGGTGTTGTCTATGCTTTCTTTTTCCCATGATGACACACACACTCACTAATTACAGTTTTTCACCACCCAATTTATTAATTATCCCACGTTTCTGATAAAAAGAACTAGTTAATAAAAACACGCACCACTTGTGTAAAATCGTATAATCAAGTTCAAATTAAGATTAACACACAAAAATGTCATACACTTAACTAACTTAATTGTAGATATTCCATTAAACGTACTCCGATAAAATATATATTTTTAAAAGAACAGCAAACGTAAAGAGACACCTATTTATTTATCGTATTTATTCTAGACTGCCTGAAAAACAAACTAAAAACTACTCAATACACCCAGATTACGTGATTTCTTGTATATACAAAAACAACAGTTCTCGCCCGAGACGTTTGCTTCGTCATCTGTTTGATATCGATCGACATCATCCAAGATTGCATTATCGCTGGTACTGTTAGCTTTTTGTCCGGGTATTCACACTAGTTAAGGAAGTGAATTTTGGAATTTATCTGGCCCGGGGCACCTCTATGGAGAGGTCCTCCATGTGAGTGATTCCTGAGAAAGTATCATATTTGTAATTACGATATATTAAGTCATGTTTTTCGTAGCGTCGGGGAGCTTTATATGACAAGCTTGTCAGGCACCAACCACTCACCAGAGGAACTTTAGGATGGTCGTTCCCCTCGCCAGATGAACGTGTGAGCTTGTGCTCAGAGAGGGAGACGGTGTCGCTGGGCATAGAGATAGCTGTCATGCCTCGGGAACCACCACAAAAATTGGAGTGTCCATGGCAGACAGTTGAAAAAATTAAATTTTAAAAACAAAGTTCGGATTTACCGAACAAAACAATTTAAGAGCAACGGGCGGTCAGTCAGAGAATTGTCAATCTTAACTAAGAAACTTAGCCTAAGATACAATACAAAAATCTTAAGGATTTATTTACTTTAAACTCCTGTGAAACTATGGCTTTGCCGTGCGCAGGCTTTACTAAGTCCATACACCACTAAATAACTCACCTTTCGATTTCGAGTCGAAACGTCCAAGAAATCACTTATGCACTGTCACTTTTGATGTTCAGTAGGTACTTTATAGTTTTTTAAAACTTATGAGTTTTTATAAAGTTCGCTCAACAGTTTTTCACTAAAACAGGCAATTTCACAGAATATACCTGTATACTGTCTTTGCTCACTAATTAGCTTTTCGCTTAAGTTTAATTAACAATCTGCAAACAGTTTAGTCTTTTTACGTAAACAACTTTGAATCAAAATACAAAAATTAATCTTAGTTTAATTCGAACTAAATAAAATGAATATCTTTGTAATTAATATTAAAAAATACGTAAATATGGATTAATTATGTATTTAATAAAAATATGAAAAAAGTAAGTATTAATAAAACTGTAAAAAAGATCAGAAAAAGTAATTAACTAATTAAAAATTCAAAATTTCAACTAAAAAAGATATTCTTAATTCAAGCTTGTCAACCCGATCTAATTACCCACCCGGGTCACTCCGCTTGGGATATTAGACGCGAAAATTGTCAAAATGTTAAAAATTTAAATTTAAAAAATAAGCAATAATATTAATAGTTTATGATAATACTAAATATATAAAAAAACGCAAAAATATATGTATCATAAAATCAGCAATAAATTCAAAAATATAAAGAGCACGGTTTTTCTAATTGTTCCTTAAAATAAACAGTCCTCCTCACTCCCTCCTGAGTGAGAACTTCGGCAACTGACGTGCTAAGTTCTCTGGAGGGATCGTTTAAGTTTAGTAAGAACGGATCCACCAAACGTACTAAAACTAAACCCTATTCTATCTAAACAATATCAAGTTATCTTACAACAAATAATTGTTTAAACAAAGTTACGTAAGTTTAGAGAAAATCCAATAATTGTTAATGAGTCAAAATGAGTAAAAAATGTGATTCGCCCAATCAAGGGTACACCACAAAAATACAAGTCAAAATAGAGAAAAAATGTTACAAGATAAATGTCAAAATATGCAGTCAAAATCGGTAATTATTCCACACAAATTTTTAATAACAGTTTTAACAAATTAGTGTGAGCAAATCAAATCAAAAATTATCAGAGTAAATACTTTTAATATATAATATATATATATATATATATATATATATATATATATATATATATATATATATATATATATATATATATATATATATATATATATATATATATCAATAAATCAGCAATAAAATATTCAAAATTATAAGGGCACGATTTTTGCTAATTGTTCCTTAAAATAGACAGTCCTCCTCACTCAGGAGAGGCTGAAAACTTCGGGAACTGACGTGCTAAGTTCTCTGGAGGGATAGTTTAAGTTTAAGAGAACGGATTCACCAAGCGTACTAAAACTAAACCCTATTCTAGCAATACAAAATCAAGTTATTTTTACAATGAATATTTGTTTAAACAAAGTTTTAAATTAACGCAAGTTGAGAGAAAATCCAATAAATTTTATCAGTCAAAAATTAGCAAAAAATGTGATTCGCCCAACCAAAGGTAGATCACAAAAATACAAGTCAAAATCAGTAGTTATAAATCCCAAATTATCAAAGTCGCAAATTTTTAATAACAGTTTTTTCAAAAATCAAGTTTTACAAAGGGACAAATCAATGAGCAAATCAGAATTAAAAATATGAAAGCAAATATTTTAAAACAAAGGTTGAGCCAAAGTTACGTTTCAAAAATTGCAATCAAAGTTAATATTTATACCTGAAGCACAACAATTTAACTATTACACTAAAAACACTTGTTAGAATTCAATGAGTTACTTAGATCGGAAACTTGATCTGGAGAATTAACTAAAGGCTTGATAAGCGCTTAAGAGAGGGAGACCAGAGACTTAGCTTACCTAAACTTCTTCGCGCAATTTTAACATCCAATCTTCTTTTTCTTCCAGATGCCTCCTACTAGAGCATAGATCAGGAGAACCAGACCTAATCGCCGAAGACGATCTTCACAATCTAAGCCCTACTCGGAACCTTAGTGCAATGGAACCTTTTAGTACAAAGACCCGGTGAATTTCAACGTTGGGAACGATAGTGCAATGTTCGTTTAGTTGTGTTCGGCTGTATCACTAAGAATGACAATTAAGAAACGCACAAGTTTTACTGCAACCGATGCTTAGGAGGGCTATTGAAACAAGTGTCACAAGAGCTTTGTTTTTGAATATTTTTTTAATTTGGTTTTTTTCCCGTAAAGGTTATCACTTAATTTGCCTTTTGGCCAAGTTTCAGATTGTCAAAAAAATTCGTACGCTATTAAAAGTCTGTTTAAAAGTTGTAATTTGATTAAATAATCATCAAAGTTTGGGATTTGATATAAGGTAGATCTCGTCATTTGGAACGTTTTATCAAGAGTGACTTTTTCTGATAAAGTTACTACTTTGGGAGATATGGACGTGGCGTCCTTTTTATATCGGATGATCTCAAAAACTTTCTCTAGCTGATTTTTCCCTCCAATAAAAATATCTTTTTGAAATTTTTATAGGAGGTGTCTGTAATTAGTCACTTTCAAAGGTCCTTACGGCTCTTGGCTAAACTTAAAGGGAAACAATTTATTTACGATTAATTGCTGAAAAAATGAATTTAACGCATTTTCCAATTTAAATCATGAAACTTTAAAGTTAAATATTTCGGGTTTTCCTTGATGGATTCGAGTGATTCTTTTTTGTACTTGTTTCCCGCGATAAGGGCTTTCTGGAAAACTGTAAAAATATTAAATTTTAGATTTTGTAAAAATTAGGTCAAGTTTATTTCTGTAAGAATTAATTGAGATATCTGAATAATTTTGCATAGGCGTGAAGAGCGCAAAAAATTAACTATTTCTACCGAGTTTTTTCCATCATCTTTTTCTGTCCTGGAGGCTTACTGAGGGTTACTTGCTTAGTCTCCGGGGAAGTTATTTTTACTTTAGGTTTAAGTGTTTTAGTTTTAGATTTTAATTTAGTTTGTTTGCCTTTAGTTTGTGGTTTTTGAGAAGTTTGAATATTGATTTGCATTAAAATTGCTATTTGTTGATTGCTGACCTGAAGGGTCGGAAGTTGCTCCCTCAGAATCAGAATTATTTGGGAACGTGTAAACACCATCTTCCTCGTCCGACGATAGGTTATCGTCATCTTCGAAGTTGACCTCGTTTCCACCTGGATGCTTCCGTAAGTCGTCCAGCTCAGTTATCCATTCACGTCCGTTGATGTTAACAACATAGGAGGTGTCTCCTAGTTGTTTAACAACAGTGTGCGGTCCTGTCCACGTCGTGGCGAATGTGCCTGGACCAATGGTGTATTTAGTTCTAAAGTTTACTTTGTTTCCGGGCGCAAATGTCACGTGAGGTTCGGTCTGTTTGTTGTTATATTTCTTGTTTTAATAGTCTAACTGTTTTGCATATATTCTCCTGTTACGAGCCTTCCTTTCCGGCTTCGTCAAATTTTTCCGCCAGAGGGCCTCAGGGGTGAACCATGAACCTGACCGAGAATTATGGAGGCTGGCGTTTCGCCCGTGGCTTGATTTCGTCTTGAACGTAAAATTTGTAAAGCTTTTTGTATCTGAGTGTCCCGTGCTATTTCAGGTTTGTTGTGTGATAAAATATGCATAACTTTTTTGAATTCTTGTACCGCTCAACAGAATTCGCCTAGTGGTGGTAAATTGCCGAAAATTCGTGTTTAATATTATAGCGATTGCACATGTTCTCGATGTGTTTTGAGACAAAGACCGGGCCATTGTCAGAGACTAGGATCTCTGGGCTTCCATATCTGGAGAAGATTTCTCCCTCCAAACATACCACATCCCGTGCCATTAGTTCCGGGAATGGCCTGGCTTCGACCCATTTACTGAATACGTCTTCGACTTGAAGAATAAATTGATTTTTACGTGGTGTCTCAGTATACGGTCCTAAGATGTCTTCTGAGATCATCTGAAAAGGAAATTTTGGGGACCGTGCATGCATAGGTGCATGAGGCGATTTCTGTTGTGTTTTACAGTTTGGAGAATGAACGTTTTAGAATAGTCGGGCCTGCTCAAAGGAGTTGGATTCGAGAAAGCTATCTTGGCTTCCTCAAAAAACTTGTCATGGACTAGTATTTCAGAAGAATTTGGGTTATATTCCCAAAGCCAGTTACAGACTCCAACGAAGCTCTGGAACTGTTTTTTCGTTTGGGGTTTTTTGAAATTTAGGATCTGGGAAATGGGTTTTTGTTGTGAGATGTTACACTCAAAAATGAGACGAAGATGGTGTAAATGTTCCTCAAGAGAATTGCTATAATAGATGGTATCATCTAAATAGACTTGGACAAAATCATGAAGATAAACGACTAAAACCTCAGTTGTCATAAGTTTCTGAAAGGTAGCTGGTGCTCCTTTCAGACCAAAGGGCATGACAGTGAACTGAAAAGGCTCCATCTGGAGTCGTGAATGCTGTTAGTTCTTTCGAATTTTCATCTAATAGAATTTGCCAGTAACCTTTCTTCAGGTCAAGAACCTAGAAAACCTTGGCTTGACAGAGGTTTTTGAGAGCTTCCTATATACGCGGAAGCCCTGAACTCTCGTATTGAGTGAAGTCATTTAAATCCCGAAAATCTACGCAGAGACGTTCCCTCACATTCTACCAGAACTGGGGGACTCGAATATGCCGACTGGAAGGGTTCAATAACGCCTGCTTCGAGCATTTTGTCAACGCATTCGTATAATATACGTTTTTTGATACGAGTTTAGCGGATAACATTTTTTTTTTACAATTTTATTTGATTTTAAGGTTATTACATGTTTTGTAGTTCCGAGTAATCGGTTGTATTAAACCAGTTTCGAAAATATTCTGGAACTCCGTGATCAAATCTTTAATACACTGCGGGTGTTGATCTGTTAGCTCAGGTAACTTAATTTCATTTTTATTTAATTTGGGTGGTTGACACCTATACACAGTTTTGCGATTTTCTGCCCCGAGATATACACAATTATGCTTGTAGTCAAGAACGCACTTTTGGTTACTTAGAAACGGGTGTCCTAACAGAATATCTTCACATAAGTTTTTTACTACAAAGAATTCCGCTTGAAAACTTGCTGACTGAATTTCGAACGTACAGTAGCAAGTACCTAGTACCTCAGCATTGAAGTGTTGGCCGCTAGCGCGAGACTTGTTGTCTCGGAGGTGTCGAGTAATTCAGGGGCTATGTGTGCTGACATGAGGTTTACACCAGCCCCAGTGTCCAAAAGAGCCCTAACCTTTCGTCCACCTATGGTGACACTCAATATCGGGTTTTTTACTTTTGACACTTTCTTTACCACGACGTGCGAGAAAGTTTTAATTTTATCATTATTATCTTTATTATCATTATTATCATTACTAGGAACCGCGTCACTTTCGCATTGTGCTGTGGGGGGTTGTGGAGTGTGTGTGCTGTGTTCGGTGTGTTTGTATATTGCGTGTGTGAGGAGTGGTGAACTGAGCTCTCCACGCCACGAATGACGGGAATGCCATTTAGTTGACCACCCTCGGGTGTTTGTGTAGAATGTGTTTGTGTGAGAGTGGTTTTAGAAAAATTAGTGTGCGGGTCGACACTCAACGTATAAGTTATAATACAAAAATTTTTTAGTTTTTCTAACTTAGAATCCTTTAAATTTTTATCATTTAAATTTTAATTTGAATTTAAATTTTGAAGAGGAACATCTTTTGTTAAATCTGATGATGATTTAATACTAGCTGCTTTTAGAAACGTCCAAATCCTTAGAGCTTTCCTCGCTGGATTTTTTGATAACGTTTCTTAGAGGTTTTTTTTTTTTTTTTTTTTTGAAACGTGGGGGAGGGTGACGCCCTTAATTTCCCTCACCGGGTTTTCCACTTCGGGAAAAAGAGGTACTAAATCTTTATGCCAAAATGTATTCTTTAAATTTGAAAGAAGTTGTTTATTATTATTTACTAAATTTGTGCATTCATCGGAAAAAAGGTCAAAGTTTGGATTCTGAGGCCTGCCCTGAATTAGTTTTCCGGACACTAAGAATCATCTTTTTTGGGGACTTTCTTTTTAAGTGTGGCTACCTGCCTCTGCAGGGCCTTAACTTGTTTTTGTAAGTTTTCCTCATTGGTATTGTTATTCTGATTATTATTATTATTATTACTGGTAGATGGGTTGGAAGGGCCATCCTCCCTTACCATGGCTACTTTTTTGAAGTTTTGTGTGTGTGGTTTGTTTTGTGCGTTTTGGGCATTAGTGTTTGTGTTTCCCCCAGATGTGGTGGGAATATTTTTGTGTGTATTCTGATTAGTGTTCTGAATGTTAGTGTTGGGGTTTTTCCTTGTTAACATTTTGTTGTTGACCTGAATTGGCGAAATTTCTATTATTATTATTGGTATTTTGATTTCGGTTATAGTTTGCTTGGCCGTTGCCAAAATCTTTATGCGTACCCTGTACATTGCCAAAATTTCGATTTTGGAAATTATTATTTGTATTGCGATTAAAATTGGCCTGATTTCTGTTGACATTATTTGGCCCCTGGCCCGTGTTGAATCTGAAACAAAAGTTTGAGTCTAGGATCGACACTGAAATTGTGTATTATTAGCATTAGTTTTATTTTGGTTTGTATTAGAATTAACATTTGTATTTACTTTTTGTAATACTATTTTTTGTTGATTTTGTACTGTATTTGCGACCGAGACTTGCGTTCCTCTGCAATGTACTTTTCTAGCATGGTTGTAAATTTATCTAAGAAGCCGAGTTTCGCGGTGAAACGGTCGCAAAATTGGAGCAACGTAATTTTGTAATTGGCAAAAGTATTGGCCCATTTGTGGGCTTCATCCAGCAATTGAGTTTTTATTATATCCAGCTGTTCGTCCAGATCGTTAATGTAATATTGTATGCAGTACGCGCTAATTGCTTTTAGAAATTCACGAAGCTCCTCATGCTCGAGGCCACTGAATGTTATTTTCAGTCTCTTGAGTTTATCATTTGGTTGTTGTAGGGAGCCAGGCACATTGCCATTTCCGATAGTCGGTTTGCAATTTCTAATTGCGTATTTACTATGACATTTTCGTCAAGTAGTATATTGTTTTGGTCTTGAGGTCTGTTTCCTCCTTCGAGACTGACTGAAGGTGGTTGCTCGAAATGTCGTTGGGTACGTAACGGGGATAGTTTCGCCCCCTGATGAATAAAGACAGGTTGGCTTTTGGTTTGGGTTGAGGAAGTAATCTGTCTATTTTTCCGTCGTCTCAGTAGTGAGGACGTTTGTTAAGCTGGGTGGAATACTCTCTAGTGTATCGTCCTTTCCATGATCCCCACCAGGGATGCCATGTTCTACTAAGGGGTGGTTTTGTGAATTAAAATTTTTTAAATCACAAAACCACTGACTGATTTAATGTACGTTAAATTAATGAGTCCGGACCTGCGGTTCAGTTCAAAGTCAGTGTCTCGCATATGGACGCGAGATCAACTTCACTTCCCGAATTCTGTTCAATTTCTGGGAGAGACAAGTCTAGGTTTATTAAAGAAATTGAAGACTGAAGAGATTCGCGCGGTAGGCAAACATTGTCGAGCAACATATTTTCTCTATCAATATCGGTTTCTTTTTGTCATTCATAAAAGTTACATTAAAAAGTTAGGTTTTTTTATTAATGAAGGTTTCAGATCTTGGATATTCTCTAACCCCGGGTACCTCCATGGGGATGTCCTCCACGTTGGCAGCACCGGAGAAGTTGTCATATTTATAATGTCTATAGGTTGCGTCATGTCGTGTGTAATGCGCGGGAGCCTTACGGCATGTCGGGCACCCACCACGCCGAGGAACATTAGGATGGTCGTTGCCCTCGCCAAACAAGAGAGTGAGCTTTTGCTCAGAAAAAAGGGTAGATAAACAACGCCTGTTTCTAAAACCGAACGTTGTAATGTACTCGATAGCAGCCGCATGCTGTACTCGATAGGGCAGGACAGAGAAGGAATGTACGCGCTAGTGTGGAAGTATTACCGCTCTTTCTTGTACGCAGTTGGCACGCGGCGGCAAAGGATTAGCTGGAGATTATTTAATTTTATTCCTAGATAATAATTTTAATTTGTTTTGAAATGTAGTGCCATAGATAATAGTGTGATAAACCATTTGGTGTAAATAGTGTGATTTCTATTGAACAATATTATTAACATTAAACATGAGTGAAGTGCCAAAAAAACGCCGCAATAAGTGCACCTTTTATGACTGTTTTAACAGTCTAGCAAACATAGCTAATGTACATATGTTTAAATTTCCAAAAAAAAACAAAAATTTCGAAGGAATGGGTATTAAAATCAGGTAAGTAGTATTGTAAATATAACTTTTTCTAAAAAATTGCCCTAATTTACACAACGTTAAGAGTACAAAAAATCAAAGTGGCGGCAAATGGTTTTTAACTAAAATTTTAAGAAAATCAATTGCTTGTTTGTGCTGAATTTCATATTTTTAGCTTCGATAGTTTTGCAGCGACGATTTTTTAAACTTACACTTACAACTTCAAATTTCGATTTTAGCCTTACTCGCATTCTCGTATAGGATAATATAGAGGGGCGTCTCACTTCGAGAATGGGTATACAAACTTTCAGAAATACTTTAAGGGAATGCCGGAAATACTATTAAATATTGAGGAATACGGCAATACTCAAGAATATTAAGGAATGCTCGGGAATAATTAGAATATATTCCAGCCAATTCAAGCAGTTTAAATTAGTATATACTCATTTCGGATGTTGTATTCTTTGTTATTTTATTATGTCTGAATACAGGATGTGTAAAAAAATGATAAAAAGTACACAATAGTTTTCGTAATCGGAAGGGACTGCGATTTGCTATAGTACATATTATGTATATCCGTGAATGTGTTAAACATAATGTTAAAAAATTCAAAATAATATAAATGTAAAAAAACAATTATAAAAATATTTTATTTATACCTAAACTAACTGAAAAGTAAAAAATAATTAAGGTTATATAAACACAAAACTTTTAAAAATTTGAAAATTTTCTTAAAACCTTATGGCGTGAGACGTGATCAAAGTTATTGAAATATCGCCTGAAACTTTTAAGAAAATATTCACATTTTTAAGAGTTCTGGGTTCATGTAAGTTTTTTTTTTACTTTTTCGTTCAATAGTGTATTAATAAAAGCTTTTTTAAATATGTTTAACATTTTCTTTCTCCTGCTTTCAAAAATGTATAGTTGTTTGAAATTTATTTTAGCAGTTTTAATAATAAATGTAATTAAATTTAAATTACAAAATCTAAAATGCCACGAAAAACATAAATTTATATTTAATATTGTTAATAAAACCTAAAGTTTTGAGTTTAATATGGTGTGGGTCATAATTTGTGTGCTTGAAGAAAAAATAGTTTTGGCGGTTATAAACGTAAAGTCAGATATACAGGTTATTCAAAAAATAACGAAAAAGATTTCAAAAATAAAAATTTTCAAAAATGAATTTCTCGCGACGACAGTTTTAAAACCCACTCACAAGAAATTGTAAATAACAGGTAAATAAATGTTTTCCATATTCATCATAGTTACTTTCTAAACCCGAAAAAAAAACTGATTTTATCGTAAAAAGGTTTTAAACTAAATATTTCCTTAACTATAAGTAATATGAAAAAACTTAAGTTATCTTTTATTTACAATTTTTCACAGCCTTTAAAATTCCGTCACAAAAATTTTTGTTTTTTTGAAATTCATAGTTTTTGAAATTTACTTTTTTGTATACTTTGAACACCCTGTATATCTGACCTAAAGTCAAATACTGTTAAAACTAAGTGTCTCATATCTTGCATACTTTTTTTGGACACATATATGTTTATTTTTTTTAAATACGTTTGTATGTGTATTGGTATTGCTGTATGTACAATAACAATTAAAAAAGATCCGTAACTTTGGTTTGTTGGAAACACTTAAAAACACGTATACAAGAAAAAATTAAATACTACACCAAAATTTTATTCCAAATTGGAGGGATTCGGCATCTTTATCTTTTAAACACATAATAAGAATTATGCAAAATTAGAAAAAAACCGAGGAAAAAACCCTAAGCATAAATAAGGGTACTTATTGCCGTACCGCAAATGATTTTTACGACCTGCCGGCGCCGGCGGATGACTGTAATAAAATTCAAGTAATTAGGTGTATAGTTTAAAGTCGTTATTTTCCTTAAACTGAAGCTATTGGGTGAAGTTTATTGATAAAACAGAATAAAAATAACATTGCAAACTGTCAAAACCGCGATGAAAAAATCGTTAAATGGAATTTTTCGCTAAATTGACCTAGGCAGATACCTACCTACCTCCTCATTTTGAAAAAAGAAACTTTTTTTTATCATTTAAGTCATCAGACATCAAAGATTCTTTCGGTTAATTAAAAATACGGTTTGCTGTTATCTGATTGTAAAGAATGTTTGTCGCTTAACTTGTAAGAAATTGACCAAAAAGGTAATTTTGCCGAGTGACATTTTATAAACTAATATCAATTATAAGCTAAAAACACCTATTTTTGCTTTACCTAAACTGCTGGCAACCTCAAGTGCATAAAGCAAAATTTTAGTATAAATTTAAAGTTATATCTCAGAAACGAAGCGAGATATCTTGATGCGCTTTTTAGGGTATTATCGTGCTTTCTTTTAGATTATCCCAAATATTGAAAAACTTTTATAATTTTAGCAGTTTTGATATACCGGGTGGTTATATAAAATAGTGATTTTTTGTACAAAATTTCATCTTAGCAACAACCAAAATTATTAGATTTTTAATTCGTTTGACTTGATTGCTTAGGAGATTAAATATAAGAAACAAGTTGGTAGATTTTTCGATATTCCCCCTAAATTTTGAGATATGATTTTTACTATGAAAATTTTGTTTTATTTTATGGTTTACCCTGTAACTTTATAAATTAAGAGTCCATCACTTCGATAATTTTGGAAATCGGTTTTTACCATTTTTTTGATAAAACAAACAAAGCTTTTAATTTCTAGTAAAAATGAGTGAGTTTTTTAATTTTTTAGTAGTTTATGTTTTAAGTTAAAGTATTCTAGTATGCTAAAAGAACATATAGTTTTATAATGATTTTTTAATTTGCCCAGTCATTTGGTAATTTTGGTGAGTGAGAATGCCTTTTGGGTTTATGGTAGCAATTACAAATTGATATCGAAACAAGAGCAATTTTTTATAATTTTTTTCAGGTAACGTTGAGTTGCTGCATATATCTCCTGATAGCCTAAATAAAAAAAGTGGTATGTAGTAACCATTTTAATGAGGACGACTTTATTAATAAAATCGAAATAAATAGAGTATTTCGAATAGCTATACCGAGAAAATGTAATGAACCTAATCAAGATCAGCAAACAGCCCAAGAATCACCGAAATTATTAAAAGTTTTAACAGCAGAAAAATTTTATGGAAAAATTACTCCTGAGAAATTACCACACGAGGCATCTAGTAGTGTATCACCTTGTACTTTAAGTCCAAACACTCGCTGCGTAATGAATACTATAAGTGATATGCCAACTTCTCGAAAAACAAAAAAATACTAGACCTTGTCATTTTTCTTCGGGCAAAAATAAAACTGTAACACAGCTAAGGTAAGGTAAATAACAAAAACATAAATTAAGGCAAAAAAATTTATCAATTGAAGCGTAAGCTAAAGAAACAAAATCTACCTCCAGAAGGCAAAACCATTCTTGAAGACTGTGTGTTCGAGTCAAAGCACGCCGCAGCTCTCGTCTCTATGCAGACCAAACATAAAAAATGCCAAGCATGGACAAAGGAGGAAAAGGATTTCGCCCTGCTCACATATTATAAATTTCCTAGTGCCTACAATTACTGGCGAAATGTGCTAAAAATTCAATTACCTGCTGCAAGCACGATGAGAAATTGGCTAAGTGAATTAGATTGTTTACCCGGTTTTAATGTGCCAGTAATTCAAGAAATAAAACGAAAAGTTGAAACTATGTCGGATTACGAAAAAGTGTGTTCGCTATTATTTGACGAAATAAAAATAAAAAAACGTAATGAGTACTCAGCAAAGTACGATAAAATTGAGTGTTTTCACGATTAGGGAGGGTCTAGTAGAAAGACCAGTTCGGGACACAAATTTTACTTTTTGGTGGTTCATTCAAATTGGAAAATGCCCTTTGCATATTTTGTATCTGGAAATACTGCTAAAAATACAGAATTAAAAAACCTTATAGTAGAAGGGATAGAACATTTATTAAATGCCGGTTTGAATGTCATGTCAGTTATTTGCGACCAAGGTAAAAACAATCAATCAAATATACTCAGTATACGATGTTCTTCATTTAATAAAAAATGTTCGGAATAATTTTATAAATAATGACTATTTAATAACAAAATCGTGAGTTTTTCTGATATTGTTGAGACCTATAAAATTGACTTAAACAGGTCCACTGGCAGAAGTCTAATGAAAATTACGCAGGCGCATATAAATCCCGATAGTTTTCAAAAACAGAATTGTAGTTTAGCCACACAAGTATTTAGTTTGTCTATGGCTTCTGCTGTGCGTACTGCTTATCAGACTGGAGAAGTAGGATCAAAAACAGCTTTAGATACAGCAGATTTTTTAGAATTTGTGAACTGTGTGTTTGACACCCTAAACAGTAAAGAATTATACTCAAAAAACCCATATGCGTGTGCTCTTTCCCCTTGAACGACCTTTAGTTAGGGAAACGATGGAAAATGCTATTCCAAAATTAATTGATTTTCAAAAAAATTAAGGGTCCTGATAAATATACCAGGCCTGATTGCTTTGATGGCATGATCCAATCTCTAAGGGCAATTTAAGCATTGCATGATGATCTTAAACAAACAGCTCAGCCTATTTTATATACCAGTCGATTAAATCAGGATTCCATTGAAAATATGTTTGCATGTTTAAGACAAAGGGGAGGGTACAATCCAAATCCGACAGTTAGAACATTTCGAACAACTCTTCGAATTTTTTCTGAAAGTAAACTTATTAAAACCTATCATATCTTCTTCAAATTGCTTGACAGATGACGACATTAATTTAAGTATTGAAAATAAACCTCGAAATAGACCAATAAAGACAGTTGGTATTGTCCATACCCATACAGACCAACAAAGCATTATTGACGGAGAAGGTTCCGTATCTAGCAGAACCACTACAAGTAGTAGCATTAACGGATCAGCAAAAATCACATTGCAAGACTGTGCAAATACTTACTTTGCTGGGTACTTAGCCAAAAAAACTATAGAAAAATATGGCTGTGAAAATTGTAAAAATGTTTTAATTAATTCTAATGTAGAATTAAGCGACAAGCGTCAGTTATTAATATTAAATAAAACATATAAAATGTTTCTGTTGGTTTAAAAACTCCTTCTGAAACATTATCAATATTCGTACGAAAATCACTTTTAATCATTAAAAGAGTTCTTGACGAATATCCTCACAACAATAATATTTTTAAATCCATCCTACATAAAATATTAAACATTTTATATAATAAAAGACTTTTTATAAAGGATGATATTTGCAAAAATCACATTGAATATTTAGTAAATTTGATGATACGATGCAAAATATACAAAGAGTGCAAATGGCGAACAAGCTTTTCCAGAAAAACCTGACCTAGGAAAAGAAAATAAGACATTTTACAAGGGTTGTGGGTTTTTTGCTTTTTTTTTTCTTATTTCGATAAAACAGTAGTTTAGTTACTTTTCAAACATATTTTGTTTAATATTCGTAAGAGCAATAAAACCTATGTGAGTTTCTCACTTTCGAAAAAAAATTGTAAATAGATATAAACTCGTTACAAACGAAATTTTTTACCAACTTTAACAACCTGTAATTTTTAAAGTTTTCAATGGATTTTGAAAAGCAGACCAGATTTAAAAAGGTCTTTTCATTGGCTTTTAGCTCCTGAGCAAAAAAGAAGAATACTAGACCAGTAATATTGGTTGATCTGTACCAGTAATTTAAAAGCCAATGAAAGACCTTTCAAAATCTGGCCATTGAATATTTAAAAAAATACACAGTATCGAAGTTTATGTGCAGCAGTTTATATATATGTAAACTCACGATAAATGTTTTGAAAAGTAAAATGGAAACCTTATTTTTTTTACTAATCCTGTTTATAAAACAACACGTTCAATATTTTTTTAAAAATTTCCGTTTTTGACTGTTTTTCAAAAAAATTGCCCATATTGCTCAAAAAAATCTTGGAGACTGCGAAAAAAAAATAAGAGAAAAATTATTGTTTTATAAATAGGACTATAAAAAAAATATTTGTAATTATGTTATTTAATATATGGCGTGTTTGTAAAAGAACTGGTTTTTTTATTCCTTAGCTATTTTGTTTTAAATAAATACTGCATTTTACAAGATATAATTGCTTTTAAGGTAGTATGCACATATAACTGTTTTTTTTTAGATTTCGATGAAATAATTTGTATTCATTCTTAATGCCTATGGACGTCATGTACCAATTTTCAGTTTTTTTACTGTACATTTTTTTAAATTGTAGTTTACATTGAGTATAATATGGCCAGGAGTGGTTTCTATCTAATTGCAAAATTTCCATTCTATTCTATAGATTTCCATGATTTTTTTTTACTTGTAGAATAGCCATCAATTAATAATTAGTCGTATTAAACATAAGATTCTACCGTACGGTTTTTACCAAAATGAAAAACAAAGCTGTTAGTAAAATTGTTGTTCTTTCATTTGGTACCGTTGTGTAAATTATGAATGGAATCTTTAATGTAAATGACACAGAAGAGAAACTGATAGCTCTCGCATCGAACGTCAAGGCCGAATTCAATTAAAATTAATTATTACCTTTTTTTCTGGTGACCGACCGATACTTGATTTTTGGTCGAACCCGAAACTTATTTACATAGGCATAAAATTATAAATATCCATTGCCCTTTGAGAAATAGTTAATTCTTATCTGGTGTTAATTAAAGCAAATACAACAATTATTATTTATCAAATTATCTAAAATATATGTAGTTTCTTAACATAAACATTAACAAATCGGTCAAGCTTTAAATGCTTACTCTACAGAAACTTTAGCCGGCCCGGCGCGGCGTCCTTCCTAGTTGTACATTCGATATATTACATCGGTACATATATTCTAAAAAAATCCTAAAAGAAAGCACTAATAACCAGAAATTTAAAATTTTTGATATTTTAGATTGAACACAAAATTTTTGAACGAGCCTCGTATATCGTTGTTTTCGATGTAACTATCGCATGACCTTCGACCAGCTAACGCTCAGCGGTTTTTGTCGCTTTAATTGCAAATCGTGCGACATCTAGATGTTTTAGCCTAACCGTGCTTGCCGCTATGAAATTTCGGTAGCCCATTAGCGTTGAGGATCTGTTGGTTTATCTATGGTCGTACCTTCTACGGGAACCACCACAGAAGTTAGAGTGGCCATGGTAGACAGAATAGAAAAATTTAAATTTAATTAATCAAAGTTCGGATATACCGAACAAGATAAATTAAGAGCAACGGGCAGTCAGTGGGGGGTAAAGTCGATCTTAAAACTAAGAAACGCTACCGGGTGGATACCTATTACTTAGCCTAAGATACAATACAAAAATCTTAAGGATTTATTTACTTATGAACTGCTAGTTTGTTTTTATGGCTTTTGCCGTGTGCAGGCTTTACTAAGTCCATACACGTTTTTAAATATTTCACCTTTTTGATCGTAGTCGAAACGTTCAAAAGGTCTCTTTCACACTGTTACTATTAGTGTTTAGTACTGTCATTTCAGTACTTGAAAGTTTTAAAGCTTAAATAGATTTTTACTTAAAAGTCTGGCTCAACAGTTTGCCCACTAAAACAAGCGGTTCTACAGAACGCACTTGTGTACTGCCCTGGCTCAAACTTAATAGTTTTTTGAATCAATACAAATTAATTACAAATCTCTTGTATTTGTTATAAAAAACAAAGTGACTGCAATAGTCAAATCTTTGCTACGTAAACAACTAATAATCAAATTTACAATAACAACTTAGCCTTAATTCGAACTTACTAACTGAATCTCTTTTTATTAATAATAAAAATACTTAAATACGAATTAAAAAGAGTACTTTTTAAAATATAGAAAAAAATGAGTATTAATAATAATAATATTAAAAATCATAAAAGTAATTAAAAAATTAAAACTCAAAAATTTTAAACTTAAACAGATATTCTAAATTCAAGCTTGTCAAACTAACTAATTATCCACCCGGGTCACGCCGATTGGGATATTAGTCCGCGAAAAATGTTAAAAGTCGTAAGTTTAAAAAGTAAGTAATAATATTATAAGTTTATGATAATCAGTAATATAAAAAATACGCAAATATATATATATATATATATATATATATATATATATATATATATATATATATATATATATATAAATCAGCAATAACATGTTCAAAAATATAAGAGCACGGTTTTTGCTAATTATTCCTTGAAATAGACGGTCCTCCTCACTCAGGAGAGACTGAAAACTTCGGGAACTGACGTGCTAAGTTCTCTGGAGGGAGAGTTTAAGTTTAAGAGAACGGATTCACCAAGTGTACTAAAACTAAAATCTATTCTAGCAATACAAAGTCAAGTTATTTTTACCATAAATATTTGTTTAAACAAAGTTTTAAATTAACGCAAGTTGAGAGAAATTAATAAATTTAATCAGTCAAAAATTAGCAAAAAATGTGATTCGCCCAACCAAGGGTAGATCACAAAGTCAAAATTAGAGTAAAAATGTTACACGATAAGTATAAAAATATTACAGTCAAAATCAGTAGTTATAAATCACAAATTATTAAAGTCGCAAATTTTTAATAACAGTTGTTTCAAAAATCAAGTTTTACGAAGGCACAAATCAATGAACAAATCAGAATTAAAAATATCAGAGCAAATATTTTAAAACAAAGGTTGAGCCAAAGTTACGTTTCAAAAAGTGCAATTAAAGTTAATATTTATACCTGATGCACAACGATTTAAGTATTACACTAAAAGCACTTGTTAGATTTCAATGAGTTACTTAGATTGGAAACTTGATCTGGAGAATTAACTAATGGCTTGATGAACTCTTAGGAGGGAGACCAGAGACTTAGCTTACCCAATCTTCTTCGCGCAATTTTAACAGCCAATCTTCTTTTTCTTCCAGATGACTCCTACTAGAGCATAGATTAGGAGAACCAGACCGAACCTCCGAGGACGATCTTCACAATCTAACCCCACTTGGAACCTTAGTGCAATGAAACCTTCCATTACAAAGACCCGGCGAATTCCAACGTTTGGAACGATAGTGCAATGTTCCTCTAGTTGTTTCCGGCTGTATCACTAAGAAGGGCAATTAAGAAACGCACAAGTTTTACTGCAACCGATGCTTAGGAGGGCTATTGAAACAAATGTCACTAACGCGATTTAAGTCGATCTGCTAACGAGTCAAATTTCTGTCCATATTTATATGATTTCTCCGTCGACGTCACGGTTAAACCTTTTTAACCGCTCTAGACCAATGGCAGTCATTTGAGGCGGAGTTCCGTGAACGAAACTGTCGACAATTTTCCTCAGTCTTTTGCCAAAAATTTTAGTGGAAAGATCTCCCGGGATACTTTGAAAACCCACAAGAGCTTTGTTTTTGAATATTTTTTTAATTTGGTATTTTTCCCGTAAAGGGTATAACTTAATTTGCCTTCTGCTCAAGTTTTAGATTTTTCTGAAAACCTTTTTCTTTTTTGTCGAAAAAATTCGTACGCTATTAAAAGTCTGTTTAAAAGTTGTATTTTGATTAAATAATCATTTTATCAAAGTTTGGGTTTTTTTTCATTAAGGGTTTCCTAGATATTGGAACTTTTCTGTAGGACCTGTTCTTCCAGGGTCTGTTTTCCTAGTTTAATTTGATTTTTCCTCATAAAATCTTATTATAAAAAATGTTTCTTTTCAAAAAGGCTAACTTTCTGCGAAAGTTCATTTTAGATATTTGAAAAATTAATTTTTTGTTTTTGTAAGTCCGATAATTGAAAAAAGAACTTTTGTAATTTTTTACATATCAATTTTGATATAAGGTAGATCTCGTCATTTGGAACGTTTTATCAAGAGTGACTTTTTCTGATAAAGTAACTCGTTTGGGAGATATGGACATGGCTTCCTTTTGATATCGCATGATCTCAAAATCAAACTTTCTTTAGCTGAGTTTTCCCTCAGGAATAGAGATATCTTTTTAAACATTTTTGTAGGAGTCCCTAATTAGTCTCTTTCAAAGGTTCCTTACGGCTCTTGGGTAATCTTAAAGGGAAAAAATGTATTTACGATTAATTGCTGAAAAATTGAATTTAACGCATTTTCCAATTTGAATTATGAAACTTTAAAGTTAAATATTTCGGGTTCTCCTTGATAGATTTTCTTTAGCTGATTTTTCTCTCAGGAATAGAGATATCTTTTTGAAATTTTTACAAGAGGTGTCCCTAATTAGTCTCTTTCAAAGGGTCTTTACGGCCCTTGGCTAATCTCAAAGGGAAAGTTTTTTTTTTACGATTAATTGCTAAAAAATTGAATTTAACGCATTTTCCAAGTTGAATCATGAAACTTTAAAGTTTAATATTTCGGGTTTTCCTTGATGGATTCGAGTGACTCTTTTTTTCCACTTGTTTCTCGCGATAGGGGCTTTCTGAAAAAGTGATTTTTTTGTAAAAATATTAAATTTTAGATTTTATAAAAATTAGGTCAAGTTTATTTCTATAAGAACTAATTGAGATATCGGAAGAATTTATGCATGCATATGCGTGAAGCGCGTAAAAAATAACTATTTCTACCGAGTTTCATTGTCCTAGCTCAATTCTAAGTATTTTAAATTTTAGGTTGAAAATTGGAATTTCGAGGGACGCCAACTAAGCAGGTTAAGCGAAGTTGGTCAGTCATAGCGCGTCCTGTGCTATGATTGGTTGTTTTATTTTTCATGGAATTATTGCGATTTATGCTTGGTTTTGTCTTGACTTGGAGATTTTATCGCCTACGAGATGATTCTTTGGTCGAATTTCCATTGTCTATTACGTGTATTATTAACATAGGGTATGTTATTCTTTAATTTGGCCTTATTTTTGGTGCTTATTTTGTAATTTAAATCGCAAAAAGTTGGATATTACAACATATTTAATCGAGTTCGTTAACTCAGCCTTGTCGCCGAAGGTTATTTCTTTAAGCTATGACCAATAATATAAGATTACTTCGAGAGACTCCCCTCTTAAAGTTAAAGCTTAAAAGGGATAAATACGATTTTGCTGCTTCAATTTAAAGTTGTAAATGTAAATTAACAAACATTTCTGAAACTTGTCAAATGTCTAAAAGAAACAGGGGCTCTCGAAGAGTTTTAAAGCAAGTGAAATTAAAAGAAAATAAAGTGAGAGAAGAAATTTCCGATGGGTGTCCTATTTGCTATATACCTTTAAAAAATGAGGAAAGACCTAATTCTTGTGATCATAAATTTTGCCTTAACTGTTTAGTCGAGTGGACCGTGGACAATTTTTTAACGTGCCCATTGTGTAGAAAAGAGTATTGCTTTATCATTTTGTTATTTAATTTTGAAACCATTCCTTTGCATTATTGCCAACTTATGAAATTTAAAAACTTGAATCTTAGTGAAGTGAAAGTGTATTTTAAAAACATTTTAACTCTATAAGCATGGCTAATGTGGACGAAATTTTACCGGATGAAGTATTGGAAGTGGTGAACATTTATGACTGTGTAAACGTCAACCTTGCTGAAGGAGAACGTTTGGAGCTTCAAGATGTAAATAATTTTATTTCAAATGACATTGAATCGGGTGATTCAGATCTAGAAATTGGCCAAGCTGAAGAAAATGCAACGGCAAAAAAGGCGTTAGTACCGATTTTTCGTGAACGTGTATTGTTCAAACTTATGTGATAGTTCGTACGGTATTAGACATAAAAAAAATACATTATGTTATTTTTGTTATTACATACATCAATTGTCTCTTGGAAATGGTTCTCATGAACATATAAACACTCATTATAAACGAAGTGTTAGATATTCAGATTTAGATATTAGATGTGCAATTTGTTCGAAATCATTGTATAAGATGATACTTCCAGACATTCCACATTTTTTTGTGATGTAAATACAATTCAAATAGAAGTTGACGAAGTTCCAAAAACGTAATTTATTTTTTAGTTTGAACATTAAAAAGTATTGCCTATAATCTGGACTGTTCATATGTTTATGGTACTGTTATATTAAGGGCTGATTTTTTAATCTCCGTATAATTTTATATACCAACAATCGTTTCCACGGTAAATATTTGAAGAATAAAATTATTTGGGGACGAAAATATTGCCCGTAAACATATTATTTACAATTTAAGACATGCTTGTAACATTACATCTACAACTTTAAATTCACTTGCAGCTAATACGAAATAAAATATTGAATGTTAGTTTTTTTTTATTTATTTTTATACACACACCAATAGACATAAGAATAACATAGCTTTGAGTGCCGAAGAAAGTGGAGTAGAAACTATTAAATCTGCTTTTGATAAAATAATCATATCCTACAGAATTTTAGCAGAAGCATTATATGTAAACATTCAACTGTTTTTAAATGATATATCAGACAAAATTAGAAGCTTAATAGAAAAATTTCTTGAAACACATGCATGCTTAAAATTAAAATTATTTGGCATTTACTTCAATCCTAGTAACGGAGTTCACGAAATCAAGTTATTCAATATTCCTTTTAAAGTTATTTGTACCAGCTCAGATATTATATCGAACATCAATGAAATATGTGAAATAATAGACCGAAAGGCTGATTATTTAGCAAAAAAAGTTTCAGGTAATTTTTTAAATATTTTAAAACCATTTTATATTTTATTAAAAATCATAAAAAATCTAATATATTCTAAACTTTTGCATCTAGAAATGAATTTCAACAAATATAATCCACTGCGATCTTCTTGCTACATTCCACTACCGGAAGAAATCGAGTTTAAGCGAGCTGTTATTAACCTTGGAAATCAGGACCATTATTGTTTGGCGTGGGGTGTGATAACTACTATATGAAATCCAATCATATCCGCACTTCGAAAGAATCTTGGATACTTTAAAGCTTATAGCTTTAAAGGACGGATAAAAATTTGAAAGACAAAACAATATATCGATTAATATTTATTCTTTGGAAAAAATTAGAAAAAAATTTATGTTTAGTTATGAAGTAATAGGCCCTCTACATTATTCAAAAACTAAAAAACCAAACCATATTAATTTATTATTAATTAGTGATGATGATGGGAATTTTCCCTAATGTTATATTTGTGATTAATATCAAGTAAAGTTTGAAAACATAATGGAAAAAAAATATCTATGTGATGGATGTCTTCAGTATTTTAGTTCAGAAGAACATTTAACTAGACATGATACTTTTGACTGCGATTTTGTAAGAATAAATTTACCATCAAAAGATTACAAAGAAGACACATTTGGGAAAAACGCACCGGGACATATTCCTAAATTTGAAAATATTCAAAATCAAATGGAAGTTGCTTTTGTCATATATGACGATTTTGAATATGTACTTAAACCTGTTGATAGCCCGGTGATGTAGAGATAAGTTTAGATAAAACTTACACTGTAAAAAAATTTGAACATGTATTTTATTCATTTGCATATTACTTCAAATGTTCGTTTGATGATAATGTTTTAAAGCTAGAATTATACAGAGGACCTAATTGTGCTCAAGTGTTTATACATTTTCTAGAAAGGGAGGTTCATGACATATATTAGGTATTTGGGAAACTTTAAAAAAGTGGAAAAATTAACTGAACTAGAAAAATTGAGCTATCAGTATTCAAGCGAGTGTCACATTTGCAACCAACCATTTGAAAATGATAATGAAAAAACGGCAGACAATTGCCATTTAACCGGAAAATATAGAGGAGTTGCACATTCCTTGTGTAACTTAAATTATAAGCAACAGCATTTTATTCCAGTCATATTTCATAATTTAAAAAATTACGATTTTTATTTGTTTATAAAAAATATATGCCACAGTCAAGAGCAATTGTCGGTAATAGTACAAAATAAAGAAAAATATATTTTCTTTCAGAAACCTATAGAAGTAGACAATTATTATGACCGAAAATTGGGATTGAAAAAAAAGAAAGTATATAAATTTAAGATTTATTGATTCTTTTCAATTTTTACCTTATTCCCTTGCAAAATTATCTGAAAAACTAAGTGATAATCAGTGTAAAGAAGTTCATATATATTTTACTGATATTGAAACCTTTCCGACTCTTCTGAGAAAGGCTATGTCCTTGAAGTTGATTTAAAGTATCCCACGGACTTACGTGATGCCCATAATGACTTTCCTTTTTGTTCCGAAAATTATAAACTCCCCAATTCTAATTGAACAAAGTTAATACCAAATTTTAAAGATAAAGTCAAATATGTAATTCATTATACACTTTTAAAAAGTGCATTGAACATGGTTTGAAATTAACTGGGGTACATCGAGTTTTAGGGTTTACTCAGTTACCATGGTTAAAACCGTATATTGACTTGAATACAAAACTACGCAATGAGTTTAAAAATGAATTTGATACAAATAATTATAAATTAGCAAATAACAGTATATATGGAAAAGCTATGGAATATGTCGATAAAAGAATGGACAGGTTAGTTACACAAAAAATCGCAGAATAGATGGCGCAGAAAATCTAATTTCCAAACCGTACTTTAAAGATTTAACAGTGTTTTCTGAGAATTTATTTGCAATCCAAATACAAAAAGTTTTAGTAGAATATAATAAGCCAATTTACGTAGGATTTTCAATTTTAGATATTTCAAAAACTGTAATGTATGATTTTTTTATAACTTTTTAAAGGTTCTTTTTCAAAATAAAGTTAGACTTTTGTGTTAACACACACAACGCAAGAGCAGGCTTTTACTACACTTCATATAATGATAATTGCAGATGTTTTTACTGTGGTGCAGAAATATTTGTGTGGACATATGATGACTGTCCTATTGATGAACATTATAAATATTTTAAAACTTGCGACTGGGCTGTATGTTTGTGGTTTTTGAAAAGTAGAAAAAACAAAGAACCATATGTATTTAAATGTACTAATGACAAAATAGGCACCTATAAAACGATGTTTTGTATATTGACTTGTTTGTTCAACATTTTTTATTGATCAATCAATATTTAAAGTGTTAAGAATAATTACTTATTTTTCCAGAAGCATTAAATTTTTTATTTTTTATTATTATGTACGTATTAAAAAGTACTAATGAAATTTATTATTTATAAAATGATTTTATATGTTTAAAAGGTAAATAATAGATTTTATGACAATTAATTTCAGTATTTAATGTATCTCTTTTTTCTATATTTTTACCATTTTGTGACTTATTTATTAAAGTGTGCTAATAAAAATTGTCAATATTAATATTTTTCTCTATAATTATTTGTTTTCCAAAAATAGTTATTAGTCATTATTTGAAATGTAAAAATGTAAAATGTATTTTGTATTATTGAAAATTTTTGCAAAAGTATTTAAATTTAAGTGTCCTTATATATTATATATATTATAACCATTCTCTTCTTGGTATTATATTAAACACATTACCTTTATTTAGTCTAGTTTTTTTTATTATGCATACCCATATTTTACTATTTTTTTATTAGCAGATAAAACAAGCTAATAAAGACAGTAATTTTTTCAAAATTTTATATTATTATTATAATAATAGGATTTTTGACACTAACTGGATTCAAAAATATGTAGAAAATACTTCATGCGAATTTAATTATAATTCTACTCATTTTCATGGTAGAAACTCCGATTTTGGTCATACATATTATATATTATAATAATTTTATTGGTATTTTTAAAATTAACTTCTCTGGGGTGTATTTATTACCAATAAATAATATAATATAATAATAGAATAAATAAGATAATATAAGTTCTAATGCAGAATAGTGGGGGAATTGATATAAAACCGAGACATGTTTTAATAAGTATTTAAATTGACAAACAAAAATCTTTTTTGGCTTTTTCGCAACTGAATAAAAATGTTTAACTTTAAGTTAATTGAAACAAATATTTAATTTAAATAAGATTTTTGTTTGTCAATCTAAACGCAACAAATAATCTGAACACATTCAAAAAGTATTTAAATATAGCAACTACAATGTTCAGTAAAACTACCAAAGCAAGTGTATATTCGTTAAATTCTAAAATGAACAGTGAAAGTGAAGTTTGCAAAAAATTCACTGAAAAACTTATTAATTTTAAAATTTATTATCTGAACAATTGTGCCTCAAAGTTTCTTCGTGTTGGATTGCGATTAGATGATTTTTTATTAGTTTTAATGAAGAAGATTGGAAGGAGTTAGCGATATATCAGGGAGTTATAACAAGTTATTTTTATACGACTGGAAGTGGCTCGTTTCCGGTTATTATTGGTGACATTACTTTATATTTTGAAAAAATTAATTCTACTCCTAATATAAAAATTCAAAAAGTGGACGGAGTTTATGTTTCTCTTGCGTGTAATTCCATAGGTAAATTATGGGAACTGCAAGAACTTGTTGAATATAGGCTTAAAATACTTACAAACCAAGATAAGTACTTCAATACGTATCAAATTTCGAATCTCAATGAGGGAGGTAAATTGATAATGAATGTATATAATGTTCTTAATCCAAGCCAAAACACCAACAGTGAAAATGTTAGTACAATGTTGGAAATGTTAATAATACATCCATGCGAATTGGAAAATAAGCTAAAGAGAAATACCGTAAAAAGACAATATTATGAAGAAATCAGTGCATATTAATGAAGCTAACAATAAAATTTATTTATTAGTAAAGTGGAAGTTTGCATAAAGGCATACTCGAATATATGAATATCAAAAGTTTTATTTAGACAGGATACGATTTGACAATAGAATTTTGGAGTACGAAAAAATTATTAGCAATATTTTGGGTAAAGAACATAAAACAAAGTATTTAAATAAATATTTGAAATAAAACAATTAAGTACTTGTTAATCTTTTATTTGTATATAAAAATCAAAAATATATAAAAATATATTACAATACATCTTTTTTAAGAATCCAAGAATTATGAGTTTTATCTAATCCTAACCATTTTACTAAAACTTTATTTCCTTTTCGTCTTGAAACTTTTTCAACTAGGTAAAAATTTCATTTAACCAATTAGAAGCGTAACCCTTTGTAAAAGCTTCTCTTTGTTTGCTAATTCGGACATAGTCACCAATTTTAAATTTTTGTTTTCTAAGATCAATTGTATTCTTATATGTATAAGATGATGTCAGAACTTCTTTTTCATTGTTTTTATTGATTTCAGATGGTTTTTTTTCCAGTAGTGGAATGAACTGTATTATTATTGGTTTTTACAATTTCGTGTAAAATGTCTACCCATTTATGATTTCCACGTAAACTAACCTTTTTTTACATTAGAGTTTTTATGGTTCTATTTACTCTCTCCACGACTCTAGCTTTCATGTTTGAGTACGTATTGTAATGGTTTATGTTAAAGTTAACCATTAAATTTTTAAATTTTTTATTAAAAATCTCTTTTCCCATATCAGTTTGTAGATTTTTCGGTTTATATTTTGCTGTCTGTAATATTTTTTGCATCGCCAGAGTTACATCATTTGCAGACTTTGATTTAACTGTTTCTACCCACAGAAATTTTGAAAACACATTGATAACTACAAGAATGTATCTGTATCCTTTATATGATTTCCAATATGGTAACATTTCAACTAAATCATCTTGCCATAGATCATTTATTCCTTTTACAATAATTCTTCTTCGTCTATATTTTTTTCTGCTTGGTCTATGAAGTTCATTAACAACATCTTTAATTCTATTGCTCATGTCTGAAATTGGACAATGATTAAGTTTCAATAATTATCGGACATTTTATTACTAATTCGCCATAAAAAGTTGGTATAGTCACACTATCTTGAGGATGAAAACTAATTGTATCATTCTGGTTGATATATATTCGCTTTCCATATGGAAAAGGAATATTGTTTATTTTTAATAAAACCGCATCTTTGGGGTACTCAACTTTGATTATTTCACCTGAAGTAAATGGAAATTTATATATTGATCTTCCATCTTGAAGTAGTTGATAACTTCTTTTAGATGCATTATAGGTTCCAATAAAGGGCATAACAATGTTATAAAACAAATTTGTTTTGGCGATGTTAACAACGTTTAAAATTTGAGAAGAAACATTTATGTTTAATTTATTTTTATCTCTGATATATGTGATCCAAATTTGTCAATCGACATATTGGCATGAAAGTCCTACGAGGAATAAATATTTTGTTGCAATACAGTGTTTTTATTTAATTACTTTTGCCTCCCTAAGTGCTTCTAAAATTGACACAATTTCATTTTGATGGCCTGTATTACCCGCCATTTGCGATGATACAAGTAGTTTCAATCTTTCAAATATTTCATTAATATTTTCGAAATAAATGTAGTCAATTTTTCTGTTAGATAAGGATCGTGGTCTCTGAGGAGGTCTTAACTTGCTTAAAGTACTGAAACTAGAGATACTTGAAATGCTAGATGCAGAAGATCTTGTAGGTTTAATAAGGTTTTTTTCTATTAAATATGGTTTAATTATTGTTATGTATTTCGGATCTGTGGTTCCTTGAACTTGCTCTTTGGGGTCATAATTTCTTTTGTAAACATTTGTTCGTTTTAATAAGTCCATATAATTTTCTACATCATCAAGTTTGTAACCTTTAGGATCTTTAAGAAAAAGTAGTTCGTACAACCCAGTAGTTTTCTTATAAATTAGATCTTTAAGTTTTAAGTTTTCATGTTTAAACTCATCAGTAAAATCTCCGATTTTCCATTTTTTTAGTAAAGGGTCGTGAACAAAACCATGTGTATAATCTAGTTCACGACTACCCTTAATCGAGTCATCAACAAATGATCTTACGAGTGGGTGATTTACTTCGAGATACGTATCGTAAACGTCACCTCTTTTAGTTAATTCAAGAATTTCCTGTCTTATATCTGCTGCCATGGGTTCAATAAAACATGATTCGGATGGACGACTGAGTTGAGTACCAGTTGGTTCATCTAAGAACACATCTTCATTATAATTTTGTAAAATGTCTTCATCTTGTAGAAATGATGCAATATCATGAGGAAGATATTATAAATATTAGTTTGTCTTCTTCCTGGTCTTTTTTATGTAGTTGAAAAACTAGGTTTGCCGGTTTTTGGAGTTAAAAAAAGTGATGGTGAAGTAAGTTCTCGTTTTACCAAGGGTTCGGTTTTTATTGTTTTAATTAATTCTTGCAAAGGTTCAGTTATTGGTTTTAATTATTTTTCTTTGTCGAACTTTACTCTCTGCTAAATCTGATTTTGGTGCTTGATATTTTCGCTTAACAGCTTTTCGAACTTCTACCAGTTCCTTTGCAACTTTTACATTCATGTTGACTAAAATATGACGAGTCATAAACTATAGTTGTAAAGGTTAGATATTATATATGTTTTAAAAATGTATAAAACTGTCAAATCCTTTTCGATATCTCCCAGATTTTAAACAATAATCCTTACCAATAACTAAAAACTCATAGTTAGATTTCCAACACATTGAACACATTTTTTAAAAAATTTCGAATGACATATCTGAGATGACATGATCATCATAAACATATTTTAAATTCGTACCATCTTGTCTAAAAAAATTAATAAATTTGCAATATTTCTAATTAGTTGTTTTGGAATTGAAGAATAAGTTTGACACAAATAAAAGCAATCGGTGTTTTTATGTCGTCCAAAAGAAAAGTAATCTCGCATAATACTTTGGTTACAGCAAACAATATCATCAAAAATTATTACAGAGTTGGGTTTTACTTCGGCAGGTGACACAATGTCTTCTTCGTTTGTCGACTCAAAATATCCTATTTCTTTAATAGTCTGCATTACGTTTCTTAAAAACTCATATTTCGTTTGGTACAAGGATTTTGAAAAAATATATACATTCTCAAAACGTAAACCATTTTCTGATATTAAAAGAGAAACAACCACATTGGTTTCTCCTGAACCAAAAGGTCCTACAATTAAAGCTCTTTTCGAACACCCCTCAAATAACTTTCCATGCTTTTTAAAATTATTTAAGTTGACATCATGATTTTTGACTGGCAACGAGAAAGATTGTTTTTCTAACCACATTTTAGGAAAATCAATGTGTATCTGAGAAATATCTTCAGGTTTTTCATTTAAATATATAACCTCAATTAAGTTTTAGTATATATAAAATGGGTAGACGAAGTAGATGTAGACATATTAGGAAGTCAAAGGTCATGACGAGAGGTGGTTAGTTAATCACTTTAATTAACAAGTTATCATTCGAATTACACATTCCATCATACAATTATTGTTGTCCAGGACCCAAACTAGGTAAACGGCTTGTTAGAGGAGATAAGAGCAAAAATCCTTTAGACGAAGCTTGCAAACAACACGATATTGCTTACTATAAATTTTCTGATTTAAAACATTGCAACGAGGCGGATCAGGTATTGGCATCAAGATTCAAGTCACCAATCGGTGAAAAGGTTGCTGCTCTAGGAATATCTGGAATTATGAAAGCTAAACCAAGATTGGGAATGGGGTTAAGAAAAGGAAGTGGAATAAAGTTAAAAAAAGGAAAAAAGGTTCAATCAAAAAAAATTCTTTTCAGTCTGCAGTTCAAAAAGCTAAGAAAGGAATAATCGGAAAAAAATATAAAAAATTACGTGTTGCAGCTCAAGATGCGTTGTCTTTCATCAGCAATTATATAGAAAAAGTAAAAAATCCCACAAATCGAATTATCCCAATTCCAAAAACCAGCGGAGTTTTACCATTAATCCCTCTTTTTGCAGGATTATCTGCGTTAGGAGCAGAGCGGTAGGGGCTGCTATACTTGCTTCAGCCGTTAATTCGGCGAGGAGCGCTAAAAATAAACTTGAAGAACAAAAAAGACATAATAAAGTTATGGAATAATTATCTATTAGAAAAGCTTTATTTTTGCGTTCATATAAACAAGGGTGAGGATTATATTTAAAACAAAAAAAAATTAAAGATGCTGCCTTCGCGTCCAGAAATTACAAATTCCAAATTTTCATGGTGTATTTATGCGGAATAATAAGCCAAACGTTATCAGTAAATATGAAACTGGTATAAATTTAGATAATAGTAATGGAGCAGGCACACATTATATTAAAAATGATAAAATTATTAATTATTTTGATAGTTTCGACAATTTAAGGCCCCCTTCAGAGATTATAACCTATTTTTTAGCGATGGTAGCAAAAAGAAAATTATATATAATCATAACTGTTACCAGTCTTACAATTCTTCAAATTGTGGTCAACTTTGTCTGACATTCCTTTATAAAAACACACAATAGATAATCTCAGAATCATTTAAGACAATACGTTAGAATGTCCTTCACAATAACGCTCTCTGCTCAAGGAGCAACGTTCCATGCGGATTTTAACCCTCCAATTTATTTAAATGTTGACTCAGTATATGTTATAGGTTTAACTAGATTTGAAACTTTTAATGCTATTCCAAATATTGATGAAAAAAATAATACATTTTCCTATGGGGATGGTAACGATTTTATTGAAATCTCTCCCGGAAGCTATGAAGTTCAAGATATTAAAAATGTTTACTAGAACAATTTGATAAAATAGGGATTTCGTTTCATTTATTTGCAAATAATAATACTCTACAATCTGTAATTAAATCTTTTACAAATATCACATTTAAAGAGGGTAATATAGGCAAAATTTTAGGATTCAAAGATCAGGTTATCATAGGTGATGAAAAGAGTAAACATTCAGTTGTCCCTACAGAAATTATAAAAGTTAATTTACTATGTATCGATTGCAGTATTGCTGAAGGTTCCTACTTGAACGAAAGACCCGTTCATATTATTCATCAATTTTTTCCGAACGTCTCTCCTGGATTTAAAATAATTGAAAGTCCACAAAATATTATATATTTTCCTGTAACCGTGAAAGTGATAGACAAAATTACTGTAATAATATTAGATTAAAATGGGGAAATAGTGAATTTTTGGGACGAAACAGTTACACTTAGACTGCACATTAAAAAACTTGATTAATAATGGTTATATTATACAACAAAAATTTTAGTATTCCAAATAAAAGTGTTCAAAAAACATATAATAGGCAAAAATTAGTCAAGAAAAAGATTATTAGACGTGTTAACGTTAAAGAGCTAACAACTGCAAATAAAAAGTTTCTGGAGTCTCTAGGACTTAAACTTTCAATATGAATATACTTAATGTTACAGAAAAGTTTTTAATTGATAATTCCATCACTCATTCGGAAATTCATTCTTATGAACCTTATTTAGCCACCAAATTAGGAAATAATGATGAAATAATAATTCCCGTCCATGAAATTGAAAACAACACCCTTCCTTGTCAGAGTTTTCTTTACATAGAAAGAAAGTTAACTAGAGAGAACGAAACAGTTTCTAAAACGTTGAATTTAATAAATAATGGAATTGCCTTTCTTTTTAAAGAAATGAGATACCAATTAAATGGTGTTACTGTAGATTCGGTTAGAAACGTTAGTATTACATCAACTCTAAAAGGTTATCTTTTATTTAATGAAAACGAGGCAGCTAAATTACGAAATGCAGGCTGGTATCTTGTTAAAACTCTTCAAACAGGTGCGACTACGACAACAACTATAAAAAAGTAATACTAAATTCGAAACAAGAGCTCATACTTGTTAGGTATAATATCGATAACAATGCCATTTCAATCACAGAAGCCAAGGAAAACCAAAAAATTACTCTTAACAAACTTACATGGAATATACCTCATATATCAATAGAAGTCTATCATCAAAATCACTAACAAAAATTATAGATAAAAATACTGATATAATAATAGCGTTTAGAACTTGAGAATTAATTGAGTATCCAGAACTATTAAAAACTAATAGACACAATTGGCCAGTTAAAACCTCAACCCGAGTTGAAACCCCCCGTCATGTTATACTGGCATTTCATCAGGAAAAATGGAATTAGAAAAAGAGCAATACGAGTCATTAAATACATAGGCTTAAGGAACATCAAAGTATTCTTAAATTCTGAAAGGTATACTTATAATGATCTCATATTAGATATGAGTAAAAATAAATTCGTTATCTTGTATGAAATGTATTCCAATTTCCGCAATACTTATTATGGAAAAACAGAAGAACCATTATTTGATCCTCTCGTATTCAAGGAAGAGGCCCCCATTGCATACATTAATTGTTCTCATCAAAAAGAATGTTTGCAAGCAAGACCTATTGTAATGAGAGTAGAATTTGTACTAAATAAAGACATAGAAAAAGACACAACAGCGTATTGTATAATATTACATGATAAAGTTTTTAGTTACAATCCACTTACTAAAATTGTCAAGCAACTGTAAATTAGCTACGCATGCGAGATTTTTACCTCAAAATTAAATTTAATTTCTAAATATAACCTGCAAATAACAAAAGAGTCAATTATTACTAGACGTTTGACAAGAACAAGTGACTAACTGATAATATCACTTCGAGTAGGAGAGATAGAAACTTTTATCAGAAAATTAAGATAACTCAAAAAGGATATTGAAGATTACTTAAAAAAAAAACATTTATCTTTAAGAAATTTTCTAAATTAAAAATGTGAGGTTAGTATTAGACATTCGAGGTTTTAAGTACGAAGAAAATAAATGTATACCTAAAGAATTAGCAGCTTACGATGGAAACAGAATAAGTCACTATATTTTTAAACAACCTTTTCCTTTAAACTTTCTTTCGCCTGAACAACATAGGCAAGCTATTTGGTTAATGAAAAATTATCATTGTATATCCTGGAATTCTGGACATACCCCACTTCATCAATTTTCAGATATAATCAAAGAATTGACGGCGGATACTGAATTTGTTTACGTTAAGGGGAAGGAAAAAACTGAATGTATAAGAAAGTATTCAAAAAAGCCAATTATTGAGTTAGATGAACAACCAGTTTTAATAGCATCTAAACCTAATGTTTTTATCACTGTAAATCATTATGTATGTGTGGACTTTCAAACGTTTTATACTTGTTTGATAATTTTTTTATGAATGAATAAAAATAATATTAGCTTTATGTACTTTTTTTTATTTAAACTTATTATAACATAACTTTAAAACTATATTGTATTTCTAAGCTGTCAATATCAGCAAAAAATTATTTTCCGTTTTTGTTTTCTAAAAAGTTTTACACATTAGCGCTATTTTTTTACAAAATTCGGCATGTTCTAAATATTTGTGACTTTTCATTAAATCTTAAGCATTCAGGTTATCATCATCACCAGCAAAAGCTAAATATCTTGAGCAAGGTTCTGACATAACAAACTCTTCAAGCACTTCGGTCACTAGTTTTTCTATCACAATTACACAATTTTCTGCCGCTGATATTTCTTTTAAAACTGTTGAATTTTGAACAAATTTTTTTAAACTTATGACCTCACTATAAAAGCCTAACTTTATTTGTTCATGCACAAATTCTAACAAATCAAAAATGTTTAAATAATCAACACACAACGATACTGCCTTTGATTAATCTTCTGAAACTTCGGAATAAAATAAAGAAAAAGATGGTCTACTTCTCATTTGATGCTCATTAATTTCATATAGTAATTTGCTAAATTCACTATGCAGTTCAATTGTTGATGATGTTAATTCGTTATTTTCATTATTAAATGCCATGTTAACACTGAGCTTAAGTGGTAATTCTTTATATTTAATGTTTCTGCTAGGCTACTATTTTAACAGAGGGGATAACCTTCTGCGGCGAGGCTAAGTTAACGAAGTCGATTCAATAATTTCCATTATTAGGGAATTAGGCATTTGTCTATAAGTTGGGAATTTGAAGTTTCAATTATCTATCTATAATTGATTTTGTTTTGTATAGGTGTACAAAACGATTATATTCCTCTGTTAATTGTTCTGTGTCTGGTTCGTCTTGACTTTCGTCTTCCCCTTGGGGTGTTTTTTTGCTAGTTGAAGGTCTGTTGTGTATGTCGTCTTTATTAGAAGCAAGAGTTTTGACTGAAATTTCGCACATTCTTGGAAATGGTGGATTTTTATTCGAGACAGTGCGTCGGCATTTTTGTTAATTTTGCCGGGCTTGTACTCAATTTTGTAGTCGTATTCCTCAAGCTTCAAACGCCAACGGACTAAATGACTTCCTGGATTATTCAAAAGAGCCAAGGTCGAGGGTCGACGGTCTATAATGAGGACGAACTTTCGGCCGAAGAGATAGGGTCTGAAGTATTTGACGGTCCATACTATAGCGAGTAATTCTCGTTCTATAGTTGAATATTTAAAAGTTAAACATTCTGAGTCGAAGTTGAAAGAGACATCTTTTTTTATAAGTTTTGTTAAAGATTATGAGATCTTGGCCAAGTTAGGGATGAAACGTCGATAATATTCTGCTAAACCTGAGAAGGATTTAATGTCTTTTGGAGTACTGGGTGTCGGGAATTTCTGAACACAAGCGACTTTGGAAGGATTTGGTTTTACTCCGTCTTTAGTAATGAGATGGGCAAGTTAAGCTACCTCTTTTCTTAGGAATTCGCATTTGTCTGGCTGAATTTTTGAATTAGCTTTGCGAAGACGTTTAAATACTTCTGTTAACCTTAAAACGTGTTCATTGATTATTGTGGAGTAGACGATAATATCGTCTATATAGTCTAAAGACGATCGTTCAGGATGCCTAAGAGAATGTTTTCCATAACTCTCTGAAAAGTGGACAGGGCATTTTTCAAACCGAAAGGCATTTGAATGAACTGATAGTGTCCATTCTCAACAGAAAAGCCTGTTTTGGAGACATCTTTGGGGTCTTCTCCATTTGATAGAATCCTGAGGCTAAATCGAGAGTCATAAATTACTTACATTTTCCAAGCTGGTCTAGGAGGTCTGAAATATTGGATAGCGGGTACTTATCATCAACACTGAGCTTATTGAGCTTGCGGTAATCGATTACAATGCGCCATTTAGGTTTTCCAGACGCGTCAAGTTTTTTGAAGACTACCCAGACGGGGGAGGCCATGGAGAAGTCGAAGGGCGTATGATGGCTTAGTCTAACATCTTATTTATCTGTGTTTTTACTTCGTTCTTATTAATTTGAGGGTAACGATATGATGTTTAGATTTGTTTCAGAGTTAAAGTTGAGAATCGTTGCATTACATGTTCCTGGGTCAAATGGCTCAATAATCATTTTGAAAAAGTCTACAGTTTTAGGCATTCCATTTGCATTAACGATTGCCGTAAGGAATTCGTCACGTTCATTTCCTTTAACTAATGTGTTGGGTAACCTAACTTTTTCTTGTTCTTGCATGAAGAGTACAGAGTCCGTATTTATAAGATTACATTTTAATTTAAATATTTTTTCTGTTATACCTTCGATGGAAATAACATTAGGTTTTTGTGTAGTACAATTATCGTTTTCTGTGTTATTATGCGAATTGGTTGGCATTTTCACGGTTGTTACTTAATATAAAGGCATTGTTTTAAAGTTGGTAATTAGTTCTTTCGATTTTATATCAATTACGCATTGATAATGGTCAAGAAAATCCAAACCAAGGATACCATCGAATTCGATATCAAGATTATAAATGTTATATCCTTTCTCACGAGCAATGTCACCTTCAAGTACGATGCCCTTGGTTCCCACCGTATCGGATGTCGGTTATCTCAAGGAGACGGCGAGTACCGAGACGCCTCGTCAGCAGAATCTGCCCAGCAAGCAAGTTCCCACTGACGCAGCATTCGTCTTTCATATAAATAGTGTAAATTGTAAATAAAATCATCATTCGTTTTTAAGCTTCTATACTGTTAGTTTAATTTTGATTTTGTAAATAAAAATATTTTTTAAAAAGTGGATTTTAAGTCGAGTGATATAACAAATTGGCGCAGTCGTGGTAGGATCTGGCAACGTTGGCAGAACAAGACAACTCTAACTGGCAACGGTGGATCCCAATCCTTCATCCAGAAGAACAAAGAAGCCCCATTTTGTGCATTGTGACGTCATCAACTTGGCAGAACACGCATCTACGGAAGGAACACATAGTGAAGCCCCTGGTAGAACTAACTGCTAAGAACACGACGAGCGATGTTTCTACTCTGTTTGTAAGTAACGAATCATCACGTTTATTTTAAAAATAATATTTAATTAAATACCTGTTCGACTTTTCAAAATCGATCTTACATTTTATTAATTAGTAAAATAATCAATTATTCTGTTAATTGATTTTTCGATAAACTAATCAATTATTCTATTATTGCTAATTGATTTCTGTATTTCTAAGTGTAACAACGTATAATTTGTGTATAATCAGTTATTCTGTTAATTGATTAATTTTAAAACATTTTTTGGAATTATTTTGACCAGTTATTCTGCTAACTGATCTCCAGATTACATTTGTATTTTTATTACAACAAGAAATATTACACAGTTTTAATTTAATCACACTAACTAGTTAATAAGAACTCTTTATTTTACGTTGGTTGGCATACTACTTTACGTACTGTCTATCAACATAAAATTTCGTAAAATATTTTGTGTTTTATATCCTTTTTATATTATATTGTGCTAGTGTTTATTGTGTTGATATATTGAGCAAATATGACGGAAAATGAAAGAATAACTGCAGGAGCAGCGGTAGCAGTAATCGAACCTTATAAACTTTCCGAGATTTTTTCTATTATCCCCGAATTCGAAGGTGATCAAATATTTTTACAAACCTTCCTAAATGCCTGCGAATGTGCATATGATATGTCTACGGGTAACCAAAAAGATCTTTTAGTGATTCACATAAAAAATAGGTTGCGAGGGAGAGCAGCGCAGCTGATAAGTTCCCGAAATCCACTTTCTTTTCTAGTGATAAAGCAATTACTTAATTCTCGGAGATACGCGAGATCTATCTTCTCTTATTCAGGACTTACAAAGAATGAGACAACTGCCAAACGAATCTCCTTTGACTTTCCTTAACAGACTTCAAGTCCTAAATGCCAAAATGCATGCCAACATACAAAAATCCATACTCGCACCCAGTCAAAAGGCAGCCCAAATAACATTAATCGAATCCATGTCTCTAAATAGCCTACTTACTGGCCTGGAACCCCGAATTGGTCATATAATACGTGCAGGAAATCCACCTAATCTTTTGGAAGCACAAATTCGCATCAGACGCGAGCTCCAACTATCATATTTCGAATCCCAAAAACCTTCTAGACCCAATCCGCCTGCTAGACCTATTTTTCAAACTAATAAAAGACCTAATGTACAATCCCTTAAATGTCATAGCTGTGGTCGCAATGGTCACTTAGCAAATGAATGTAGATCGCAACAACGTCCTAATGGTTATACTTCCCAGAATTTTGGCAATTTCCAAAGGCCTAATACCAATCAACAATCAAATTCTTTTCAATCAAGCACCTCCTTTCAGTCGAATAGACCAAACAACGGTCAGCCAAGACCGCAGTACACACCCCATAACCAATCAAACCAAAACAATTTCCAACGTCAAACACCATTTAACAATTTTCAACGTCCTTCAGTAATACAAAATAATCCCCAGCATCGTGCTCATGTTGTCAATTTCGACAATGACCAATATTCCAACAATAACTATTCCGAACCCCAATATGACGAGTATTGTAACCAATACGCAGGAATGTATGAAGATAACCCCGATTACGAATATCAAAATGTTGAAAATATTGATCAACAAGATAAAACGAATTACGATGAATATCAGGATTTTCTTCCCACTTCAAATCAAAACCATCCTCCTATTCGAACAATTTCAGATACCAATACCGTGACGGAAATCCAAAATCAAATACAAACCCTGAATTTGGACGACATGAACCCGTCATTGAATTTCCCAGAACAACATTTTCTTTAAATCCCCTTCTTGCTGTTAACCCGAAAAATCTATATTACATAAAAGACACATCTAACACTTTTAAACTACTTATAGATTCCGGAGCAGGAATTACGATATTTAAAGAAAACACAGTAAAACAATTTCCCCAACGCTTTCCCGAAAACGTTACGATTCAAGGCATCACAGACCAAAAACTTCTTATCACCGAATCAACCCTAGTTCCTTTTCAAGCCGGAAACCCACATAAAGTTTACATATACGATTTAGATATTGATTTCGATGGTATTCTAGGACTCGACTTTTTAGAACACTATCTTTGTATATAATATAATGTTCCCATCATCGACTTAAAAAATAAACAACTTGTTACAAATTTTAAAACTTTACCACTGTTTAAGGCAGAAGAAAACCTCGAACAAAATAATAAAATAACTAACGTAAACAATTCTAACGAAATTAAGATTGAAGGTAGGACCGAACAAATTTTTAAATTACGTTGTGATTTAGTCAACACCGATGCTATCCTATTTAGGCAAGAAATCGAAAAAGTTCACATTCCAAACGCAATTGTCCATGTCAATGAAAAAGGCGAATTTCTAACTTCTGTGGTTAATGCAAACGCCATCCCAAAAACCATTAATTTTTCAAATATCGAAATCGAACCTTTTTCATCTCATTCGCTACTCAATTACAATTTATCTGATAAGCAGCTATCTCCTAACCGCATTCCCAACATTAAGTCCCAACTTCGTTTAGAGCATCTTAACGAAGAAGAAAAAGAAATAATTACCAATCTTTGCGTAGATTTTGAGGACATATTTTACCTCGAAGGTGACAATCTTACCTTTACCAATGAAATTAAACACCAAATTGACACCAATGGTGCAAAGCCTGTTTTCATCAAATCATACAGGTATCCCCATATTCACAAAGAAGAGGTACAAACTCAGGTTAATAAAATGTTAGAACAAGGAATCATAAAACCCTCTATTTCACCTTGGTCATCTCCAGTTTGGGTCGTCCCCAAGAAACTTGATTCCTCAGGCAAACAAAAATGGAGAGTAATCATAGATTATCGTAAATTGAATGAATCCACGGTAGATGATAAGTACCCGCTTCCCAATATTTCCGATCTTTTGGATCAGCTAGGCAAGTGCCAGTATTTTACAACCCTGGATCTGGCTTCAGGATTTCACCAGATCGAGATAGACCCTAAAGATATTCCAAAAACTGCTTTCTCTGTCGAGAACGGACACTACGAATTTATAAGAATGCCCTTTGGTCTTAAAAACGCCCCGTCCACTTTCCAGAGAGTAATGGACAACATCCTTCTAGGCATTCTCAATGAACGTTGTCTCGTCTATATGGACGACATCATTGTGTATTCACCCACAATTCATGACCACATAACACGCTTACGCGAAGTTTTTAAACGTCTTCGAAAAGCAAACCTCAAAATACAACCTGACAAATGTGAGTTCCTGAGAAAAGAGGTAGCATACCTTGGTCACCTAATCACTCAGGACGGAGTTAAACCTAATCCCACTAAAATCGATTGTATACAGAAATTTCCAGAACCTAAAAATTCAAAAGACATAAAATCCTTTCTGGGTTTAGCTGGTTATTATCGTAGGTTTATTCCAAACTTTGCGAAAATATCAAAGCCCCTTACCAGATTGTTGAAAAAAGATATCAAATTTGATTTCGACTCAGATTGTCGTCAAGCTTTCGACGAACTAAAACAATTACTGACTTCTGACCCAATTCTCATCTATCCAAATTTCGATGAGCCTTTCCTACTAACAACGGATGCAAGCGCATTTGCGATAGGCGCTGTACTTTCCCAAGGTCCCATTGGCAAAGACTTACCCATTGGTTATGCCTCAAGAACATTATGTAAAGTCGAAACCAATTACTCGACAATAGAGAGAGAACTACTTGCAATTGTATGGGCCGTGAAATATTTTCGTCCATATTTATTTGGAAGAAAGTTCATTCTAGTCACAGATCATCGTCCCCTTACTTGGTTACTTTCTATTAAAGACCCAGGTAGTAGATTAGCACGATGGCGGCTAAAACTAGGAGAATATCAGTACGAAATAATTTATAAACCGGGAAAAATTAATAAAAACGCTGATGCTTTATCTCGAATAAAAGTAAATCATTTCCAAGAATGCGCAAAGCTTCAAACAAAAATATCTGTTTTTGCATCGAATGAGACAGAATCCGAAGAACCTATCGAAGAACCTAAAACCTATGACGACGATGTAATAGTCGAAGAATACAATAAATTCGTAAGCCTTTACGAAACCAGATCCCTGATCGATTATTCTAAAATCGAAACAACCAACGACCAGCTGTTGGATAAGTCACACAAAAATATTCTAACATTCTTTCGACAAAATAAATTAGAAGAACTACATCATAAGATTCTTGACGATATTTTCGAGGAAAACATGGAATTTAATCCAAAACAAGTAAATATTTTCTCCAGTAAATCAACAAAAAATCGTAAATATTTCATTATTCCTCTCCCGTTTAACCCAGAAACTGTCACACAACTTCTCTTTTACATTCTCTATACCGGTCAAGACGAACTTGACATCTCTTGTACCTATTTCGTGGAAAACACACTCGAACTTCCTATCCTTGAAATATTTTCGTATATTTTTGCAGACAAAAATATAAAATTAAGTATCTGCCAAAACATCACAACAACCCCTAATGAAGACGAAATACCTCAGATCTTAGATCATTACCATCGCGGAAAAAACAACTTACATCGCGGAATTAACGAGACGTTAAGACGCATAAAAGAAAAATACAATTGGCCAGGCATAATAAAAGCCGTAGAAAACTTTATTAAAAGTTGCGAAACTTGCCAAAAAGTAAAAATCTGTCGTAAAAATCTAAGCAGTCCCCTAGTCGTAACAGAAACGCCCAAAACACCTTTTGAAAGAATAAACATAGACATATTTGAATACCCAACTCGAAATTACGCCCTAACAGTACGTGACGAACTAACAAAATTTACACAAGCTTACCCTATAGAGGATAAGACAGCAAAATCTGTTGTTAATACACTTCTTGTATTTTTTCAACATTATGGAACTCCGTTACGTATACATTGTGACTATGGCCGAGAATTCAAAAACACCTTAATGAATGACCTCTGTGAGCTTTACGATATCAAACTAACTTTCTCTAGCGTAGGACACCCTCAATCAAACGGCTCTGTTGAGAGATTTCACGCGACACTTAGTGAAATGATACGAGCTAATCAAACTGAAAACCCTGACGAACACCCGTTTAATGTTCTTCCTTATGCAACTATATGTTGTAACAATACCAAAAACAAAACGCACGGTTTCACGCCTTACGAACTTATTTTTGGACACACCTCATCTAGACCACCCGAAATCCTATATAATGAAAAACGTCTTATTTCCAAATATATGCAAGATCTAAACAATCGCATGCAATACCTTTATAAAACAGCTCGAGCCAGAACATGTCAACAAAAAGAAAAAGCCAAAGAGCGCTTCGACCAAAATGTTTCTGCTCACCCCTATGAATATAATGTAGGAGATAAGGTATACATTAAAGAATCGCAAATCAAGGACAAAAGCCAAAATAAATTTAACGGTCCATTCGAAATAATCGAAATTTTACAAAATTCAGCAATTCTGATAAACCCCGAATCTAAACAAAAATCTAAAATAAATTTTGACAGACTGAAACCATACTATGAGTAATTTTTCTCTTCTAGGTTCTTGGCACTTTCAACAGCCACTCAGTCCCAATACACTCTAACACCAATAAACAACACCCTAGGAATTTTCTTTCATGAAGAAGCGACCGTAAAAATCTCAAATGATAAATGGACCCTCCTTGTTTACAAAGACCTCGGACCAATCAAAGAAACAATTAGTAATAATGACAAAATATTAGAAAGCTTATTAAACACTATAGACGAAGACGTACCGCGAATGAAAGCCTTTAAGCCGCAAGTTCAAACTCATGTTAGTCTCCTTAAACAAATATCAAACGCCGTTAACCAAAAGTACACTGAAATAATGGCCGACACTAAAAAGTACATTTTTAGAGAAAAACGTGGTATTCTTAATGATATTGGAACCATTTGGAAATCAATAACTGGTAATCTTGACGCCTCCGATGGTGAATATTTCAACTAGTGCATCGAAAAGTTAACCCACGATGAATACCAAATAGAAAATCTTTTGAAAAATCAAATATCTGTAACTACCCCTGTTATCAAAAGCTTTAACGAAACCATTCAAAAACTTCAAATTGACGAGGAAACCTTTAATAATGATATTAAAGAAATTCGCGAATCAATTATGGATATTTCCGATCATCTCAAATTTTATCAATCACAACTCGATATCCTAGACTTGTGCGAATCACTAACAGAAAGCTATTCATTTATCGAAAATACTTTGAACGATGCTATAAACGCTGTTACATTTGCACGTTTAAACATTTTGCACAGTTCAATCATTACTCCATACGATTTAGTAGACTCATTAAAGCATATATCGCAGTCATTACAGAAGAATAATCTTCCCTTGCCGATATATTATTCAAGCGTAGCTCAATACCTCGACATAATAGAATTAAAGGCATATCAATTAGATACTAGAATAATTTTTGTACTAGAAATACCTTTAGTCGAACCTGAAAAATACACTCTCTATCACTTATATCCTATACCGATTCTGGATAATCGAACAGGCCTTCATCACATTTTGTCAATAACTAATAAACTAATTGCGCGAAATGATGATTCTTTACTTTATACAACCATCCGCAATATGAAGTCCTGCAAACCACTAGGCAACCGTATGTTCATCTGTTCCAACATCCTGCCATACCCAATTGATACTGATGCAGTCTGCGAGGCTCAGCTTCTGAAGAGACTTGATCATCTACCCAGAACATGCCAAGTTTTAGTCATTCTTGCCAAAGACTATAACATTCAAGAAATCAGTCAGAATTTATGGTTGATAGCTGTTGCAGACCCTCTGCCCGTCACAATAAAATGTGGATCCAGAGATATAGAGACTCAGATCATCAACACAAATACTTTGATGAAACTTCAACCCGAGTGTAGTGCCTTCGTTGGGAGTACAAGAGTTCGTGCCCAGAAATCAGTTGATGTTTACGACAACGTAACCTACAATTACCACCCAGTCAACATCCCTTTTGACTGCTGTAACCATATGCCAGAGAATATTCACTTACCAGATTTGAAGCCTCTGAAGCTAAACAAAATAGATGTAGAGGACCTGAACATAGCCCAGCACAAGCTAAATCAGTATGCCGATCAGCTGGATCAATTGGTAAATCAGCCGTTCGTGAAAAAACACATAAGTTGGTTCACGATTCTTACAATAACACTCATTATCACACTGATTGCCTTATACATCTTTTGCAAATGTCGAAGACGAACACGTAACATCAAGATTGGAGTAGCCACTAGCAACGATGACAATCCACCCTCTCCACCTAAAAGAGGATCTAACGTTATACAATGGAGAAGAATAATTCCCAGAAGGAGACCGAGCATCCGCCTTGGCGACCCGATTGAAGAAAGTGAAGAGATTGAACTCAACCTCAATAAGCAGAGGACCTGAAAGTTGTCACCACGCGTCAACTTTCATCTTAATGGGGGAGTTGTTATATCCTTTCTCACGAGCAATGTCACCTTCAAGTACGATGCCCTTGGTTCCCACCGTATCGGATGTCGGTTATCTCAAGGAGACGGCGAGTACCGAGACGCCTCGTCAGCAGAATCTGCCCAGCAAGCAAGTTCCCACTGACGCAGCATTCGTCTTTCATATAAATAGTGTAAATTGTAAATAAAATCATGATTCGTTTTTAAGCTTCTATACTGTTAGTTTAATTTTGATGAAATTTTGAATTTTGTAAATAAAAATATTTTTTAAAAAGTGAATTTTAAGTCGAGTGATATAACATAAATGTACACCTTACGTGAATCTCCGAGATTAAATGGGATAAGAGTTGATTCGTTAATTGTCAATTTTCGATGATTCCCTGAATAATCACATTTTCAGGACACCGTTTAGGAACATTTTGGAACGTTTTGTCCTTAAAGATCATAATTTCTGCTCCAGTGTCAATAAACAGTTTAAATTTATTCGAGGCGTCATTTATGTAGTAAAGATTTTTGGAGTTTACAGTAAGCAAGGGATCTAGAAAAACCGGTGCTCTGGAAAGTTCAGGTTGGGATCCATATTGTCTAAATTCAGGGCTTGGATCTGGGTTTGAATCTCTGTAAGATCTTGAGTTGTAGCGTCTGGGGGGTGTAATTCGTGGGGACTATAAGAAAATCCTGGTAATTTTCAGGATTCATGTCAGCAAAAGAATTATCGGAGACTTCACTTTCCTCATGGTAATAAGGATATTCGAAATCAAGGTTCTCAACATCAACATCTTCGGTATTTACATGAGGCATTCTATGTTGATTTGCGTAGTATTGTGGATTTTTCAGAAATGTTGTAGATTGAGGGCTAAACTGGTTTTGATTGAGTATATTGTTGGTACCTTGCCTATTTTGATTTTGATAAATGGTTTATTTTGTGAAAAATTAGGCGACGAATTTGGTGCGTTTGTGGTATTCTGAAATAAGGTTTTTGAAAATATGACGAATGCGGTCACAAGTGAAGCATTTAGCTGGTTAAGGTACTGGTTTGTTATTTAAGGGTGTCACTTTTTGTGGGGCTGGCCTATTTGTGTTTTGGTTTTCAAAGTAAAAGAGTTAAAGCTCCCTTCGAATTCTAGACTGGGCCTCTAAGAGTGACGTAGAATTGCTAGCACTAAAAAGCTGTCCTAAACGGGGTTCTAGACCAGTTAACAAGTACGAGCGTTAGGTCGCAAAAAGGGTCTTTTGTGTTTGTGCACACACTTACTTTGGACCTCATTTAATTAACAAACGTCCATTAATGCAATACGTAAAAAGATTTGAAGTCAACTGTCAGATTATAAGTAAAAAAATCGCATGATCATCCGAACTATCTAGTACTAAAATCGTGGACTTGCATTGTGCAGCATTCCTATACGTGTGGTGCAGAACGCGTTTTTCTATTAACATATCCATGACGGCTATGTTTTTTATAATACACGGTCGCTGGTCCTACTGGTACGTAAATGGTTGCGAAAGAAAACATTTTGACAGCTGTTAGTATTAAAATAAAATGATAATCGTTGATCTTGATAAAATCGTAAAGAAATAAATTAAATATTTATAGAATCGGAAATAAAAGAAAATTTCCTTTTCTAAAAATTTGCGTACAACTTATAGCTTTCGATAAAACTGACATTTAAAATTTAATGAAAAACTTGAAAATTGTAAGACCATGAAAAAATCCCGTATATAAATAAAATATGCAAAAATAGGGCACATAATTTCCTAATTTATATTCATCAGAAAATATTTATAGTTTTCGAGATATTTCAGTTTTTCTGATTTTCGATCAATGTTTTAGAGGGTTTACTGCCTGTATTCAAAAAGTTAAAAATTTTAAAATATGGATTTTTAATTAACGTACTTAATTAGTGTAATTTTCCTTTTACGAATCTAAATTTAATAGCCGGGATATAGCACAGATAGAAAGCAAAAGGTTGCTTAATCTATAGCTTTTTTGCAAGTGTGATATTTTTCAAATCGATTCCCTTTACTATTAACATAACTATTAGAGCTATGTTTTGATTAACAAACGTCCGCTAATTTGATACATCCGTACATCCGATTCAGACCTTACAGTAAAAAAGATACGCTTTGCATAAGTTTGCTCCAAATATCAAATAAAACTTCAAATAAACTAAAGTATGGTAACGAATAACAAAACTAAAACTAAGTGTTGTTCTGTTTGAGTATAAAAAATCCATATTAGTACTCGTTTTCCATTTTCATATAAGATTTAATAAATAAATTTGTAAGCCGCCTATGCAAAATTCTTAATCCATAAAAGCACGTGTTCCACTGTCAAACGAAAATAACCCTTGAAAATCTACCATCAGGCCTATTTGATCTTTACGGTTCCACCGTTTATTAATTGCATTCGAATTATTGTTTACATTTAAGGTTTTTACGGACTATTTGAATTTGTGATCGAGTAAGTGTATTTTTTAAGTCATGTAAGGTTCCGACTCTCTTTACTATTAACATAACCTTAACCTACAGATTCTTTGGTTACAAATGCATACCCCAATAACTTTCATATGTCTGTAGATATCTCAATACAAAAAATTTTTCGAATTGTGCGAATAAATGAACTTTGGTTTCTTAAATGTAATACTGTATATTATAAGTCCATGGAATGGGTTCCTTCTTGCCGATCACAAATAAATCGGTTTGATATATTTACCAATGAAGGCAGTCGAGAAAATTTAACGAAAACCCTGATGTACAAGGCAATTTGGTTGACTTTTCGGTACCACATATTCGGTACCAAATGTGGTACCAAAAAATGTTCGAACTGGTCTCTTGGAAACACGTGTCCTACAAAAATACAGGCAAATTAATGGCCCTATCTGTAATATTTTCTGAAATACGCTCACCGAAAATTCAAAAAACACAGTTTTCTTGTAATAACAGTCATGTTTTATGTATAGAATTGTTAAAGTTTATTAAAAATTCTAGACATAAAACTCGGCTACATATATTGTACAGTCATTTTGTAAATTCAAAAATATGGGCATATAATTAAAAAATATATTTTCATAAAATATGTAAAAATCTGATTTAAAGAAACTGCTCAAAAGTTACAGAAACTAGACTTTCTTTTGGCAGCCGTCAAAATATTGTTCTCATATAAATTGAAACTATGAAAATACACATCTAAAAATTTTAAAAGTTCAGAAATCAGAACGATAATTCTTTTTTTACAGTTATCAAAATTGTGAGACTAAAAGTTACAAGGAACAATAAAAACTGTACTTTACATTTTTTAACAGTTGAAAAGGTAAAAGAAAAACAGGTTCTCGAACAAGCTTTTTGGCAGGTCTCAAAATATTTTTGTTTAATTAAACCTTTAAAAGCTACATGGAACTGTGAAAACCATATTTAAAAATTTTAAGCAATTCAAAAGATAAGGAAAACAGCTGTAAAAATATTTTATTTTAATAAATTGGGCCTCAGGAACTATGAAAAACTTTTTTAATTATTTTAAGTAGTTTAGAAGTTGTGAGGAAAAACGTTCTTTTACAACTCAGCATGTTTTTTTTTTAATAAATAAGGCCTTTAAAAGTCACATGGAACTGTAAAAACCTTATTAAAATATTTTAGTTTAGAAGTCATGGAAAAAACTTTTATTTTGACAGCTGTAAAAATATTTTGTTCAAAACAATTGTGTTACAGTTACATGGAATCCTATAATCCACATAAAAATTTTTTAATAATTTTAAATTTACGAAAAAACAACCATTTTTTTGACAAATGTCGAATGTTCTTTTTTTAAAATTACATTATAAAAATGAGAGAAAACTGTGAAAACCGTTTTTAAAGAGTTTAAAAGACCCGGGGATTATTTTTAAGAACTGTCAAAATATTTTTAAAAATTACACCACTAAAAGTTACATGGATCTGTAAAAACGATATTTAAAATTTTCAAGCAGTTCAAAAGCCACAAGACGAATATCGATTTTTTTTAAAGCTCCCAGAATATTAAAAAAAGCTAATAATAGTTAATTAAATCTGTGAAAACCGTATATAAAAATTTTAAGGAGTCACTAGGTAAACTCATTCTTTAATAGCCACTAAAATATTTTTTTTAATAAAGTACACCCGTAAAAGCTACAAGAACTATCATATTATCAAAATTTCCAATTAAATCCTTCAAAAGTTTAGGTAAAGAAATAAAAATGAAAAAATTCATGGCTTTAAAAACTAAATTTTCCAATTTTATTATCCAAATCTCTTCAATCCATATTCCATACCGAAATAATTCACTAGAAAAAGAATTACAGGTTTTAAACTAGAATTTCTAAAGAAAGAAAAAGTCCTACTGCCCCTCTATAACAATATATGCTATACTTCTGTACTGAAAACTTGTGACGGGGACAAAAATTCAATCAATCAATCAAACCCTACCTATTACCTATAAATTATAATGCCAATGTTTAATCTTTAAAAAAACACCAGTAAAGCAGCTGCGAACCCAAAATGTTTTAATTAAAGTCTTGTACCGAAACGTTTCACTAAGAAAAGAAACACAATTTCTAAAAAATGTCCTACCTACTGACCCTGTATAAAATAATATAAAATTTACTATTTTTCCGAACAATATAATACTGAACTTCATTACATTTCCTACGCTAAACATATACCAGCATAAAAAAATTAGAAATTCTATGCCCGTATCCTAGAAAACCTCACAAAATATATAAATATACCGATAATCGAATAGCACGTTTATTAAACGAATATCGATGTAATGCATGCGAACGAGAATGACAGCTAATTTTCTTAGAGATATTTTATAAAATTGGGGAAAGTATTTTTCTTCAAATTGTAGCTACCTACTTAAAGACATTCAAATTTTTTGTTGCCAATTTTAAAAATGCCCACGAAATCCTTTTTTAATCTCTAAAATTAAATAATTTTTACTTAAATATTTATTCAATTACTCTTCTGACAGCGACGAAAGTCAAGGATGAGTGGATGTTTTGAAATTATTGATCATCTCAGAGAAACCTAGAAATTGTGCCAAAAGCGTGCACTTTTTCCTTTAAATCGAATTTTCACCCATTTTCCCAGTAGTATATCAGAAATAATTCCGATTACTGTTTACATTGAGCCCCACAGTGAAGTTAAATTGAACTTAGGAGTTTCAAATTCGAAACATAGCGGTAATTTAACCGTGTACGCTAAGATTTTGAAATTTGGTCACAATTTATCTACGAGTATCTAGTTTAGTAAAAAAAACCCACGCCCCAGGTGTATTGGCTTTCTTGTAATACAGGGTAATGTGGAAAAATGTACCTACCAATTTTTGGGAAACTACAAATTTTATCGAGTAATTGCACCCCCTGTACATACTCAGAATCCCTCACAGATATTTCATTTTGTGTATATGTTTGAGCACTTTGCGATGCCGTAATCAGTTTTCCAACGGGACGCCTATTTTTTACTTTTCGGTAATTTTTCCGACAAAAATGCATTCAGGTTTTTTGTTCTCCTCTATATTTCCAATGAAAAATGTCTCTTGCAAAATTTCGTTGAGACGCACCCAATACGAGCGCCCCAAAACACCTTCTTTTTAACGAAAAAAAATCGTGAAATCACGAAACGGGTCCGAAGCCGAAAAACAATAGGGTTCTGTAGGATCCAAAAAGCCACCATTCCCGAAAGTCTCGGAAAAAAAATCAAAAATTGCGACATCGAAGTTTACTTTTTTGGTCGGCTTTGTGGTACCACACCTCCGGTACCAAATGTGGTACAGAAAAATCTGAAAACGAATCGTGTCGATCTACGTCTCCTCTCAAAACATATGTCAAACTCATCGCCCTATCTCTAATAGTTTCCGAAATATACTCGCCGAAAGATCGAAAATCCCTGTTTCCTGAAATGACACGACTCACACCAGGTTTTCGTCCCCGAGTGTAAGAGCTATAGCAAGCAAAAATATTTGGTCAGCTTATAGGGTTCTATTACAATTATTGTTCCACTTGTTGTTGCACTACTTGTAGAACTTGTTTCAAGCATTTTGAAATATTAAGGTTAAAGAGATATCAATTTTTTTTTGGAAAAGTATGCAACTTTTAGAGTAAAAATGGTTACGTGTAAAAATTAAATTGATCCTATTAGTCACAATATATGAAAACAAGTATCAGTAATATCACTTTAAACACAAGAGATAAAAAAATATTGGATGATCGAAAAAAAAATGAATGAGGATAAAAATCGAGACGATTCGTTACTTACAATAATATCTTCATTTTGAGTTGTCGTGTTCTCATTTCAGCTACCAAAGGATTGCTTCAGCTGTTTCCTCTGCACTTATTTATAGTTGCGGCTTTTCGGTTCTTTTTCTGTTAAGATCCGCCGTCACGAGTTGAAATACTTCTGTTCTCACGACGTTTACAGATCCCACAGCGACTGCGCCAAATTGTTAACTCGAGAACTTTACTATTCACTTAAAAAAAAACTAATTTTATTTAAAAATTACAATTAAAATATTAAAAATCAACCTAACATAGTAACGTCTTAAAATACAGATTCTAATTAATTGTCTTTGTTTTCATTAAATCTATTTATATAAAGAAAACTGCTGATGCTCGTGAGAACGGCTCGTTGTGTTGGTCTCTGCTGATGTACTGCTTATGTGGCGTTTCTGAGAATGTCGCAATCGCCGACTCTCCTGATGTTCGAAGGTCTTGGGAAACCAAGATAACATATGTATATATATATATATATATATATATATATATATATATATATATACATATATATAATAAATAAATAAATATATATATATATACAGACTTTTCAAGGTAGTGTTAGAAGGTCACACAGAATGCATGTGAAGCGTGGGGCAATGTAGAAGGTCAAATTTGTCAAGGATACGTCAGAAGACTACCTAGATTTTAGCTGCTTATTTTGTTTTTTCTCGCAGACTTTGACTAGACAACTAATTGGTTCTCAAAATACTCTATACTTATAATGGGAAATATAAAAAGAAGACAAATAATACAAATACATTAATACAATCAATATTTATTTATAAAATTACATTTGCCTGATATATTTAATTGTTTATATTTTATATTTGATTTTCACAGATTTCATTCTTATATATATATATATATATATATATATATATATATATATATATATATATATATATATATATATATATATATATATATGTGGCGACTGAATGTCGCCCACATTTGTCTGCCAAAGTTAAAATTTGCGCATATCACACTGTATAAATTTGTTTTTCTTTTCATTGTTACTGCATAACATACTGTACATATTTATTTTATTTTACATTTACTTTTTTAATCTAGGCTAATTATCTATTGCTATTGAGAAATGTAACAATTTGTAGGTACTTAGGTTTCTGTACATAATTGTGGGAATTTCCATCGGCATGTAGAGTCTAATTTAGTTTTAAGGTTCTTGTATGCTATCCGTTAATTTTTATTTTTACAACACTTCGTTGTACGATTTTATGTTGTTGCACGTTTGATAATAGGAACCATCACCGATAAACTGTTTATTGCATTTAGGGTTTATGATAGGAAAATACCGAAACGACCCTTCTTAGTAAAGCTTTCTCCAAATTCCCATTTTACTGTCTGTAATGAATGTTTGTCACCCTTGATTTTTCTCAAAACCAAGGTACAAGATTGCTACGCTCTTATTTAATAATAATTATTATTACTGTTTTATTTGAAATTATTCCGATCACAAAAAGGTATCAAGATTACAGCTCGTGGTCAACAGAGCGTGCAATGTAGATGCCCTAGCTCAATTAACCCGGAGAGTAGGGCGTGGGAAAACTTAAGAAATCTTAAAGGAAAAAAAAAGAAATGAGCGCCACCAATTTATAACGGCTTAAATTGGAAAGCCCCATGATCTTCGCGGCACTTGCTTCCTCTTGCTACTTTAAAAGAAAAAGAGTGAGCTAAATAAAACACACCAATGAAGTTAAGAAAAAAAAAATCTATTTATCTGTTACTGTATAAAAGGAAAAAAAAATACATAAACAATAAGTATGTTTTCAGTTACTGTATAAAGAAAAAAGTAAACAATAAGTGTCACCAAATCCAGCAGCACCTAGCGCTCTTAACTTCAAACTAGGCCCGTGACATGGGATTAGTCCCGAGTCTTGAAGTTAAGTTTGTGGCTTGAAATTGTCTGTGACTAACAGTTGGCCCCTGACTTGAAATTAGGACCGTGACTAACAGTTGGCCCCTGACTTGAAATTAGGACCGTGATTAACAGTTGGCCCCTGACTTGAACCCTATCCAATAGGGTCACTCAGTTCTAGTCAAAAAGTGGTTTCACGTGCCAAGTACAAGGGCATGGAAAATGGCGGTCTGGTCCAATCTTCAGGTCAAATCCTCTCTTAGAGAGATTTTCTAGCACGAAAAATAACACTCACAGTGCAAACTATAATGTGCCCGAAAAAGTATTGCGGTGTTGAGGAAAAATCCCGCTAACGGATTTCCAAGATTTTCCTGGATTATTTCCTCAGACCCGCGCTGAAGACCTGTGGTTTATCTGCAGGTGACCAGAAAAGTGAAAAATGTGTTCCCCCAGCTTCCTTTCCATCTAGAACTTTGGTTAACTAAGGTGGCGGAATACCATTGGCTAGAATATGTTAGGTGCTAACAACCTTGCCAAAAGAGTATATAGACGGAATAAAACAAGGATATGATTAACATGTTAGACAAGAAAAACGACTCTCCATTGGTTGAGAAAGATACAGGAAATAATGCAGGAATACACTTGGCAACAGCGAAAAAGATGCCTGCGCTCTTGATATGAGGAAGTACCGGATGGAGGGTTTCGAGAATAAGTTAATATGGAAGTCTTAGCCGAATAGATCCGAAAAGTTCCGAGACGACGCAATAATAACATTGACAGAAACAACTAACCTGAAATTTAAAAGCAACGCCAAGGCGAAATGGAAATGTAAATAAACAAATACTATTTAGTTAATTACTCTAGTACTAATGGAAAAGGACCACTCAGAAAAGCCAAATATTAGTCCGGAGTAGAGTACCAAAGAGTCAAAAAAATGATGTGCTAATGCAGCAGTAGTTAAATGCCATAAAAATGAAACGTAAGTTGAGTTTAATTTAATAGAATTTTCTTAACTGTATAAACTCATTATTTAACCATAAAACAGGAATTTTATTCACACAATTATTAACTATCTATTTTAGGAAATGCATCAGACGCAGACGTAACGAAATTTCAGTTTATAATAGGCTCCAAGTAATTATGCAACTATGGACAAACAAAAGTCAATCTGAATTTCGGAACATCAAACATTGATAGAAATTATAAGAAGGCTGTAGTTTATATAGTCTCAGGAAAAAAAAGGGTAAGAATATTAATATTGAATCGAGAAATACCTTTGGTTTATTTATGTCTAACTATATGTTACATATTCACAGCAAAAAGGAAACAGGAATAATAAAATGTAGATTTAAGAGAAAGTATGAAGTGGTGTATATATAGTATCTATAGTCTAAAAATAATCCTATGTATATCTGAAAAGAAATATTTATCAAGGCAACCTTTTTTTTATACAAGTATTTACAGTTCAATATTAATACATAATATCAACTTTATATCAAAGAATTTATTGGGGTACTAATGATTTGGTTTTTTTACAGCGACAGAAGAGTTATACAAAATACACGCTCGAATCTAAAAATGCAGCATATCTAGCCAAGGAAAACGAAAATCCCAAGAGTTGTATAAAGGACTCGAAAACAGGTTTTCAAAATTAATAAAATTTAATTTATATCTACTCTGTAAAATATATGGGAAATAAATAGTTTGTCTAAAATGCTATTTGAAGTTTTTCTTATACAGTATATAATTATTAAATTCGGCAAAATTAAATAAATCCAACAATTATATTTGAACTGATTTTTTTTTGGCGACATCTATGAACGAACGCTAAACTTATACCATTTACTGAAAATTATTCCTTTATATCTTAAGTTCAGATATAGGTACAAAATTAACTACTTATCGAGAGGTGACACTGTGTGTACCGAAATTTGCTGCAAAAGGTGTTGAATTTATATTTCGCTTAAATATGAACAATGTAACCGCTTCTAATAAGAAAACTACTAAAATCTAATTAAATCAAACCAACAAGGCGTACATATTAATCACTAAACTTAATACTAAAGTAGTAGATTATAATATTAAATTAATCATACAATGAAATGCACTTATAACAAAATTAAACTGTTACAACTCCCCCTCTCCAAGGAAAGGAGGGAAACTTATAAGAAAAGTTGACCGACGATCAGAGCTAAATTAAAAAAAGTATCCATAAAAGGTAAAGTAAAGTAAAATATATTTTCCCAGTCTTTTGCCATACTATGCTTCGAAGCTCACTGAGAAAGATGTTCAAACCAACTACTCTCCTATAAAAACTGTCGAGTAAGATAAGCTACGAAGGAAATGACTAAGAAGGGAAACTAGTATAAGAGAAAAATAAAAAAACTTCTTTTAGAAATTAATTTAAACCAATTAGAAATGGTACCACTTAAATCAAATCATAACGCCAATAACCACTGATGGCACACTAATATATAAAAGAAAATAATTAACTAACAACTATAACTCAAAAGAAATATACGGGAATCGCGACAAATTGCTTATTCAACCACAAAGGTAATAGATCAGATTACAAATTTCAAGTACAAAAACAGTACCAATATCGATATAACAACGCTAATAAAATTAAGAAATTTTAATCAAAAGAAAACGGAACAAATAAGAAATTCCTGGCCACTTCGCCTTTCAGAGTTTCGGAATTCCCCAAGAAGAGCGATCAAAACAATTTCTACTCCAATAAAGTTGTTGGATTGGAGTGTGGCCAGAGTTGCGTGACACCCAAATAAGTGTGGGGCACCTCGTTCACTGGCTTGAATCGAGCACACCCTCAGGTCACTCTTCAACTCTGTCTGACTAGGCAACCAGGAGGCAGGAAAAACAAAAAGCGTAAATATTAATTTAAATTCACAAATAAAAAAAGTGTTGTTACCCAAAAGTCCCACCAAACAAAAGGGAGTTCGATATAGCTCGACCAAGCTGAAAGATACACTAGCCGCAGCGACTATGTACCGTGCAGACCAAAAAAACTAAACAAAAAAGCTACTAGGGTGTTCCGAATGTTGTCACTGCCACCAACTGGCTGAATTCTAATAGGTCAACTGGAGCTCAGGAAAATATACACGGGGTAATATGTGAACAAGATGTTAGGTAATAACGGCCAGATGTCAATTAACTATCCACATTATACTTTTTGCATATTCTAGCCGACGCCGTGGTGGTATCCTCCCTGGGCTCTATGGCCGCTCATTGAGACTGCCAGGGGCCAAACACCAGCCACCTCTAACTAGCCCTTCCAGGTGATCTGTCTCCTTCTGCACTGAATAGCAGCAAGAAAACGTCGAAATCAGAATTTGATAGCACCCAACAACACTCAGCCTTTTATAAAAAAAGGCCGCACTAAAAAAGTCACAATAGGGTCAAAAGTCATAATCATGATGTGCAAACTTGCGCAAGCACAAAAAGTCAAATCCAGTATAACCAAAATATACAAAAGCCAAAATATCAAATATCAAAACCAAAAAAACTTAAATGGGTAGTAATAAACGTAACTAGCATAAATAAATATGTCATAATCAAAATAAAGAAAACTAAGTTTGGCGTCGCTAAGCGTCCAACAATTTAGTTATGAAATGCAAATTTGCATAAGTTCCAATATCTTAAATCCCAAATAATAAGGTAATTAGCTAAGAAAACCGACCTATCGACAATAACTTAGCAAAATGAATACTGAAACAACAAAATGCATATATCAAATCCCAAATAATATGGAAATTTACTAAGAAAACCGATCCTAGCGGCAATAACTTAGCAAAATAAAACATAACTAAAGTTAGGGGCAATTAACTAAGATAATATAGCTACACCAAAATAAAGCCAAAAGGTAGAAAAGCTAAACCAATAATAATCATAAGCCAATAACAAAAGCAAAACATTAGTCAAAATCAGGGAGTGGAACTCGTCATCGTCGCGACCAGATTAAAAAAAAAATAACCCATCGATGATCTTGGTTGATAGGAAGCCGAAGGTTTTAACGGTGTGGACATTTAGTGGGCTTTTACCACTGACAGTTTATTGCCGCGACCGAATTCTAAAGCTCGGGCCTCGGGGCACAAATCCCAGAAATATCCCATCGATGATCTTGGTTGATGGGAAGCCGAAGCTTTTAACGGTGTGGACATTTAGTGGGCTTTTACCACTGACAGTTTCCCGCCGCGACCAAATTCTTAGGCCCAGGCCGCAGGGCACAAAGAAGAATACAGGGACGACAAAAGGTAAATTCTAAGCTGTGAGATCCATGTAATCATGGTGATGACCTTTAAGGCCAAAACAACCTAAAAACAAAGGTTGACAAACTGACAAGATAAACAAATTAAAAGAAAAGTTGTTCAATAAACCACTAAAGACAAACATGTTATCCTATTCTAAGAAATAAGTTTGTCCAGAAACTAAATAACAATAGCAGTAGTACCGCTCACTGCTATGGCAAGAAATGGCCTGGTATACAAAGCAGACACGCCATGTTAAAAAAGTCACAGTCGGGGTATAAATCAAGTCTGGGAAAACAGTCAAAATTGGTGAATTTTAAAAGAATCAAAAGCATTAATTTCTGTTCGAGTCTTACATTATCAAAAAAATTGCATTGTTTCTAACCCTAAACTTAAAATTATAAAGAGAAAAGGAAAAAAAATACAAACTATAATAATACGCAGTATAAAATATATGGTGAATAAAAAAAATATTGTTTTGATCTTTCTAAATTAGTTAGATGGACAATCGGATTCAGATTGGATTAGCACCGGTTTAAGATCTTGAACGTGCCAAATACCTTTACTTACACCAAATTCATCTGCGAGCTCATATGTACAAGTTCCAGTTTTTCTTTTAATAATAAAAGGACCTATAAATTCGGGAGATAATTTAGCGCTAAAATAATTCGCGGCGTCAGATAAACTTTTATTTTTACGCCAAACCTGTTGGCCAATAGTATAACTAACAGGACGTCTACGCAAATTATAATGATGTTTACCTTTAAGCCGAGAGGTTTCAATTTTTTTACGAATTATTTGAAACAGCCGTTGAAATGATTCAACTCGTTTTCTAACGTAGTCCTGGTTTTCAGTATCGGGTCTATTAATGCTGTCTGAAAAATCTTAACCGAAGAGTTTATGTTCCAAAATTAACTAGAAAAGGTGTATAACCTGTTGTTTCGTGACGAGACGTGCGAATAGCGCAAGCAATTGAAGATAAGTTATCTTCCCAAGTTCGGTGATTATTTTGTTGTACATAAGAACGAAGCATGGTTTTTACAACACGATTAACTCGCTCGGTGTGATAAGCTCTAGGGTAATACGATGCGATGTAAAATATTTTAACTTTATATTTGTCACAAAGAGATTGGAATTCTTTAGATTTCATTTGAGTCCCGTTGTCGCAAGTTAGAAATTGAGGAGCTCCATAGACGAGGAAAATTCGATCTTCAACAAATTTAATCAAGGACTTAGCGGTAGCGGATCTGCAAGGAAAAAGTTCGACAAACTTGCTGAAATAGTCTGTCACTACTAAAATGTGTGTATTGCCTTGTTTTGAACGAGGCAATGGCCCAATGTAGTCAAGGCTGATAGACTGCCAAGGCTCTTTGATTTCAGGACGATTACCCATTAAACCTGCCGGACGTTTTTGCTCTATTTTGTTCTGAGCACAAATTTTACAAGAGCGAACATACTTAGCCACATCGGCCCTCATTTTTGGCCAATGAAACCTTTCGGCTACCTTCCAAAATGTCTTAAAAATTCCAACATGACCCGCAGCTGGGTTATCATGGCAACGATGGAACACTTCCTTTCGTCTATCTTTGGGAACGACGATCTTCCAACAACTAGAATGATCTGGAAAGTTAGGATTAGCTGACTTGACAAATTTATACAAATTGCCATTTTCCACTCGCCAACAAGGATATTTTTCAGGGTGATCCTCTAACCTCGCCAACATTCCACGGTACCATTTGTCTGATGTTCTAGAAAATTCTAAAGATGATTCGATCTCGTTGACACTAGCGACTGTGTCAGTACTAACTGGGACAGAACGTGAAAGAAAATCAGGTACTATATGTTCTTTACCTTTGCGGTGTATTAGTTGAAAGTCATAAGGTTGAAGGCGGAGAGCCCAACGGGCAAGACGACCTTGTGGATCTTTAAGGTTATGCAACCACATTAACGAATGATGATCTGTTATGACTTTAAAATGAACACCTTCCAAATAATGCCTAAGTTTTTCGACACTCCAAATAACGGCAAGACACTCCTTTTCAGTAACGGTTAGCTTCATCTCCTGTTTGGTAAGAGAGCGGGATAAGTAAGCAATGACCTTTTCGCCATCGTCAAACTGCTGAGTTAAAACAGCACCCAAGCCAAAGAATGAAGCATCTGTCTGGAGAGTAAAAGTTCTATTGAAATTGGGACAGGTAAGAACTGGAGCTGTAACAAGAGCTTCTTTTATGGTGTTAAAAGACTGTTGACAATCAGTTGTCCATTCCCATTTAACATTTTTCTTAGTAAGCCGACTGATAGGTTAATACAGTTGAAAAATTGGGTACAAAACGTCTGTACCATGAAGCAGTCCCAACAAACCTGCGAATTTCGGTGATATTACGAGGGGGTGGTATATTCACTATTGCCTGTACCTTTTCTGGATCTGGTCTCAGTCCTCGAGCATCCACGATGTATCCAAGATACTTTAGTTCAGGTTTGCAGAAATTACACTTTTCCCGAGACACCACTAGACCAGCTTCCCTCAATCTGTCAAAAACAAGACTCAAGATTCTCAAATGTTCTTGAAATGTCTTCGAAATAATTATTATGTCGTCCAAATAGACCATGACGTTATTTTCTAAGTCAACTCCCAGAACTCGGTCCACAATACGTTGCCAGGTAGCTGGCGCATTAGTTAGCCCAAAAGGCATGCGGCGAAACTGATAAAGGTTTCTGCCAGGGACAGTGAAGGCGGTAAGTTCTCGAGAAGACTCACTAAGAGGGACCTGCCAGAAGGCAGACTTAATGTCGATGGAACTAATAAATCCACTACTGACGCAACTGCTGCCATTAGCTACGGTGCATCTAGTTTCCTGTTTAACGATTTTTAGACCCAAATTCAGTAAGACTTTATAGCCAGACTGTCCAACAATAGTGCGTGAAGCGCCTGAATCCAATAAACCTAAAATAGGACGACCTAAGACAAAAATTTCTAAATAAGGGCGTTCATCACCATGAGCGTGAGAAATAATAAAATCTAAAATGTGCTGATTGAGAAAAGTGTCGTTGGTCGATAGAATATTTGAAGTGGGAGACATCTTACGACCTATCGACTCTCCCGGAAACCGTTTCCCGAAACTGAACATTTGGGACAAAATCTGACTGTAACGTCAGCTTTACCACAGCGATAACAATAAACTTTACGATCTTTGGGACATTGGCGACTCACATGGCCAGTTGCCTTACAATTCCAACAAGTGATAGAAGGTCGATTGGCTGGGGGAACAATTGGAGGCTGTTGAATAACCTCGACAACAGGGGTACTATTTGTATAGGGAAGTGGAGTTGCTGTTGAGGTGGATGAATCAGAAGCAACATATGCTACAGGATTATATGGAGAATAATCGCCAGAAGCTATGAAAGCAAAATCTGGTTCAACGAGATTATGGCGTTTTCTAGAAGGTGGAACATAATGATTAGCACGATATTTCTTAGCTTCCAGTTTAAGACACTCTGTCTCGAGTTCCTCTAAAGAGTTAACCACATTAAGTTGAGTAGCATAAAAAGGAGATAAATTTCGAGAGATAATATCTAATTGAACGTCTTCCGACATACCACCATAACGCCTAAACAAAGCACTCATACTTGATAAATAATCTACTATGCTTTCAGACGGATCCTGAGTTCTATCTAAAATTTCTTTAAACAACCGAGAACGATAATCGGGGGGTTCAAAATGCCTGCAAAGTAAATCTGATAAACTTTTCCAATCAGTAAAACGTGAGCAATTAGCGCGGAACCAGTTTAATGCGCGACCCGAAAATAAATCAATAGCTGACTCAAACAATTCCTTTTCTGAAATACCACGAGCAATTCGCAATTCAGAGACACGTTCCAAAAAATTATAAACAGATAGATGTTTAGTGTCACCTGTAAATTTAAGACCCCACTTTTCAACTCTTTGAGTTTTTGTACTAGAGGGGTGAGTGAAAACAGCTGAAGGCTTATGCTTTTGCGTAGACTGCTTACGCGATGATACTGACGCTTTATTTTTATTAGAAGTGGCACTTGTACCAGAGGACTCAGACGAATCCGAATCAGAGTCACATATTTGAAATTTACTAAAGATTTTACTTAAGGTCGCTTTTTGATGTTCGCTCTAGTTTGTCAAGAGTACTGAGAATTTCGCCCATTAAAGACGCTCGATCTTTTATCGATTCCTCATTTAATTTTTCTACAGGGATGCGATCTACACGATTTAAAAGATGAACTAACCGCGTTTGAATCCTATCAAAAGTATTTTTAGCATTTTCACCAGAGATTGTGGTGATTGAATCTTGTAATTCTTTTAAGGTTTTTGTTATATATTCGCGTTCTTCATTAAAATCTAGTTTATAAGCAGGATAAGCCAATAATTTGCCCTTTTTCTCAAGATTGAAAACAGGTCGTAAGGCAGAACGTAACTCGTCCACAGTTTTACTATCATCGGCTGGAATTCCACGAACCGACAGTTCATAGATTAACATGTCTTTTTTTAGGTAGCCGATTTGCATATTATAATCCATCGTAACAATATTAACAAAAGAAACGCAAGATCAAAACAATAAATATCACGAAAAGCAAAAGAGATAACAAATATATTAAAGCAAAAAAAATAGAGCAGTAAGCCAAAAAAATTGTAATCTAAGTCAATAATCATAAACACTTACTCAAGGCAAATAACCATTCAAATATAAAACTAAATCAAATACGCAAATATCACAAATATCACTCAAATAATCAAATATGCATAAATACCAAATATCAGCGATAAAGCAAAAAAATTAAATTAATAGGGTTAGTAAACAAAAAGGTGTCTATTTAGCTCACAGGGAAAAACAACGCAATTTACAGAAAAAAAATCATTAAGTTCAAAAGCTCAAAAAAAAAATTAAAAGCAAAAAGAGCAGCAAAAGTAAATCAGTAAAAGAAAGTAAAAGAATTTCAAAAGGGCCCTACACGTTTGGGCGCCAAATTGTCACCCTTGATTTTCTCAAAACCAAGGTACAAGATTGCTACGCTCTTATTTAATAATAATTATTATTACTGTTTTATTTAAAATTATTCCGATCACAAAAAGGTATCAAGATTACAGCTCGTGGTCAACAGAGCGTGCAATGTAGATGCCCTAGCTCAATTAACCCGGAGAGTAGGGCGTGGGAAAACTTAAGAAATCTTAAAGGAAAAAAAAAAGAAATGAGCGCCACCAATTTATAACGGCTTAAATTGGAAAGCCCCTTGATCTTCGCGGCACTTGCTTCCTCTTGATACTTTAAAAGAAAAAGAGTGAGCTAAATAAAACACACCAATGAAGTTAAGAAAAAAAAATCTATCTGTTACTGTATAAAAGGAAAAAAAATACATAAACAATAAGTATGTTATCAGTTACTGTATAAAGAAAAAAGTAAACAATAAGTGTCACCAAATCCAGCAGCACCTAGCGCTCTTAACTTCAAACTAGGCCCGTGACATGGGATTAGTCCCGAGTCTTGAAGTTAAGTTTGTGGCTTGAAATTGTCTGTGACTAACAGTTGGCCCCTGACTTGAAATTAGGACCGTGACTAACAGTTGGCCCCTGACTTGAACCCTATCCAATAGGGTCACTCAGTTCTAGTCAAAAAGTGGTTTCACGTGCCAAGTACAAGGGCATGGAAAATGGCGGTCTGGTCCAATCTTCAGGTCAAATCCTCTCTTAGAGAGATTTTCTAGCACAAAAAATAACACTCACAGTGCAAACTATAATGTGCCCGAAAAACTATTGCGGTGTTGAGGAAAAATCCCGCTAACGGATTTCCAAGATTTTCCTGGATTATTTCCTCAGACCCGCGCTGAAGGCCTGTGGTTTATCTGCAGGTGACCAGAAAAGTGAAAAATGTGTTCCCCCAGCTTCCTTTCCATCTAGAACTTTGGTTAACTAAGGTGGCGGAATACCATTGGCTAGAATATGTCAGGTGCTAACAACCTTGCCAAAAGAGCACATAGACGAAATAAAACAAGGATATGATTAACATGTCAGACAAGAAAAACGACTCTCCATTGGTTGAGAAAGATACAGGAAATAATGCAGGAATACACTTGGCAACAGCGAAAAAGATGCCTGCGCTCTTGATATGAGGAAGTACCGGATGGAGGGTTTCGAGAATAAGTTAATATGGAAGTCTTAGCCGAATAGATCCGAAAAGTTCCGAGACGACGCAATAATAACATTGACAGAAACAACTAACCTGAAATTTAAAAGCAACGCCAAGGCGAAATGGAAATGTAAATAAACAAATACTATTTAATTAATTACTCTAGTACTAATGGAAAAGGACCACTCAGAAAAGCCAAATATTAGTCCGGAGTAGAGTACCAAAGAGTCAAAAAAATGATGTGCTAATGCAGCAGTAGTTAAATGCCATAAAAATGAAACGTAAGTTGAGTTTAATTTAACAGAATTTTCTTAACTGTATAAACTCATTATTTAACCATAAAACAGGAATTTTATTCACACAATTATTAACTATCTATTTTAGGAAATGCATCAGACGCAGCCGTAACGAAATTTCATCTGAATTTCGGAACATCAAACATTGATAGAAATTATAAGAAGGCTGTAGTTTATATAGTCTCAGGAAAAAAAAAGGTAAGAATATTAATATTGAATCGAGAAATACCTTTGGTTTATTTATGTCTAACTATATGTTACATATTCACAGCAAAAAGGAAACACGAATAATAAAATGTAGATTTAAGAGAAAGTATGAAGTGGTGTATATATAGTATCTATAGTCTAAAAATAATCCTATGTATATCTGAAAAGAAATATTTATCAAGGCAACCTTTTTTTTATATAAGTATTTACAGTTCAATATTAATACATAATATCAACTTTATATCAAAGAATTTATTGGGGTACTAATGATTTGGTTTTTTTTACAGCGACAAAAGAGTTATACAAAATACACGCTCGAATCTAAAAATGCAGCATATCTAGCCAAGGAAAACGAAAATCCCAAGACTTGTATAAAGACTCGAAAACAGGTTTTCAAAATTAATAAAATTTAATTTATATCTACTCTGTAAAATATATGGGAAATAAATAGTTTGCCTAAAATGCTATTTGAAGTTTTTCTTATACAGTATATAATTATTAAATTCGGCAAAATTAAATAAATCCAACAATTATATTTGAACTGATTTTTTTTGGCGACATCTATGAACGAACGCTAAACTTATACCATTTACTGAAAATTATTCCTTTATATCTTGAGTTCAGATATAGGTACAAAATTAACTACTTATCGAGAGGTGACACTGTGTGTACCGAAATTTGCTGCAAAAGGTGTTGAATTTATATTTCGCTTAAATATGAACAATGTAACCGCTTCTAATAAGAAAACTACTAAAATCTAAGTAAATCAAACCAACAAGGCGTACATATTAATCACTAAACTTAATACTAAAGTAGTAGATTATAATATTAAATTAATTATACAATGAAATGCACTTATAACAAAATTAAACTGTTACATGTTTTTATTTTGACCATGGGAAAGTTTACGAAGATAGAAAAAAACCCCTTTTGCCAACGAATAGGACCAATCAAAGCGAGGAATTTTGGCACAGGGGGTGGAACTTTATGTTTCTTGAAATTTGTATTAATATTAGAGGAGGACTCTGTTTTTGGACTTGCAAGGAGTCGGATGTGAATTTTGTTGTTCTAGTTCAATAGACTTATTTTATTTCGTTTTAACAGTGTTTCAATAAACCCTCACAGTTCATATAAAAAGGAATGTATTGGATATATAGCTAATCAAGCACACACATACGTTCCTAAATATATGTATATATATATAAAAAAATATATATACATATATATATATATATATATATATATATATATATATATATATATGTTATATCACTCGACTTAAAATTCACTTTTTAAAAAATATTTTTATTTACAAAATCAAAATTAAACTAACAGTATAGAAGCTTAAAAACGAATCATGATTTTATTTACAATTTACACTATTTATATGAAAGACGAATGCTGCGTCAGTGGGAACTTGCTTGCTGGGCAGATTCTGCTGACGAGGCGTCTCGGTACTCGCCGTCTCCTTGAGATAACCGACATCCGATACGGTGGGAACCAAGGGCATCGTACTTGAAGGTGACATTGCTCGTGAGAAAGGATATAACATATATATATATGTTATATCTCTCGACTTAAAATTTACTTTTTTAAAAAATATTTTTATTTACAAAATCAAAAATTAAACTAACAGTATAGAAGCTTAAAAATGAATCATGATTTTATTTACAATTTACACTATTTATATGAAAGATGAATGCTGCGTCAGTGGGAACTTGCTTGCTGGGCAGATTCTGCTGACGAGGCGTCTCGGTACTCGCCGTCTCCTTGAGATAACCGACATCTGATACGGTGGGAACCAAGGGCATCGTACTTGAAGGTAACATTGCTCGTGAGAAAGGATATAACAAGTCCCCCATTAAGATGAAAGTTGACGCGTGGTGACAATTTTCAGGTCCTCTGCTTATTGAGGTTGAGTTCAATCTTTTCACTTTCTTCAATCGGGTCGCCAAGGCGGATGCTCGGTCTCCTTCTGGGAATTATTCTTCTCCATTGTATAACGTTAGATCCTCTTTTAGGTGGAGAGGGTGGATTGTCATCGTTGCTAGTGGCTACTCCAATCTTGATGTTACGTGTTCGTCTTCGACATTTGCAAAAGATGTATAAGGCAATCAGTGCGATAATGAGTGTTATTGTAAGGATCGTGAACCAACTTATGTGTTTTTTCACGAACGGTTGATTTACAAATTGATCCAGCTGATCGGCATACTAATTTAGCTTGTGCTGGGCTATGTTCAGGTCCTCTACATCTATTTTGTTTAGCTTCAGAGGCTTCAAATCTGGTAAGTGAATATTCTCTGGCATATGGTTACAGCAGTCAAAAGGGATGTTGGCTGGGTGGTAATTGTAGGTTACTTTGTCGTAAACATCAACTGATTTCTGGGCACGAACTCTTGTACTCCCGACGAAGGCACTACACTCGGGTTGAAGTTTCATCAAAGTATTTGTGTTGATGATCTGAGTCTCTATATCTCTGGATCTACATTTTATTGTGACGGGCAGAGGGTCTGCAACACCTATCAATCATAAATTCTGGCTGATTTATTGAATGTTATAGTCTTTGGCAAGAATGACTAAAATTTGGCATGTTCTGGGTAGATGATCAAGTTTCTTCAGAAGCTGAGCCTCGCAGACTGCATTAGTATCAATTGAGTATGGCAGGACGTTGGAACAGATGAACATACGGTTGCCTAGTGGTTTGCAGGACTTCATATTGCGGATGGTTGTATAAAGTAAAGAATCATCATTTCGCGCAATTAGTTTATTAGGTATTGACAAAATGTGATGAAGGCCTGTTCGATTATCCAGAATCGGTATAGGATATAAGTGATAGAGAGTGTATTTTTCAGGTTCGACTAAAGGTATTTCTAGTACAAAAATTATTATAGTATCTAATTGATATGCCTTTAATTCTATTATGTCGAGATATTGAGCTACGCTTGAATAATATATCGGCAAGGGAAGATTATTCTTCTGTAATGACTGCGCTATATGCTTTAATGAGTCTACTAAATCATATGGAGTGATGATTGAACTGTGCAAAATTTTTAAACGTGCAAATGTAACAGCATTTATAGCATCGTTCAAAGTATTTTCGATAAATGAATAGCTTTCTGTTTCTGTAGTGATTCGCACTAGTCTAGGATATCAAGTTGTGATTGATAAAATTTGAGATGATAGGAAATATCCATAATTGATTCGCGAATTTCTTTAATATCATTATTAAAGGTTTCCTCGTCAATTTGAAGATTTTGAATGGTTTCGTTAAAGCTTTTGATAACAGAGGTAGTTACAGATATTTGATTTTTCAAAAGATTTTCTATTTGGTATTCATCGTGGGTTAACTTTTCATTCCCGGTACGTCTTCGTCTATAGTGTTTAATAAGCTTTCTAATATTTTGTCATTATTACTAATTCTTTCTTTGATTGGTCCAAGGTCTTTGTAAACAAGGAGGGTCCATTTATCATTTGAGATTTTTACGGTCGCTTCTTCATGAAAGAAAATTCCTAAGGTGTTGTTTATTGGTGTTAGAGTGTATTGGGACTGAGTGGCTGTTGAAAGTGCCAAGAACCTAGAAGAGAAAAATTTACTCATAGTATGGTTTTAGTCTGTCAAAATGTATTTTAGATTTTTGTTTAGATTCGGGGTTTATCAGAATTGCTGAATTTTGTAAAATTTCGATTATTTCGAATGGACCGTTAAATTTATTTTGGCTTTTGTCCTTGATTTGTGATTCTTTAATGTATACCTTATCTCCTACATTATATTCATAGGGGTGAGCAGAAACATTTTGGTCGAAGCGCTCTTTGGCTTTTTCTTTTTGTTGACATGTTCTGGCTCGGGCTGTTTTATAAAGGTATTGCATGCGATTGTTTAGATCTTGCATATATTTGGAAATAAGACGTTTTTCATTATATAGGATTTCGGGTGGTCTAGATGAGGTGTGTCCAAAAATAAGTTCGTAAAGCGTGAAACCGTGCGTTTTGTTTTTGGTATTGTTATAACATATAGTTGCATAAGGAAGAACATTAAACGGGTGTTCGTCAGGGTTTTCAGTTTGATTAGCTCTTATCATTTCACAAAGTGTCGCGTGAAATCTCTCAACAGAGCCGTTTGATTGAGGGTGTCCTACGCTAGAGAAAGTTAGTTTGATATCGTAAAGCTGTAGCAGGGTTATCGAGCGGTTGATTATTATATTTAAAATTATTTATTTTGTTTTATTTATTTATTTGAGACGTAGCGGGCAACCCTGTCACAATACTGAAGTTAACTAATATAAGATAAGTAAAATCAAAGGTACTCTATAGGCTTCTTCGTTAATTATAATTTAACACATTTGCAATTATAATTGTTAGTACAAATTATTTATAAATTTTATCTCACCAATTCTGCGGCCATATAAACTCGAACAACAGCAAACTGCAACAACGATGGTATCTTCTTCTTGAATATATATTTATTTAACTATCAGGTGGTTTATTTAAATAAAAGATTTGGTTTTTTAAAAACAACTTAAGAATCTATTAACAAAAAATAAAGAAAGTGAAATGCTGTACAAAAATAATACTTAAACCTAATAACAAAAAAAAGTATTTAAATCTAGAAAATGAGGGAATTATCTTAAAATCCCCAACCTTAGTACAAAAGAAAAGAAAATAAGAATCTTTAAATAAAACGTAAATTTTAACTCTAGAAAACCAGTTATTCCCCAGATAAATCATAGAATAAAAATAGAATATCTTTGAAAATCCCGTAACTTTAATATCCCACTATATACGTAAAGCCCCATAAACCACCACAAAAGCTCAGCTATTACTAGATCCACCCCTTAGACCAATCCCCTCTTTGATTTTATTAGTCAGGACGAAACGAATAAAGCGGTGAATGGTGAAGCTTAAGTCCCTACTCTAAACTTTAAGTTCGGAAATTCGTCCTAGAAACACGAGGTGTCACCCATGATAACAAAAAGTGAATAAATCGAATAAAATAATATTCCCGTCAATTCTTAGTTCTAAGGTTTTGTATATAATTTAATATATATATGCTTATACTAACTTATCCACATTATGGGTCCGAAAAGTCATGGCGAAAAAAAGGCATGAAAACCCCTTTCAGTTTATCTTTTCTGCAGGAAAAATTATGCCCCAAAAACATGGCTTTTCGGTAATGCTCCTATTATAAAATAGTCTATTGTATTTTCAACATAGCAAATTGACCATTTATTATCATTGCATCGAACCAAATAAAATGTTTCAATTAATATTTGTAACAAGAAACAGGGAACATATGGGATCATAAACCCTCGAAAAGGAAAGCATAAATTGTAACCTTTTAAGAAAGCTCATAGATAAATCTGTCTATACTCTAGATTGTAGCATTTGAGTTATATGATACTTATCTAGGGTTTTAAATTCTCGAAACTAATATTAGATAAATTTACTTATAATTCTTGTTAAATAATCAAGCCTGATTAAGCGTGAACGTGAGAACCAACAGCTTTAGTAACATATTGCTTGATTTATATTTAGAATATATAAAAATTTATACTCTATACTGTGATTATAGCCTATTCTGTTACAATTTCCTCCCCCCTTACATTGAAACATTTAGTTTTACTCGAGGCAATAACAATAGAATATTCACTAGGTAAAAATGACAATAGAAAGGTAAAACCCGACAATTATTGGTGAAAACGATAACAACATTTATACTGAAATGTCCTTTTTTTTTAACACTTGAACTTACTTCCTCACGTTCTTCTGGATATCTCTTCATCTGCGAACTCTGTGACTGACCTGGTATCTCGCGTGCCCCCGACTATCAAGTGGTATCACCGGACTTCTTCGCTCTGCGCTCTTCTCCATGGACTTCCGTTACATCAGATTATTGGCAAATCTGATCTTCAACTGTGACGTGGGTGAACCATAGCACGCTTCTAAGTGGAACAATGTCTGGAACCATTTCTGCCCATAATTGCTAATAGCACATAGCAATATGCTGACTACAAGCATTGAATTTTCGCTCTTCCCTCTGAACGAACCATATTTTCAGAAACATCTATCCTTGACAATCGTACTCTCTTTTGGTATGAAAATCCTTCGAACTGCATCTGTTAGTTAGCATTACTAACAATCTCGATTTAAAAAGAAGTGCCTGTCCTATAAATTTTTGATGTTTAAATAATGACTGAAATTATACTGACATGACAGTTGGAAACAGGAAATGTGACGTGACATGAAAACTCCTGTATAAACATAGTCAAGTTTATACTTCTGACGTACTTAGGATTGCTGCATAAATGTTATGCAATATTATGGAATACTAATGTATTAAAAAAAAACTCTTTGGAAAGAAAACAAAACTATTGAGCGGCGTTGAACTGAATGAAAATACACTGGAGAAACTCGAGACCAGTCTCGAACAGCTTTCTACAAGGCTTGAATCTTGCTTGGACCTTTGGCTTGGACCCTGGCATATCACGAATCTACTGATAACCTCGATAGCCTCTAAACTCATCGCCTCGTCATTCACTAATTGGCTGGCACATCTGTCCCCAATGGCACAGGAAAACGAATAGCTAGTGACTAAAACCTCAATATGCATGGCAATCGCAATAGGGTAATCTAAAACATCAAAACATTACTAATGTTCAAAACAAAACAAAAGAAAGTACATATCCAACTCCTAAAAGAAAATAAAATAAAATATTTCAAAACATAGGGCTTAATTTGACTTTGATCTATGTATATCTATCTAACTTTATCGACTTCTTTTTCCCGCAAGCATATTATCTTTTCTAAATATCGTGAACTTTCTTTCAAATTAATTTCATTTCAAAGTTTTTCTTAATATTTCAACAAATTTCTTTCTTAATTTTCTTATTGAACACGTATCTCCGTTTTTACCAACTCCGTATTAATTTTAATTTTTTTTTCTGGTTCATAAATCCTTCAACCTAATCACCAAATCCGTTCGTTTAGTGCTAACATTTTAACTGATGTCAATACCGAACTCAAAATAAAACTATAAATATCTATACTCTTAAAACTTATAAAAACAATTAGGTTATTCACAACTACATCTCTAAAATATTTCTTTCTAAAACCCTTTTTTATTCCTACGCTCTTTCCGTTAAAACTATTTATGTCCCTGTCATATAATAATTAATATCTGTAACAAAGTAACAAGTGTTTTCGGCTAAACTATCATCTTCCAAAAACGGCAGGTACCAAAACCTTGTTTTCCCTAAATAAAATCCAAGCTTATTTATTGGTTTCATATCTACTGGCGTGGTACCTATAACAAAAACTTATTGTCTGTTTATAGTAATCCTAAAAATTTTAATTATATTGACTTAGTTATATTTAAAAAAAAAACTAAAATTTTGATAGTTGTATACATGGTATTCTTTTATCTTGATCCTCTGTTTGTCAATAACATATTGAACACTTTCATAATTATGCAATAATTATCCTTTAAAATTATTTTAAAATTAAATCTGTGTACTCCCAACAACAAAGTATACCTTCAGATAAGAGATCGTTAATGTAGGTATAACCAGTTTCTGTTAGAATCCCTAAAAACAGTTCACACAAATGAGATATTTTTATGGATTTAAATAGGAATCAACCCCACAAAATATGAACGTCATTAACTTCCACTTACTGTTTTTCCCTTACTTTAATCATCATAAAAAAACTTTCGTACACATGTAATACAGATTTATTCAACAACAAAAAACTACCAAAAAAAATATAATAACATTAAAAAAAATTTTAAAAAATTAGAACCAAGAAATAATTATTTTTATATTTAAAATAATGATTCTTATTTACAAACGACTCTTTTTTTTTTAATCCATAGTATTTAAAAAAAAACAACGAACAAAATACCCAAACTTTCTATGCAAACTGTGAGTAGAAAAAATTATGGTCAGAAAATTTTAAGACTACGTCCAAAAGGCTATTTATAGAAATAGATTTAATGATATCTAAATTATTCAAATTAAAATTTATTATTTATTGGGTATATTAAAAAAAAAAAACAAAAAATTTAAAAAAACTGTTGTAATACATTAATTCGGATAATTTTTAACTGATCAAATTTCTTTTTAAGAGTCGTACTTTCAAGTTAATAGGGTTTTTTTTAATCTTAATAAAGAATAAGTTTTACTAGTGATATTTTTACAAGGTATGAAACTTGGTTATTTTAAAAAAGTATAAAAAAACAAATTTTCAAGTCGTATATGGCCCGATAATATCTGATTACAACTTTCAGTATGACCTAATAACAAAAAAATACGCTCGCCTAATTACCAAAATAAAATTGCGTCTATATCCATTTTTCCATCGTTTTGATGTCAATCTATTCCCGTTTCATTACATCTTCCTGTAGAGTTTGAACCTAAGTCCCTCATCTATACGGAGATCTTTTGTACATTAGCATAGAAAAATTACTTAACGGAGATACCGGGGGGAACTAATAGCTTGCACCTTTCTTGCGTTCAATTTTACAATTCTTTTACTCTATCTAGAGCGACGCGTTATTTCTCTAGTTTAACTGTACCATTTATTTAGTACCTATGTACCTTTCAAGTACATTCTTTCAGGAGACCTATTTTTTATATTGTCGTGTCGTGACCTATGACCCCTATAGAATTAAATGACCTGACATTTTCCTTTCATACCTGATAATTTTTAAATTACAACTACAGACTAGAGAGCAGACTGTGGTTGGAAACCTCTTTGTATTTCTTTCTTTGTTGTAACATACCCAGAAAAAAAAATCGTGTAAAGACAAATGCAACATAAGTACAACACATAGTATACGAACTAAACAACCTACACTCTGTTCTTAAAAGCAAAACTGTAATGTTAGTGATTCCGTGGCTTAACGACTATAATATGTCCACACTGACTAGTATATGTAGAAATACCAAGGTCGCAGCCCAAAAGACAACAAAAAAAATAAAATCAAACAGTTTAACGTTCGGATACTGGCCATTATTCTACAGTTCAACTGATGCTCAGTTTACGATTGATTAAATCAAATAATACTTTTCCAACGCATTTCATTCAGCTACAGGCATTATCGCTAACACGCGTCATTCTTACCCTTTATACACCCTTTTTATCAAAATTACACTTTATGGTCAACTAACAGAAAAAATAATCAAATTACACTTCAACTATCACCTTAATCGGAAAAGTCTCTCTACAGGCACACAATTCTACATCATCAGGAAGCTTCCACGATTCTTCCACACGGTAATCCCTATACCTAGTGAGAATCTCTTATTATGACACTAACCGTCATTTATAATAATATTATTTATTTTCCAAATAAAATTCATCTATACAATATATCAATATATATACCGGACCGGAAAATCACTTTTTTTAAACTTTAGCCCCTCACTCTCCTTGGTGAGAAATGGCTAATTTCATGTTTATCCCCTGACTTCCAATTCATCATTATTTTATTGTTCTTCTAAAAAAAAATGTTAGTCACGTTGAATCATAGACGTCGATTTTTATTTAACCATGGTATTATATGTCTTTCAACACTAAATTTGCCGGCAATCTTTTTTTATACATAGTTGCTATTTATATCTTAGTCAGGATAGCCCATAATATGCCTTTATTCCCTGCATTCCCCCTAAAACAGCGGCATAACATACATCTTTAAATCTCCTGTATTTCTTTAATCACATTCCAGTTCACACGTGTTAAAACCCTTTATCCCTGAATACGATTTTCATTCAGAAATATGAACTCTTTAATATAGCAACTCTTTTATCTCAAACATTCACGTTCATACCGTTAAAACACTTTTTTATCCCCTAAACAATTTATTTGGCCAGTTTGTGAACTCTTTCGTCATGGTCATGAACAATTAACGCAAGAAAACAATACCTATATCTTTATACCTTCATAAATTATCGAGAAGTCGCAAGTCAAATTAGCATAATAAAACAACGTATTTTATCAAATATAAAAATAATCTGTACGTTATTCCCTGCCGAACCCTATATAAAAAAAAATAGTATCCAATTACCCAAATTTACCATACGTAGTCTAAAATAACCAATAGCTTATGGCTTTAATTTCTAATAAACGTCACCGCATAGTCCTCGTAAACCAAATTATTTCCAGATGTCGGCAGTTTATCTAAAAAGAGAAAAATATTTGCCCAGTATCTAGTTCTTCACCAAAATTGCCTAAACTAAATTACATTAGGTACTGAAATATATACAAGTGTTTATCTTTTTCTTTAGACCAAACTCTTTGTCTCTAAACAAAACATCCATCAAATAACGAGGTACCCGAAAATCCTCTTTTCTCTTTCTCTACCTGCTAAATATCGGTTCTCAAACAAACTATAAAGCTCACAAACACTTGTATATTATTGTGCAATTGTATAGACCCGTTGCGAAAATGTTACCATCCCCTTAATTAACCAACATTATTAAATGTCTATCCTACACATATTAAAAATAAAATATGACGTCACCTTCACACCTAAACGGGGATAAAATATAATCTGCTGAAATAAAAAAAATACGTTTTTCTAAACAACCCAAATCAAAATAAAACAAATACGTTGACACATAGAAAAATTTGGCTACTCTCCAACTTCAGCAAAAATCCTATTTTATATATATAAAAAAAAAATTAATACACCCACAAAATACACTTAATAAAAGTTCCTAAAAAAAAAAAATATGTATTATCTAGAAAGCCTACCTAAGAGATTACTAAATTAAAATTTTATTTCCCTTTTAATGTACTTTACTTTACGAAGTAATTTAAACTCACACGAAAAAATATATACCTACAAAATTCAATACTCATTTGTACGTGCATCTTAACTCAAAAATATCTGTTTTTTCTCATAAAAACCGCACACAAAAAAAAAATTAGCAACAAATTATAACATCTCTTAAACAATACGCCACAAATTCGCAACAGTTCATATAAAATACGATCATGTTTTATTGCACTGCAAACATGAAAGGAGTCTGTGCATGTCAATCCAGTTAATCAACTAACTACGTTCTAATAAAGTTATTATTGTTGTGTTTAGCATACATATTAAAATCTTGAACTAAATTCCTTGGCAAAATATTTATTAATTCTCAAAAATATAAATTATAAAACAAAATTTCTTTATGATCCAAAATTCCAAAAAATTACAAGTCATCAAAAAAAAAATAACCACAACAATAATTAAACTTGTTAGTTACTACCGTTACAGCTGCTGCTTCTTGAAAACTTCTTGATATTGGCCTCGATCGCAGGCTTCCAATGGTACCTTTGACTTTAATGCTGAAATTCCCTATCTATCTAACTCTGTAATTTTCTCTAACTTTCAAATTAAGGGATCATTCAATATTATTTATGAGCCTACTGCTCTTTCAAAACAAAAATGAAACTTAAACTACCTCAAGATAATAAAATGCATGAGTTCTTTTATAAAACTGATCAACTTGCAATATAAAAAACTACTCAACGATAAGAACCTAACAAAAAATAAAAAAATTGCAAGTCTTTCATTTTATTCGCTTAGCTGCCGTCATTAAATTGTAGCAGGGTTATCGAGCGGTTGATTATTATATTTAAAATTATTTATTTTTTTTATTTATTTATTTAAGACGTAGCGGGCAACCCTATCACAATACTGAAATTAACTAATATAAGATAAGTAAAATCAAAGGTACTCTATAGGCTTCTTCGTTAATTATAATTTAACACATTTGCAATTATAATTGTTAGTACAAATTATTTATAAATTTTATCTCACCAATTTTGCGGCCATATAAACTCGAACAACAGCAAACTGCAACAACGATGGTATCTACTTGAATATATGTTTATTTAACTATCAGGTGGTTTATTTAAATAAAAGATTTGGTTTTTTAAAAACAACTTAAAAATCTATTAACAAAAAATAAAGAAAGTGAAATGCTGTATAAAAATAATACTTAAACCTAATAACAAAAAAAAGTATTTAAATCTAGAAAATGAGGGAATTATCTTAAAATCCCCAACCTTAGTACAAAAGAAAAGAAAATAAGAATCTTTAAATAAAACGTAAATTTCAACTCTAGAAAACCAGTTACTCCCCAGATAAATCATAGAATGAAAATAAAATATCTTTGAAAATCCCGTAACTTTAATATCCCACTATATACGTAAAGCCCCATAAACCACCACAAAAGAAGAATTTAAGCTCAACTATAAGAATCAAAACTCTGACACAGACTAATTTTTAAACTTCCCGTAAAATACAAAGTTAGCTCAACTATTACTAGATCCGCCCCTTAGACCAATCCCCTCTTTGATTTTATTAGTCAGGACGAAACGAATAAAGCGGTGAATGGTGAAGCTTAAGTCCCTACTCTAAACTTTAAGTTCGGAACTTCGTCCTAGAAACACGAGGTGTCACCCATGATAACAAAAAGTGAATAAATCGAATAAAATAATATTCCCGTCAATTCTTAGTTCTAAGGTTTTGTATATAATTTAATATATATATGCTTAAACTAACTTATCCACATTATGGGTCCGAAAAGTCATGGCGAAAAAAAGGCACGAAAAACCCTTTCAGTTTATCTTTTCTGCCGGGAAAATTATGCCCCAAAAACATGGCTTTTCGGTAATGCTCCTATTATAACATAGTCTATTGTATTTTCAACATAGCAAATTGACCATTTATTATCATTGCATCGAACCAAATAAAATGTTTCAATTAATATTTGTAACAAGAAACAGGGAACATATGAGATCATAAACCCTCGAAAAGGAAAGCATAAATTGTAACCTTTTAAGAAAGCTCATACATAAATCTGTCTATACTCTAGATTGTAGCATTTGAGTCATATGATACTTATCTAGGGTTTTAAATTCTCGAAACTAATATTAGATAAATTTACTTGTAATTCTTGTGAAATAATCAAGCCTGATTAAGCGTGAACGTGAGAACCAACAGTTTTAGTAACATATTGCTTGATTTATATTTAGAATATATAAAAATTTATACTCTATACTGTGATTATAGCCTATTCTGTTACAAAGCTCACAGAGGTCATTCATTAAGGTGTTTTTGAATTCTAGGCCATAATCACAATGTATAAGTAACGGAGTTCCGTAAAGTTGAAAAAATACAAGAAGTGTATTAACAACAGATTTTGCTGTCTTATCCTTTATAGGGTAAGCTTGTGTAAATGTTGTTAGTTCGTCACGCACTGTTAGGGCGTAATTTCGAGTTGGGTATTCAAATATGTCTATGTTTATTCTTTCAAAAGGTGTTTTGGACGTTTCTGTTACGACTAGGGGACTGCTTAGATTTTTACGACAGATTTTTACTTTTTGGCAAGTTTCGCAACTTTTAATAAAGTTTTCTACGGCTTTTATTATGCCTGGCCAATTGTATTTTTCTTTTATGCGCCTTAACGTTTCGTTAATTCCGCGATGTAAGTTGGTTTTTCCGCGATGGTAATGATCTAAGATCTGAGGTATTTCGTCTTCATTAGGGGTTGTTGTGATGTTTTGGCAAATACTTAATTTTATATTTTTGTCTGCAAAAATATACGAAAATATTTCAAGGATAGGAAGTTCGAGTGTGTACGAAATAGGTACAAGAGATATCAAATTCGTCTTGACCGGTATAGAGAATGTAAAAGAGAAGTTGTGTGACCGTTTCTGGGTTAAACGGGAGAGGAATAATGAAATATTTACGACTTTTTGTTGATTTACTGGAGAAAATATTTATTTGTTTTGGATTAAATTTCATGTTTTCCTCGAAAATATCGTCAAGAATCTTATGATGTAGTTCTTCTAATTTATTTTGTCGAAAGAATGTTATAATATTTTTGTGTAATTTATCCAACAGCTGGTCGTTGGTTGTTTCGATTTTAGAATAATCGATCAGGGATCTGGTTTCGTAAAGACTTACGAATTTATTGTATTCTTCGGCTATTACATCATCGTCATAGGTTTTAGGTTCTTCGATAGGTTCTTCGGAATCTGTCTCATTTGATGCAAAAACAGATATTTTTGTTTGAAGCTTTGCGCATTCTTGGAAATGATTTACTTTTATTCGAGATAAAGCATCAGCGTTTTTATTAATTTTTCTCGGTTTATAAATAATTTCGTACTGATATTCTCCTAGTTTTAGTCGCCATCGTGCTAGCCTACTACCTGGGTCTTTAATAGAACTTTCTCCCAAATAAATATGGACGGAAATATTTCACGACCCATACAATTGCAAGTAGTTCTCTCTCTATTGTCGAGTAATTGGTTTCGGCTTTACATAATGTTCTTGAGGCATAACCAATGGGTAAGTCTGTGCCAATGGGACCTTGGGAAAGTACAGCGCCTATCGCAAATGCGCTTGCATCCGTTGTTAGTAGGAAAGGCTCATCGAAATTTGGATAGATGAGAATTGGGTCAGAAGTCAGTAATTGTTTTAGTTCGTCGAAAGCTTGACGACAATCCGAGTCGAAATCAAATTTGATATCTTTTTTCAACAATCTGGTAAGGGGCTTTGATATTTTCGCAAAGTTTGGAATAAACCTACGATAATAACCAGCTAAACCCAGAAAGGATTTTATGTCTTTTGAATTTTTTGGTTCTGGATATTTCTGTATACAATCGATTTTAGTGGGATTAGGTTTAACTCCGTCCTGGGTAATTAGGTGACCAAGGTAAGCTACCTCTTTTCTCAGGAACTCACATTTGTCAGGCTGTATTTTGAGGTTTGTTTTTCGAAGACGTTTAAAAACTTCGCGTAAGCGTGTGATGTGGTCATGGATTGTGGGTGAATACACAATGATGTCGTCCATATAGACGAGACAACGTTCATTGAGAATGCCTAGAAGGATGTTATCCATTACTCTCTGGAAAGTGGACGGGGCGTTTTTAAGACCAAAGGGCATTCTTATAAATTCGTAGTGTCCGTTCTCGACAGAGAAAGCAGTTTTTGGAATATCTTTAGGGTCTATCTCGATCTGGTGAAATCCTGAAGCCAGATCCAGGGTTGTAAAATACTGGCACTTGCCTAGCTGATCCAAAAGATCGGAAATATTGGGAAGCGAGTACTTATCATCTATCGTGGATTCATTCAATTTACGATAATCTATGACTACTCTCCATTTTTGTTTGCCCGAGGAATCAAGTTTCTTGGGGACGACCCAAACTGGAGATGACCAAGGTGAAATAGAGGGTTTTATGATTCCTTGTTCTAACATTTTATTAACCTGAGTTTTTACCTCTTCTTTGTGAATATGGGTATACCTGTATGATTTGGTGAAAACAGGCTTTGCACCATTGGTGTCAATTTGGTGTTTAATTTCGTTGGTAAGGTAAGATTGTCACCTTCGAGGCAAAATATGTCCTCAAAATCTACGCAAAGATTGGTAATTATTTCTTTTTCTTCTTCGTTAAGATGCTCTAAACGAAGTTGGGACTTAATGTTGGGAATGCGGTTAGGAGGTAGCTGTTTATCGGATAAATTGTAATTGAGTAGCGAATGAGAAGAAAAATTTCGATATCTGAAAAATTAACCACAGAAGTTAGAAATTCGCCTTTTTCATTGACATGGACAATTGCGTTTGGAATGGGAACTTTTTCGATTTCTTGCCTAGATAGGATAGCATCGGTGTTGACTAAATCACAACGTAATTTAAAAATTTGTTCGGTCCTACCTTCAATCTTAATTTCGTTAGAGATGTTTACGTTAGTTAATTTTTTATTTTTTTGTTCAAGGTTTTCTTCTGCCTTAAACAGTTGTAAAGTTTTAAAATTTGTAACAAGTTGTTTATTTTTTAAGTTGATGGTGCATTCATAGTGTTCTAAAAAGTCAAGTCCTAGAATACCATCGAAATCAATTTATAAATCGTACATGTAAACTTTATGTGGGTTTCCGGCTTGAAAAGGAACTGTGATGCCTTGAATCGTAACGTTTTCGGGAAAACGTTGGGGAAATTGTTTTACTGTGTTTTCTTTAAATATCGTAATTCCTGCTCCGGAATCTATAAGTAGTTTAATAGTGTTAGATGTGTCTTTTATGTAATATAGATTTTTCGGGTTAACAGCAAGAAGTGGATTTAAAGAAAATGTTGTTCTGGGAAATTCAATGACGGGTTCATGTCGTCCAAATTCAGGGTTTGTATTTGATTTTGGATTTCCGTCACGGCATCGGTATTTGAGATCTATCGAATGGGCGGATGCTTTTGATTCGAAGTGGGAAGAAAATCCTGATATTCATCGTAATTCGTTTTATCTTGTTGGTCAATATTTTTAACATTTTGATACTCGTAATCGGGGTTATCTTCATACATTCCTGCATATTGGTTACAATACTCGTCATATTGGGGTTCGGAATAGTTATCGTTGGAATATTAGTAATTGTCGAAATTAGCAACATGAGCACGATGCTGGGGATTATTTTGTATTACTGAAAGACGTTGGAAATTGTTTTGGTTTGATTGGTTATGGGGTGTGTTTGGTCTATTCGACTGAAAGGAGGTGCTTGATTGAAAAGAATTTGATTGTTGATTGGTATTAGGCCTTTGGAAATTGCCAAAATTCTGGGAAGTATAACCATTAGGACGTTGTTGCGGTCTACATTCATTTGCTAAGTGACCAATGCGACCACAGCTATGACATTTAAGGGATTGTACATTAGGTCTTTTATTAGTTTGAATAATAGGTCTAGCAGGCGGATTGGGCGGATGGATTTTTGTATGTTGGCATGCATTTTGGCATTTAGGACTTGAAGTCTGTTAAGGAAAGTCAAAGGAGATTCGTTTGGTAGTTGTCTCAATCTTTGTAAGTCCTGAATAAGAGAATATAGATCTCGCGTATCTCCGAAGTGAGAATTGGGTAATTGCTTTATCTCTAGAAAAGAAAGTGGATTTCGGGAGCTTATCAGCTGCGCTGCTCTCCCTCGCAACCTATTTTTTATGTGAATCACTAAAAGATCTTTTTGGTTACCCGTAGACATATCATATGCACATTCGCAGGGATTTAGGAAGGTTTGTAAAAATATTTGATCACCTTCGAATTCGGGGATAATAGAAAAAATCTCGGAAAGTTTATAAGGTTCGATTACTGCTACCGCTGCTCCTGCAGTTATTCTTTCATTTTCCATCATATTTGCTCAATATATCAATACAATAAACACTAGCACAATATAATATAAAAAGGATATAAAACACAAAATATTTTACGAAATTTTATGTTGATAGACAGTACGTAAAGTAGTATGCCAACCAACGTAAAATAAACAGTTCTTATTAACTAGTTAGTGTAATTAAATTAAAACTGTGTAATATTTTTTGTTATAATAAAAATACAAATGTAATCGGGAGATCAGTTAGCAGAATAACTGGTCAAAATAATTCCAAAAAATATTTTAAAATTAATCAATTAATAGAATAACTGATTATACACAAATTATACGTTGTTACACTTAGAAATACAGAAATTAATTAGCAGAATAATTGATTAGTTTATCGGAAAATCAATTAACAGAATAATTGATTATTTTACTAATTAATAAAATGTAAGATCGATTTTGAAAAGTCGAACAGGTATTTAATTAAATATTATTTTTAAAATAAACGTGATGATTCGTTACTTACAAACAGAGTAGAAACATCGCTCGTCGTGTTCTTAGCAGTTAAGGGGCTTCACTACGTGTTCCTTCCGTAGATGTGTGTTCTGCCAAGTTGATGACGTCACAATGCACAAAATGGAGCTTCTTTGTTCTTCTGGATAAAGGATTGGGATCCACCGTTGCCAGTTAAAGTTCTCTTGTTCTGCCAACGTTGCCAGATCCTACCACGACTGCGCCAATTTGTTATATCTCTCGACTTAAATTTACTTTTTTAAAAAATATTTTTATTTACAAAATCAAAAATTAAACTAACAGTATAGAAGCTTAAAAACGAATCATAATTTTATTTACAATTTACACTATTTATATGAAAGACGAATGCTGCGTCAGTGGGAACTTGCTTGCTGGGCAGATTCTTCTGACGAGGCGTCTCGATACTCGCCGTCTCCTTGAGATAACCGACATCTGATACGGTGGGAACCAAGGGCATCGTACTTGAAGGTGACATTGCTCGTGAGAAAGGATATAACATATATAAACAGGTTTATTCACGTAACCCGTTTATTAAAAGTTTTTGATGATGCCATTTAGATAAAAATTTCAAATTTTGGGATTAAGTTAAGGTCAAGGGGTACTTCTTTTTGAAATATTTTCAACTTCCTCTCACTTCTGGTTTAACCAGAAGTTGGTATCAACTTGCTTATTTTAAATCGAACACCCTGTATTTTATGATATTTTTGGATTCTACGGAGAATTTTAATGCTATTTTATGTAGCATGTCCTATACCTAGGTTCAAGCGTTCTTAAGATACTTGACCTTGAACCAAAAATGAGCCTTCGGGGTACCAAATTTTAAAATCTCATATTTTTGTAAGTTTTGAAGATATAATCTTCATATTTTGCAGACGATCGGTAAATAATCTTAGGATTCTAATTTTTTTTATTGAATTTGTCTATTTTTATACAGGGTGTCCTAAATTCAGCGCCAAACATTCACATTTTCAAAGCCGCTAAAGTCCGTTTTTTTAAATGGGACACTTTATAACTTTATGCACTATCAAATGTAGAATTTAATTTTCTATCTAACTCTATAACGGTTCCCTATACCTATTCGTAACCATTTTCGAAATAATCAGGTTTTTATTAAACTCATATGTATTTGCTAAATGTTTACACCTTCCCGTAGTAAGCCATGGAAAAACAATTGTTGTGCTTTTGTGTTCAACATGACAGCTGATTTGAAACTTTTAAATTAAAATAAAATAACACTCAAAAGCTGATATTCTCAATTTATTTTATATTCGCGGAGAATGTTACAAAATATAGGAGTTTTGTTTTTAATGAAAAACATCCTCATTTATCGCCAATGAACAAGAGAAAATTGAAGAGGATTGAAACGAAATTTTTTCGTTTCGGAAAAGTTAAAGTTATAAAAAATGTAATAAATTGTTTACATTATTTTTAACCATATCTACTAAGTTCGAGACTGTTCTAAACTTGTTTTAGTGAACTTAAAAATTATAGCAATCTAACAATCAACAACAAATAAATAAAATAATAAACTTGAATTGTAACAAATGTTCTATATGCTGTCCGTTCATTTGAAGACACATTTCAATTCTTCTTTGTACAGTTGCTGTGGCCCGTTGAATTTGTTCGTTTTCTAATTCGGCAAAAGCTGTTCGTATCCTGTCCAGTAAATCTTGTTGGTTATTTACTGGGGAAGCATAGACTTTACCTTTGATAAATCCCCATAAATAAAAGTCTAGGGGTGTTAAATCAGGCGATCGCGGGGCCCATCTACAAGGGCCATTGGGACCAATCCAGCGATCTTCAAAAATTCGAGATAATTGGAGATAAGCTGCAGCGGAATTATGTGCTGGTGCCCCATCTAATTGATCCCAATAATTTTGCAGCTCACCAATAGGAATTTCTCCTATAAATTCAGAAACCGTCCCTCGTAGAATTTCCAAATACTTATCACTGTTTAAATTGTCTTCATAAATATAGTACCGCACCTGATCATTTAATACTATACCGAAAACATTGAAGCTAAAGCGTACGGATTTTCTGCTGCCCAGAAATGTTCGTTTCTTCTATTTGTTATTCCTTCTCTAGAAAATTTCGCTTCATCGGTCCAAAATATTTTTGAAAGGAATTGAATGAATTCGCAAAATTCTACTCGTCGGACGTCATCACCAGGTCTCAAAGCTTGCACGTTTTGGAAGGAATAAGGGTGCATATGATGTTCGCTCAAGATTCTTTGGACAGATGAAGAAGAAATTCCCAAATCGTTTTCTGCAGACGGTATTAAACTTTGCAGGTTTGCGTGGAAATAAGCTAATGTGTTTATTACGTTATCCTCGGCATTTGTCACTGGTTTCGGAACATTTTTTGTAACTTTAACCTTACCAAAACGCAAAAAGTTCGTTTCAATCCTCTTGAATTTTGCCTTGTTCATTGGTGGCAAATCAGGGTGGCGTTCATTAAACACACGACACGTTCTCTCCAAAATTTTATTAACATTCTCCATGAATATAAAATAGATTGAGAATATCAGCGTTTAAGTATTCTTCCATTTCGATTTAGAAGATTTAGTTTATCACTGAGAGCTTTCGATAAATAACGCATACTAATCATCTGTCATATTGGATATCGGATCTCAATTGTTTTTCCATGGCTCACCATTGGAACATGTAAACATTTAAGCAAATACATACGATATTTTTATAAAACCCAATTATTTCGAAAATGGTTAAAAATAGGTATAGGGAACCTTAATACAGTTCGATAGAAAATGAAATTCCACATTTGATAGTGCATAAAGTTATAGGGTGTCCCATTTAAAAAAACGGACCTTAGCGGCTATGAAAATTTGAATGTTTGCCGCTGAATTTAGGACACCCTGTATAAAAATAGACAAATTCAATAAAAAAATAGAAACCTAAGATTATTTACCGATCGTCTGCAAAATATGAAGATTATATCTTCAAAACTTACAAAAATATAAGATTTTAAAATTTGGTACTCCGAAGGCTCATTTTCGTTTCAAGGTCAAATATCTTAAGAACGCTAAAAATACAGGGTGTTCCATTTAAAATAAGCAAGTTGATACCAACTTCCGGTTAAACCGGAAGTGATAGGAAGTTGAAAATATTTCAAAAAAGACCACACCAGTGGCAGCTTGCCAGGGGGCGCGGGTGAAGCGCCGCTTCACCTACATTTTCCAATCAATTTACTTAAAAATAAAAATATTTTTAAAACATAAAGCATTTTATAATCTATATTTTTATTATAAAAATGCAGTATATTTTATATAAATTTACATTAATTACTTAATTATACCATTATTTTCTATCAAAACTAGCGCGCTATATACTCAAAAAATAATAATGACTTAAAAACGTAGCACGCTGAACACCTTTTCATAAGAGCGACCCGTTGAGTAGAAGTAACAAATTCCGCATCAGACTCCCATCGCACGCCAGCTTTCGCACTTAGATTTGTTTACGACAGTTGCTATGGCAACGAAGTGGTAAATATCCGTAAGTCAAATGGTGATGAGAGCGGCATAACTTGCTGCTGCGGGCTGCAGGCGCGTCTTATAAAATTAATGTAAATTAGTGCGCTCGGATCATCGGAGGCGGAAGCAGTTTTGCATCGATCAAATCGAATCGATATTAATTTTAAGATACAGGTACATAACTGTTTTTTGAGAAAAAAATATATTTAAAATCTTATAAATTCATATTATTTCCCCTAAGTATTAAAAAACGCTCCAAAGCTATGGTTAATTACCATCATAAGAAGGTTAAAAAACAGCTGTTTTGGGCGTGGCACCCCGAAAAATTTTCGCCTGCGCCGCTGTCCATCTAGCTACCTGCGCTTCACCCGTTCTTATATCCACGAGCCACCACCTAACCACACTTATTAAACGGAATAAGATAAATTAGGAACTCCTTACAGACGCAAAAATTAGATTTTTATAATTAATTTAGATAAGATTTTCCACGAAAAGTTGAAGGATTAAAACAGCTCAAATATTATTTAAGTGTATTGCAGCTACATATTCCGTAAAAGAAATAGAAACTTAATCCCAAAAATTAAAAGATTTTCTCGAAAACGGCACATGCTAACATATTGAGTCTTCGAGAATTAATTAGGATTATGGTAGATATATAGATCTTATTAAGAAAATTTACTTGATCTATAAATGAAAATCAAAACTTCTCCGTTAAAATTCCTCTAAAAAGTGTTTAGGTGTATTTCATAGAGATAGACAGAGATGGGGAGCCCGACAAAGGCAGCACTTAGGCTCACTCATCGACAGACTAGATGCTCGGTAGTTTCATCTACCTCAGCACAAAACCTGCAGTATGGATCGTTGTCGAGTCCAATCTTATACAGGAAATATTTGACCAGCCTGTGTCCAGTTAGGACCCCGGTAATGGTTCTAAGTTGACCTCTGTTTAGATTAAGAAGTCTATTAGACTCAGAACGGCTATAAGGGCCTGATATGAAGACCTGGTATTTGGACTTCATGTGCCGATCTTGAGTTTGTCCAAAGAGTGCAGGGCTCCCGCCTTGTTCTAAAGGTCGGACTACCTGCCAAACTCCCTTCCCTTTTTGCTGGCAGCAGCCTTGGAACCATCAGTGACTGATATATCATCAAGAACAGCCCCTGATATGAACTATATGTGGTCTACGTATTTTGTATCTAAGAAGCTAATTTCTTCTATCAATTTCTTCCTTGTCTTTCATAATCTTCGTTAAGAAAGTCTCGATGGTCTGCCAGTCTCTTGTCGATGTTGTCATTTTGTCTGTCATGTTCTGTACTGTCAGTTCTTGGTCCAACCGGATGTTTGTCTCCTCTCTAAGTCTCGCATGTCTTGGGCATTCAAAGAGACTATGTTCAGCGGAGTCTTCCGCGTTACAAAAAAGGCATATGGAATTTTCGGATTTACCTATCCTGTGGGTATAACGCGGAAACAGCCATGCCCTGTGAAGACCTGTGTCGTATAGTAGTTAAGTTTCCTGTGTCTGCATTGTATCCAAATTTGGATGTTTGGAACCAATTTCTTTGTCCATTGCGCCTTTCCTCTTTCTACTTCCCACTGTTCTTGCTATTTCGAAAGCAGTGTTTCCCTTGCCGTTTTTCTGGTTGCTTCTTTGTCCCCGTTTTGCGTGTTATGCATTTCACGGCGCTCTTCAATCAGAAGCTCGATGGGAGGTGTTCCGGTTAATACCTGCAGAGCTACCGCAGACACGGTCCTGTAGCTGCGCGCCACTCTAATGAGGGCTTTTCTCTGCGGCCTAGTTCTCTTATGATGCACATCCAGTGCGCTGTGTTGAAAGCGTTTTTCACGTCAACGTTATGAGAACGCTCCATTTTTCTCCGGCACCTTCGAGTTTTGTTCTCTTCCCGATTTCTAGCATATTCTCTATGGCGTGTATCGTAGATTTTCCTTTTGTGAAACCCATTTGCATTGGAGACAGTCCCCCTGATCTTTCGATTTCCGCCTCTAGTCTGTTTTTGATCAGGTGCTCGTACAGTTTTGCTAGAGTGTTTATCAAACATAATGGTCGAAATGCGTTAGGACTATCATATGGTTTGCCAGTCTTGTGTATGAGTTTTGCCAGCTTCCAGTCGTCAGGAAAAGCTTCTTTTATCAGTAGCCTATTTAAGACTCCTTCTAGCAGCTCTGGTATTTGATCAGCTATTAATGTGACTGTCTCCGCCGGTATTCCATCTGGGCCTGGAGCCTTTCCAAGTTTTAGTTTTTGCACAGCTTTTCGAATTTCCTCTGAGCTGAACGGTAGCACTACTGATCGTGTCCTCTCTGGCAGTCTTATGATTCTTGTTGGAAATAGTGTCTGAGCTATTTCTCGTTTTTTGGCAGTAGGGATCTCGGAAATAGGTCCTATGTTCTTTAGATTTCGCATCACAATTTTATATCCTTCACCCCATATGTCTCCGTCTAGATCGTCACAAATCTTATTCCAGGCCCTTTTCTTTTCTTTCTCTATTTCTTTCCGCAGCTTTTCTTTTCCGCTTTGTATCTCTCCCATAGTGCATCCGATTCTTTCGCCTGTCGATCGGTTCTGTTGAGTCTGCTGTAGGTTCTTCGAATTGAGATACAAGTGTCTCTGATGTTCTTGATGTTATCGTTCCACCAATAAGGGACACTATTGGGGTGCTGTTCTCCCATAGTAACTTTGGCGGCATCGCATGATGTTTTGATCATTTCACGCAAAAGCTCCGGATCAGTCATAGGCGTTCTTCTAGTTTGGACTTTATTTTTTAGTGTTGCGATGAACTGTTCTTGGTCAAGTTGGAGTTTACCTCTGATGCTAGATGTTCTTTCCTTTTGGCCAAAATCAACCAGTATATGGCAGTGGGGGGATAGGGATTCCGTGTCCAGAACCTCCCAGGACCTTAAACGTCTGGCTAGCTTCTTAGTCGCAAAAGTCACGTCGATGTGGGATTTTTGGTTCCTTCTCACAAATGTTGGTTTATGTCCGGTGTTCAGAGGTATAATGCCTAAACTCGCAGCCGTTTCTACAAGTATGCCTCCTCTTGGATCTTCAGTGGGGGCTCCCCATTCTGGCGACTTGGCATTGAAGTCTCCTAAAACTATTTTCTCTCCTTTAATCCGATTGCATCTACCCGCTAGAGAGTCCATGTGTTCTTTAAAGCTATCCAAACTAATGTTGGGCGAAAAATAGTAACCAATAATGCTGTATGACTCCGCGACAACCGCTAGAATACCTTTGCCTTTGATGATATTTGAGACTTCTAATTTCTTATTGTTTATCCATATGGCTACGTCCCCTTGCTCGTCAGATATCCACCTATTTCTCAGAATAAGCTTTTTGTTTGGCCCGCTAATATCCGTTAGATCCACTTGTTTAATATTTGCTACTGCAAAGGCCATGTCATGGGCTATTCTGGATCTGTCTGCGTTTATCTGTAGTAGCTTAAGGTTCGCCATTTTTATAAGATACTGTCTGCTGTCTGACCGCCGTTCTTTTGGTAATGGATAGCGCACGCCTAAAGACATTGCATTTACCCGTGTGCGCCTTATGGCCACTTTTTTGACATACTGGGCAATATTCCTCATTTTTGCAGGTTTTGGCAATGTATCCAGCTCCTCCACAGTTGAAGCATTTTCCCTGCATATCCGCTCCTCGGCACTCAGTGCGCTCATGGCCGTAATCCCAGCATCTGGTAGATCTTTTGACGTGCACGCTTCTTTCGATTGAGCAGTTGACAATGCCGATTCTAATCTGTGGGTTTTTAAGGAATTCTGCTGCTTTGTCTTCGTCGACCGCCAGTGTCACGGCTTGTGTGTTGTTTCTATTGGGTCTAAGTTCTCCCAATTTGTATGTATCCGCACCCGGGCAGTTAATTCGGGCCTCTATAGCTTCTTCGACTGCCTTGATATCAGTCAGGGCATCCATGCCTCTTATGTGCATTGCTATCCTTCTTTTTGAGGCACCCCTGATGTGCACTTTAGTCGTTATTAAGGTGTCTTCTATTACCTTCTGAATCTCCTTTATTGCGTTATCATCCTTTTCAGTGATGATTAATACATTTCCTTCTTTTGTTTCTCTTATTGTCCTGATGGCTTTGCTTGCCGTGTTATTTTGTATTCCGGGTTAAATTTTCTGAATAACGCTTTTGAAAGTTTCCTTTTCTTGTCTACCACCAGCGCGTAGGTCTCCCTTTGCATATTCTTCAGCCGTGCTTTGGCCTTTGGGTCGTTACTTCCTCTGTTTTCCACCTCCATTTTTTTGTCAGTTGTGTAAATCATGATCTGCGTAGCCGTATTTCTGAAGACAGCTTCCGTAAGCTTCCTTAATTTTCCCAGCTTTAGTGCTTCTATGTGGTGTATGGCTACCCAGTTACCTTCGACTGTATCCTCTTTCAGTCTGTTTAGTTTCTCCCATAGATCTTTTTCATCTTTTGGGCTTGATATCTTGATTATCTTTTCTTCAGTGTGGTGATCGTTGTCTCGTATCCTCACATTTATTGTTTGCCTAACTACTTCATAATCTTCGCAAATTGATTCTAGTATTGGGTATTTCTTTCTGAAGAGGGCTTGTATACTATTTTTCATGTCCGGGTCTTCTGGTTCTGTGATGACCACTTTCACGACTTGGGTTTTTGCGTTCAGCGGGTTTCCTATCTTTATTTCTGAACGCTCAAAGATTTCTTCCATCCACAGTTTTTCCGCGATTTTCAGACAGTCTTCATACGTCTCCACCCCTTCCAATGAAGTTACGGTTTCTTTTTCCTCAAACGTTACTGTCTGGATACCTAAATCCTGGGTCTCGTTCTTGTCGGTCTGGGTTCCCATGTGGGCTCCAACTTTCCCAGTGCCTTCCTGGCACTGATCATTTAACCATCCCTTCAGTTGGTTGCTGTTCAGGGACTTAACTTGCCTCTCTAGTCTTACGGCGATTTCTTTTATTTCTCTTTTGGTATTTTGTTCTATATTCGCTCTCAGCTGTACGCTTAGTTTTGTCCCTACCTCGATGGCTTCTTTTATTGCAGATGCTTCCATACTCTCCGTACCTAGTAAAGTTCTGTCCATATATTTCCGCTTTTTTCCCTCCTGGGATATACTTCTTTGTAAGTTTCCAACTATATTTGCCCTGCTCAGTGTGGGTTGTTCTCCTCTGACTACTTTGGTAGGCTCTGCATGCCTTGTGGGTGACCTATTTATCAAATCCCTCCTCTTGAAGGGATCCGGAATCATATCGATATTTGTTACATTTGCCCCCTTTGGTGGTTTTGATCCGTCTTCATTTGCCAAGAGCTTGTCCGTTTCCATTGCCAGGTCGTATTTTTGTGGCTGAGCCGGTGAGCGGCTCCGAAGGGACCCAGCCACTTGGTCCCCAACGCCCTGAATTTTGTCTTTGTTCGACATTTCCATATTTGGCCCTTTATTTGGTGGGCTTGACCATTTCCCAGTTTTGAAAGTATGTCTTCGGGAACCAGGCAACCCATGCCAGGTCTGTACCTGGAATTTTCCATCAGGTATCCCGTGCCTATATTCGTGTCCAGAAAGCTTGCCATGTTTGTCGTAATAGATCCGTCGTAACAAAGAAAGAGTAGGAGTGATCCCTAGCCCTCGTTTCCTAATAGCATCGGGATCGAAAAGAGCAAGAGTTTAGCCAAGAGAGGCCGATAAAAAAGAGAAGAGAGTGCGATCTCACCCAAAGACAAGTTGAAGCAAAGTAAGATCATAGGAAGACAGAAAGAGTGAGCTTCAGCACAGAATTCCTCGACAGGGCGATTCCTAGCCTTGACAGCTGAAGGAGCAATTCCAAAAGGTTCCGGCCCAGTGAAAGCAGTGTCTCTACCTTCCCGAGCCAGCTGATCCGCCCCTTCATTACCCCCAATGCCCTGATGGCCAGGCACCCAAATGAGGCTAATCCTATTGGACTCACACAGCCTCTCTAGGGCTCCTGCATTCAAGTTTTAGCAGCGAATTGACCCTGTTCGAGGACAGAGCATTAATCGCGGCTTGACTATCACAGCATATATAGATATGCTTGTCGTGATATCCTCTGGAAAGGTTTTCCTGTACGCAGTCCAAGATTGCTGTAATCTCAGCCTGATCGCATACCGTCCAAGAGCAAGACTAATTCTTGCCCTGGGACTCTCCCCATAGATTCCCGCCCCAGATCCCTCCTTCATTAGACAGTCATCTGTAAATCAGACAAGGCCCTCCGGTTTGAGGAAGGACGGATCCCTCCATTGTTCTCTATCCAGAACAGTTACAGAAAACCTTTTAGAGGCAATTTAGACCGGAATAATGGCATCTCTTCTGGCTAGGAGAGGGTCTGATCTGATCAGTTCAGTCCAAACTCGCGTATGCCCAAAATCCCAGTCTCTGTGTATCCAACGACCCCAGTCGTTTAAACGAACAGAAGCCTTCCGAGCCTCTTCCTCTACAAGCAAGTGCAGAGAACTTAGTCCCAGAATGGCCTCCATAGATCGGGTCGGTGTGGTGCTTATGGCTCCAGTTATGCCCAGACAGGCAAGTCTCTGGAGCTTGTCAAGCATCCTCCTGTATGTCGTCCTGCGAGTGGCGGGCCACCACACAAGAGCGCCATAAGTGATCTTTGGCCTTATCACTGACGTGTAAAGCCAATGCACAATACGAGGTTTTAAACCTCAAATTGATCCGAAGGACCGTCTGCACGCTTTGGTTCTTTTTGCGATCCTTTCAATATGATCCCTCCAGGTCAGTCGGGAATCTATTAAGACACCCAGATATTTTACCCACCCGGAAGGGCTCAACTCTTTCCCAAAGAGGGTGAGCCTCTCAAGGTTCACTTTCCTCTTGTGGATAAATGGTACCATTTCGGTTTTATCCGGATTAACAGAGAGACCGTGTTTTTGGTACCACTTTTCCACCAAGCCCTCTGCATGAGCTTTATAATGGTTTTTGGGAACTTGCCTATTACGATAATGGCAAAATCATCAGCGTAGCCTTGAGCATAAACTCCGCTCTCGTTGAGAGTATGAAGCAGCCCATCCACAACCAGACACCACAAGAGCGGAGAAAGAACTCCGCCCTGCGGACATCCTTTGACCACGGACGAGCATACTGTCACGCTCTCAAGAGAAGATGTTATGATTCTGCTTTCAAGCATGACGCGAACCCACCTAATTACAGCCCTATCCACGCTGTAACTCTCAGCAGCCTCACTAATGGAGTCAAAGGTGCTGTTGTTAAACGCCCCCTCGATATCCAAGTGCCCATTTCTTATATAGGCATACACGATCTTCTCCAAGGTTTTCAAAAGAAAAGAGGATAGACTGATGGGCCTAAAGTCCTTAGCCGTTTCGTAGCAGTTACGACCCGGTTTAGGAATAAACGCTACCCAAACCCTGCGCCATCGTTCGGGAATACATCCCAAAGCCAGGCACGCCCGAAAAAGGCGCAAAAGATGTGGGATCAGTGGTTCCTGACCCTTCTAAAGAAGCGCCGGGAATATCCCATCTGCTCCCGCATTCTTAAATGGGCAAAACGAAGATATTGCCTAGTTAATGATGTCTACTGTAACGACCTTAGCGGCCGTTTTCCAGTCAATCGGGCCTGCCCCTACTTGGAGAGCCTGCCCAATAACCTCATCATTAGATTCGGGACGAGAGCCTGGAAAATGAGTTTCCAGGAGCATTCCTAGAGTCTCCTCTGCTGTGGTGGTATATCCACCGGTTGGAAGCCTTAGAGCCCCCCGCTCTGTCCTCGAACTTTTGAGAGAATCCTTTGAAGTCTAGCGCCTTCCGGAAGACCTTCTAAGCTTTCGCAGTAGGTCCTCTAAGATCCTCTCTTTGAACTGCGTATCAGTTCCTTGTACCTGCGTTGAGAATTCCTATGTTCTTCGCAGTCAGCAGGTAATTTCGATCGCATGGCCCTGTTAAAGAGCCTGCGTGTATCTTTACGAGCCTTTTAAAGATCTAAGTTCCACCAAGGTGTTTTCTTGGTACCTTGATAGGTCCGCAATTCTCCTCATAGGAGTCTATTATGGCTTCCTGTATAGAGTTTGCCACGTTTTCCACTTGCCTTACTCTACAGCATGGCATTAGTGGCATATCTAACCGCACCTTAAGCGACTCCACATAGTGAGCCCAGTTGGTTGTCCTCGGGTTTCGAAAACTACTGAGTTCTATGTCGTGCTCAAGGTTTAACTTAAAGAGGATGTGTCTGTGATCCGATAAAGATTCCATGCCATTCCCTAACAATCGGAACCAGCAAAAATGATCCCAGAGTTAGGTCAATAACCTCCTGCCTTCGTGACGTGACAAAAGTTGGAGTGTTTTCCCGATTTAGAATTTCTAAATCAGTTGTACTGAGGTACTTTAAAAGACTTCCCATCGAGTTGGTATCAGTGCTGCCCCACACAACGTTGTGTGCGTTGGCGTCACATCTAACAACAAGAGGAAGCCCGTTGTTCCTACAGTATCCTATTAAGTCAATGGGTTCCCTGGTAGGTGGGTCCTCTCTTGAGTCATAGGGAAGATAGGCTGAGCATACTACAATGGGTTTGCGATGCCCTGCCTTATCTTTAAGAATCAGTTTCAGAGCCACTAGGTCCCTGGAACAAAATTCCGGTAGTGACAAGGACTCAATACATCTTTCAACGTAGTCCATGTCCTTGAGTTCAGGTGGATGCCCCTTTTATAATGTAGAGAACTTTCCATCTGCCCAAGACTTCGCACACCCACGGTTCCTGTAGGAGGTAGATGTGTGTTTGCCCCACAGCTATGTGACGCCCTATTGATGAGGTCGCCCCTCTGCTGTGCTGCAAGTTACTTTGTAGGAAGAGCACCCCTTTGCTCATTGGAACGAGCTAAGGGGATCCTCCGTCATCCGGGAAGTTGTGTCCTCCGACCCAGATGCCGCGCTATGCACGTCTATCTGAGACAGAAGCTCAGCAACTTCCTGCTCAGCGTCAGACTCGAGGTCCAACCGCTGAGCTGGGTCTGACGGGGAGATAGGTCTCCCCGCTGTTCCGGCTTTGGTGTCGGTGGAGATGTTAGTCGTTGGAGCCTTTACCTTTGTCTCAAAAGTGACGTGGGAGATCCCAGCATACGTCTTAAACTTTTGACGTGACAAGACCTCAAAGGAAGCCTTATCAATGCCAAACACAAGGATGAGTTTCTGTTTCTCCTCCTTACGATAGTACGTACTCCAGAGATTAGTTCTTAGTTCTAACTTCTGTCTCTGAAGACATTTCTTTAAGAAAATAAATAAAAAAACGATAAAGTCAGTTTTAAATATATTTAACTAAAAAGAGGGTGGGAATTGGCTATTTTCGCACTAGTACAATTGTACTAAGGATAGTTTTTCCTTCTTCTTAGGGTTTTTTTTGAGGCTACCTATAAAGTCTTTGGGGTACTGCTCCACACCTTTAGAAGTTTACTCTTTCTTACTTTTTTATTGACTGGCCGTTGCTGATGTAGTGCGGTGTGGTGATTTGGACTCATAATTTGTACACAGATAAGTGAAATCTGAAATAATTGCACACCTTTTAATGTTGTAATAATAGTGCAGATTATATTTGATTTGAGTTTGAGTTCTTTCACGTGGTACACGGACAGAACATTATTGCGTAACACGTTCTTTTTTCAATTCAATTCTTTTATTAATTTAATTTAATTAATTGTAATTTATAAATATAGGTACTGCTGGTATTTGGCTGAGTATGCTACACTTGAGTAGATGGTGTTCATTTAAATTCCTTTAAATTAATTATTATAACTTTAACATTTTCATTTTTATTTCTTATTCAATGACTCCATTAAGCCTTTACGGCATACTAGGCATTATTTATATTTTTTTTTTAAATTACAGATTAACTATTAATTTAAAAAAAATAACTATCTTTTTTTTTGTAAATTATCAATAACTGGCTATCGGGGTTTGGAAAACCTTTGTTTTTTTAAACAAGAATTTTTTATTAAGCACACTTTTGTGATTGATCGAACTCTATGTGTTTAACTTACCTTGGCAGTGACTCAGCCAAACATTTTGTTTCGTTATATTTTTTTTTATCTGAGCCCTAAAGGATCTTCTGTACACCAAGGATCTTCTAGTTAGGGTTGCGATACAAACTAGTGGCGCCCTGGGCAAAATTGACCCACTCCCACGCCGACTGGCAGTCTCGAGCACAAATGTTGCAATCGCCGCATCCTTAAGGGGGTAGGTATTTAATTTTCAGGTTTGAGGATAAATGATGGGTCCGGTAAACTATCCTGACAGACGATTTTTGCATATTTTATTTTTTTTTTCAGAAAGTACCCATTTGTAATATTACATTTCAAACACACACTCGGTCACTATTTGACAGCCTTAAAACGAAAAATTTAGCATTGTTGCCAGATTTTAGATTTACCAATTTGTTAGAGGAAATGAAATGACCAATTGAAAATTATTTGGACAACAGAATTGTAATTATTTATTGTTATTATTATAGTTTTAATGAAGGTTTTATTGACGAACTTGGGCTAACCTAACGTTAGCGGGACAGATTCACCTAACAAAGTTTTTGTTACAGAAACATCCCGCTTTCAATATAGACTCGGAATTCGGTTGGCGCGCTACCGCGCGCTTTCTTTACAGAAAACCTAACTAGCCCTAACCTAACCTAATTCGCATTTTTATTAATTATAAGTTCTGTTATAAAAAAAATTAGTTTTACGTGTATCATAACTTATAGGTATTTCTTTAATTATGAATATGGCAACGTCGCACATCAAATTAAAAACAAGCATGGCGATGGGAACAGTCAGAAAGATATTTGGAATCAAAATTACCTTTGATTTGTATAATAATTACATCTTAAAGTAAATTTTGAGTGCTGATGAGAGTTTTCCACACATTTTCTCAATTTGGACTGCTAGAATGGTAGATAAAAACCAAAAGAAACAAAAATAAACGAGATTTAAGAGTGTCAACATGGTTTCCGAAACCTAAATGATAATAGAATAAATTACATACAATTTCGATCTTTTTTAACTAATCTTTAGTTAACCAATTTAAACAACAGATGGATATAAGTGTGAACCACTAGTAATTTATTTTTTAGTCAGATTTATGCCTTTTCTTCAGCAAAATATGTCAGGACTCTGATTATAATAATATTTGGTTCAGGTGTAGTAGTTGTCAACGAAAAATGCACAAAATTTGGATAACAATAGGTAATCACACATGCTATAATTACGGAATGTGCGATTTATGTAGAATCAATTAATTAATATTAAATGTAAGCCCAATTTAAATTCTGCGAAAAAAGATTTTATACACTACACATGCACAATTTCATAAAATATTCTTACGTTGTTTCGCTGAGTTCGACAATAATAGAAACAAAGCAGCAAGATTCGGTAGTGCGTATTTACCCCGAAACTTCATTAGCCCGAACAGTTATTGCACCGAAACTGCATTGGCTCGGACCGGCAAAACCCCGAAAATTCAGGCAGATGTCGGGGAACGCATAAAATCAGACAATGGCCCGAAACTTCGATTTACCTCAGTGGTTAAAAAACGCTATTGGCCCGAAAAGTCGAAATACCGTAAACTTGGACAGTTAACTGTGAGAGCACTAAAACAGGCAATGGCTTGAAACTTCAAACCGAAAAAGAAAATAAATTGCGGATCTACGCTACTGGCTGGAAATATGAAACAAGGCTGCTGTGTTGTCAAGTTTTTGTTATGAGAAAGTGTTGAGTTTATATATAGGGCAGAGTTTGTGTTTGTAATTCAACTGTTGTTAAATGTTAAAGTAACTTAGGATTAAGAAGCTTACTTCAGACGTTTATTTTTGATGGTGCCTGATTTTTTTTTAGTTTTTTTACATATAAAAGTATATTTAAGAATAACTACAAATTTAGGCTTCGGTAATGTTGACACTCTTATATCTGGATTTTTCGGTTCCTTTTGTCTTTATCCACCATTCTAGCAGTCCAAATTAAGAAAATGTCTGGAAAACTCTCATCAGCACTCAAAAATTACTTTAAAATGTGATTATTATACAGATTAAAGGTAATTTTGATTTCAAATATCTTTCCTACTGTTGCCATCGCCATGCTTGTTTTCAATTTGATTTGCGGCGTTGCCATATTCGTAATTAAAGAAATACCTGTAAGTGATGAAACATGTAAAACTATTTTTTTTATAACAAAACTTATAATTAATAAAAATGTGGATTAGGTTAGGTTAGGATTGGTTAGGTTTTATGTACAGAAATGCGCGGTAGCGCGCCAACCGAATTCCGAGTCTATATTGAAACGGGGACGATTCTGTGATACTGCGTATTTTCCCCTAAACTACACCGGCCCAAACAGTTAGTGGACCGAAACTTCACTGGCCCTAACAGTCGAAATCCCGACAGATTGGAATGTGCGGAATGCGGCGCTAGCCCGACATTTAAATAGCGAATTGGCGAGCTACGCTACTGACTAAAAATTCTTTAAATGGGCCTGCTGTGTTGTCAAGTTTTATTGATAAAAATAAATATATTGTTTATTCATTATTAATCAAAACCACACCATGAAAAAATGTTGTTAGCGTATTTGCCTGCATTCTAACTTTGAAACTTATTATAAAGTATTTGTTTGTCACAGGATAATTTCTATTTAATGGAATAATGGAGATTGAATATTGAAGAAAAAATTGTTGGAATGCCCAGGAAGAGGTTATTACTTGTTTGCATTCAGATGATTTTAAACCTTCTACTTTTAAACTGGGTATGTAAGTTAAACTTATTTGTTACTATATAGGATTGAGTCCCCATCTGTTATTAATGTGGATGTTGTTCCCTACCTAAAGATAAAATAAAGTTTTACTCAAAAGATCATATAAAAATCCACAAAAGCCTTGAAGCTTGAACATATATCTTTTAACTAATTTGTTTTTGAGACACACAATTTCAACTTTTTTTAGTGTTTAATTTTTTATCCTGATCCTAAGCAAATACCTATCTAAAAATCAGTTTTTATCAGTCACATATTGATTAGTGTTTTATAAGATTGTTAATGATTTTGCCTAGGCTTGTTATTCATGCAGGTACTTTATTAATTGTAATTTGTTTTAGGACCAATGCAAGTCTTCTCTATGTTTCATATAGGTATCGTAGACAAGGCTTAGGAAGTTAGTTCTGCTCATATGTGCATTGGAGATATTAGTGACGTGTATATTATAGTCATACTTCAGTACTCTTTGTTGCCCTGATTGCATAGGAAGAAAGAAAAGACTTTAGTTACGTGTATTGATCCGAGTGTCATATAGCCCCAATTATAGCCCATTCCATCAATGTAATAATTGGCCCTGTTTATTATATGGAAGCTTCAAATTCTGCACCTTTAAATTTACTGAATATGCTTGTCACATAAAGTGGTTCATTTATAATTACTGTTGCTGAGAAAGTGTGTAGTTTGAGAATTAAAAAAGATGCACCATATGATAAATGTAGTGTCAACTTTATTTTTAATTCTATGTTGAATAAATTTTTTTATTGCTGTAAAGTGTATCACACATTTTGTATATTGATTAAAGATATATAGCCAAAGTTTAGAAATATGAATAATTTTTCCCCATATTTTAAAAATATTAACTGTGGCCTATTTATATATTTTCTCGAGTTGGTATACACAATTCAGAAATAAGTTATTTTAGTAAGTATGCCAGATATCGCACATCACACCTTCAATATTTTTTTAAATCTAAGTATGGTTTAGGAAAAAGTTAGGTACATGATATAATTATAAATGACAAGAGTCTTCCGAAGATATCCTCAATTAATTTCATGCTTTCAGATTCTTAGGTTTATTAACTGGTGTAAAGTAGTTTAGATCTTGTAAATTATTTTATCAATTAACTTTTAAAATACAAACTTTTATAGCCTAATCTTATAGCATTTCCTAAAAATATTTTATCCTTGACTTTACCATATGTTGGGAACTGGCCACCAAACTTATAAGACTGCGTATTGTTAAAAAAAATTATGGTGTATCTTTTAGAATCTTTATTCAAGTAAATGTTGAGTTTTCTAAATAAATAGTTCCAAACCAGTAGAAAGGTATCCTACAATAGCTTTATATATATATAGATTCCGGCATATCACAATTATCAGCTGTACATATAAGGTATCATATTATAAGGCTAATAATACCTAAGGTTGAGACAGTGTTTCAAGAGGGATAGACATTGACTAAAAGCATTATCCCTTATAATACCTGTAGTGCTTTGTTTAATGTCCGACTAAGCAAAATAATTTTTAATTGAGAAAAATCTAGTTTAAACAATATCTTATTTAACTAACTTTGGCATAATAAGTCATTATTTGTCAAAATTGTGCCAAGGATATATAACCAAATCCCATTGGAATTTAAGAACAAATCATATATAATTATACAAAAATCTTGAATACTTCAAAATGAAGTAATCGTTTTATGATTGCATACGAATTTTGATTGATCATAAATTAAACCTCCATTTAACTCTTTTGTTGAAAGGGGTAAAAAAAAATTGGTAAACGCAGAAGTTGCAGATTTTTAATCCATTATTTTCTATGTATACTGGGTGTTTTTTCAAATTCTGAAAAGATTAACAAGATAGATTGTCTTGTTTTTAAAATACAGACAACTGTATTTTTGCTATGATAACTTTAATTAAGTTTATGTAGAGGGTTTGTATGAATTTTTTCTGAGCCCAGTCTGGAGTTAGCCTAACCCTGGATGTAATAATAATAGCTATATTTTAAAAAAATATATACTTTAAATCATTTTGTGTATTTAATCACAAATATTTATAAAAGTTATACATCTGTGTAAGTTTCTAATTATTGTGAGGCATTTGACACAATCCTTCAGGCTATGCTACTGGACGTTGTGGATAGCTATATGATGTGGAGGATCCATGTTGAATGTTTTCAAAATGTATCTAATTATGTTAAAGTAGGAGATTTGAGTCAGGTTAAAGAAATCAAAATTGGAGTATCCTAAGGTACAGTGCTGTGTGCTGTGCTTTTAAACATATATATCAACACTCTTTGTATTCTTGGCATAAGGGGGTAAAGTGGTTGCCTATGCTGATGACTCCATTTTGATTTTCCCCAGTAATATATGGGAAGAAGTGTAGGATTTATTAATTAAGGACATAAATAAGGTTAAATGGTTTTTGGATAATTTTAAACTGATTCTTAATATAAAGAAAACTAATTTATTCAATTACATCAATTAATCATCCAAATTTTAATTAAATTAGCATAGATTATTGGAGTGTACTATTACGGCTAGGAAACAAAGTAATAAAAAATTTAAAGAAATAAAAAGTTTTAAGAAGTAAAAGTCTATTCATAAATAAGTCCAAAATGGTGAATGAGTCCTTATATAGCTTATTTTCAGAATAAATCTAAATCTAAGATTATATTAAACATAAATTTTATTTTAAACACAATACAGCAAATATTATCTTCTTATGATGTAATCAGTTTTCTCAACTCACAAAGGGGTTGTTTTCACTTGCCTCACCCCTGGCAATAACTGAATCGGTGTAGTTGGTAAGAAGGCCAGATTTTAACCAATGACACAGTCCAAGATGATATCATTTTCTTACTTTCTAGAGCTTAGATCTTGTTGGTGATCTTATTACATAATGGTCATCCTTGGGCATACTAAAAATAAAGAAAATTCCTAATTTCTTTCAAAAACATTTACACTTATTTAAAAAAAAAGAAATGAATGAAATAGATATGACACTACTTCGAAAAATAACCAGGACTGGTGAACTTACGCTATTTGAATTTTCAAAAGAAAACGAAAGAAAACTACATATTATATTTAAATAATGAGCCCATATAATTTCAAAAAAAATGATCAAACTAAATGCTTAATTGTGGATGTATATTCCAGCTTTATCTTACACATGTTATAAATATATCAGAAATTATGCCCTCTATGCATTTTTACATTCCGATAAAACTTTAAATTCTATGAATGTCAGTTTTTAAATATTTACAATTGGACAAAAAATGGTGGATCTACAGGCATTTCCTTTATTTTGTTTAGCTTGCCATGTCACAAATATTAATGCAACTTTTAACAGACTTCAAAAAAAGAGGTTATCAATTTCACCCTATGCATTTTTTTATGTATGTACAACGATTACTCTGCGATGGTTTCAACAATTTCGATGAACTTTTCCGGGAATATCCGGAATATTGCCCGAGTGGTCCCACAGCGTATTGTAAAAAAGTATGACGCTATATTAAATATTTATTCATGGTAAAAAAGCGTTCACCATTTTATCAGGAATTTACATAGATTATTTGTTAAATATGACTTTTAAAATAAAACTCATATAAATAGAACTAAAATGGATGAAATAAAAAAAATGTATAAAAAAATAAAACCGACTTCAAAAAAATGCACCTAAAATTGGAAAATAATATTATATTCCATCTGGAAAATTTTAGTCACCAAAGAATAGAGATAGTAAAACAAAACACTCATTACATAAATATATTTTTGTGATTAGGTAATTAAGAATAAGTTTGGTTTTGACTTCATAGACACAGGGTATGGGAATCGCTTCTGGGGAGTTACTTCACAATATCTACTTCAGAAAGCGTTGTTATCCAAACAGAATTTTTTAAAAAAAATAGAACGGACTTAAAAAAAACACTAAAAAGTAAAAATTTGATATTTTATTCCACATTGAAAATTTGACTTTATGAAGTCATCTTCAAACTAATTCTTAATAACTTAATCATAAACAGACATTTATATAATGAGTACCTACATACGTGGGAATAAAATATTATTGTTTACTTTTTGTTGTTTATTATATTGATTTAGTAATTTTTATTCTTTTATTTCATCCTTGTTAGTTTTCTTTATAGAAAGTTTCAAGTTATAAGGCCTAAACTTAGGTTAAAATTTTAGACTCCCTGAGTCCATTGCATATGAAATTTTGCCAGAATCACCATATTAACATACATACTTTTTTCCTGGCAATATTGTGAACGCGATATAGATTGTCTTTCGCGCTCGTGTATACGTGTATGGCATCATTCCGATATATTTAATGTTTGTTATGGGACCACTCCAGTAACATCCTGAATATTCCCTATTTCATCCAAACTGGTCATACAAGGCAATCACATACCATTGCTATTTCCATTCATTTAACATCTTAATTGAACTCAATATTTTTACTTTAAGCTTTACTAATAAGCAAATTTAATTCAATATCTAAATCAAATTTGTCAATAATATAGAATTCTTAGACAATAAAGAATTTAAGTTACATTAAAATTTCAATTATATTTGTGCCATAAATAAATTCTTATGCATCTCTCATAGAAAACCTTGTAGAGTGTAGAGGAAAATTTAAATGATTTTAATTATCATAACACTTCCTTTTTGTTTGTGTATTTTTTTCTGTTTTTGTAAGAAACAATGTTTGCTTTTTTTCAAATAAATAAAAATAGATGAACAGAAAATAGCCATTAACATTTTTAGACTTAACAAATTACAAAACCAAAGTGCAACCTATCAAATTCTGTGGAACTTAGTCTGAAATAATGGCTCCTGTCTTGTTGATCTGACAGAAACATGAAAGTTTATTTTACATAAGAGAGAAGGTGACTTAATAAAATTGTTAAGAATTTTAAATAAATTACACAAGTCCAGATGGTACAGTATAAAATACTCTAGAACATACAGATTGCTGAAAGGTCAAAGACATCTTAAAATAAAGCCTAATAGTTTTATTGCCCTATTCGTGATATTATCTATGTGTTTGGCAAAAGTAAATTTGGACTTCAATAGCACTTCCAAGTCTTCAACAGTATCAACTCTTTTCAAGACGCTTTCGTTCAGTGTATAAATAATGTATTTTTTAAACAACGGAATCTTAATTTCTAGAAATAGGGATATATCCAATCATATCAACACAGGGGTAGGAATGATTTGGTTATGACACTTCACCAAATTTCTTTATTTCATAAGGGTCCTCTAGTCGGATGTATAAAATTATATATATTACCATTAAAAATAAAATGTATTCAAAGCATAAAAGTAAACCAAAAAATTCTTATTGAAAGAGAATTCTGTTCCCCAGATGATTATGTTAACTTTTATATACAGATTACGTCCTGCTTATGTGTAGAGCCTAGTATGAATGAACTGTTCATTTAAATCACTCAAGAAATAGAGAAGATCAAAATACCTTAGGGTTTCCGAGGGGTATTCCAACATCGAAGACACAAGTGTTTAAAATGTTGTAAACATTAACAAAATAGGTTGCCTTTTTTGAAAATTCTGACCCAAATAAATTTGTCCCAGGCCAAGTCTAGGGTAAGCACGGCTCTGTATGAGAGTAATAGTTATCTTTTTAAAAATGATAAGTATATGGATCTCTTCATGTAAAATAAATCTTCAAAGCACTTTATTTTGCTACCTATTTAACAAATTTTTCTAAAAGTTATCTTTGTAAGAAGAAAATATTTTGAAAAAGAAAAATGCCTCATTATTAAAATATCTAATTATTGGGACATGAATTACCTCAGCAGTTCTATATTTATTCTCAGATGGACCATGGAACCATTCCTCACTGCTATGTCTGTCTACTCATAATTTTATATGCAAAGCTGATTTTCATTTTTTATTGTTGCCTGAGATTCATACGCCGATTTGCCAAGATGGAGTCCATTGTGGATGATACATCCATGAATTTACTTGGTTTTCCTAAAAATGAGAGGAACATTTAAGAAAATAGATGTATATGCAAAAAAAGAATCTAGGTGGCTTACCAATATGAAATTTGTACATTACAATATACTTTCTGCTGTCCTAATATTGATAGTCCCTTTAAATTGCTGAATCTAACTTTCTAGTAATCTCGTTCTTGAAAATACATTTAAATGGGCGAAAAACTGAGAATTCAGGATATATCGGGAACACAGTAAAAGCTTGCATATTATTTCTGCACCTTTCACAACCGAACCAACTAACAATTTACAGGCATTTTTCATCATGTTAGTAAAACTTATTTCATTGTATCCTAACACTGATACGGTCGCAGTAGAATTAATACGTAGCTATTTGCTATTTTTATAAACTAGGTAATTCGTTGAGAACATTTAAAACTTATTATTCAGGAATATTAATAACACGTTACCAAGCATAAATAAAAAACAATATTTCCAATATTGTCGGAAATATGTACTTCATTTGAACAATAATGCACTTTGGCAACAGTGACAGAAGTTTCTTACGTCATTGGCGTGCATGTTTATGTTTTTCGACGTTTAAGGCCAACGACGAATTCCATGCATTCCAATGTGTCGGGATTTCGACTGTTCGCGCCAGTGACGGTTATGTGTAATGTAGGTTTGGGCAAGTGAAGTTTAGGGCCAAATACATCGAACCGATTCTGTAATAAAACGTATATTGTTAGGTGAATCTGTCCCGTTAACGTTAGGTTAGCCCAGGTTCGTCAACAAAACCTTCATTAAAACTATAATAATAACAATAAATAATTACAATTCTGTTGTCCAAATTAGTCATTTCATTTCCTTTAACAAATTGGTAAATCTAAAATCTGGCAACGTTGCTAGATTTTTTGTTTTAAGGCTGTCAAATTGTGGCCGAGTCTGATTTTTAATTAATTTTTTTAGGAAAACTCTTGCATATTCCGCAATTTTTATTTTTGAAATGTAATATTACAAATGGGTACTTTCTGGAAAAAAAATAAAATATGCAAAAATCGTCTGTCAGGATAGTTTACCGGATTCATATTATTTAACTCTCCCCAACCATATTAAAACTAGCCCTTATGATTATTTTTCACTGAATGCATATAGCATAACTCCTATCTTAGTTAGAGTAAGAATAAAACTCTAAGGCTCATCATATGATTAGGCATGATAGGTAACTCACTAAACACATATTTAAGCTTTTGCGAGGCGATACATTATTCCACACCAGAAAAAGTTATGGTTTTAAAGTAGACTAACGGCCAAATTTGACAATGAGTTTCTAGACTTCTATAAGCAATAGGAAATTGGTTAAATATTCTAAACAGCAATTAAATTTTGTGCAACGGGCTTTAAATGTTCTTTTTCAAAGAAAAGTTGTTTAAATGAATCAATGCAGAAATGCTTAAACTTGGTGGGAAATAAATAAATAACAATATGCAATGTAAACAAATCTAATGCATAATATAAATAAATTTCAACCTCTTAGTATGTGCAGATTTCGTGAAAATCGTGATCAAGTGAGATGAGATCAACAGATAGGTAACATACACCTAAACAATTCCAACAAATTTCAATCTGTTAGTATGTACAGTTTTTGAAAAAATCGTGAAAAACTCTTAGCCAAAAAGTAGGAATTTTGAGTTTCGAGATCATGTAAATTTTCTTTATGGAATCTATAACTACGATACACTTAAACTATTTTCGAAATTTTCAGTCTGTTAGTATGTGCCGTTTTCGAGAAAAACGTGAAAAACTTTTAACAGCCAAAATTAAGCGCTTTTGATTTATAGGTAACATACACCTAAACAATTCCTGACATTTTCAATCTGTTAGTATGTGCAGTTTTCGAGAAAACCGTGAAAAACTCTGCAGCTAAAATATAGAAATTTTGATTTTCGAGATAAAGTAAATTTTGTTTATGGGATGTATAGCTAATATACACCTAAATAATTCCCAAAAATTTTAATCTGTTAGTATGTGCAGTTTTCGAGAAAATCGTGAAAAACTCTTTACAGCTAAAACGGAGGAATTTTGATTTTCGGGATAAAGTAAATTTTATTTATAGGACCTATAACTAACATACACCTAAACAATTCCCGAAATTTTCAATCTGTTAGTATATGCAGTATTCGAGAAAATCGTGAAAAACTCTTAGCAGCCAAAATGAAGAGATTTTGATTTTCGAGATCAAGTGAATTTTCTTTATGGGATTTATACGTAATATACAACTAAAAAATTCCCGAAATTTTCAATTTGTTAGAATGTGCAGTCCTCAAGAAAATCGTGAAAAACTCCTAGCAGCCAAAATTAGGGGGCTATATCTAACATATACCTAAACAATTCAACAGATTTCAATATGTTAGTATGTGCAGTTTTTGAGAAAATGGTAAAAAACTCTTAGCAGCCAAAATGTAGAAGTTTTGATTTTCGAGATCAAGTGAATTGTCTTCATGGGATCTGGATCTATAACTACCATACACCTAAACAAATTCCGGCAATTATAATCTGTTCGTATGTGCAGTTTTCGAGAAATTCATGAAAAACTCTTAACAACCAAAATGAAGGAATTTTGATTTTTGAGATCAAGTGAATTTTCTGTATGGGATCTATAGCTTCCATACACTTCAACTTGTCGAAAATTCGAATCTGTTAATATGTGCCGTTTTCGACAAAATCGTGAAAAATTCCAAACAACAGCCAAAATAGAGGAATTTTAATTTTCCAGTCAAGTAAATTTTCTTTAAGGAATCTATAACTATCATACACTAAAACAATTTCCGAAAATTTCAATCTGTTAGTATGTGCAGTTTTAGAGAAAACCGTGAAAAACTCTTAGCAGCCAAAATGGTGGAAATTCCATTTTCGATATTCAGTCCATTTTCTTTACGGAATCTATAGCTACCATACAAATAAACAATTTCCAAAAATTCCAATCTGTTAATATGTGCCGTTTTCGAGAAAATCGTGAAAAACTCTTTGCGGCTAAAATGGAGGAATTTTGATTTTCGAGATCAAGTAAATTTTCTTTATGGTATCTATAGCTAACATATACCTAAACAATTCCTTAAAATTTCAATCTGTTAATATGTGCAGTTTTGACAATGTCAATCTGTTAGCATGTTCAGTTTTCGAGAAAATTGTGAAAAACTCTTTGCAGGTAAAATTGAGGAATTTTGATTTTCGAGATCAAGCAAATTTTCTTTATAGGATCTGTAGCTAATATACGTCTAAACAATTCCCGAACATTTTAATCTGTTAGTATGTGCAGTTTTCGAGAAAATCGTGAAAAGCTCTTAGCAGCCAAAATGAAGGGATTTTGTTTTTCGGGATTAAGTGAATTTTCTTTATTGGATCTATAGGTAACATACACCTAAACAATTCCCGATTTTTAGTCTGTTAGTATGTTCAGCGTTCGAGAAATCTTGAAAAACTCTTAGCAGCCAAAATGAGGAATTTTGATTTTCGAGATCAAGTGGATTTTCTTAATGGGATCTATAACTACCATATACCAAAACAAATTCCGACAATTTCAATTTGTTCGTATGTGCAGTTTTCGAGAAAATCGTGAAATCATAGCAACCAAAATGAAGGAATTTTGATTTTCGAGATCAAGTAAATTTTTTTATGGGATCTATAGGTAACATATACCTATATAATTCTCCCGAAAATTTCAATCTGTTAGTATGTACAGTTTTTGAAAAAATCTTGAAAAACTCTTAGCAGCCAAAGTGGAGGAATTTTGATTTTCGAGATCATGTAAATTTTTTTATGGGATCTATAGCTTCTAAACACTAACTATTTTCGAAAATTCCCACCTGTTAGTATGTGAATTTTTAGCAGCCAAAATGGTGGAAATTCCATTTTCGATATCAAGTAAATTTTCATCATGGAATCTATAGCTACCATACACCTAAACAAATGCCGAAAATTTCAATCTGTTATGTGCAGTTTTCGAGAAAATGGTTGAGAACTCTGCAGCTAAAATGGAGGAATTTTGATTTTCGAGATTAAGTAAATTTTCTCTATGGGATCTATAGCTAACATACCCTTAAACAATTCCCGAAAATTTCAATCTGTTAGTATGTACAGTGTTCGAAAAAATCGTGAAAAACTCTTAGCAGCCAAAATGGAAATATTTTAGTTTTCGAGATCATGTAAACTTTCTTTATGTGATCTATAGCTACTATACACATGTACCTTTTTCGAGAAAATCATGAAAAACTCTTAGCAGCCAAAATAGAGGAATTTTGATTTTCCAGATCAAGTAAATTTTCTTAATAGGATTTATAGCTACCACACAACAAACAATTTTCGAAAATTTTAATCTGTTAGTATGTGCCGTTTTCGAGAAAATTGTCAAAAACTCTTAGCAGCCAAAATGGGGAAAATTTAATTTTCCAGATCAAGCAAATTTTCTTTATGGGATTTATATCTAACAAACACTTAAACAATTTTTGAAAATTTCAATCTGTTAGTATGAGTCGTTTTTGAGAAAATGGTTGAAAAACTCTCAGCAGCCAAAATGGAGAAACTTTGATTTTCAAGATCAACGAATTTTTCTTTATGAGATCGATAGCTGCCATAAATCTAATTAATTCTCGGAAAAGTCGATATGTTAGCATGTGCCGTTTTCGAGAAAATCGGGTAAAACTCCTAGCGGTCAAAATGTAGAAATTTTGATTTTTGGGATTAAGTTTATATTTCTTTTGCGGAATCTGTAGCTGCAATGCACCTAAATAATATTTGATCTTTTTTAAACCGTAGGGACATCAACTTTTCGTGGAAAATCTTAAATTAATTACATAAATCTAATTTATGACGGATGTAACGGATTCCTAAATATTGTTTAGTAGAAAATGCAGAAAGAATTTGGTTGCTTTACAGTTTTTAAAATGTATTAAAACGTAGTTAATTTATAGAAATAAGTACCTACTTATTACAATAATTTAAAACTAAAGTTTTTATAAAATTGTATAGTCAGACGCCATTAGTCTTTCGGTTCGGCAAAGTTCGGCAAACCGGCTGCCAATAAGTCCTATTTAAAGGTTAAAATTTATATAAAAACTATAAAAATCAAGCTCATGGTATGCACAGCTTTTAAATAATTAATAAAAATTAATTCGAGATAAGATTTCACTTATATGTCTCAATGACAATCTAATTAAATTGACATAAGTTTTCACGTAAATGTCTCAATACCGATTTCGCCCATTTTGACGGGTTCCAAGTCAGTCCCCAAGTAGCTTTGTTAGTTATGAATACGTCATTGTTATCACAAGTATTTTCGATGAAGTAACCGGAACTTGGTGTCACCACGTTCTGTTTAAACTGAGACTACGTAGTCATTACCAAAATGGGGAATAATTTTAGGGTAACTATTTCGTGAATAACATGTAACTGTGGAACGAAGTGAGTAGATAGTACGGAATTGTGTGGTTCCCACTTAAGTAGCCGAATAGTAATAATTCATAACATTTGTTACTTCCTTATTTCTGTCTTTATTTAATCCGTTTTAAAAATATGCATGGTTTTTTTTTTAATACAAACAAAACAGTTATGGCGACTACAAATACTCAAGTTGGGAAAATTGTGTAGAGCGTATAGGATGTTATTTGTTATTGAGGTAGGATACATGCGTTTCACTTGGTTCTCTAGCTATGCTAAGGACCTAAAATTAAAACACATGTAATTTCTCTGGTGAATATGCTGATGATAGTCGTAAAAAAGTGACGCGCCTTTAAAATTCTTTAATTTTCAATACATTTTGCTCAAATATAACGGCCAATATAAATCTCAAAAATTTAAATTTGGTGGAAATACTAATTATTATTAAATATGTTATTATAAAGAGTGATTCTTTTTTTAACGTGATGTTTAATTTGTTTGCATTTTAAATCTTTATACTCACAAAAATAAACATCATATCTAATAGAAGAAAATAAACAATGGCGTTCTATTGGACTTTTACTTTTAAGTTAGCTGCATTTCTTTACTGAGAAAATTACCTAACATCAAGTGTCTACGACTGCCCTCATACGCTTTTATAGTTTCGGATTCTTTAAATATGCAGCTGTCACTTATACCCAATTACTTTGAAGCCTGTTTGTTATTACCAAGCGTTTACGATTTGCGAACATTCCGCCGGTTCTTTAAAATTTAATGCATTATGCGCGTAGAGTCATAGCATGCGGAGAGTTGCGATACTTTAGTCACTACTATAATTCTGCCAACCGTCATAACCATAACCCTTTCTTTCGTTTATATTTCTTGTCAAAAAGTTCATCTCGTGATACCAGAGTACTCTCAAGGGGCACCTAGTGGAAACTAAGATGCATTTCAAAAATTAAAAGAGGAACAATTAAAAAGCATTTGAAAGATTCAAGGTGTTCCGGGAGCTTAGAGCTCGTCATCCGGACATCCTACCCATAACGTCTCCAAACTGGAATAAGGTGTAAATCATCTGGGAGGGTCGCTCCAGCTCTGAATAAGCCCCACATGGAGAGCAATCTGGCGGTTGTCTTGCAGCAAAGTCATAAAACAAAAATGGATGGATAAAATTGTCAATAGCGAATTCGACTACCTGCCCCGGTGCGCACCGAGCTCGAAGTTTCGGAGAACTGTGCAGTTTTCTGTCTTCGGGTTAGCTTGCTCCGCCGTGGAGCATAAAACTACCGTGTTCGACTATGTGATCCGCACGCGTGCAATGCAGTTAGTTATGTTCGACTTGCTGGCTTCGCCCTCTGGAAATTCGAATTTTTTCGCACCACAGCTTTTGACGGTGCAGCGATGCAGAAGCAGAATTTTGACATTTCTCCATGTTTTATTTACATTTTAGATGTTGAAACAGAAATAGCTACCACGTTATTTTAAAAATATGATATATAGTATATGGATAGACTGGATAGAAAAATAAAATTATGTGTCAAGTTATTGCTGTCGTCAAGCAGTAGCGGCAATGAAGACGTATTGATAAAAACACGCAAAGCTACAGCGTTATGAAGAGGTTGTAATGAGATTTTTTTGATGAGAAGTTAATAATAATAATTTTAATACTAGCATTTGATGCAAAATTATTCTGTTGCATAGTGAAGTCCTCTTTCCATCAAGAGTACTTGGTTAAACCTCCCATCTGTATCCCTTACATGGTAAAGCATGCATTTTCATAGGCTCCTGGTTAGCATCTAAAACAACTTGGGTTATTTCGTAAACCGGAATTTTAGAGCCTATATTTTATGAAAATAATTCCCAAATTTATAGGTTAATTTTTGTTTCTTGGTTTTTGGCGCGAATAAATTTAAAGATGCAAACACGCGTTTTCAGGTTTCGCGCTTGCTTGATGCCTGTTCGAATTTTCAGAGAGCAAGTTCCCTTTTAAAATTGCACCCGCATTTTGCCGGTTCGCATTTGCTCCGCGAAAGCGTGAACTCGCTATAAAACACCTCTTTATGTCGTTTTGTTCAGGTATAAGGTAACCTAACCTAACCAAGTTGTAGGCGAGCCGATGGCCTAGAGCGTAAAGTTTAGGTTTACACCGGAGTTAGTGGTTTAAAAATCCAACAGGGAAGAGTGTAAAATGAATTTCATTGTCTACGCTGTCATTCACGCCGTTAACCAGGCCGGGGGGAACCGGATGTTCCCACGGTAGTTCGGGGGTAAATTCACACTCCCCGCCATTACACTGGAGGGGATGGTCGAGGTTCGGACTCCTCGATACACTGTAGGGTCCGTCTGGCTGACATTCTCCAGACGTAAATTCTCCTTGAAGGATGATTCTTGTTCCCCTTTCCGCGCACCCTTCCATTCCCCGTATATGTACTTGTCTGAAATTTGTAACAATCAGATGTTCGGGCAGTTACCGATCAATCCCGAACATCCACGAACAATTAGAATATGGGTATTATGTACCAGTTTACGAACCCACAAGTAAACAGTCAGTCAGTCATAACCAAGTTGTTATATTTTTAATTTTCTATAAAATATATGTGGATGAATGACGAAAGCTACTTTTTTTCTTATGGGACGTGATGTAATTGCCATTTTAACTTGTTACGTAGACGATAACATAACACATGCACAAATAATTGAGATTGACAAATTCGGACCGAATATAATGGAGTTTAATAGCTGTAGACCGAATTACAGGAACTTTATAAGGACAGAGGCCACAATAGGATAACCAATTTTTGATCGGTTCGGCCATAAAAATCGTTTTGTTTACCTTTTGCCTAAGCGTGTATTATTTTATTAGTTTTTGTGATCATTAAAATGAATATTGATTCTAACAATAACTACAAGCCAATGGCCATATGGAGAAATGTGTTTAAGCCTGGTTCACCTGCTTTTTGCTTGTAATTCTAAGGTGTTTGTGATAAATTTGTAAATGACAATGACCGTAAATATTTTAAGTTTAAGTTTACTCTAAGAAAAGTTATTAAATATTACACATTATTATGTTTTGGTTTTATTTTGTTGTAAAAGACAATATTATTTCATGTCTTAGTGTAAGTTTTACTTTATTCGGCACCCCAATTTGAGGTAGATACTCTCAAAGATTAGCATAAAAGAGACTTTATTTTGTAGGCCTTCTTCAGTACATACTACACTACTAAATTCAGTTGGGAGATAACTGTCATTAATCACTTGCACAAACATTGTTATTTGTTAAAAATCTAAATGTAAAAGTAAGTTTGCACTAAATCGGATAGATTATTAGAGTAAAACATTAACATATCCCTACATTTACAACGGACTCTGACACAGGTTGTCAGTAAATTTCGATTTTTTCTGCGGAATATTACTCTTTGTAGACTGAAATCAATAATAATTTCATTAATTAACCTTTTAGCTGATCCAATTCTCTTATACCAATGTATTAAAGTAGATTAATTTAGTTATATTTTGCGAAAAACTAACGATAATAAGTGTGCGCCCATTTAAACCTTTAGAAATTTTGCATCAATATGTCGGGTGGGCTTCTATTGTCGCCACTATCCTTATAAAGTCACTATAGACCGAATCTCGTACCAGCGCCCCATATCTCCGGAACCTTAAGTATACGAGGTAATAGTTTACGTGTAGTTAATAATTACTGTAATTCTTACTTCCTTAGTTGCAACCGAAGAATAAAGGCTGGTAATAGCCAGTTTAAAGTAATATTAGACGATAACTTTTTTTATTCTGCAACGACCCGTTTTACTTTATAGTAATAGGAGTACATTTGGAAGTAATGCAGTAGTCGCTACAAAGTCCAGGAAGGTACTAATACATAAAAGTTGTAATTTAGTAAATACGTAAAAACCCTTTAGAGTAGTAGTGGACACAGTTTTAGCTACTTTAGTGCTAGCTGGGTCAACTTAATCTTAGTAGTTAATAAGGGAATATATCGATGTATAGTATCCTATTGATCCTGGTATATCCTCTTAACGGTAATAGGCAGCGGCCTTAAAATACTATCGCTCGGCTATCTTCGGTATTTTGGCTGCTAACTTTTGGCTGCCAACTTCACACTAGTGCACTAAAATATGTAAAGGTACAAAATGTAATATCATTTTTTTAAAACAATGGTTAGAGATATTTTTGATGTCTCGATTGAGAATCATAATTGTTATTTAGCTAGATTAATTTTAGTTTTTTAATAAACGATTAATATGAAAGTTTTGCACACACCTGGCCTTTTAATTTAATTTCGCAGTAGGTAAATCCTCTCCATATTTCAATAATGCACTTCAACCGCATCGATGAAAGTTCATTCAATCTTTTTTATATCTAAAATTGAAAATTTTTTACTTCCACAATTTGCAATACAACAAAGAGAAAGTATTTTAAGGTAAGAAACAAAAATAAATAACAAAAGTCCCATATATTCCTGTGTAAAAATTCGATTTGTTTGTCCTACTAGTCCTAGTCGTAGACCTAGGACTAGTAGACAAAAGTCTGGGGAACAGATTTGTAGGAGCTTCGAGTTTGCACGATTGGCATCTACAACGCATGTAACGCTCTTGTGTTGTTCGATCGTGTAGAGTAGAGAGAATACTTATATTTTAATGTTTTAAATCTGTTTTCAATTAGATCACAGAACACTGTTAAGTATTAAATTAAATTAGATTTGCTTTTATAAACTAGTTTTGGGGAAAGTCATTAACCATTCAGTATTATACCTAAACGCGTTCACTTAGGTTTAATTAATATTATTATTACGTATTAAGGGCAGTGGCGGCTCGCCAAGGGACGCGGATGAAGTGCCGCTTCACCTACATTTTCCAATCAATTTACTTAAAAATTAAAATATTTTTAAAATATTAAGCATTTTATAATCTACATTTCTATTATAAAAATGTAGCATGTTTTATAGAAATTCACATTATTTACTTAATTATACTATCATTTTCTATCAAAACTAGTGCGTTACCTATATACTCAAAATATATTAACGAGTTAAAAACGCAGCGCGCTAAACACCGTTTCTTAAGAGCGACCCGGGTTGAGGAATCACAATCAGCATGTAAAAAATTCCGCTTCAGACTCCCCCGACACGCCGGCTTTCACGCTTGGATTTGTTTACGGCAGTTGTTATGGCAACGCAATGTTGATTATCCGTAAGCCAAATAGAGATGGGTGCGGCATAAAACTGCTGCTGCAGGCTGCTTGTTCGCTTATTCTAGAATTAATACAAATTAGTGCGTTCGGATCATCGTAGGCGGAAGCAGTTTTGCATCGATCGAATTGAATCGACATTAGTTTTAAGATGTAGGTACATAACAATAACAATATTCAAAATCTTATAATAGTATATTATTTCACCTAAATATTAAAAAACGCTCCAAAGCTACGGATAATTAACATCATAAAAAACTAAAAAAAATGGCCATTTTGGGCGTGGCAGCCCGAAAAATTTTAGCCTACGGCGCTGGGCATCTAGCTACGCTACGGTTCACCCGTTCATAAATCCACGAGCCGCCACTGATTAAAGGGGTGGCTCAAATTATAATTTAATTTTCTAATAAATAACCTACATATTGCTAAAAGTTAAGAAAGTTAAACAAAAAAAACAAACTTCGCAGAGGAAATTATAGTCTAGCTAGGGTGTCAAGATATGTACTCTTTTTAAGAGTAAAGTTCTCTTTTTCAGATCCATGAACTCTGTATTGTAACTATTACTATATGTACGACAAATATTCTCTATTTTGAGAAATATGGTCGTGTTTTAAGTTACTATAGACGATAATGAAATTTGGTTGCTATTAACTTAATAAAATGGGCACGATTTTTTTTTAGTTATCACTTGGTTCATACCTTGACTGAGCTAAATTCAATAAAGTATATTTTTTTTAATTAAAGAAAAGAAAAAAGTAATATTTTTGTAGCTTAAAATTTTTTGTGTTTATACAGGTAGTGTAAAAAATATTCGTTAAAATTTGTAACTGACTCTGGAAGAAAAAGTTATAATTATTTATTTATAAAGGGGCTCATGGGGCAAACATTTACAGGATAAAACGATGGTTATAAATGTACAAGTTAGGAAAAATAAAAGCTAATATGTTCACCCAACAACAATTTCTGGTAGCGGCCAGACATACTAGAGACAATGAATTTATGTGGAATACTTTTTCATTTTTTTCTGCACGTGTTAGATCTGGGATGATTTGTGGTTGATTTTTAATTGTTTTAAATGTGCTTTTTAGCCTACTCCAAACATTTTCAATAATATTTTTACCCTTTCTTTGCAAAAAGTAATTAAACCGGCTATTTCCCTTGCATGGTTCATGGTAATGCACACAACATATCAGCAAAATCTACCACTAGCACCCTGACTACAAGATTATGGTCGGCCTATTTCGGAGCTCCCACAAATCTGTTCACCAGACTCTTGTACGTCTACGGCCCGTAGTCGTACGGCCGTCAAAACAGCTGATCGGTGACGTTTGAGTGACAGACCGCTGGAGTGCCTAATTAATACGCCATTGCCGATTCGTTCATGCTAACGTGGACGAATCGTTGAAAAAGTTGGTTCATGAATAAGATAAATGTGTGAATGACGGCTTTATGGATAAACTGGTGCCTAACGGGGGTATTCACCTAACAGTATAGATTTTGTTAAACAAATCCTTATTTTAATATAGAGTGGAAATTTGGTTTCTTTACAACAAACCTAATTTAAGCTAGCTTAAAATCAAATAATCCGCATTTCTAATTATAAGTTATGTTAAAAAGGAACTAAAAAAAATGTGTCCGTGTCCACTACAAAATTAAAAAGTTCGTTTAGGCTAGCGTAGAAGGAGACATATCATAGCGTATAGAGGTTTAAAATATCGTTACTTTCGAATACGTTATTTTTCGGCAGAGTATTCGTTACTTTAAATTCGTTATTCGAGTGCTCCTTTTCTCCCTTTTTCCACTTTCGGTCCAGGTCAATATTCGCTGCTAAACTTTTGTTATTTTCGGTACTGAGTCACTCAGTACCTCGCCCAGTACCGACAATAAGAAAGTTCATACCGCTAGATAAATTAAATTTAAACAAAGGCATTGTTAATATATTGTTGCGAATTTAGCCCTAGTTATAGATTTGTTAAGATTAAGATGAATTTATTTGTTATTTGTTATTTTATTGAAGTAGACTTACCTTAATTTTTATACGAAATGCAGCAATAAGTCCAAAGTCGTACGTTCCCAGATGCAGAAATTTGGAAAACAAAGTGAGTTCAAATCCGACGTTGTCTCTTCATCACATGTTATAAAACCACCTACGTTTCATGGTAAAGTGCCGTGGGTTACTTACCTGAAACAATTTGAAGCTGCCGCAACTGGAAATAATTGGGAATTCACCGAAAAGGCTGGTTTGTTCCTTGTGTGGTGAAGCAATGGAGGTGCTAAGGAACATACCCGAAGATAAACAGAATGACTTTGGGACATTAGTAAGCCATCTAGAAATGCGTTATAGTGAAGCACATCTACATGAGGTTTATAAAGCCCAACTTCAATGTCGAAGGCAAAAATATAACGGAAGTCTTCAAGAGTACGAAGCAGATATTGTGCGTCTAATTAACTTGACTTATCCATCCTGCCCTGAAAAGATCAAGCAAGAGTTGGCAGTAAGCAGTTTTATTGAAAGCATTCGTGATTCTGATACCAACTAAGAATGGCTAGAATAAAGAAGATTTCAGAAGCTCTGGCATATCCCTTTAGTTCGAAACAGCTAAACAAACATCAAGGGGTCAAGGAAAAATACGAAGACTACAGTATTCTACAGAATACCGGACTATAAATGAAAATGCTTCGTACATTTTAAAAGAACTGCAAGAGATTCTTCTTAAACATCAGAAAGTCGAAAATAAATCTTTAACTTTCCGACAAAGAAAAGGCACCCGTTGTTGGAAATGTAGCAAAGAGGGACATATGCAAAGCCGCTGTAACAGCGATTTGGCTAGGTGCTACCAAACCCCATCATCATCAATAAAAATTAAAGTATCCCGGCTGCAGAATAATGACTCTAGCTTAGTAGTACCGGGGAAGATATGCTGTCGGGACTGTGAAATGGTACTGGATACCGGCTCTACCCACACCATCGTAAAGTCAGATATTATAGATCCTTGCAAGGCAGAAAATCCATATAAAAATATGTCTTGGAAACCGCCGACGGTGAAATTAATTATACCTGAGAAAGGCATCCATATAGCTGAAGTAACTCTAGGGAACACTACCTTCATTCACACTGTTTTCGTCGCAGATATAATGGATGATGTCATACTTGGTCTAGATGTTATGAATCAAAATAAGTTTGTCCTTACATACCTCAACGAGTACGAAAAATTAAGAAATAGTTATTAACCTGCCACGAAGAAATAATTTCACTATCCGAGAGGTGGTTTTGCTGGAAGATGCTATCTTACCTGCCTGTTCGGAATATGTAGTGAAAGCGACGCTTGATGATTTCGAGGAAAAAGTAATTTTATTCGAACCAGTTCAAGACTGCCCACTACATGTAAAGGGAATTTTACCAGCAAGAACCTTAACTCAATGCAGTGGAAACATGATGTTCGTCAAAATGATGAACTTAAAAGGTCATCCCCAGCAAGTAAAAAAAGGTGACAAGATTAGAACTTGCCAACCTGCCAGTACCATATATACCTGTACAACCTTGCCACCCTCAGGACCTGCAAATCTTCTCCCTAAGGTACTTCAAGAAGTGGTGATATCATCAAAATATTTACTGAATCAAGTGCAGGTGACCAAATTAGAAGAACTTCTGAGAAGGAATCAAGATGTTTTTTCTTTGTCTGACAGCGACTTAGGAAAAACCAACGTAGTTCAACATAGAATTAATACTGGTGATTCAGCGCCGATAAAACAGCCTCCAAGACGCATACCTTTGGCAAAGCGGCATGAAGTTGACCAGGTGCTTGAGGATATGGGAAAACAAGGCATTATAGAGCCATCGCAAATTCCCTGGTCGTCACCAGTAGTTCTGGTTAAGAAGAAAGATGGTTCCATCAGATTCTGCGTCGACTTTCGCAGGCTTAATGACGTCACAAAGAAAGATAGCTTTCTCTTACCAAAAATTGACGGTACCTTGGACATTTTAACTGGGTCAAAATGGTTCTCGACCCTGGATCTGAAAAGTGGTTATTGACAAGTTAAGCTTAATCCATCGGATAAAGAAAAGACAGCGTTTTCAACTGGGACGGAACTGTGGCAATTTAAAGTTATGCCTTTTGGATTATGCAACGCCCCAGCCACTTTTGAACGTTTAATGGAATTGACATTACATGGAATGACATGGGCAACTAGTATATTTAGATGACATCATTATTCTTGGAAGAACATTTGAAAGTCATTTGAAGAGTATTGAAGCTGTTTTCCAGAAACTGAGAACGGCTGGCTTAAAACTCAGTCTGGGAACCACTTTAGGTTAGTAGCGATGGATTACTTCAGTAAACGGCCAAAAGTCTACGCAATACCCAATCAAGAAGCCGTCACTGTCGCCGACGTACTATTTCATGAATGGATTTGCTGATACCGAATTCCAAGGGAAATACACTCCTACCAAGGCAGAAACTTTGAATCCGATGTATTCAAAACTTCTGCAGCCTATTAGGAATTCATAAGACAAGAACAACACCTCTTCATCCGCAGTCAGAATGGTTGAAAGATTTAATAGAACTTTGGAGAACTACCTGAAAATCCAAGTTAATGAACAACAATGTGACTGGGATAAATGTATTCAACCATTTTTACTGGCATATCGCTCTGCAATCCACGGGAAAAATACCTGCCAGTGTAATATTTGGATCTGATTTACAGCTTCCATCGACCTCTTGACTGGACGACCTCCTGACAATAAAATAACTACTACGCATTATGCCAGCCAGGTTAGTAAACGCCTCAGAGAAATTCATGAAGAGGTCCGCCATAAATTACAGATGGAAAGTGGTAGAATGAGGTTACGTTATGATTTACGAGCCAATCACACTGGATTTACAGTCGGTGAAAAAGTTTGGTTATACAATCTAAAAGGTAAAAAAGCCGCAGAAATCATAGGAAGGCCCGTATCGTGTGGTGACCCGACTGAATGACTTGGTATACCGGATTCAGAAGAGCCCTCATGCAAAAATGAAAGTGAAGGACCTGCATCGATTAGCCCGTTACCAAGATACCGAAGATGTTTGATCGGGACGATCAACTCTGGGAAGGGGCAATGTAGCGAATTTATCCCTAGTTATAGATTTGTTAAGATTAAGATGAATTTATTTGTTATTTTATTGAAGTAGAACTTACCTTAATTTTTATCCATGTGACGACTATGACAGTGTCAAAAATCGTTCTCGAATGTTCTGTTAGGCTTAATTCTTCCCACCCTGTAATATTTAGATTATTCTAGAATTTTCTAGATCATTCCATCCTTTTCTAAAGGCTATATAGGCGTGCCGCGAGGCCACATGGCACTCAGGCCTTGTGCTAAAAATCATTAGAGTGGGTATCTCAAACTATTTAGTTAAAGCAGTTCACTCTTTTTTACTCAATAGAACATTTGTGGTACATATAGATGGCTTCAACTCCACTCCTAGGCCAATAAGGGCGTGAGTCCCGCAAGGTTCTCCCCTCTCTCCCCTATTATTTAACGTGTTTATTTCTGACATTCTGACCAACAATTACATCAATCTCTATCTTTTTGCAGATGATATCGCTCTAATGTCTACAAATGAAAACTTAAACATATTATCATCCAGACTTGAATAGCACCAATGTGCCTTAGTTGAAGTTGGATCTTAATACCTCAAAAACTCAAGCTATTATTTTCACAAAAAGTAGTAGAATCCCTACTGCTAAAAAAGTCAAAATTCAGGGACAGGAGATTAATTGGTTGGTAATTTGATAGAGGCCTTAGGTGGTCTGCGAGTACTGACTATAGTATTAAGAAAGCTAGAGGTGTTCTAGCTCAATTATATTCATTATTGCACCAAAAAAGTAGTCTTAGTATTAAAAACAAGATTAAACTTTTTAAACTCTATATTAGATCAATTCTAACCGACGCTTCACCCACGTGGAGTACTCATCATAAAAACCAGCCAAAAAGACTTCAATCGCTCCAAAATAAAATAATCAGGATCATTCTAATTGCGGACAGATTCATCAGAAACTCAATTCTCCACAGGGATACAAACCTTGAAAGCTTGGGCGACTTCATTAACAAACTTAATTCAAAGTATTTCATAAGGGCCGAACTTGTTAACAATGACCTTTTACCAAAACTCATGACTTCTCCCAACTATGTAACAAATACAAGCTCCCTAAAGACTGTCTTTTACCTAGAATTTAAACAATGAGATTTGGAAATGTTAACAAGCTGATATTGACAAGTTTAAAGTTACCTTAGTTACTTTTGTTAGGTATAACCAATGTTTGTATAGTTGGCGCATTACCTTTCTGGAATGACGTCACGCTGGTTTCAAATAACGTATTTCTTATATTATTTATATTTCAGCGATGATTCCTAACCTAAACGTATGCAGTGATGTAGATAGGAGGGGTGCGTTCAGCACTGGCTAAAGCGAATTTAAAATTGGCATTTTCTGTACAGAAAGCGCTGCAACTTGTTGAAAATGGCTGGCAAAAAATTAACACTCTCATTGCCATAAAAAAACCCTCATTTTGCACACTTAATACAAAAATAACTATCATAACTTCAAAAACTAAAATTATTTTGCAAATAAGCCTTTACTAATATAAATTCTTTCATCTTAGTCTTATTCTTTGTTTGCAATGTAATAAATTGACGCCAGTTACCCATTTTCATCAAAATTATTTTAATTCTCAATTATAGACAATACTGAAAAAATATTAAGAAAAGGGGAATAACGAACGATGAATCCTTTACCTCCAGAATGTTTCAAAAACAAAAAGAGGTAAAAACAAAAATCACAGATTACTTAAAGAACAAAATAAGAGATATGATCTATTGCGTGTATGCTAAAAATGAATATGTTACAATGCAGACTTTGCTTTAAAAACTAAAAGAGAGAAATTAATGTATAACTAACTAACTTTAAAAATAAAAACTACTCCCCTTCACTGTCTTCAGAATCAGAACTAAATTCTTTATCGTCACTGCTGCCTTCGTCGGTACTAATTACAAGTGGCGCAATGTCTGAAGCATCACATATCTGTATTGTCTTCCAAGCTTCTTGGATTACCCTTTCTGTGTGGCTGACATAATTTTTCCAATGCTCTGAAGATACTTCATTTATCGCTTTTTCCCACATGGCCAAAACTTCCGATGGTGTCCCCTTCAGACTAGCAATGTATTGGTCGTATTTCCTCTTACACTCAGACCATACCATTTCAATAGCATTAAATTGACAATGGTATGGAGGAAGTCTTAGTATTTTGTGGCCCAAAGGTTTCACATATTCGTCAAGGTAGAATGTTTTTTCAATGTTACAATTTTTTTCTACAATGCTCCATATTTCATCCTTCATGGCCCTCTCTGGGAAGTCAATGTTCTTTTCTTTTAACCATCCAATCAATCTCTGCTTTGTCCATGATTTTCTTGGAATATCCTCTAAAAGGCCGGAATGATAGCTTGCGTTGTCCATCACTATCAAACTTTTTGGAGGAAGATTTGGTACCAGCTGATTTTTAAACCAATTTTCAAAATTTTGCTTGTTCATATTGTCATGATAATCTCCGCTTTTTAGTCCACTTTTAAATATTAAACTGGCCCCCTTAATAAATCCTTCCTTTGATCCAGCGTGAACTACAATATATCGATGACCTTCACTAGCTTTTTTAGAACTTGTAGACATAGTGTTATCCTGCCAGCTGTTTCTAAACGAACCTTTACTAAAAATCCAAGTCTCATCAATAAATACGGTGGTATAAGCATCTTGTCCTAGATTTTGATTTTTGACATATTCCATCAAGAAATTGATTCTCTTGTGGACGATGTGGGGCAAATCCATCAGGTATTTTCTATTATTTGATTTCTTCCACTTAAAACCAATACTTTTTACGTATTTTCTTAGCGAGTGATGAAAAAATTAAAATATTCATTTATCTCTTTTAGTTTTTTAAGCAAAGTCTGCATTGTAACATATTCATTTTTCGCATACATGCAGTAGATCGTATCTCTTATTTTGTTCTTTAAGTAATCTGTAATTTTTGTTTTTACCTCTTTTTGCTTTTGAGACATTCTGGAGGTAAAGGATTCATCGCTCGTTATTCCTCTTTTCTTAATATTTATGATTGTTGTATGGCTAAGTTTTGTTGCATTTGAAGCTCGTTCAATTATATTATCAGTTTGCGGAAGGATTCCATTTTTAGCTTGCTCTTTTTCCAATTGAAAAAAAGCCAAGATATTCAAAACTATTAGCTGTGATTGCTGATTATATCTTCGCGGCATCTTGCAAAAGTTTAAAAAGAATCACAACAAATCAATGTCAATTTTGACGAATATATTCTGAAAGACACATAACCAAAACAGGCATTGACTGTTGTAAAGAAACGACAATGAGTTTTTTCAAAATGTTTTTGTCACTGCCAGTTAACATAAATCAAACAAAAATAACCAAAAATGACGTCATTCCAGAAAGGTAATGCGTCAACTACATCTGTTTTGAATAAAAGGAGTGCATTCATAAATTACGTGTTTGTGTACAGGATTGGAACAATATTATATTTAGGCACTTATATTTTCGTATTCTTCTAACAATGGCATGTGAATTGTGAAAAGGTTAGAACAGAATAATACTGACTCATTTTACTCTTGAGAGTAAAGTATATGAAATGTTATATGTATTACATAAAAATAAGTAAGATACACTGATATTGATTGATCTGACGGAAAATACGCAATATGGATGGATTTATTATTATATTATTTATTGGTAGCACTAAGAAGTAACTAGTTTATCCAAATGTCTCTCCACTAGCTGCCAATGAAACATTGGGCACTTTTTGGAGAGATTTTACAATAATAGTTACTTTAAGCTAATCTCCGAATCGTTAACATATACATATGTTGTTTACTAAGTTCTTCAAAAATCAATCAATATTCAGTTTGCATTCCTGTTGTACAGTGACTTTTAAGCTACTGTATACTTGACTTAACATGCTTGTTTTTTAGATCTGCTATGAGGCAACCGCCAGCACGATTTGGGGGGTGATATCAGTGTTTTCTGGCTTTGGACCATACCGGAACCACCGACTTATAGTAGTTGTATTTGCTTTCTCTCCTACAGGTGCAATGTGTAGTCTTTGAGCTTACTACGGTGTTAGGTCTAGTTAAGGTACACTATGATGGCAGACATATAACTTTCAAGTCGTGGGATTCCAAGGGAAAAACATTTAAACTATTAGAAACACATGGAGTTGAGCATCGCTATCACTTATAATTTGATTTTCTTTATGTTAAGAAATGACATATAATATACACAAAATTGATAATTTGTAAAGGATTCTGAGTATGTACGGGGGGTGCAATTACTAGATAAAATTTCTAGTTTCCCAAAAATGGGTACATTTTTCCACATTACCCTGTATTACAAGAAAGCTAATACACCTAGAGCGTGGGGTATTTTTTTACGAAACTAGATACTCGTAGGTAGAGACCAAATTTCAAAATTTTAGCGTACACGGTTAATGCTATTTTTTAAGTTGAAATTTTAAAGTCCAAATTTAACCCTACTGTAGGGCTCATTGTAAACAGTGATCGGAATTATTTCCTGACAGAAGGATAAAGCAGCTACAAAAACCTCTATATTATTTTCTTCTAGCTACTGGGGAAATAGATGAAACTTCGATTTGAATGATTCATCATTTACTTTCGTCGTTGTCAGTGTAATTGAATACATATTTAAGTAAAAATTATTTAATTTAAGGAACTCGAAAAGGATTTCTTGGGAATTTTTAAAATTGGCAGCATAAAATTTGAATGTTTTTAAGTAGGTAGCTGCAATTTGAACCATAATACTTCCCCAATTTTATAAAATATCTCTAAGAAAATTAGCTGTCGAAAGTAACGATATTCGTTCAATAAACTCGCTAGCCGATTATCGTTTTAGGATCAGTTAGAGCAGCAAAATACTTGCATCTAATTGCATACGGAATAAATGCATTTTTTCGCAGTATATTTATATATTTTGTGAGGTTTTTTAGGATACGGGCATAAAGTTTCTAATTTTTTTATGCTGCTATATGTTTAGCACAGAAAATGTAACGAAGTTCAATATTATACTGTTTGGAAAACCAGTAAAGTTTATATTATTTTATGCAGGGTCAGTAGGTAGGACATTTTTTAGAAATTGCGTTTTTTCTTATTGAAACTTTTCGGTACAAGACATTAATCAAAGCATTTTGTTTTCGCAGCTTCGATTTTTTCAAGCTTCTTTTTTTTTACTAATATTTTTTTTATTAAAACATTGGCATTATAAGTTATAGGTAATAGTTAGGGTTTGATTGATTGAATGTTTGTCCTCGTCACAAGGTTTCAGTACAGAAGTATAGCATATATTGTTATACAGGGGCAGTAGGTCATTTTCTTTATTTAGAAATTCTAGTTTAAAAGCTGTAATTTTGTTCCTATTGCATTATTTCGGTATGGAACTTAGATTGAAGAGATTTGGATAATAAATTTAGAAAATTTAGTTTTTGCAGCCATGAATTTTTTCATTTTTGTTTCTCTATCTAAACTTTTAAAGGATTTAATTGGAGTTTTCGATAATAGATAGGATATTTCTTGCAAGTTTTACGGTTGTAATTTATTACAAAAAATATTTTTTTACCTAGTGACTCTTTAAAATTTTTATATACGGTTTTCACAGATAGTTACTTACTATTAGTGGCGTTTTTTGTTTTTAGTATTATGAGAGCTTTAAAAAAAATCGATATCCTCCTTGCGGCTTTTGAACTCCTTAAAATTTTTAAACATTATTTTCACAGATCTATGTAACTTTTAGTGGTGTAATTTTTAAAAATATTTTGATAGTTCTTAAAAAAGAATGTTTTTTAAGAAACTTTTAAACTTTTTAAAAACGGTTTTCACAGTTTTCTCAAATTTTTTATATTGTAATTTAATAAAAAGAAAATTCGATATTTGTCAAAAAAAATTTTTTTTTTCGTCAATTTTAAACTTGTTCCATGTTACTTCTAAAAGCGTAGTTAGCTAAAAAAACATGCTGAGTTATAAAAAAACACTTTTCCTCACAACTACTTAAAATAATTAAAAACATTTTTCATAGTTCCATGTAGCTTCCTGAGGCGCAATTTATTAAAATAAAATATTTTGACAGCAACCATAAAATGTTTTTGTTTTCCTTATCTTTTGAATTGCTTAAAAAGTTCAACTGCGGTTTTTACAGTTCCATGTAGCTTTTAAAGGCTTAATTTAAAAAATATATTTTAAGACCTGTCAGAAAGCCTGTTCGAGAGCCTGTTTTTTCTTTTACTTTTTCAACTGCCCAACATTTTTGAATACAGTTTTTATTGTTCCTTGTGAATTTTATTCTTAAAATTTGTGTCAAAAATTTTTTTTTGTTCTGACTTCTCAACTTTTTAAAATTTTTAGATGTGGTTTTTCATAGTTTGAATTTATATCAGAACAGCATTTTGGCTGCTGCCAAAAAAATCTAGTTTTTGTAACGTTTGAGCAGTTACTTTTCATTAAATCAGATTTCTACATATTTTATGAAAATATATTTTTTAATTACATGTTTTTTATATCTACAGACTATATTTTTATATCTACAGACATATGAAAGTTAACGGGGTATGCATTTGTAACCAAAAAACCTGTAGGTTTAGATTATGTTAATAGTAAAGAGAGTCGGAACCTTACACGAGTTAAAAAAAATACACTTACTCAATCACAAATTCAAATAGTCGGTAAAAACCTTAAACGTACAATAATTCTAATGCAATAAATAAACGGTGGAAGCGTAAAGATCAAATAGGCCTGATGGTGGAAATTCAAGTGTTATTTTCGTTTGACAGTGGAACACGCGCTTTTATTAATTAAGAGTTTTGCATAAGCGGCTTGCAACTTTATTTGTTAAATCTTATATCAAAATGGAAAATGAGTACTTATGTATTTGAATTTATAAATAAGTATTTACTATAAATTTTGATACAATTATAGTATATCTAATTTGTATTTTTTACACTCAAACAAAACAACACTTAGGTTTAGTGTTATTTTTCGTTACCATACTTTAGATCTTATTTGATGTTTTGACATTGATCGAAAATCAGAAATACTGAAATATCTCGATAACCATAAATATTTTCTGATAAATATAAATTAGGAAAATATGTGCCCTAGGGAGATACATATTTTATTCATATGCGAGATTTTTTCATAGTCTTAAAATTTTCAAGTTTTTCATTAAATTCTAAATGTCAGCTTATAATTAGGCTATAAGTAAGGTAGTTTTCTTTTATTTCAAGTTCTATAAATATTTAATTTATTTCTATAAAATTTTATCAAAAATGAATAGTAATGAAGATATTATTCAAATAGTTATTTTTGTGACATTTTTAACTCAAAAACCTACCCTCTACTTTAATTTTAAATTCGCAAATAAATAGAATTTTTGGTTACTATTAATATTATTCTTATTATTAAACAATAACTTTTTTACCATTATCATTTTATTTTAATACTAACAGCTTTAAAATGTTTTCGTTCGCAACCATTTATGTACCACTAGGATCAGCGACAGTTTATTATACAAAACATATCCGTCATGGATATGTATGCACAATGCAAGCACCCAAAGTCCACAATTTTAGTACCAATTAGGTCGGATCATCATGCGATTCTTTTACTTACAATATGACAGTTGACTTCAACTCTTTTTACGCATTGCATTAATGGACGTTTGTTACATGAGGTCGAATGTAAGTGTGTACACAAACACAAAAAAACCTTTTTGCGACCTGACGCTCGTACTTGTCAATTTTTTGATAGCGCTTTTAGTAAAAATTACCACCTTTTCAAATTATTTTTTTATAGCGATTTTAACTGCCTCTTGGATAGCCACAGTTTCCGCCTTACAAATACGTAGGGAGCAGTGGCGGCTCGTGAGTATATTGAAGGGTGAGGCTACATGAGGTTAATTTTGTTTAAATATGAATAAATTTCCAAGTCAGCTAAACCCGAAAGCCGTTCTTGTGTCATTGTGTTTCTTAGGTAGATTTTGATCCGTTTAAGACATGAAAAATTTCGTTCGGCCGATACACTTGTTGCGGGAATAATTAAAACTAAATTAAAAAGCTTATATGCTTCCGCAAAAATTGCTTTAAAATCTTTAAATAACAAAGCTAGACTTTTTTCGACATCTAAATTTGAAAATTGTTCATCCCTATACAATACAGAAAGCTCATTCTTTAATCTATCTCTGTCAAAAATGTTTGGATAATTTTTTAATAAATTATTTAATAAGTCGTCTGGAAAGCATTTAACATATTCCGAATATTTTGTGCAATCGACTAAAGCAAAGAAATTTAAATTATTTAAATTTTCAAACCGCGTCCCTAATTGAAGAATTATACAATCTATTATTTCGAAATATATTTTATATTTAGTAAAAATATCAAAGTCGCTAGAACATTGCCCTCGACGTGTGTTAGTTGGCAGAATAGTGGCTTTTTTAGCAATATTGAAAAGTTCTTTGAAATGGTCCTCGTTTCTAAATTCAATAATTCGTTGCTTGGCAGGGTTTATTTGCGAAATGCAGTAATTTATATCTAAATGCTTTAACTGTAATATTTGAAACAGTACATCAGTGCAACTAAAAATTTGTTTATAAATATGCGTTAAAAGGCAAAATTCGAAATCATTAAAATGCTTTAGAAATCCTTTTGCACCATTAATAGATTCTGTTCCAGAACTTAAGTCATTAATAATAGTTTCAAATACTATAATTAAATTGTCCCATTCATTAGCCACTAAGTTTAAAATTTTAGACCGTGTATACCATCGCGTTTCTACAGCTCGCGGAATTCTTTTACCTACTATCTAATTAAGCACAAAAGACCGTTTTGGTGATTGGTGGAAATAATTTGGTATTCCTAATAAAGTGGCGAAAAATATACGACTTTGGGTAATCAGTTTTGTTCCCTGTTGTAAAACTAGATTTAATCTGTGGGCGCAACAATGAGTAAACATAGCTAAAGGAGCAATAGATCTAACTTTTGTTTGAAGCCCATTTATTTCACCTGCCATAACACTAGCCCCATCGTAACACTGCGCGACCAATTTATTTTTAAAGTCATAAGGCTCTAAGCTGTTTTGTATTAAATGAAAAAGGCTCTCTGCTGTTCTATTATCGCTAACGTCAAAAAATCCTAAAAATCTTTCTTTTAAAGATCCGTTGGTCACATACCTAACTGTTATCGAACACTGTGATTTTTCTGTTATATCAGTACTATCATCCGCAATTACGCCAAAAAAACAACAATCGGTGTCATTGATTTCTTTTTTTATATATTCTTGAATATAGTCATGTATGCAACCAATTAGTTCATTTTGTATAGTCTTAGATTGCCCCGTAAAAATATTACTAAATTTAGCACAATGTTCAGTAAGTTCGGCATTTCTTTTTATTAAGCATGCAAATATTTCCTTAAAATTGCCACGGTTAAAAGAATCTGTTGTTTCATTATGACCTCGAAATGCCAAGTCCTGTTTACCCAAAGTAATAGTAACATCAATTAAATAATTTAATAATAAACGGTTTTTTCGAACATTTTCATTATAAACAATTTTATTAAGACTTGCATTTTCTTGTAGTGCATCCGCAATAGTCGCCCTATTTTGCTCCAGTCTTGTAAGTGCTACCGAATTTTTAATATGCTCTTTTGAACTCTTGAAATCCGAATATCCGCCCCCTGAACTCCAATTATTTTTGACGCAATCTAATAAAATACAAGGCCAACAATATAAGCTTTCTTTATAAATACTTCCGCATAGCCACCTATAAGTTTCGTACCAAGATATTTGAAAAGTTCTTGAATATTTTTTACCTTGCCTCTTATCGTTAAATATTGCTAAAATTTTCGGCGTCGGACGGCTACCTAATATCTGTTTCTTTTCAGTTTGCTTCTTCTTAAAAAAGGCGTTTCAATTAATGAAGCAATAATGTCGTGAATAGGATTCATTTCAAAAGCAAAAAGCAAATACAAAAAATGGAACGGTCCAACTTACCAAATCAAAACAAAACAAAAACTTACTCACGCGTATTTATTCACCTTAAAAGGCAGAACGCCCTCAATCAGCGATTATCGCAATCTATTTCCTATTTCTTTCTCAGCCGCACGCATCACGTAAAAAGAAGCCGTTGGAATATTTCGCTAGTCATGTGATTTAAATAACCAATAAAAGTATATCCAAGCTACAGATTTAACGCCTCAAGAATGCAATAGAAAACGCGTGCATCGTCAACCGCCATCCCGCTCTGTCGTAATCAGGTGACTCGCCGGCATCGGCACCGGCCGTTGATAAATAGGTCAGAAGTCGAAACTTTCCAAGCTAAAATTATTTCGCCTCATTCGAGAGCACTTTCTTTAGGAATGGGTTTGCACGGTCGGTTTTTTGATGTGGTCAGAATTTATTTTCTAAAATATTTATTATGGGATTATATTTGGTTTTTTTTTTTAATGTTATTATGTTTTAAAACTGTTAAAAAGTATATTTCTAATTGGTAATAGATAAAAAGTTATATAAAAAAATTCTCTTTTCCTTTATTTTGGGGGTGAGGCGCGGCCTCAGAGGCCTACCCTGACGAGCCGCCACTGGTAGGGAGTCTGGAAGGAAGAACATTCTTTTTAATTTCGAGATCTTGAGATTTTACGGGATTGTTTAGAATGTCAAAATCTATTTCATAGCATGGATAGTTTATACCTTTATTTATTTTATTTATATATGGAAGAAAGTTTTGTAAAGCGTTAATCAAGTAGGGAACCCTGTTGGAATTAATAAACGCTGTTGATGAATTTATTTTCCTTCATACTTTTTGTCAAATATCTAATATGGGATGATTAAGTGTTAATATTAATTTTGTAATACATTTATTTGCCAAGACCCTTCTTCTCTGTTCCAAATACAAAGTAGATGCCTCCGCTAGTAGTACTGCCCTAGGAATATATTTCACGCAACCCAAACATATCCTTAGACCTTCGAAAAAAAATTACTTCTAAGTTATTTAGGCAATTTTGATTAACTGGTTTTGTAAATATAGAATCTAAGTGAGATCTATGTATCGGGATCTGCACCCCACCAAACTCTGGAGACTGCTCGTAGAATTTTTAAAGTTTTTTGCTTTATTACTTGTTTGATCAATATGCAAATTCCATTTCAGGTGTTCCTGGAATATATGCCCTAGATATTTAACTTGCCTTTTATAGTTGATAATTATGTTTTCAAGTTGAATAGAGGGGGTTGATTTTTACGATTAGATAGATTAGATATAGAAGACCATTGTTTATTATCATCAAAACGCTTTTTATTTTGTTGGTCATCATATTGATGTCTAAGCCCTCTATAAAGATAACCATGTCATCAGCGTATCGAATAATTTTAACTGACCCTAAGCCCAAATCATATAATTCCAAGGTATATAAGGTAAAGAGTATTGTATTCAAAGGGGAGCCCTGAGGTAGTCCTTTTGTTGCGAAATATGGTCTCATGAAGGTACCATCCGACTTTCTGCTATATAACAGTCTTTTTGAAATAATTCTAAATATAAGGTTATTTTATTATGTAGTTTTTTTATTTAACCTATAAATATTTACGTTGACGTCTGCTGATTGAATATCTAAAAAAAAACAGCTTCTAATATAAAATTAGAGAGGTAGGCCACCAAAAAACAGCTTCTAATATAAAATTAGAGAGGTAGGCCACGTTATCATAAATGCCCCGCCCTTTCCTAAAGACTGACTGTTCATGTGGAAAAATGTTCATATTTTCTAAGTACCATTCTGGTCGATTCTTTGTTATTATTTCAAGAATTTTGCAGCCATATATATATCATCTGCTGATGATGCTAATTTGGTTAGCGAAACGCGCGTCCAGAACGTAACAAGTTGGGGTGTAGTGTGGTTAGAACTCTTGTATTTTTATCTATCTTCCACCACAGGTTCCAGTGTTAGGACTTAGATTTAGTAAGGTTAATTTTGCCCTCAATGGTAGATATTTATACATAGAATATGCCTTTCGTCCATACCAGGAGTGAAAGATTTTTTGTTTTGTAGTGTGTTAAAGATTTCATTTATAGAGAAAGGTGGCACCTCATTGACATCTGGTTGTAGCATAGTGAAGTCAGGGTCAATGTCTATATTTATTACTATTGTTTGAAATTTTTTTATCTTATTCCAAACGTAGCTAATGTTTGACATTTTCTTTTTTCTTTGTTTTAAGCCTTTTTTTGTAATTGCTATGCATCTTTTTTTCTCTTTTATCCACTCCGAACATTTATTCCCACCAGAGGTTACCTACTTTTTTATAAACACCATATTCCTGGGGGGATTGCCTGTCCATGATATCCATTAAGTCATTATAATTAATGTCTTGGCCGTTTGTAATCAATTGCAAAATGATGTTATCTTGATAAAGTTCTCAATTAGCTTTGTTATAGTTTCTAGTTTTATAGGTATCTGTCAACAATTTTTTTAAGTTACAATTATTTGAGATGTTTGTATGTTTGAATAAGTACTACGGGCTAGTGAACTATTTACAATGGTTAGGTCAAGGGCACTTGAGTTAGAATTTGGACCTTGGACTAATTCACCATCATTAAGGATGACCATATCATTGTCCATAATAAGGTCTGAGATTATTCCCCCCGCACCTGTTAGTGGGAGAGTTATACCAGAGAGGATGATGTAAATTAAAATCTCCCATAATTATTTTATTTGCACTGGCATCCTGTATAACCTCTTCCAGTGACGGCTTTTTTTATTGGTTTCCGTTTATTTCTTCAATGATATCTAGGTAGTTAACAACCTATATACAACAGATCTAGGCTAGAGTATAAATTTAATAAACCAGAAAAAAATTTTAGTAAAGCGCTCTAGTCAGTCAATTTAATTTTTTGATATTTTAATATATCTTGCCTCAAGAGGAAAATAAAATAGATGCCAAAGTAAAAGCTACATACATAACCAAAAAAGCACATTGTCCAGAAAGAACCACGATGCGCCTGGCCGATTTCTAAAATAAATTGCAAATCATATATTTAAAATATTCACTTGCATTTATTTCGTCACCACGTTTAAACATGTAACATGAAGTAAAACTTGCTAATATAATAACCATCATTAGTCATGACTAAAGCAAAGAACTAACTAAAATTAATTTAAAAATAAGTAGCCTCATTTTATAATTATTACAATTAATACCTGTAAAATTGTAGTATTCAATTGGGAAAATTCCGGGGATACGGCCACATCGAGACGGGCCGCTGTTGGGTGATATAAGCTACGACGAACGTTATAGCCGAGGTAATAGCATGGGATATATGCGAAAGTACTACGTACCGCGTGAACTAGTAGGTGAAGTACTGCATGTGAGACGGTAGAGTCGGCTGGCCGAGCCACCGCCTGTAATAAATATATTAGAATATCTGTGGACGGTGGCACGCGGTCTGCTGTTAATGACGTTATTTGTATGTTAGTCAAGCAATTATTATAGGGATACCTACCTCTTTTGGTATGTACCGAGGAAATAATAAACCTCATTTTAGTTTTGTGCGTTTTTAGGATGTTTACAAAATTATTTTTTATAAATATTTACTTTTTTAAAAAGAGAATTTTCCATGTATATTTTCTGATTCACTGATCTCTTCTAAACGGTTGTGAGTAGTATTTTTATCAGAATTAGTATATAAATTAATGATGTATAAATTATCTATTTCAATCACAATATATTGGGTAGATTCAGAATTGTAACTTCTTAAATGTTGAACAAAATATTCTTTTTTAAACATGTTGCTAATCCTGCCATATCCGTCTGGTCGGTCTTGTCTGATTATATTATATGAGGTTTGGTTAAAGTTATGACTTGTCAATCAAGTTATCAATTCAATATAGTTTTAGTTTGGGGTCTAATTGAGGGAGGGGGAGGATAAATACTATTATAATCCAACGTTTGAGTCTCCCAGATCCTTTCTAGATCTGGGTCTTGTGGAGATGAAATAATATTTTTTATGATATTAAGGGCTTCATTTGTTGTATTCATGATAAATTGAATACATTGTTCTTGAGTGTTAGAGTAATTAAAATAGTTAAGTGCACTATTAGGCATATGTATTCTAGCTTGGGAAGGGTGTGAAACTGGGTTGAGTAGTAAGGGGAGAGGGTGTTGAAGAGATTTGGATTGTGAAGGTGGTATTATATCTTTATCTGGCCTAGACTTGGGAAAAATTAAATTTTCATTATGTAATTTTCTGTCATATCGTTTATGTATAACTCTTTTAATGTTGTTATTGTTTATTGTAACTTGTGAGTATGCCCTTTTTGTTGGATTGTTATTCATGTGCTGTGTCCTTCTTTGCGAAGGAACAGTAGTTATTGAATGTTCAGATGAACAAAGATTATCTCGGTTTTTAGGGGAATTAGGAAAATCACTTGGAGTGTACGCAAACTCTCCGTTAGTAATATAATTTTTTCTACAAGCTTCGGATGCATCACAAAAAGTACAATTTTCAAATGCCATGAGTTCTTTTATATTTTTTTTTTGTGTTTTGCATAAAAATTCACTTTCTTTTACCAAGTAATTTTTTTCTATTCCGCAATTAAAATATTTGTCTCTACCTTTGCAGTTATATTTTGTATGATCATAGCGTAGGCATCGAAAACATTGAGTTACAGGTGAAACGAAGACTGTAACTGGCCGCTCTAGTCTATAGAAGTTAATTGACCTTGGTAACAAAATGTGTTTAAATGTAAATAATACCCTACTAGTTGGTTCATATATTACGTCCTTATCCCTTAATAACTTTCTTTTTAACCTTTTAACATTTAGAATTTTATTATCACCATTAGCCTGGCAACATTTTAAAAGTTCTTCTTCTGTTATGCCAGTGTCTATTTGTCTTAGGATACCTCTACAAGTAACGAAATTGAATGGAATAAAAATCTTATAACCGTTTTCCAAAAGGGTTTTATTTTTAGTAAAATTATTAGCAGTGTGAAACTTTAGAAATTCTATGGATATCCTGTTTAAACCTTTATTATCAATTTTCCTAATATCAGTTAAATTTAAACTAAATAAATATGTCCCGTGCAATCTCAATGTTATTACATTTTCCAATGTTATAGCCAACTTGTTCTGTTGTTTTTAGATAAACTACGAACGGGCCAAAATCGTTTTTTGAGTAAATAACTGGTTCTTTTTTAACATTGGAATGTAACTCTGTTGACCTTGAAGCTACTTGGTTCTGAGATATATTAGTTAAAGTTGAATTATTTGTAGTTTTATCAGCAGTATGAACTTCACTATTGTTTGGATTTAAAGCATAATTACGTACATTTAGGGTGATCTGCCCTCCCATAACATCCATTATGAAAAGTGTAGATTATAAATTTTTTTATTTTCCACAAATTAACAGTCAAAAAAGTATCTCAAAAGGAAGAAAAATAAGCATAAGCAATAAAAGCTAAGCTATCCGTTAAAATTGTTCAACTTATCCCAGATGAAAACGGTCACAACCAAAGTTAGCAGAAAAGAAAACGGCCCTATTGAGCCGGCTCACTTCAAGCATTCAGTTTGGCAAGCAATCGTAGAATCCTATTAGCTATACATACGTCGGAGATTGGAAACATCGTTAAGCTACATTTAGATTCCATTTCAACCCGGATTTATTATAAAATTGGCTTGCTTGGCAAATGCAACAGTGTGGTGTCATTTACATTAGACAAAATTCGAATTGCACTTTAAAGTTGACTTCGGATTAAAGCAAGGAGCTTGCGGATGGCAAGCAGAAATCCAATAAATCTCAAATTTTTAGGTTATAATTTTTATTTTGGTTAATAAAATTCTTAATATTTTTATACATCCAACTATTTAAAGAAATAAGTGGTTTTTTTAATTGCTATAATGAAAAACCCTTTAATCAAATATTTTTGGGCTAATTCTATCGCATTCTAACGCATCGTAAAGACTAGAGTAGAGATAAACTCCCAAAACCAGCACCAAAGGGTATAAGAAAAATGACTAAACAATCTTCTTGCTCCAATTCAGTGTATTTTACATTAATATTTTAGAATAACAATAAAATTAAATACAAAATCGGATCAGCTGTTCAGAAATACCGTTACCAATGTAAATGCTCTTTTACAAAATGTCAATTTTACTTAAACTTCTAAGTGAATGTAAATCTAGCTTTATTCGGTACTCGGACCGTTACATTCTTTTCCTTCGTAACTATTCTATTTTCGGCTTCGGAGTGAATCCCGAGTACTGGAGTAACTATTTCCAGATCATTTTTGTATTCGTTACTTTGGATCCGGGCAAGTAACGAATAGTTACTTTTTTTACACCTCAAATCTAATTTATGTGAATCTAATAGCGTACCTGGCTGGCGTAATTAATGACCATAACCTCAAAATATACTTATACGTTTTGTTTTTCCTTATTTTTTTTAGTTATTTAATAAATTAAGCATTTTTAGGTAAAATAATGAGCACAAAAAAGAGAAATCGTAAGTAATAGGTCTAGGATAAACATAGATAAACTCAAACTCAACAGAAGCTTTATTGTCTAAATACAAAATCATTGACAAAGCCAAATAAACACACTAGCTTAAAAGTATAAAAAGGTATGAACTTCCTTGCTCAGTTTCTAGAATACAATATTTATAAAATCGAAATAAACACTAGAAAATGGCTGTTGTCAAAAATTTTACCCATGAAATTTGAGAAATTTAAAACATACATTTGAAAGATTACCTTTTTTAAATAATTCCCATACACAAAAAGTTATGGATGAACCAGTTTTTCAAATTATATCCACAAAAACTATGATTTCGGAAGGTTGCACTGAACTTGTTTCTGGCGTATATCTAAAAACATATTTTTCACAAACTTAATTTATGAACGAATTAAAAGATTGATTATATTATAAAGTTCTATAACACAAAAATTGTTTTTTTCTAACCAAAAGTTGGGTAATTAATATATTAGACATTATTAAAGGTTTACCATCTTTCATAGTTGTATAATAACAGCTGCTAAAAGTGCTAAATCAAGGGAGACCTATATAAATTATATAAAAAAAAACGGAATACATTTTTTTCAATTGTTTTGAGTTTTTTTTATTAGTGTAGGTATCATTAAATTTATTTGTCATACCAGTTGCTATTACCATGGTGTTAGCCAATGTTTTTGATTTAATGGGAATACTCTCATTAAATGATGAAAGGTATTTGAGAATACTAAATAATTGGACGCTAATATGTGAAAATTTGAGGTGTTCTGTAGTGCAGTGCAGGCGAAATTGCAGCTTGCAGCATAGGGAAGTGGTTTCTTTAAAATTTATTTTTTATTGTGGAACATGTCGAGTGTGGTACCAAATTTTTCGAAATTCATGTTTTGAAAATGGTAATGTGCTGTCCCAAATAATTGAACTGTTCTGAACAAGAAAATTCTGGATTTGGTCAGTACCAACAGTGAGCTATTGGAGCACATTCAGGGTTGTGAATCACGGAATCAGAAGCTGAAAAGAGATCTTGGAGAGTTTGAACTTTTAAGAAACAATATGCTGACAAGTATTGAGGTATTATCTAAGGAAAATGAACTGCACGTCGAAGACCTAAAAAGGACTAAAGTGGAACTGTTTGGCTTGAACTTAAAGATAAATAGCTGTGAGCTTTCCAAAGACAGTGATACAACAAACAAGAACTGTAGAATCAATCTCCAGAATATCAGAATTGAATTATTCGGGATCAGTACATGGTAGAAATAGGGTTTTGTTGCTCACTGATAATTTTGGAAAATATTTTTATTATAATTTTTCATATGTTTTTGCTAATAGTTTTAAACTTCAAGTTATTTGTAAGCCTAACGCCTTGTTCAGAGACCTAGTATCTAATCTACCTCTGTTGCGATTTTAGGTGGTGGTAATGATCTTCATATAGAAGAGCAAATTATAAAAAAATTAGCAATTGTTATTTCTCATACGAATTTGATTGTTTGCACTATAGGGTCAATGTGGGTAATTGGAAACAGGGGTAAATGAAAACGCCATAAGTAACTATTTTAAAACACGTTTGGCAACGCTGGTTTCACATGCCTGATATTCGGTGAAGGTCATTAAATAACCACCATATTGTTGACGGCTTCATAACCTCTTTGGCTTGTTGTTAATTGCGTCCCAATTTGCGAGTCTTTATTTTCGACTGTGTGTTTGTGCTGTGTTGAATTCACAGGTGTTTCCAAATACCCCCTTATTTTTTTATTCTGGGGTATTTGGGCACATGTGTATGGGGTAAATGAGTACAGTGGTTGTTTTGTTTTCTAGAAATATCAAGTATGCCTCGAAACTATATTAAAAAAAAGGTATCCACCACAGTACTCTAGGGAAGATTTAGCTAATGCTGTAACTGATGTGAAGGAAAAAATAAGAAGTTATAGAGAAGCTAGTAAATTTTATCGCATTTCTGTATCTGTAATATAGTTAGTTGTCTTAAAATGAGAGCAAGCAGTGGTTATCCCTGCAACAAAACAGAATTATTAGAGTTAATTTAAACACCCCACGGACCATGAAGCAAATAATCCAGGATGTCCCACATACAGTTACCTGATAGACATAGTCAGAACAAAAATAGATTATGGCTCTTCATAGGGACCCCTCAACAGGATATGGAAATATTGGATCATTTGGAAGACCTGGATGGTGACAAATCTCCTACTATGATAGACACTGAAAATTATGAGTATGCAATGGATACCACTCGTAACCAAATAAGTGTATTGCATGTCAACATAAGAAGCATAAAAAAAAAACTTTGACAATTTTTTGACATTCTTAGAAACATATAAATTTAAAAATTGTGACATTATTGTGCTAGGTGAATGTTGGAAAGTGGAAAAGAGTGAACAATTCTGTTTACCTGGATACACAAGTTATTATAATAAGGCCGACTATAATAAGAGTGATGGTTTGTTTTTGTTAGTCAAATCTGAATTGAATACAATTATTGAAGATGTAAAATTAAATTTATCTAGAGTCACTATAACACAGGTAACTTTTAAAATAAAAAACACATATTCTGTCTCCATGCTCTGTACAGACCTCCTTCTACAGATGTAAATGCTTTTATTTTGGACTTAGACACTTATATGACTCATAATCTTAAAGCCCATACTGATATTTTTATTGGTGACATAAACATAGACCTTACATGTATATCTAATATAGTAGTTGAATATACTGGACTCCTGAATCACCATGGATTTTGCTCGTATAATAATGAGCCTACCCGATACATTGATAATGCACATAGTTGTCTTGATCATATCTTCTTGAGACAAAAATTAAAAAATTCAGAATTAACATATAAATCTTACATAGTTCTTTCCCCCATCACAGACCATTATCCAATTATGTTTAATGTATATAAAAAGGTAAATAATCCAATTCATAATAACAATTTAAATAGTAATTTTAGTACTAGCACTTCTCATGTTGATTTTGTTAAATTGGGCAATTTAATAAAGGATGAATCATGGGAAAATATATATACTAATTATAATGATCCAGAAGTTGCTACTAACATTTTCACTAATACTCTGCAAAGTTTGATTAACTCCTCAAAGATAACTAAAAAATATAAAAGTGCTGTTAAAAGAATTAAACCGTGGATAACATTAAGTATTATAAATTCTATAAAATTTAGAGATAAATTGAAGAAGCAACTAACCAAGCGACGTGATCCTAACCTAGAACAACAATACAAACAATACAGGAACTCTCTTAAATCTATAATTAATGGCACAAAGATAAAATACTATAGAGACAAAATCGAATCAAATAGAAATAATATTAGGAAAGTATATGAAATAATCAAAGAAGCCACTAATGAAAATTACAGTAGGAGCAATGTTCATATTGACATAGTAGATGAGGATAATTTTAATGTTAAGTAAAGACAAGGTAGCAGACTATTGTAACAGTTTTGTAGAAGTAGGTGAAAAAATGGCTCAAAAAATAAATCCCCCTAAGAAACCCTTTAAAATATTGTATAGTAACCAAAGCTCCATGTATCTTGGACCCACTGATGAAATGGAAGTGAAAAAACACATATTTTCCTTAAAAAACAATTGTGCACCAGGTAAGGATGGTATTTCTGCAAAAATATTTAAAACTTTTTATCAATATCTTTTGAAACCCCTTGTGCACATAATAAATCTTATTTTCAAAAAAAGGATAATACCATATCATTTCAAATCCTCAATTGTAACGCCTATATTTAAAACTGGAGATAAAACTAAAATAACCAACTATAGACCTATTAGTGTGATAAATAATATTGGTAAAATACTAGAAAAAATAGTAAAAGAACGTCTTCTAAGTTTTTTAAATTCTAATAATATTTTGTCTAGTAATCAAAATGCCTTTTTGAGTGGTGCCTGCATAGAGGATGCTATCTACAAAATGACAGTGGAAGTTACAAGAGGCATGGATGCGGACAAAAAAGCTGTACCTGTCTTTGTTGATTTAGCTAAGGCGTTCGCCACGGTGCCGCACGCAGCATTATTGGAAACTCTATCTGTATATGGTGTGCGTGGCCCTGTGTTGGAGCTTTTCAAATCATATTTAACTGAATTGTCATTTTAGTGAAACTAATATAGTGAGGATGGGTATCCCACAAGGCACAGTACTGGGCCCAATCCTGTTTGTAGTGTACATGAATTCTCTTCTGAAAGAAGTGATATTGATGGGACAGTTTTATCTTATGCCGATGACACTGTACTCATTTTTATTGGGGAAACTTGGGACTGTGTTAAGGAAAAGGCAGAAAATGGGCTGGAAGTGGTTAAAAATTGGTTTGATTCTGCTAAACTCTCACTAAATGTCAAAAAAACTAATTATATAGCTTTTACTCCTACACTTAAAAATAGGCCTATATTTCACAACTTAAAAGTAGGCAGTGACCTAATTAATGAAGTTACTGTTACTAGATATCTCGGAGTAATGGTCGATCAACACTTAAAATGGGATAAACATATAGATAAAATAATTAAAGGAATAAAATGTCTGATACATAAATTCTATTTATTAAGAGAAATGTTGCATAAAAAACTTCTTTTAACAATCTATAAATCTTTGGTCGAATCAATACTAAGGTATGGAATATTGGTATGGGGTGGTGTCTATGGCACAACCCTACAGCCATTAAATGTGGCTCAAAACAGTATTATAAAAATAATACTAAAAAAACCTAAACTTTACCATACATCTTTGTTGTATTCGGGCAAATTATTGAATGTAAGGAGTCTATATATCCTGAACGTATGCAAATACATTAAAAAAATTAATCATAAAAATTTTGTTTCTCATTTATATGAAATTAGATATAATTTTCAAGAAAACTTAATTCTCCCGCAAACCTCTAAGACTTTAAGTCTCCGATCGATCATCTTAATGGGTCCTAAATTATATAACTTGTTACCTCAAAACCTACGTAATTTAAATAAAAATCGGTTTAATAAAAAATGTGCAGACTACATACATAGCAGCTACTCACAGGTATTTGAAAGACTATTTTAGTATGTTGTTTTTTTAACTGTTGCTTCGGGTAATAATGATTCTTTTTTTTTTTGCTGTTAGTATATAGGTTGCTAAATTTGTTTGTAATGGTTTTATTTTTGTAATATTTTTTATGTTAAGTAATTTTAAGTCTATTTGTTTTCAATTGTATGTCTATTTGGTTTCAATTGCATGCATAATTTATTATTTATTAAAAAAAAAAACACATACGGGTATTTTATACCTAGGTGTTTTGCATTTGTAAAAGAAAAAAGCTAACCAAATATTAGATTTAGTTAAGATTAGGCATATGTTTCATGTATGTAAAATGAAAATAAATAAATAAAATAAGTTAAAAAAAAAAAAAAAAAAAAAAAAAAAATTGGTGAATATGCTAAATTAAAAAACTTGAAGACAAGATTTAAGAAGGGAACAGCGGGACAGGACTGGTACAGAGGATTTATGTCACGTCATCCTTCGCTTTCTCTCAAGAAGCCCGAGCATCTCCAGAAGCTAAGAAAGGCCGCACGAAAACCTGAAATAATTTATGACTTTTATGCTAAATTAAATAAGATTGTTGAAGAAAATGGGCTTGATAAATTCGACATGTCATCATTCGTTTTCAATGCCGATGAAACGGGGTTTAACAGTGTCTCTCACGTATAAGAGCGATAGGTCCAAAATGGAAAGCTCTATATAGAGTGTCAGGGTTTTCGGGAAGAGAATCTACGACTGTTCTTGCTTGTGTTTCGGAGGATGGAAATTATCTTCCACCATTAAGTGTCTTTCGGAGCTGTACAAGCACGATGGGTATCCGACAAAGCTCTATCAGGAACTCCCTATGTGGCCAGCACAAATAGTTGGTTGGAAGAGCCACAGTTTTACCAGTGGTTTACAACTGGATTTATACCACATGTTAAAAAAATTCGCAATCAACAAACCCAATCAAAAAGCCTTGCTTTGACGGTCACTGTAGCCATGTTAGTGTCCAGATAATAATAATATTTTTATTTTTTCAGTTAAAAAGTAATCTAAATATAATACATCACAATAACTAAAGAAAAGGGCAAAACATACAATCGTGCACAAGTCGAAGCATGTCAAAATCAAGTTGCTCCTTTGACACACAAAACTATATGGGCGCACTAATTAATTTTTTGATACTTTAGATGCCTATGTAGTAAAAAAGTCATGAAAACTGTAGCAGTTCTTCTCCAATAGTAATTTCTTTAATTTGTTTTTAAATATATTGACAGATGGTGAGTCCCTGATACTTTTTTCAAGAACAATATAAAATTTACACGCATTAAACAATATGCTTTTCTGATAAGAACTAGTTCTATGAATACTAGGCAGGAGAAGATGTCTCCTACGAGTGTCATGATGATGAGGTGCTCTAGTAGACTGCAGAAAAGATTTATTTTTGTATGCATATAGACAAATTCAAGTATGTACAAATCAAATAATGTTAAAATTTGTAAATATTTAAAAACGGGTTTACATGAATCTCTGTAAGAGAGACCACTCACCATTCTTATTGCACACTTTTGTAACAGAAAAAGACATTTATTGTGCACACTGGTTCCTCAGTTCAGAATACCATAGCGAATATGGGAGTGAAAGTTTGAGTAGTACAATGTGAGCAGTGTACTTTTACTGCAATGCTTTCTTAGGTATTTGATGGCAAAACAAGAGCTACACAGTTTTTTACACAATTCTTCTATATGCACTTGCCAAGTAAGGGCACTGTCTAAAACTATACCAAGCATTTTCGTTGTATCAGTGGAGTAGACAGTGTCATCAGATTTATCTCATAAAATCATGGTGTTGTTGCTTTGTTGTCGTTAAGACGAAAATAGGAGACAATTTGTTTTGTTTTTGTTTAAAACCAATTTATTTTTTCTGTCCAAAGAATTACCCCTTTATACACCTTTTCAGCCATGGTTTTTAATGATGGTAGATCTTGTCTAGTTATGAGGATGTTGGTGTCATTGGCGTAACAAATGGAAAGGACCCTAGGTGAAACTTTTTCTAGATATAGTACGAGGTCGTTAGCATAAACCAAATAAAGCAATGGCCCGAGGATTGATCCTTGGGGAACACCCTGAGTAATAATGTTCGAAATACTTCTTTTGCCATTCACAACACATTGATATCGTCTTTCAAAGTATGAAGTGAGTAATGCAAGGGGCTTTCTACGGATTCCATATCTCTGCAACTTACATATTAGAAGTCGATGATCTACCATATCAAATGCGCGTGAGAAATTAATAAACAGCCCCATTACCCATAGCTTGCCCCCAAGTGCCTGCACAATATTATTTTGGAAATCAGACAGAGCAGTCTCTGTACTTTTTAGTTTGATAAATCCATGTTGTGCCAAGGATAAGATGTAATACTTTCCAAAAAAGAAAGACAGTTGATTGAAAGCCTGCAGTTGTGAAACATTTTATAAAATTATTTGCTACAAGTTCATCATCAACCTTTAGACCATCAGTGACGATTTCTATACCTTTATTGGTGATATTTTTTTTTGAAGATTGTTTATAATTTTCCACATTATCTTAGATTTATTTGGAGCATTCAATATTTTCTTGTCATTTTCCTGTTGACAGAATTTTTTAAGTTCTTTTCTGTAAATTGCATTTAAATGTTTTCCAAGCTCTTTGTATCTCCTATCAACACCCGAGAGTTGGAAGTATAGAGTTACCGTCTCTCTCAATTCTTTTAATATAGGCGGTATAGAGTACCTATTTATTGTTTTACGAGTCTTAAAAAAACATTTCTTTAATGGAAAACATAACTCGAAGTAATAAGACAATATATTAGAAAAGATAGTAAAGGCACGTTCTGATGATGTCTGAATATAAACATCCCTTCAATTCTCTTTTTTTAAGAAATTCATAAACCGGTCCATGTTTGCTTTAGAGAAAGTTCTTTTATAAACAAACTTTGGGGCCTCTTTTGGAAACTTAACAGCTAATTCTATGCTAAGGAACTGCGAGAAATGGTCAGAAAGTCCTAAATCTATCACAGATACTCTAAAAAAACTAGTTGTAGTTAGTAAAAAATTATCTAAACAGGTACTTGAACTATTCCCAATCCTAGTCGGCTCCTTAATAACAGCTTCAAAGTTTACAGTGGCGAAAATGTCAGTAAAATTTAATAAATTATCGAAGGAAGAGGCAATAAATAATAACATAGAGTTGTTAAGATTTCCCAGTCATCTTACAGATCGCCTACAGACATTGGATAGATTCGTGTTTAAAACTGTAAAATATATTTGGGATCGGAAATTAGTAGCCTTTGGAAAGGAGCAAATGGGTAACAGTGTGGGACCCTTAACCAAGAATAAGTTTGTGGAATATTTAGGAGAAACATGGAAAGAAGCTATGTTATCAAAAAATATAATTTCCGGATTCCAAAGTACAGGTGTGTATTCAGTAAATGCCGCTAAGTTTCCGCAACAAGAGTTTGACCCAAAAGAGCTGCAATTTTATAAAGAAAAAATTTTGCCTACTCTCTGTGATCAGAATGCTGGACCTAGTTCTGACAATACAAATATGAATGATCCAGAGAACAATTCGCTTCATACACACTTTTATATTTATCAGTTAGTATTTCATCTAAAAACCAAATTAAGTCTGCAGAAATATCTGAACCCATTCCTTCTTCTAGTAGGGCTAATCTAGCTTCTGCCACAAACTTAGAAGATCTTGTTAGTCCTACAAAACAAGATCTAATGGAAATATTTAAAACATCTACTAGCGACATTATCTAAGCAGAGTCCACTGAAGTAGTGCCCTGACTTAAACAATTAGCATATGGAGAAGTGCTAACTACTGATGAGGTTTTAAACAGAATGAAAACAATTCAAGAACAATGAAGAACAACTGGTAAACGCAACAAAAAAGGAATGAAGAAATTGAGGCTAATTGCTCCATGAAAAAGAAACCAAGAAATGAAAAAAAAATCATTAAAAAACAAAAAAGATTCATCTTCAGATGCAAGTGAGGCGGAAGTCACTTATGCAGAAACAGACGACAGCCTTTGGGAAGAACAAGGAGACTATCAAGACCTAGGTACAACCGGTGGACCCAAATACTAACTTAAAAGAAGGAAAATTTGCCATAGTTGTATTTAAAGGTGGTAAGAGGATGACCACTTTGTATAAATACCTGTGTGTAATTGAAGAAGTCGACTTAGATGAAGATGAAGTCAAAGTCATGACCTTAAGATGTACAAATAATGACTTTACAGTATTTTCTATATCGGAAAATGATATTAGTTGTGAAAGAATTGATCACATCATTGGAATTACTTACGAACCTATCATTGTAATGAAGGGAGAACGAATTTATTACAAATTTTCGAAGCCTTTGGATATTTTTGAAAAGGCTTAGGTATTTTTTTTGGTAGTGTATGTTTTACTTTATGAGTCAATACAACACGGGGGCAAATGGAAACGATCCAAATATGTGAGCTTAATATCAAAGAATATTTTAAGAATATTTCGATTTACCCCCGCGAGTATTTTTTATTTTAATAGCCGAAAAACAACTCGTTTTCAATTACCCCCCGACTATCTAATTTAATAAAAAATTTTGGGGTAAATAAAAATATCATATTTTTCCTAACACAGAACCTTTTTAATAATGGTTTAAACACAAAAAAAATTTGAAAAACACTTATAAAATCTCTATGTTATTTATGATGCACTTTTGAACAATAATTTATTACATATAATTTTTTTTATGGATAAAAACATATAAACTTCAAATGCATTTCCAATTACCCACATTGACCCTACCAGGAAATAACAGAAAGGTGGGATCAGGGTATCTCCTAGTTCTGATTCTAATATACATTTTACAAATACGGGAGATTCTTTTTAATGAACTGCCCCTTAATGCATCGTTTATATTGGCAGGTGATTTTAACATAAACTATGCTGATAAGAATCTTCAATTAGTTCATTCTTTAAAGGACCTATTTAGTTTATTTGACCTGACCATGCATGTTTGTTCATACACCCGGGTAACTAATACTTCCAAACCTATACTTGACTATCTCTGTTTGAGGGCATCCAACACAATTGAATGCTGGCTTGTCTGATCATGAAGCGGTTGTTTGCAGGTATAGGTTGGAAAATAGTAAAATGCCGAAGTCAAAAAGAGGACGTGGGCACTTGTTAACCAGATAACAATATCGTTTATTTACTGGGCTCTGCTCTGGCTCTGACTGGAACTCTAATGTTGTAGGCATAAATCCTTTGGTTTCCTTTCACAATCAGCTTATAAACATTTTTAATAATGCTTTTCCGATGGTAAACATTAAATCAAAATCTCTAAAACCGTGGATTACTAAGGGACTTAAAATTTCATCAAGAAATATGAGATGTCTACATACCATGAGGAAATATTTTATTAATAATAATAGTTTTTTATCACATTTTAACCAATACAGAAATATATATATATAGAAAGTTAGTTAAACTGGCCAAACATTTGTATTATAACAATAGAATTGAACAAGCAAGAAATAAGCAGAAGGAAATTTGGAATATAGTCAATCATTTGTGTGGAAAACAACCAAAAACACCTTAACAGTCAAACTTAAATGCTAATGATTTTAATATCTACTATTGTTCCATCACTCAAAGTCTTTCTAATAACATTGTTCATCCTACAATCAATCCTTTATTTTTTCTTAATCATATCAAGGTTCCAGATACTTTCTATTTTGAACCTGTGGACACTGGTTCTCTGCACATTGATAATATAGTGCTTGAGGGTTTTAGACTGCTAGGTTTTATTAAAAGACACCCTAAGCATGTCACTGATACTAAAGCGATTACTAGTCTCTATAACTCTTTAGTACAGAGTATCTTAGAATATTGCTTTACCATATGGTGCACTTCGTATCAGTGTCACATCGACAGGATTGAAAAAGTTCAGAATAAATTTGCAAAGTATCTTTTGTTCAAGTTTAATTTTCCATATCAAGATTTGTCTTATAATACAAGAATTCTTCTCTGCGGCCTACAGACCCATGAGTTTCGGCGAAGAAAGGCACTTCTGATTTTCTTGCATAACTTAGTGAATGGAGGGATTGACTGTGAAATACTACTACCGTCAGTCTCCTTTTTGGTTTCTATCAGAAGAACGAGACAATCACAGCTGTTTTTTGAAAGGTATCATCGTACTTATTATGGGTTTAATGCATTTGTTGATCGACTAGTATATAATTATAATCGTCACTTTTCGGCATACGACATGTTCAGCCTTACCTCAATACAATTAAAAACGCAGTTGAACGGATTGATTATGTGATTATCCTCTGTTTTTATATGTTTTGTCTGATACTTGTGTCACCATTTTTTGTTTTGATTGTTTTTATTATTTGACAATATATATATATATATATATATATATATATATATATATATATATATATTTTTAGTCTTAATATTATCTTTTGCAAATTCATACCATTTGGAACGTTTAGCATTCTGTAGAGTATGTTTTTGAAGGACCACTTGTCTGATGCGTGCATCGGCTACCTCCTTACAATACATAAAGTGGGTGTTTTCTGACATACAGAACAAGAATGGTACTGGATGTGATAAAATATCTGTAAAAATATTTCAGAATTTGTCACATATTGCCTTAGAGTCCCTTACGGAAGCCATTAATTTCTCTATTTCCAGTGGTGATTTTCCAAGCCTTCTGAAGATGGCTACTGTTGTTCCCTTATTTAAGGGTGGTGACAGCAGTTTGCCTTCGGATTACAGGCCAATTTTATTATTGTCTACCTTGTCCAAGATCATAGAAAAAATCTTAAAAAACGTATGCTCAGTTTTTTGGAAAGACATAAATTACTCTCATTATCGCAGTTTGGGTTCCAAGGTTCAAAGAATACTAATGATGCCATATTTCACATATTTGAAGACCTGTACCTGAATCTCAATAATGGAGAGGTTGCTTCAGCAGTGTTCTGTGATTTAACTAAGGCATTCATTCGACTGTGTCTGTCACAGAGTACTGTTGGACAAATTGAAGTCTACGGTTTCAGGGGAACAATTTTAAAATGGTTCAAATTATACCTTTCAGAATGTAGTCAGTCACCCATTTTCAGAATGTAAATTCAGCTAGGCATGATATCTCAGCTGGAGTGCCCGAGGGTTCAGTTCTTGGCCCTTTGTTGTTCCTCATCTATGTAAATGATTTACCCTCAGCTATATCTTATGGGCGCTGTACTTCTTTTGCTGATGATACCACAATACTTTGGCACCACAGTGATGTAAACATATTGAATAATATGGTATCTTCTGACCTAATAACCCTTAAACACTGGTGTGATGCGAACTACCTTTCTCTTAACATCTCCAAAACCAATATATTAAACTTCAAATGTGAGCTTAATGATATTCAAATAGCTGGTCAAGCAATTAGTAGTCTTAATAACAATACATTTCGGGGGTTGGAAATAGATTCAAGATTGAAGTTTGATAATCATATAACTGCTTTGTGTGCCAAATTGTCCTCTGGTTTGTTTGCTGTTCGGACTGTTAGAACTGAAATAAACTGTACTGTCGTACTGTCGCACGCAATGTATATTTTTCAATACTTGAATTTCACCTGCGTTATGGCATCTGTTTTTGGGGCTTACAGTACCTATTTCATAGAGGTTTTCATCTGCAGAAGCGCGTTATTAGATACCTCTGTTGCTTTCGTGACTCATGCAGGCCAGCTTTTATTTCTGAAAAGATCCTTACCCTAGCAGGCATTTATATTTTGGAGACAGTTTGCCTCTTGCATAAAAAATTTTCTACACAAATTCATTCCACATCATCTCTTATGACCTGCAGTTTTTATAATATCACTCTACCAATCCCTTCCTCGGCATTAACAAAAAACTCTGTATTTTACAATAGTAAAAAATTATTCAACAAACTGCCAGTTGAGCTTCGCAAAGCCAGAATGTACTCTGTTTTTAGAAAAAAAGTTAAGAAATTCCTAAAGCATATTATTGACTGGAAGAGTACCTAGGTGGTAATTTTGATTTTATTTGAATTAGTAACTGTTTCCATTTCTTTGTTGATAAAAGGTATGTATTGTTTGTTCTATATTGTGTTGCTGGTTTTTTATTTGTATTCATGTTCTTATTCGTTCTTGTTAGTTTATATTTCTTTGTTAGTTCTTATTTACTAGTTATTAAGTTTTTATTTGTTCACGGTTGTATTTTTTATGTTTGCAGCCCTTTTTGCTTTTATTTTATTTATAGAATAATTTCAAGCTTTGTCGACAACAATTGTTATGTTTATAGACTCTAAAGCATATTTTGAGTTTGAGTTTGAATTATTTTTTGTTATGGGAGTTGGTGTGCGAAATTCGTGCCGGCTATGCGCAAATTAATGAATAGTTTTATTACATACATAGGTGGATCGGTCCCAGCAGGAGCGCGAAGGCATTAGGTTAGTACCAGGTTAGGTTCCATAGGCATCATCATTAAAAAAAAGGATAATATAATGTTAGATATTACAACTTATTTTGCCCCATAAAATTGTTCTTAGAAACTCATAACTCCAACTTTTTTTTCCGTTTTAAAACATATTTAAGGTAATTTAAATGTTTTGACCTAACAAAATATTACATGAAGTCTTACTCCACTGTGTTTTTTATATACCACTTGGTTGAACACTGTTTGACACTTTAAGAATTATGATTTTCATTATAATAACAATTATGTTTGCCCTTAAATCGGATTTAAAAGTGTCTAGTGAATTTTTTTACTTACAAAAATACAAATGCGCTGAAACGAATTCCTTTATTCCTGGTACTTTTAATACGGATATGACCGCACGCCACACAACTGACCATTTTTTGTATTTAGGATAATGCTAACGACCAAAAATGTGTTTGTTACGTTTTATAACACAACACAACTGTTAATCAACTTTTATATCCCAAAAATGACGCAGTTCCGTCCTGCGAATTTAAAATAATGCATGGGGCTCTTTCCTTCCTATCAAATATTTGAATTCATTTTATGACATTAGTAGTACTGGACCAAAATCTGAATTCATGTTCAGTGGATTGCCAGGATAAAGCAGAAATTGAAGAAAGCCAAGCAATAAAGTCTCTGCAGTGTATTATTGAAGATCTGAGAAAGGAGCTAAAAAATAAAGATATTCATATTGAAAGAATAAAAAGGAGATGGAGTGCCTTTGAAACAGATGTCACAGAGATGGAGACTAGGTTACATACAGAAATAAATGTCTACAGACCGCAAGTATGTGAGCTTCAAAGACATATTGGTAAAATGTGATGTGATATGATGTGATGTTTATTATTTTGTCTCAGCAATTGTGATTTATTGGTTATTTGAACGCACATTTAATTACTACAAGGTGTTGTTTTTCATGTGTTGGAGCATGCTTTAGTGGTAGAAAGTGGAGTTCAGCACAAACATGTGGTAGCTCTTTTCACTTTTCCAAATATCCAAAACGAACTTTCTCAAAGCTGTGCCGACATTTTTTACGTTGTTTAGTTTTCTTGACTATCATTTGTTCTGCCTTGAGGGATCCAACAGCTGATTCCTTCTTCTTTGTCTCGACGGCCTCAGCTGCCGGGTTTGCTCGTCCATCCTTCCTCCCAGAAACAAGAGCAACTTACCCATTATAACTTAAGCCACCAACGTTAAATCTGGCAATATTGCTGTAGTCCTACCTTAACCATCTTCTGGACTATTGTCACCTCTTGCCTTACCCATAATAAACATGAGTCAGAGTGATCAGATGTCCTGTTATGTTTGTAGTGCTGCTTATATAGCCAGGGAGGTAAAGAATCAATTGTTTAGTTATTCTTGTGACAGCTGCACCTGACCAATTTGTAGAAACTGTTGTGGAGTGAAAACTGCTACTGAAATTCGGGCTGTTCTCTTGCAGAATCAAACTAGCATACTCAAGGCCGGATTAAGCTTTTATGGGGCCCGGGGGTATTATATTTTTAAGGGGCCCTTTTTTAGGGGGGGGGCAAAATATTATTTATAAAATTTTATTCCCATAACAAACAAAAAACAGTAGCTATATACCTATAATATATGTACGTGGTCAAAATATATTTTTTTTTCGTAATTTAAGGTTAACAAATTCTTCTACCACGCCATCGAATTCTAATTCCTTCAGAACGTCCCTTTCTATGCACATTAATGTTAATGAAGACAGACGTTCCTCCTGCATTGTGGTTCTGTATTTATTTTTAATGTAAACCAGCTTTGAAAAAGAACGTTCTGACTCACAATTTGCTATAGGTATTGACAAATAAATTTTTAAAAGGGTATAAACGTTTGGAAATGTGTCAATTAATTGATTTTCCAAAATGTACTTTAGGAGATCAAGCGGATTAAGTACTTTATTTGTGGAAGTTTTAAGAAGGTCAGAAAAGAATGCCAATTCATCAGTTAAATTATTATTTAAGTCATCTTTATAGACGCTTCTTACATTTGCGGAAAATTCTTCAATTTCTGCTTTAGATAAATCAGAACTAAATTTCGATAATAATCCGAACAATTTGGCAAGATCTGCATATGCATTACAACGTCGTTGTAATTCATTGACCAGCTTGTCTATTATTATTAAAAACGTCTGTGTTCGAAAAATTTCTCTCTCATCTGATACCATTTCATTTTTACCATCTGGATATTTCTTTTGACGTTTTGACCTGCCCATAGAATAATCATATTCCTCCTGTGGTAGTAAATTTTTGGCTTCTTTTTCAAACAAATCAAATTGGTCTCGGAAAGAGGAAACACTTGTTATTAGCCCTTTTAATATTTTTTCACCAAATAACAAATCCAAACCTGGTTTTTGTAGTATATTGGAAGCTTCCCCAAAAAGTCTTAAAATTTTACTCCAGAAAGTACCCATTACAAGAGTCTCCATTTTTGTCATTTGTTTAGAAAGACCCGCGGCTTCTAATTTTGTGTCTTTTTTTTCTAAAGGATCATCCGACATTGTTTTTAAGCAGGTAAATATTTGGACATAGCTTGTTACTAACGCTTTTGCCGCATCTTCCCTACAGCTCCAACGAGTGGTACTTAGCGATTTGACAGTAAGGTTTTTGTCAATATGATTTAAAAGCAAATGCCATCGATGTGTGGAGGCCCCGAAAAAAGCATACAATTTTTGCAAAAAATTAAAAAACTTTGTAGCGTCAAGGCAATCGTCAACAGCACATTCTCCAACTAAATTTAAGGAATGTGCAAAACAAGGCACGTAAAAAGCTACTTTTGTAATTTCTCGTATATGTGCTTGGAGGCCATTATACTGCCCGGACATATTACTTGCATTGTCGTAGGACTGTCCACGACAAAACTTTAAATCCAACGAATTTTTTGTTAGAAAATTTATAACAACCTCCCACAAAGATTTACCAGTATGACTGAAAATAGGTACAAATCCTAAAAATCTCTCATGTACTTGCCCACCTTTTTCATTCATATAAGTTTAGTCAGTGAATATATATCGGGACAATGGCAGCTATTTGCAATAAATGCTCTGCAGGGGAAACAGAGAGCTATGGTCATGCTGTCTTTTTAATAGCATCCTGCATAAAATATCAAATCAATTCAGTCATGAATTTGCATCTATAAAAAGTGATATTAGCCTTCTTAAAGCTAAAATTCAAGAAAAGGATACTGAGTCCTCTGGCCATCAAGACTTGCAGCACCCTAAATCAGCTACAACAACAAACAAAAAAATTGAAGCAAGTTTATAGCAAACCCCTTCCTGCTGACTCCCTGATCAAACCCTCTACTGTAAATAACGAGGTTCATCAAATTAACAGTTTAAATTCCAACCGTAAACAACAAAAAAATGGAAATAAGGACCCTCAAGAATACTCTGGTGGTCCAAGGACTGAACATGGGACATCCAAAGTCCTAGGCGATGATGATATAAGGGCTGTTGTGAAAACCAAACAATGTACTGTATTCGCATCCTTATTCTCTCTCAATACTACCGAAAATAAATTAGAAAATTATCTTATTAACAAACTTAACAGTGAGAACATAAAATGTGAGGAAATAAACAAAGGTAATTCAAACAAAACCTATAAGTCTTTTAAAGTAACAGCCAATTTTGAACTAAAAAATGAACTTTTCAACTCAGATACATGGCCAAAAGATATAGTAATCAGACCTTACAATTTTTTTCGTTATTCCAGAAATAGACATTAGATTGAAATCAGTTTTACACATTAATATCCAATGTATTCGTAACAAAATACGTGAACTTGAAATATTTCTTATTGATAATCCACACATTAATATAATACTTATCACTGAACACTGGCTTAACACTCGAGAAAAATCGTGCTTCCCTATTCTGGGGTTTGAACTTGTCAGCTGCTTTTGCCGTGAGAATGCCAAAAATGGTGGTGCTTGCATCTATGCTAGAGGGATGCTAAATAATGTCGAGGTGGGTGAACTGGTAGCTTTCTCTGTAGAAAGAACTTGTGAGGTGGCTGCTTGTTATTCAAAAAGTATCAATCTTCTGTCTGTGGCAATTTACAGACCGCCAAACTCAAATTTAGATATATTTTCCTCCACTCTGCAAACAGTGCTCGAACATGGCAGTAGATTGAAGCACAAACATAACATATTGGTGGGGGGTGACTTTAATGTGGACCTTCTTGGGGATAACAGGGAAAAGAATATGCTTCTTGAACTTTTTAACTCCTTTGGTCTTACCCAAACCATATATTCCCACACTAGGCATCAGGGTGAACGGTTCAGTGGTTTGGATAATATATTTGTTAGCTTTGTCATTTCAGGTCCAGGACTCACCCTGGACTTAGGTATGTCAGACCATCTGGCTCAACTTGTGCAGCTTAACTTTGATCATCCGGATGACTCTGCATGCAGTGATATTGTTTATAGAAGGGTTTACAGTGCAAGCAGTGTAGTTGCCTTCAATGCTTCACTTAGTAGTGAACAGTGGAGGGATGTTTATACTGCTGACTCTGCTGTAAAAAAACTAGATTGTTTCTTGACTACCTTCACCTATTATTATAATTTACACTTCTTCCCCAAGCAGGTTAAAAATCAAAACCCTGATGCATCTGCCTGGGTCACTCCGGAAATTAAAAGATCCAAAGACTTAAAGTTATTTTTCTATGAATATTATAAACAATATCCTACCGAAATTAATAAAAATGTATATACAGAATATAGTAAAATATATCGTAAGCAACTTCTGAAAGCTAAAGAAACATTTTACAGTAGTAAAATACATCAATCTGAAAATAAAAGTAAGTGCATATGGGGTATAATTAACTATGAGACTGGTCATACAAAATCAAAAATATTACCTGACAATGTAAGCCCTGATCAGTTTAACTCTTTTTTTGTTAAAAATGCTGAAAACATTCTACAATCCTTAACAGTGACTCCTGCTGATCCCATTGTGGTATTGAACAGTAAAAATCATAAGCAACAACACTCTGTTTTTATAAGGCCAGTAACCCCAGATGATATTAAGATCATAATACAAAAATTAAAGAACAAAAAAACCGAGGATATCTACTCAGTTAACTCCCTTGTTGTTAGGGCATGCAGTCGGTATATCACTGAACCCCTTGCTGACACAATAAATGCCTGCTTGCTTGAAGGGCGTTTCCCAGATGCATTGAAGGTGGCTAGGGTCGTTCCTATATACAAAAAAGGGGATTACAATGATATGAGTAACTATAGGCAAATATCAATTCTACCCATTTTCTCTAAAATTTTCGAAGTCATTATGTGTGAGAGTGTATTTTCTTTCTTTGATCAACATAGCATTTTTTCAGATGGTCAATATGGTTTCCGTGGGGGCCTGTCTACATCTGATGCAATGTGTAGGCTGTCAGAGTATGTGTGGGAATCTTTTGAAGCGGGTCTTGATAGTGAATGCTTGTTGACAGACCTCACCTCTGCCTTCGACTGTGTCGACCACAGCATTCTGCTCAGTAAAATGGAGCACTATGGTGTTAGAGGGATAACTCTGGACCTATTTAAGTCTTACCTTAGTAATCGACACCAGCAAGTTTTCATCAACGGTAAGCTGAGCTCATCCTTACAAATAAAGAGAGGTGTACCTCAGGGGTCTATACTAGGACCCCTACTTTTTCTTATCTTCATTAATGACCTCCCAGGTTCAATAACATACAGTCAGTGTTTGACCTTGCTCTACGCAGATGATGCCAGTTTTATTATAAGATGTAATAGAGATCATATTCTGTCTGATGTATCTCGGAGGATGTTTGGTGAGGCTAGATTGTGGTTTGCTACAAATAAGCTCCTATTAAATGAGTCTAAAACATTAGACATGAAGTTCAGATTAACCGGTGGTAGAGCTGATGTGTCTCTGAAGTTCTTGGGTTTGCAGCTGGATCCTGCTTTATCTTGGAATGAACATATTAATACTCTCTGTAATAGACTCTCTTCTTGCCTATATGCACTGCGTAGGGTACGTTTTACAGCTGGTCAACATGCTGCTTTGATAGCTTACCATGGCTTATTCCACGCAAGAATGAGCTATGGAATACTGGCTTGGGGTGATGCAGCGCACACTAACCTGCTGAGAGTATTTATGAAGCAAAAACAAGCCATCAGAATGATTTTTAACATGAAATCCACAGAGAGTTGTAAACCTCTTTTTCTTCGACACTCTATACTGACTCTCTTTGGTCAGATAGTTCTTGAGAATATATGTTACCTAAAAAAGTACATTCATCAACACAATACTCATTCAGACATTCATGACCATGATACCCGACACAAGGGAAATATTTTAAAACCACAGAACAGGCTTCATAGGAATAACACTGTTGGCATAGATCTATACAATCTATTGCCTCTTGCTTTCAGGCAACTGAATTCATTACGGTTCAGAACTCAATTAAAAAAATATTTAACAGCCATTGCTCCTTATTCAGTGACTGATTTTCAAAGTGCCATAAGAGAGAATAAGGAGATCAACTTACTATTAGTGTAGATTTAATGGTATTTTAATTCAATGTTTTGTAGTTGATACTTGTATGTTTTAAGTCTAATATGTATTATTATGTTAAGTATTTCTTCTATGTAACATATTTTATTTTATTGAATTCCTTTTTGACCTATCTATGAAAATGTATTTTTTCTTCAGACTAATAAACTTAAATAAAAAAAAAAAAAAAATTAGAGCAATAACGTATAATTATCCATAACTGATCTACGTGTGATAAATCTGGGGTTGAATCTACTATGATTGAATAATATTTGGATGCCATGATATCTCCTATAATCTTTTTCAGTACCTTTTCGGACATTAATTTGATAAACTCCTCGCATATGGTTTTGGACAAATAGGAAACACTACCTTTACCTTTATTTCCATAATTCTTAATATGATTATCTAAGAAAGGATCGAATTGGGCAATTGTTTCCAACATTCCCATGTAAAGACCATTAGATGATGACCCAAAACTTTCATTGTCTCCCCGAAAAGGTAAACCTCTTCCTGCTAGAAATTTAATTACAACTACAATTCGTTTAAAAACATCAATCCAATAATTCTTTTCTTTCTGAAAGGCGTCTGCAATATTTTTGTCCACTCGTTTTTCTAAATTTATTCTCGAAAGAAGTTTGTTCATACTGACCCTATGATTTTTGCTGTTTTCGTGGAGTTCGATTTTCTGAGGACCCTTTTTCCAATCTGAGAACCCACAACAAAATGGGGCACCTTTGTCGAAATTAAAAAGTTTGCAAGAAAAGTAGTAAATATTTCCGGTGCTGAGAGAATATAAAATCCACTGCCTTCTAACCGTTTCGCCGTTTACCTAAATCTTGTATAGCATTGATTTGCTGAATTTTCTATTTTGTGATTTGTAGGATCTTAATGAAGCTTTGAAATTTTTATCAGCGTCAAAATTTTGAAAATATTCGGCTCCTTTTTCTAAATAACAATCAATTAAATTATCGGTAATTATTTCAGGCCATTTGGCGGGATCCTTATTAGGTAGGAATAAACTATGTCGAATAGAAAGGGTTGCATCAGATTTACTTGTTGACGACACTAAAATGAAAATAAATTTAAATGGGAAAGTGAAATTTGCCATCAACATTCAACGCTACATTTAAACCGTCAAAATGATTCAAGTTGTAAACTATAAGTTATGGAGTAAAAAGTAATACTATTATACTATACCTGCTTCTGAATTTTCCCAGGAATTTTTATTTAAATTTCCATCGTGCGCATTATCATCATTAGTATTAGTGTCGCTTATAGTATAAGCACTGCTTTCAATGCTTGTGTTTCGGTAATCAGAACTATTTTTAGTGGAATCCTTTTCTAACAAAGCGTTAGGTTTAGTTAAAAAACTTGTTATTTTGGGCAGTTTCTTTACTGCTTCTAATTTATCCTCAGCAGCCTTAAAATAATTATTTTGTGTTATCCAGGTAAGTTGTCTATACATACAAAAAACAATAAGCAATAACAAACTATAACTTACTTTTCTTTTTTGAGTGCCGCTTTTGTATCGACTTAATATCGATTTGTCACTCTTATTCATTACTATATTGGCACCGGCCACGGGCACTGACTAGGTATAGGGTATAGGTATTTTTTATTTTCTTTCTATATATAAATAATAAAATAATATGTAAAAAAAATAATACATTGAAAATAAATTGATGATTGTCAAAACAAAAATGTATTATCTCAACTTACCACACAACGCAACGCACCAACGCCTGCAACGCTGACTATTTATTTAGCTATGAATTAATAGCTTATAATTAAGTAGTTACTTAGTTATTTTATTATGTACCACTAAATCACTGCTTTCTTCTTAAAATGAACATAAACGTAAACGTACAGTACATATTTTAAAAATACAGAAGAAATAATATCGATGTAACGATCTTGCAGATTGCCAAATCCAAATATTCTAATAAATTTATGTCTTCATTACATCATTACTGGACCCGTGAATAAAACAAAGACCATCCTGACAATCCAAACTAGAAAGAAACAACGAGAAGATCCAAGGCAAACAGGTTGCTATAACTAATTTGATTGGTTATCGAATAGTTTCGCGTCTATTTTATTGCTTCGATACGCCGGCGTGCGTTCAAGGCCGTCAAAACGTAGGCGAGCCCCGACCCGGCGCCACTGTTGCCAGATCTACTGATTTTTCAGTAAATCTTTTGATTTTACTCTTAATTTACTGACTTATTGATTTCAATTCTCATTCTACTGAATCTCATATTCATAATATTTTTGCTCTCTCTCTCTCTCATCTCTCACGCACGTTTCACGAAAAAAGGGCCCCTACGGGGCCCCATTGAACCGCGGGGCCCGGAGCTGTAGCCCCTTTAGCCCCATGGTTAATCCAGGCATGAGCATACTATGGTGTCCAGGATGTAAGGAGAGTAACCTAGCCAAACTGAGTTCCAAAAATTCGACCACTGTGATAAACGCCAGTGGTTCTTCATCATTGAGCAGGGATGCTCTTCAAGTTGAAATTGATTATCTGAAAAAGCCATTTAGGGAGGTGGAGAAGAATGAACTGTTAAAGTCAAAAAGTAACCTCAATAAGCAGACTGGCGACAGGACTGTGACGGCCAATGCCTTGGCTGGTAACTGTCTATATATTAATGGTTGCATTGAGGGCATTCTCAATGAGCATAAAGAGCATGAACTAATGATGGTACACTGGTGAAAAGGAACTTCATGATCATCAACTGCCTTGAGACTGATGTGGACGTGAGGCGGGTGGCACTCGAGGTCATAACCTGTTGTGCACCAGATTCAAACCTATCTCACAACAATATCAATGTTTTCCACTTAGGCAAAAGTATGGAAAATAAATGCAGGACGATTAGGGTTATGTGGACATCTGCTGATTCTGCATTGTCAATTATTCAAAACTCTAGAAACATCAAATTCAGCCCCAATTTGAAACACCTATCGATCAGTGATGATAAGACTTCTTAACTCCACCAGGACATGCGAGCAAGACTTAGGGAGCATGTTCAGCGCTGCTGAAACGGACTTGAGGATTGTATACAAAAATGGAGTGCCCAAGATCATGTCTGCAAATGAGCAACCTTTAAACTGACTGAATTGTCTAAGGGCAATGTATCCATTATCTATCAGAATGTCCGTGGTCTGAACACCAAGACCCATAACTTCTACAAGTCAGTACCGGAGGCTCAGCATCATGTGGTTGCCATATCTGAAACCTGGATTCAAGACGGGATTCATAATTGCGAATTGTTTGATGACAACTACCATATTTATCGGAAGGATAGGAACCTCCAAGCTTTGAATTGATTTGAACTCAGTTAATGTTTATATATTTCTTATCTACATGCAGCCAAATTCTCCACTGAACCAATATCAGACGGTTTTCGACTGTCTAGCTGCTTTAAACTGCTTACATAATAACAAGTTAATAATTCTAGGGGATCTTAACATTCAGTATCAAGAGGCAGATCAAGATATGCATTTAATGCTATTAAATGACTATGGCTTACTTTGATTTGACTCAGTTTAATAACATAATTAATTGTAACGGTGGTATACTTGATCTGGTTCTTGCTAATATTCAGTGTTCTGTTGTTAGGCACGATATGTCGCTTGTTCCAGAGGACTCCTACCATTCTACCCTACATATTAGAACTTGTACTGGCTCAGGCACCGATTACACTGATTTCTCTGCTAATTCAAATAGCAAAAACTACAATCGCAACTCATATCCGAAACCGACTGGAACTTTCTAAACATGACTTCTGATGTTAACAAAGTAGTTTCGGGTTTTTATGACAAAATTTATAGTTTGCTTGATTTGTCGGTCCCTTTATTTCGCCCACGGGCGGCGCGTACATAAATATTCATACCCTAAATGGTACACTGGTGAAATCATGGAGGAAATTAAGGAAAAGGCTCGGTTGCATAGGAGATGGAAGGCTATGGGGCTATTGGAGTATTACAATGCATTTAAACAACTGAGGTTATCGGTGAAAATAAGAATCAACACTGCATATAAAGATTCAATGTTACAAACTGAAAATTCATTAAAGCACGACCCAAAGAAATTCTGTCGGTTTGTATGTCAGAAGAGAAATAAATCAAGGATTCCAGGCTCTATGATATATAATGATTCCATTATCGAGGCCCCTGAGACTATAGTCGACGTGTTCGCTGATTTCTTTCAAGGTGTGTATGTGACTTCCTCTCAACACAGTGATGCCGAATCAGTTTATGTCTGTCCTCAGAATGTGGTAATTTATTCCATTGATAGCAGTGATATTTTGAAAACCCTAAAAAAACTAAAAAGAAACCGCGGGACCTGACAAAGGTTTGTCTTTTCTCATAAGAGATTGTATAACTGTGTTGGTCAGACCACTGCAGATATTGTTTAACCTATCCATTCGGTCTAACACATTTTCCGACAGTTGGAATCATGCTAAAATCTGCCGTGTATTTAAGAGCGGTTATGCTGGTCATGTTTATAATTACTGACCAATCTCAATTTCGTCCAACTGCTCAAAGGCCTTTGAGATGTGTATTTATGACAAAGTTTTCAATCAAGTTAAGCACCTTATATCTCTGAATCAACATGTTTTCAATCAAGTTAAGCACCTTATATCTCCAAATCAACATGGATTCTATCACTCAAGGTCTACTGTCACAAACTTGACTTCATTTCTGCAAACTGCTTATCAAACTATAAATGAAAAGCTTCAGCTCGATGTTGTTTATACAGACTTCTCGAAGGCTTTTGACAAGCTGGACCACGGACTACTCATTAATACATTTTTACAGATTTTCATATTAATCTTGTTAACTTCTTTGCTTCCTACTTGTGTAATAGGATTCAATAAGTTGAGTACAATGGATTTCGATCGTGTGAGTACATTGCCTCCAGTGGAGCCCCCCAGGGTAGTAACCTTGCACCCCTCATATTTTCAATATTTATCAAGACATCTCTAGTGATTTATTGAGTCAGTGCCCTTTGCTTGTTGATAATGTTAAAATTTTCCGTGCCATTCGTAATCATGGCAACTGTTTGCAGCTTTAGCAGGATTTCGACAGTATCGGAGATTGGTGCACACAGAACTGCTTACCACTAAATGTCCAAAAATGTAAGAAGATGTCCATTTCGCTGTTGCATCATGAGATACATTGCAATTACACCCTTAATGGAGCAGCCCTTCCTGATTGTGATAATGTTAGGGATTTGGGCATCATCGTTGACAAAAAACTATCTTTCAACCAGCATATTGATGAGGTCACTCAATCAGCATTGAAGTCTTTTGGTTTTGCTGTGAGGTTCTACACCGGAGTTTGTTAACTCTAGTAGTTGCATAATGATTTATAATTTATTTGGAAAACCTAAAACTACTATACGTGGCTCTGGTGTGGTTTCCTACTTACAGCGTACACATAATTAGACTGCAGTCTGTCCAGCTCAGATTTCTTAAATGCTTATCATACAAGGAGGATGGTGTCTACCCAGTAATGGGGTTCAATCACGAATTGCTCTTAAATCGATTTAAATTTTTATCTTTAAAAGATGCCACCATTTGCGCTAGTCTGCTGTTTTTATATATATTGTGCAATAATCTGATTGACTCCCCAAATTTTTTGTCTCTACTGAACTTTTTGGTTCCCTAAATAAATTTTCAGAGGCATCAGATATTCTACCTGCTAGTGAGCTATACTAACTTTGCCAAGAAGGCACCTCTGCATAGGGCGTGCGTGTTGCTTAAGTTAGTCAATTACAAAATAGATATTGACTTGTTTAATATACCTATTCAGAACTTTAAATCTAAAGTGATTCTGTATTTGAACTCCACTTAAGCATATCTGATGCAGGGCTGTCTGTGTTCTAGTTTGCCTGTGCTAATACTCGAATGTATCTGGTTATCTTTAAGTTTTTTTTTTGTTTTTAGTTAACTTTAAGTTTTTGATATTTATTTATTTTTTTTTATAATTTTTGGGTTGGGTTCTTGGGATTTGTTAAGTATCTATTTGGATGATTTTATCAGCCCCATAGTTTAAACATAGTTTAAATAAAGCTATCTTAAGGTATAAATAGGTATTACTGTTTATTGTTTAGTTTATCAGCTGTATTTGAAGCTGAAAACATTCTTGTTTATATTTGAGGATAGCTTTCCCAAAAAAAGTGTTAGAATGTATCGACACACTGAATGTAATTTTTATGATACCCCCAGAGGTTCACGAATGCAAACAATTACTTGATTTAGTGTGGGTACTCAGTACATCGGATGAACTGTATAAGGAAACATATAGAAATGTCATAAAAAGCTAATTAAGAAAAAGAATAATATCCTCAATAAACTCAGGAGTAAAAACGGACATCTAAATGCTGATTTGGAAATCAAAAACAAGGAACTAAGGCTAGCCGCGAAATTAAGCATCCAAAAAGACTATCAAGCATTTGTTATTCGTTCACAGCATAACGCACTCCAAAACCCCAAATCATTCTGGAAATACCTGAAATCAAAAAGAAGTTTAATCGGCTATCCGAAGGAGATGCACCTGAACAACAAAGTAGCCACCAGGCCGAAAGAAATTGCCAATCTCTTTGCGGAATTTTTCCAGTCTATATACTTGGTTGGCACTAGCAATCTGAGATACGAAGCCCAAGAACTCAGCAACATCTCCAATATAAACATTTGTAATACTCAAATAACCAGCGATACCGTTTTTAAAAAACTGCTTGAATTGGATGCAAACAAGAGTACGGGTACAGACGACATACCACCTCTGTTTGTGAAGAATTGTGGTCCTACATTGTCACTCCCATTAAGCTGTATCTTTAGACTGTCGGTCAACTCAGGAACTTTCCCTACAGTTTGGAAGAGAGCAATAGTCAGTCCTATTTTTAAGAACGGGAAAAGATCTGATATATCCAACTATCGTCCAATATCCGGTCTGGCATGTTTCGCAAAAGTGTTGGATTCGATCGTTGCGGATCACATTACAGAGGCTTTTCGTGGAATACTCTCGCAGCACCAACACGGATTTATAACTCATAGATCGTGCGAGGTGAACCTGACGGTGTATTGCAGCTATATTGCACAAGCCCTCGACGCAAATTCTCAGGTCGATGCGATATATTTTGATTTTAAGAAGGCCTTTGACTCAGTTGATCACAACCTCCTACTGAGCAAGCTAAAGTGTCACGGTATTGAGGATCCACTCCTGTCGTGGTTGAAAAGCTACCTTACTGGTCGGACACAGCAAGTCAAATTCAACGGATCACTTTCAGATGATATCCAAGTTCACTCGGGTGTTCCTCAAGGTTCACACTTGGGTCCAATTTTGTTTCTTATATTTATCAACGATTTATCAGGTGTGTTCGAGAATTGTTTGTTTCTGTTCTTGTTGTTTCTGTTGTTGTAGGGTATTCCACTTGGACCTTTGTTGTAACGTATGGAGGTATTCCATGTGCCATCGCTTCCAAAAGTGCTGATGAAGCTGTTGAACCAACTGCCAATGACTTAGTCGATTCAGAGACACATCAAGAAGATTTTCATCGGGAGGAGTTGTCAAAGGCTCTGTAGTCAAGAAGTGACCCGGAGTTAGCAGCACGTTCCTATATTCCACCCCAATGTGGAGAAGCAGGGGGGTTAAAGTGCCATTTTATCGTTAATGCGTCAGAACACTCCTTACAATATGACAACAAAGTATTATTTGCGCCAACAAAATTAGTTCTGTTGTCGCCACATCGTACATCGGCCACGGCGGGCAACAAACCTACGTAATAGGTCCGGCAAAATCAACTCCACAGTGAATAAATGGCTTCACCTGAGATACTCTGGGAAGCGGTAAATCGCCCATGAAAGGAGTCAAAGCTGTAGGATTAGCACGAAAACATCGATTACACTTTGACAGTCTTGATGTCGAATAGCTTGGCGAGCAGATAGTATCCAAAATTATTGGGTTATTAAATACTGAAGTGTTGTAGGTCTAGGATGAAAATGTTCCTTGTGGAATTGAAGAATTATTATATCTGTAAAGGTATGATTTCTTGGGAGAAGCATAGGATGCTTCGCATCAAATTCCAAGTTAGCATTCTTTAGACGACCACCAACATGTATAATATTGGACTTATCCAAAAAAGGAGCCAAGCTTCGAAGGGGCTTAGAACATGGCAAACCTTGCTGAAGTTTTACAAGATCCAATTTAAAGGTTTGTTCCTGTACTAATTTCACAATCACCACCAATGCATGATAGAGGTTACGAGCACATAAACTGTCCAATTCACTAGAAGGTTTCGGTTTTCTCAAATTTCGAACAAAACGTATACAATATGCAATTATTCTTTGCAACTTTGATAACGAAGAAAACCTTTTCAGAAGATCACCTAAAAAATCTGGTGAGTGAAAAACTACGCAGATAATTTTCCTCCCCTCAATAGCTACCTCCTAGGGAAGAGTGCCACTCACGTTTGATGGCCAATTAGATTCACGTTCGCGAAGCCAAGGGGGACCCACCCACCATAACGCATGTGAGACAAGATGTTCCGGAAATATTCCACGTGACGAAACATCTGCCAGGTTCAATTTTTCGTCAACGTGATGCCAAAGGTGAGGAGGCACCTTCTCCTGAATTTGAGCCACACGGTTGGCCACGAAGGTTTTCCACCTATATGGGGGGACCTTATCCAAGCCAACGCAACAGTTGAGTCAGACCGGGCATAAAACTTTCCACCTGAATGTCCATCAAATTTTCATTCACAAATTCAAAACGTTCAGTCAACAAAGATGCTGCACAGAGTTCTAATCTGGGAATAGAGGTTCTTTTCAATGGCGACACTCGATTTTTGGCACACACTAATGACACGAAAACTTCACCATTGGAAAGAACTTGGCGTAAATATAAGACAGCAGCGTATCCAAGCTCAGAGGCGTCACAGAATCCATGAATTTGCACATCAATTTTTTCATCAACCACAAAACGCCGAGGTATAGAAACTGAAGCCAAACATGGAAGCTGTGCCTGATACATTTCCCATTGATATACAATATCTTTAGATGGAATTGTATCCCAACTCAATCCTAATACCAATAGTTTCTGAATCATACACTTGGCAACAAATATTACTGGCGCCAAAAAATTAAAGGATCGTAAATTCGCGCAATCTCAGATAATCTGTTTTGTTTAGTACAATCTCGTGTGATTGGTTTCACCTGATGAGAAAAACAATCAATTAGAGGTGACCACTGTAAACCAAGTACCTTTACCACAGTGTTGTCACTATCACCAAAGGAAATATTCTGCTGATGTGCAGCTGAGATTAGATTTAAAATATTGGCATTATTGCTGATCCACTTTCTCAACTCAAATCCCCCACGCGAGAGACCGAGTACCTATACCCCAGTGTTGTCACTATCACCAAATCAAATATTCTGCTGATGTGCAGCTGGGATTAAATTTAAAATATTGACATTATTGCTGCTGCACTTTCTCAACTCAAATCCCCACGCGAGAGAAGTGATGAACCAATTATTACATCGTCCACATAGAATCTGTTCTTAAGGACTGGCTCCAGTAATGGAAACTCAGCAGCATAATGCTGCATTAATTGTAGCAAACACCTAATGGCTAGATAGGGGCTTGAAGAAACGCCGTAAGTCACTGTATTCAACTGCTACTCCTTAATATTTTCTGTCGTATCTGGTGTTCTTCAGTTACTAATATTTGCCTATACATGTGTAATATCCGCAGTAAATGCTACACTGAATATATGGAAGTATAAGAGTAAAGAGACTATTTCATTTTGAAGTTTAGGTCCGATGAACAGGGTATCATTCAAAGAACATCCACTAGTAGACTTCGCACTTGCGTCGAACACCTCACGAAGTTTACTTTTTCCTCCATCTTGCTTAAGCACACAATGATGTTGTATATAGAAACCTTCACTTTGGCAACTTAATGGATGGACTTCAGACATGTGACCTTGGTCAAGATAATCTTGCATGAATTCACTATAGAGAAGTTTTAAATTACGATTTCTCTCAAGCTTGCCTTCAAGCAACTTAAAAAGCTTCATGGCTTGCACTTTTGAATCACCCAACGAGGGAGGAAACACACAAAATGGCAGATGCACTATATATCTCCCTACTTTCACACACCCTGTCCTCCTCTGACACACTGCTAGATTTAGGGACAGATTCAAGCTCCCAAAACTTCTTTAAAGTTTCGTCAAGAGAAGAATGTAAAGTGGTGGCATAAGTTAGAACCTTATCGACAGTTACCGACTCCACCGATCCAAAAAGTACCCAACCAAAAGTGGTTTTCATAGCACAAGGACCACCATTTTGTCCTTTATGAAACCCTGGTAGTATAATTTGGGAGAGCATATCTACGCCAAGTAAAATGTCCACGTCACCCGAAGGGGTAAAATCAGCCTCAGCTAAGCTCAAATTTTTTAAATAAGACCATCTCCTGTAGCAGAAACTTGTCATTGGGATTTCATCACAAATTCGAGGTATAATCACTGCATTCACATCATATGCAGGTGCTTCTTTCTCAAATAGGAACACTTTCAATGACACACTTCTCATATTGACCCTCATAGACATCTGATTAAGACCTTGTATTGACGTAGTAAGTAGACTCTACAGGTTCCAAACCTAACCTTTTAACACAATCAACACTGATAAAGTTAGCCTGGCTAGCGGAATCTAGAAGGGCTCTAAATTTTAGAAAGTCACCTTTAGAACTTAACATGGACACTGTAGCTGTAGCAAACAGCATTGATTTCTGAGACATTAATCTACTAGAAAAAACCTTTAATTTTTCTTCACTAGGATTGTTATCTAATGAAACATCATCCTTTGTCTGGATTCCCATTATCACTTGTTTTAAAAGGAAAATGAAGGAGAGTATTATGTCTTTTTTGACAAACTCGACACGCAAATGAACTTTCACATTTATCTAAAGCATGGCCAAAAGATAAGCAATTATAACAAAGCCTCTTATGCTTCACGAATGAATGTCGTTCATTAACATTAGCACACAAGAAGGCATCACATTTAACCAAAGAGTGAGAACTTTGTTTACAAAAAATACATTTTTTTGAATTATCAACTTTAGACATAAAGTTAAATGATCTTCCCTGACCACTTATGAAAAATGATCAACAGCTCCACTGCGACTATTTTGTTTGTTCTGTTGACCTGATACACCAGGTTTACCAGAACCACTCCTAGCTATTTCTGATTTTGGAAGTAACTGCCTATTTTCCAAGGCCCTACAATGCTTTTCCAAAAAAGAAAATAAATCGTTATATTCTGGAAAAGCTTTATGGCTGTATTCAAGCTCAAATGTGGTCTCATGTGGTCAATTTTTTGAAAAAGTACGTTAAATTTTGTAAAATCCCATTTATTTAAAGCAAATAAATCTAATGCAGCTAAGGTTTCTGAAAACACTGATAATAATTGCCTAAGCTCTACAGCTGACTTAGTTTTTAAAGTGGGCGCTTGATACACTGACAACCAATAATCTGTCACTAGAACACGATCATTTTGATATCTTTTAACCAAAGAATTATAAGCTGTTTCCTAATTCGCATCTGTTATTGGATTATTTTTTAAAACATTAGCAGCATCTTTTTCCAAATAAGATACAAGAAATTGAAATCTTTCAATATTAGTGTTGCTTGACTGGAAGTTGACTTTCAGTCAGATCACGATAAACTGATTTAATAGCAAACTGCATATCATTAAATTTGTCTTGAACTTCATCTTGTTTGTCTAGTTCCTCGTCAGAGAGCAACCCCCCAATATCTAAATGAAAATTTTCAAATTTTGAAACATCTTCAAAAAGGCTTTCATATCAAACAAAGAAATCTTTTTTGTTGTGATTGGTGAGCTTTCTAAAATGGCCTGCTGTGCAATATTATACAACTTGGTGACTTTTTTAATTATTACGTTTTTTTTTATAAGAGTATCTTTAGACATTGTTACTAAACAAATATCTTATTATTTCACTCAGAAAAAAGAAACAAAAATAAAAAGGAGACACAAATTTATGTTAAGTATTAAATTACTTTTCAAATAGAATTAGATACCGAAACTTTGATTTTATTCAAAAATATACAGTGCCAGAAAATCAAAAGAAAACAACTTTTAAAATTATTATGTAATATTTCACGAAAATTAAAATAACTGATACCCCAAACTACCAGGTAAACAGACAACAGTATCACCTTTACCAGATATCATTTGTTCAAGCAGTGTAAATGCATATATATTCTCTCTTTTCATTCACAAAATTATTAATAAGTCTACAGGATAAAAATGGTTTTTATAAACCCCAATATTCAATATTCAAAATGAAATAATCTTATTTATTTTTAAAGGGATATGTATTTTTTAACCAGTTCGCAAAAAAATTATTTATTCCACTATTGAGTCTTCTTTTAGCATAAAAAACGGAACAATAGATTTCTCGTCTCGCGAGTAATGTTTATAAATTCTTTAAATTCCTATGCTGGTATTTTACTTTTTATCTATCGATTTGAGAACGATATTAAGGTATTAGTTAAATATTATTTTTAATCACTATAAAAAATTTATACTTTCTGTTAATCCACGGGATGTTTCAATTAATCTGGGCTCGTAGGATCAAAATGTTTGGTATTAAATTAAAATAAAACACAATACTTCAAATATGCACTGTTAATTAAAGTATGAAAAAAACACGAATTTGGTAATACTCACAATCAATAAGTGTAAAACCACTCACCCATCGTTCTGGGATCGTTATCTTGACGTGCCGGCCGGCCTTTTCTTACAATTGTAAGAATTATTTTCTTCTTAACAAACACTCTTTCATAAAAATTAAATACGTGTCTAACTCTGAAGGAAACATGAATCACACGTTGTTATTTTAAAATACCATTAAGATAAGAGGATTACTCGCACAGGTGGCGGCATTTAGAAAGAATTACGTCGTCACTTTTGCATGGTGCGTTGCAGAGAGTACGTGTGATTTCTGTTTTGTTCAAAAGCGGTGCAAAGATATTGATTTGCAGTTCTTGTGACTTTTGTGGTGGTATTTGTGGTTGTACACATTTAGGTGAGTCTGCTCACGGGCAAAACGTATTGACCTTTGCATTTGTATATTATTTAATTGAAATTCGCTTTATGTTTTATTTAATTATTTACTAGTAGATAGTCAATGGGGACTCTGCGTCACACATTAAATTATCAGGCCTTACTATCTGTCGTTCAGATATTAAAACACAGTCGTACGTGTTAATAAGACGCTGTCGTTCAGTGTCGTTTTCATATTCCTGTCGTTCGGAATATTAGGCATTGTCGTTCATGCCCACATACTGTCGTTCAGTATTATGGCCACTATTAATTATTGTTATCATTAAAAACTATTAACAAACAATCAATAACTATTAAATAAACAACCAATAATACCATAGAAAGTCAGACTTATTTAATTAGTCAGTACTTGTTGCTCAGATATTGTTTTTCTCCTAATTACAGATAACTATTAAAACAACTCAACAAAAGACGGCCAGCCTGGTTATACAGGATAATCAAATATTGTCAATAATCGTTCAGTTAATGTAAGTAGTACATAAGTCCGTTCAGTATCTTTATTATATTTAAACATTATGTTTATTTTAGTTGTAAGTTAAATTCGGTTTATATTAAATAGATTATTTTTGTTTACCAAGAGGCCTCAAGTTTTTTTTTATTATTATTATTATTTTTGGAGGTCTCACAGATCAGAAGTGGGATCAGGATTCGAATAAAGAAACAATTTAGATTATCTTTTGTATAACTAAGGTGCCTGTCTGTTGAGATAAACCTTTGTGTATTATTTGAATATGTCATTGACAAATATCTTAGGCTCTGTTTTTTTTCTTTCTTTTCATAAGTATTTCTGGACCAAATCACGTACTCAAATCATGAGTTCTCGTCGCCAAAACAAACGTCAGTTAGCTGTACGATCAGATTCGCGTTCGGATTCAAAGGAGCGTAGTCCCTCACGACAGCGAAGCCGAACCTCCACCGGAACCGACGACTCAGTTGATTGGTTCACGGAAGCCATTAACAATTTTCTACAACTTAATGTCCGACAAAATAACAGTAATGCTACCACTGTTAGGGGCGACGTGGTACCTGAATTTAATCCCGAAGATAAAGGGCAAACTGCGGTTGCTTGGTGCCAAAAAGTGGACGAATTGCGAGAAATATATGGCTGGTCCGAGGAGGCTACCATATATTATGCTATGTCAAAGTTAAAAGGGTTAGCGAATACGTGGTATAAAAGTCTACCAAGTCTAAAATTTAGTTGGCTAGAGTGGAAAGAAAAAGTACAAGTAGCCTTCCCTGGGAAACGAGATTATTTTGGAGATCTAATGGAAATGGTACAGCGAAAGAAACGTTTTGAGGAATCTTACACAAGATATTATTATGAAAAGACTGCTATGCTTAACGTTTGTAAGATTTATGGGTCAGATGCTGTGTCATGCATTATTGGGGGAATCACTGACGTGGTTGTCAAAACCGGAGCCAGCGCGGGAAATCACGCAACACCGGAATCACTATATACGTATCTTTCAACATTGCCAGAATCTTCTAAGGTGATTAAACCTAATTACAATTCTGCTAGGAAACCAGAATCGCAAAACTTTAACAAAAATCGAAATAGCGGTAGGACATCTGTGACGCTTACTTGTTTCTCGTGTAATCGACGTGGACATACCTCAAACATGTGTCCGCAAGGAAGATCAGACAGACATGTTAAGGATGGAGCTGACAAGAAATGTAATTTCTGTCATCGTGTTGGTTACAATGAAGAGAAATGTTTTCTCAAAAAGAAGTCCTTACAACCAAAACCAACCATTTGACTATTATCGGACAAACCCAACCAAAAATACTACAAACAAATTTTTATCAATGGTACATCATTATTAGCCTACATAGATTTAGGAAGTTCATGTACCACTATTAAGTTATCGGAAGTTAAACATCTGGGTTTACAATATAATACAGAAAAGAAGACGACCCTGCAAGGTTCTGGCAACTCCTATACTACGGCAATTGGAATTACTACGCTCAATATAATAATTGATAATATAGCAATAACTATAGATGCATATGTAGTACCAGATTATGTACAGGATGTACCAATTTTGTTAGGTCGAAATTTTTCTGAGTCACCTGATATATTAGCCATCAAGGATAACGTCTCCCTGAAGTTTTTCAAGCACTCAGAAATAAACAAAATCGAGCCAGAACCAAATATCGGTAAGGTCGTTTTACGATTGGCAACAAAAACAACCGTGTTACCGAATCACTGGGGACATGTGCAAGTTTTCAATGACGAATACGAGGGAGATTTATGTATTGATGCTAGCATTAGATCACCTGGAGGTAAAGATTACTGTATACCCCATACAGTTACCACCCTTACCAAAGGAAAACCTTCAATTTTGCCCTGTATTAATTTATCGGATGAAGAGATAAATTTTAAAAAGAACATGGTTTATGCCAGAGCATACCCATGCGTAAAAGAAACCAGTACAATAGAGAAAATTTCCACGATCCAAGAGAAGATTCAACAAAACTTGCCCGAAGAACAGATAATAATAGGTGATGTAGATCAAGAAACTAAACAACAACTAACAACGTTATTAAACGAATATAGACTGCTTTGCTTTAAGCACTGGTGACTTAGGTTGTGCTAAGTCAGCCAAGTTACAAATTAATCTGAAGGATAACACGCCATTTTCTCATAGACCTTATCGAATGTCCAGGACCGAACAAAATATAGTCAAAGGCATAGTGGAAGATCTCTTACTTAATGGGGTGGTTCGAGAATCTGATTCTGAATATTCTTCTCCCGTCTTGCTAGTGAAAAAGAAAGATGGCGAACAACGCCTCTGCATTGACTATACAAAGCTTAACTCCTTAACCATTAAAGATAGCCATCCTTGACTTCGCATTGATGATCAAATTGACAAACTGCAAGGAGGGAATTATTTTATAAGCCTTGATTTACGATCCGGTTACCATCAAGTACCGATAGAGGAGTCTTCCAAACGTCTTACAGCATTTGTGACACCGGAAGGACAATACGAATATAATCAGGTCCCTTTTGGATTGTCAAATGCACCAAGGGTATTTCAACGATTAATGACCAAAATTTTAAGACCTGTTCGCGAAAATTCCGCTCTTTACTTAGATGACGTGCTTTTATTCGCGCCAACGATACCTGAAGCATTAGCAGTTCTGAAAAAGGTCTTACAAATATTTAGGGAAGAAGGACTTACTCTAAATCTAAAAAAAATGTTCTTTTCTTAAATCCACTGTAACCTACTTGGGCTACGATATTGAAAAAGGTAAAGTAAGGCCAGGAACTGATAAGATAAAAGCGGTTGAACATTTCCCAACTCCAAACTCCGTGCATCAAGTTAGACAATTTTTAGGACTAACGGGCTATTTTCGTCACTTTGTGCGCAATTACGCTTCGATAGCTTGCCCACTGACCAGGTTAATCAAGAAGAACACAACGTGGAAATGGGGGGAAGACCAAGAGAATGCGTTCCAAAAATTAAAATCAGTTTTATCGACAAGACCAGTTTTAAGTTTGTTTAGCCATGATTTACCGACCGAAGTCCATATCGATGCCAGTCAGTTAGGGTTAGCCGGCATTTTACTCCAAAAGCAGACTGACGGAAGATTACATCCAGTAGCATATTATAGCCGACAGACCAACGAAGCAGAAAAAAAATATCACTCTTATGAGTTGGAAACCCTAGCAATTGTAGAGGCTTTAAGAAAATTTCGCTCATATCTATTAGGAATCTCATTCGTTGTTGTGACAGATTGTAATTCAATCAAAGCTGCAAGCAAAAAGAAACAACTAATACCCCGTATTGCTAGATGGTGGCTCGAACTACAAGAGTTTACCTTTGAGGTACAATATCGACCAGGGAACAGGATGCATCATGTCGATGCTTTGAGTCCAAAATACTACTAATGACGCTAGTCACGAAGTCATTTTACACATTGAAGAAGCCGATTGGGTGTTATCTGGACAATTAACAGATGACAAAGTTCGAGAAATTCATGAAATATTATCCAAGCCTCCAACATCAGAGTACGAAAAGCACATTTACAAAAACTATTGTCTGAGAGAAAATCGAGTATATCGTATAACGGCTAAAGGATTACTATGGTTGGTACCAAGGGGTATGAGACAGCGTGTGATTAAGACAGCGCATGACGATTTGGGTCATTTTGGAGTGGAGAAGACCTTGCATAAATTATGCGAAAGTTATTGGTTCCCGCGGATGCGTGCCTATGTAGAAAACTATATTAGCTGTTGTATACCTTGCTTATATCATAAAAGAAATAGTGGTAAGAAAGAAGGTTTCCTACATTCCATACCTAAAGGAGCGGTACCTCTAAACACATTTCATGTTGACCATCTTGGACCGTTTCCAAAGTCAAAACGAAATAATGCTTATCTTATTGTGGGAGTTGACGCCTTCACAAAATTCGTTTTCTTGCGGCCTGCCAAATCTACGAAGACAAAATACGTAATTGATTATTTCAAAGATATTTTTGCGACGTATGGAACCCCCAAAATATTAATTTCAGACCAGGGCAGTTCATTTACGTCCAAGTCATTTGGCAATTTTTGTAAACAAAACAATATACGTCATATCAAAAATGCTGTGGCTACTCCTCGAGCCAATGGACAAGTCGAGCGTTTAAACAATACTGTTCTTGCGGCACTATTACCATCTGTGTTAGAAGAAGAGCTTTGGGATGAGCAAGTTCGAAAAGTGCAATTCGCAATAAATAATGTCCCCAATAAATCGACTGGAAAAACACCAAGCTAGCTAATGTTTGGTTACACTCCACGTCAAGGTTCCGATGCACCTTTGAGAGATGAAGTACAACAGATACCTAGATTACTTGAAAACCTGATAGCAGCAACGGAAGATGCTTCTAATAAAATTCAAATCGCACAAAGAAAACAAAAACAACAATTTGACAAGAAAAGGAAGAAACCACGTATTTATAAAGAAGGACAACTAGTTGCAATAATGAAACAAAACCCTTCAACAGGCACCAGCAAGAAGCTAGCACCGCTTTATAGTGGGCCCATGATAATAAAGAAAATATTACCAAACGATAGGTTTATTGTTGAGGACATGTCTGGTTCGCGAAGAACTAGGAGATCATCACATTACAAAAACACAGTTGCCGTTGATCAGATGCGTCCATGGTCTATCCCTGGTGGCATCTCAGACGAAACAGATAGTGACAGCGGAGAAGATGGGGTACCATTGTCTTCGGATTCTTCCGATGATGCCCTAATCAAATAAGGATACCTCGAGACGAGATATCTGCAGGATGGCCGACTGTAAGAATTATTTTCTTCTTAACAAACACTCTTTCATAAAAATTAAATACGTGTCTAACTCTGAAGGAAACATGAATCACACGTTGTTATTTTAAAATACCATTAAGATAAGAGGATTACTCGCACAGGTGGCGGCATTTAGAAAGAATTACGTCGTCACTTTTGCATGGTGCGTTGCAGAGAGTACGTGTGATTTCTGTTTTGTTCAAAAGCGGTGCAAAGATATTGATTTGCAGTTCTTGTGACTTTTGTGGTGGTATTTGTGGTTGTACACATTTAGGTGAGTCTGCTCACGGGCAAAACGTATTGACCTTTGCATTTGTATATTATTTAATTGAAATTCGCTTTATGTTTTATTTAATTATTTACTAGTAGATAGTCAATGGGGACTCTGCGTCACACATTAAATTATCAGGCCTTACTATCTGTCGTTCAGATATTAAAACACAGTCGTACGTGTTAATAAGACGCTGTCGTTCAGTGTCGTTTTCATATTCCTGTCGTTCGGAATATTAGGCATTGTCGTTCATGCCCACATACTGTCGTTCAGTATTATGGCCACTATTAATTATTGTTATCATTAAAAACTATTAACAAACAATCAATAACTATTAAATAAACAACCAATAATACCATAGAAAGTCAGACTTATTTAATTAGTCAGTACTTGTTGCTCAGATATTGTTTTTCTCCTAATTACAGATAACTATTAAAACAACTCAACAAAAGACGGCCAGCCTGGTTATACAGGATAATCAAATATTGTCAATAATCGTTCAGTTAATGTAAGTAGTACATAAGTCCGTTCAGTATCTTTATTATATTTAAACATTATGTTTATTTTAGTTGTAAGTTAAATTCGGTTTATATTAAATAGATTATTTTTGTTTACCAAGAGGCCTCAAGTTTTTTTTTATTATTATTATTATTTTTGGAGGTCTCACACAATTGGATTATCACCACTAGTAGACCATTAAAACACACGATTTTGAGAAAGAAAAATGCACAAATTGTCTGAACTTTAAAAAATTGGCCACCGACCTTTGACTTCACGCTAAGTCGTCTTGCAAGTCTGGTTTTTTTTTCGCGGCAAAACTCTCCGCTCTGCGCACGGTTTAGTGGATAGATACACTACTAACTGTGACGCACAAATTAAACTATAAATTGTTTAAACAAATTGGCGCGTAAATTATAAAAACGCTCAATTCCAAACATATGCAATGTAAAATCTCAGGTAACCCTTCAAAAATAGTTTTATTTTATTTATTTATTTCACTTTATGCCAAATGATCTAAATAAATATGACAACGTCAAGTGTAAAAATAAAAGATAACATAAGACATTTTTAAAACAATATCAAGATTGAACTAACTAACAGAAAACAATTATTGCAAAATTGAAAAGTAATTTCATTATAATAACTGTTTTCATGAAGATAACTCTTTGTACTTTTCTTACATTGTTTGTAAGAAGTTATTTCTCTTAGTCTTGCTGGTAGTTGGTTGTACATATTCCCACAAAAACAGTAAGGACTTTTTTGGAAAGTGCTAGTCCTATAGGGCGGTATATAAATATTTGTGGAATTTCTTGTACCATAATTATGTAGTTCTAGATGACGAGAAAATCTGCTGAATTATTTTTTTAACGAATAATACCGAGTGTAAAATTAGGATACATGGAAGAGGGAGAATTTTATACTCTTTGAAGTAGGGTTTACATGACTCTAATGGACTTAATGAGAAAATTTTTCTAATTATTCTTTTTTGTAAAATAAAAATTCTGTTTAAATCTGTTGATTGGCCCCAGTAAATAATACCATAGCTTAGATGGCTATATGCTAGTGCGTAATAGGTATTTAAAAGTAGTTTTATTTCTAAAGTGTTTTTTAGATTTCTTATTGCAAAGTAGGCAGTATTTAACTTACTTGCGACATGGTTCATGTGGTTGCACCATGTTATGTGTGGATCTAGATGTAATCCTAGAAATTTAAAATTATCAATCCTATTTACATGTTTGCAGTTTAATAACAAATTTGGAACCCGAGGCATATCTTTTCTTATACAAAATGTCATAAAGCAGGTTTTGGATTCGTTGTCAATAAGGAAATTTTTCTCTCACCATAAAGCAAATTTTTCCAAAATTATATTGGCATTATTTTCCAATTTCTCGAAATTATTATCAGAAATTGCTATAGTGCAGTCATCTGCATAGAGAATTATTCTATTTTTTGATAGTGACAGAGGTAAGAAATTTTCCATTTATAAATAATGCTTCCCTGAGGTACACCACAGTTTATATTATGTCCAGTAGAGATAACATCCCCAATCTTAACCTTTATCTTACGTTCCTCTAAATAAGACACTAACATTTTTTGATATAACATTTTTTGATATCTCCCCTTATCCCCAATGTATATAATTTCTTCTGTAAAAAGGAGCTATTTAAGCAGTTAAATCTCGAGTTAAGTCAAAGAAGATGGCAAGAACGCAGTTTGATGTGTCCAAGCACTCATAAACAAAACTTAATAGCTCAAAAGCAGCTGTAGAAGTTAAGCAATGTTTTCTAAAACCGTGTTGTTTGTTACTTATTAATTTTTCTGCATTAAGAAGTTTTCTATCTTGCATAAAACTACTTTTTCAAAAAGTTTAGAAAGTGTTCGATTTTTTCCCTGTCACCCCTTTTATAAAGTGGAATAACTTCCCCTACCTTCAGCTCACGAAGGAATATATAAATTAAAGATATAGAATAATGGGTGTTTGATGTAATGCCATAACTGGGATGTCGTTTTTACCAGAGCAGGCTGTTTTGTTTTTTAACAGTTTTAAACCTGAATGGAGGTCGTGCACATTCAGTGGTGTTAAAAAAATTGACCTGATATGAAATTCACCGGTTGTACAATTTGAAAAATCAGTATTTTGTTTACCCAAGGTCGTTGATATTAGGTATTCTGCGCTTGTTGCAAAATATTTGCAGAATTCTCCACATATTTCAGAGGTGTTTATTATATAATTATTGTTAGATACTAATTTTGTGGGATTAGAGCACTTTTTTATTCTTCCTAAGTTAGTATTTATTACTTGCCAGATCGTTTTAAAGTTATATGAGGAGTCTAAAATTTTTTGTTTGTAGAAATTTGATTTCTGTATAGCCAGCTCTTCATGAAATAGTTTTTTTGACTGAGTGTATAAGTTTTATGACTCTGATGTGTTCCAAGATCTGCACAACCAATACAAATTTTTTAAATTCTCGCTCTGTTTAATTAGGTCTGGGTTTATCCATTTTTTATTTGGAAGAGCGGTCTTTATAATTACTTTTTTTAGGGGACGGGCTATATCTAAACAATGCAGAAAATTGTGCCAAAAATAAGTCCATGATTTATTAACATCTGTAGTATTATATAGAGAACTAAGGTCTGTTCTAGATAAGTGATAATTAAGTTGAAAGATATTTTGAGAATCAAAGAACCTTTTAAAAAAATATAAATTGGAAAATGAGGGCTTGTTCAGAGGAGCATTCAAATGAAATATTATTCTTTGTGCCATATGATGTGTGATGTTCCCTTCAAAGTTGATTGCATTAAAGTTTGGGTGATTTGCAATTACATAATCTAATGCTGAAGGGGTCTGATTTGAAATTACTCTAGTTGGTTCAACCAGGAGAATGGATTTTATGTTGAAACTTTCCAGCAAGTCGAAAAGAACAGATTTTTCTGTTGATTTGATTAAATGATTAATAATAGTAAATCAAATGGCCACTCACTTTTCAGAGGCGGCTTCAAATGCACAAAAACAAAAACAAATTTGAACTCTGTCACCCTCAAACGTTTGTGATAAACAATTAATTAATGTAAGGACGTAGCTGATGCACGCATCGGACAAGTGGTTCTTCAGAAACGTACTCTACAGAATGCTAAACATTCCAAATGGTACGAATTCGCAGAATAAAAAAGATAATATTAAGAGTAAAATAAGACTAAAAATATATATATTGTCAAATAATAAAAACAATCAAAACAAAGAATGGTGACACAAGTATCAGACAAAACATATAAAAACAGAGGACAATCACATAATCAATCTATTCAACTGCGTTTTTAATTGTATTGAGGTAAGGCTGAACATGTTCTGTGCTGAAAAGTGACGAATATAATTATATACTAGTCAGTCAACAAATGCATTGTCTCGTTCTTCTGATAGGAACCAAAAAGGAGACTGAGTGTAGTAGTATTTCACAGTCAATCCCTCCATTCACTAGTTTGTGTAAGAAAATCAGAAGTGCCTTTCTTCGCCGAAACTCAAGGGTCTGTAGGCCGCAGAGAAGAATTCTTGCTCTTGTCTTTTAATAAAACCTAGGAGTCTAAGATTAAATGTGAGGCTTTCATCAAAAATGGCACCCAAATCGTTAAAAGATATAACAACTTCGAGACTTATGTTGTTTATATAGTACGTGGAAAAAATGGGATTATTGCATTTAAAAAATCGGAGAACTTTACATTTAGTAATGTTAAGATTCAGGTAATTGGTGTTACACCATTTGTCAAGTCTTTCAATGTCAGACTGCTATTGATTGGAGTCAAGGGAAACAGGAGAAAATAATTCTAAGTCGTCCGCATAGAAAAGGCATTTCCACACTTTAAAACAAGATACAATGTCATTTATAAAGAGTAAAAAGAGAATTGGGCCGATATACTAGCCCTGTGGGACCCCTGATGTTACAACAATCTCATTGGAAAACGAGCCACGCACGTTGACCTGTTGACGTCGATTAAACAATTACGACTTAATCCACTCAATATAGCTTCCAGAAAGGCCAATCTGTTGCAATTTTGCTAGAAGAAGCTCATGACAGACACTGTCAAACGCCTTGGATATGTCAGTGTAAACGACATCAATTTGTTGTCCGGCTTCAACTGATGTTATTAGGTAATTTTGAAATACCGCCAGATTCGTAGTCGTTGAGCGACCACGATAGAAACCATGTTGCTCCCCCGAAATATAATGTATCATCGATTCAAAAATTTCATCGGTGACAATAGCCTCGAACAACTTTCGTATGTGGGAGAGTAAAGAAATATAGTTTTTTACGTCGCATCTATCACTGGATTTAAATATTGGAATCAGGGTAGAAAACCGCCAAATCTCCGGAAAGGAACTAAGATCAAAGGACTTTTGAAAAATTTTACAAAGCGGCTTGGACAATGATTGATTACATATCTCCAAGAGAATGTTAGGGACACCATTTGGACCAGCCCTTTTAGATAAATCGAGGGTCTTTATTTTGTTTCAGATTTCTGCTTCTGTAAAATGATGTGAAAACAGTGACATACTCTAAGAACTTATGGACTCCATCCCACCAAGATCTATGTTTTGGTGGTTGGAGTAGCACGACTGAAAGTGAGCAGCAAAAGCATTAGTAATGTTGTTTGAACCACTGATTTCTTCACCTTCATAGCTCATGATGTTGGGCAAGCTAGAGTCTCTTCTTAAATTTCGAACAAATGACCAAAAGTATTTTGATGTGTTTAGGGATAAGTAGTTCAGTTTGTGTGATATATGAAATGAAACACATATCGGTTCGAAGTTTAACCTCTCGTCGTAAATTAGAATAGGCTAAATAATCATCAATCAGAGACAACTTTTTTGGGAACATATTTATCGATACTCTCAAATAATATCTCATAGAAGAGTTGAACCACTTTGTTAATGTCAGACTCTGATGATAAAAATGACCAATCAGATTGATCATAAAAGAGATCCAGTTTGCAGAAATCAGTCCGATGAAACTCGTACACACTTACTTGATTGTTGTTTTTTATTGGGACATACTGAAGTTTATACTTTACTTCGATCGCAAGATGATACAGGTCAGCATTTACAAAGGAAAAATTTGAAGGAGAAATGAGCACATTGACGGAATCGTCAGCAAATAACAAATCCAGAATTCTACCCATATGATTGTGTATGCAATTCATTTGCTGTAGGTCAAGAAAACTCATTGTGGTGGTAAGAGTTTCTGAAGATATAGATGGCAAGGATTTTGGAACAAAAGTGTTGTCTTCGTAGATCCATTCCACCAATGGTAGGTTGAAGTCTCCAAAAATGAAGAACTTGTAGTTTTCAAACCTGTTTCTTAGAGATTCACAAGTGTCACAGAAATATTCATAATGTTCCTGGTTAGAATTTGGTGGAAAATAAACACATCCAAGCACCAGATTTATCTGGCCCACTCTCATAAGAACCCAAACATCTTCGTAATGAAGATGGGTAGGGGTATCAATGATGGATACCTGAAATGAGCTAGAAACGGCGATCAACACGCCACCACCACGATGACATTCTAGTTCATATTTCCGGTCTCTTCAAAAAATTACATATCCATCATTAATTACTTCGATGCTGGAGATATCACTATTAAACCATGTCTCAGTCAGCAAGATTATTTTGTAAAAGTCTTTAAAATATGGAATATTCTCTGATCAACTAAAGGTGACAGTGGTTAGACCAATTCATAAGAAGGGAGATCATCAGTCTATTGAAAATTATACACCTATCAGTTTATTACCCAGTTTCACAGGGTGACTGAAGTTTTGGATTGCTTAGAAAATAAGCATTTTGCTATAGGGTCATTCTTAGATCTATTAAAGTCCTATGACTGTCTGGATCATTTGATTTTGCTGGAAAAAATGGAAAGATATGGATAAGCGGTCCGGCATTGGATTGGATCAGGTCGTATCCAACTGGACGCTCACAAAAAGTAGAAGCAACACTTAATAACATAAAATATAATTCAAATCTATTTCCTATTAAGATCGGGGTGCCACAGGGCAGTGTTCTTGGAACGCTGCTATTCATCATTTATATAAATGACCTCCCCCAAAATATAATTAAAGAACAAAATTTCTTAGCGAGCTATGCGGATGATACTAACCTGGTCTCATCTGTAGGAGAGTTTCAGGACTTGGTCACAATAACTGATGAATTGCTGAGGACTGCAGAAAAATGGTTCTTAGAAAACAAATTAATTCTTAACACAGATAAATCAGACTTTATTTTATATAGCACAAAACAATCTACACTTAAAATACTTAAAAAATATAAAATATATAAAATACAAAACATCACCTTAAATAACTGTAATGTAACATTTTCTGAACATGCCAAAGTTCTGGGAATCTACATTGATAATCACTTGGACTGGCAGAAGTCAATAGACTATGTTTCGTCTCGGTTGAACTCTATAAGCTACAAAATAAGAGTATTGACAAAACACCTTAACTTGGAAATTTTAAAAATTGTTTATTATGCTAATTTTCAAACAGTGCTGCGCTCTGGAATCATTTTCTGGGATGCCTCACCAATTCTGTAGAGATTATTTATCATACAAAAAAGAACAATCAGAATTCTTTGTAACATTTCTTATAGAGAATCCTGTAGAACTAGATTTAAGTAGCTTGAGATCCTTACATGTTTGGTTTGATCATTTATGAATGTTTAATGTTTTTCCATAGAAATAAGACATCTTTTGATGAATTTAAGAGTAATGTACCTCAAAATAGGTTATCGAATAATAACCTAGAATTTAAGAGAGCCATATGCAAATATCTTGTTAATTTAGAATCTTATTGTATTTCTTATTTCTTAAATAAATAATGTATACTCTTGTATATTTATAATTGAAATAAATGTAGATCTCCATGCATGTATTCTAATTTTAACTTTTAATTACTGTAAATGTCTTTTTAAAATTGCCCCAACACTCCTTTATGATGTCATTCTATTAATGTAAATTTGCTTGTTTGTAACATTTTGCATTTTCTTGAATAAAGAGTTTTGTATTGTATTGTATATTTCAATTGTCTTTGTATTGGGATTTAATTCCTGTTAGACATTAAATATTTTGAATGTTGAATTTTTGAATTGAATTTTGAATTTAGTATTGATGAGCAAGATCAAATAATAAATTTTGCAGGAAATGTGTGTCTGGCTAATGCTGGAACCCAGACTTCTTTGAAGTTTAATACAACCTACATAGTCTGTATGTGTCTATTTTAACTAAGGCCTGTGGAACTCAGACTGCTCAGAAGTTGAATCTGTTGCAGTCGCTTGAGCTTCAAACTGTCCAAGATATGGTTTGGCAACATCTACAAGTATGTGAGCTTCAGACATATCGACAAGCAAAATCACAAAATTACGCCTGCAAGAAACGTGAGTGTTGCTAATGTTGAAACCCAGAAAACACTAAAGTTTAATAACACCCACACCCATACAACTATTTCAACTAAAGAGTGTGAAGCTCAGACTGCTCACCTGGGGCCGATTTGTTACAGTTAGTTGACATGCAGACTGATCAAGGTGTAGTGTCGCAACATTCAGTTGAGCTTCAAACTGATAAACTCAAAACCGAGACTCAAAATATGCTTTATTGTCTATAAACATAACAATTGTTGTCGACAAAGCTTGAAATTAGTCAGTAATATAGAGAAGATATTGTTCATGCATTGAAAATATCTATAAATAAAATAAAAGCAAAAAGGGCTGCATACACAGAGAAAGATACAGCAACAGAACAAATAAAAACTTAATAACTAGTAAATAATACCTAAAAAAGAAATAAAAACTAACAAAAACATTAATACAAATAAAAAATCAGCACAGCAAATACAATATAGAACAAACAAAACATACATTTTTATCAACAGAGAAACGGAAACAGTTACTAATCTAAGCACTCGAACTGGTAGAGTTCACACACCAAAATCTCGAATCAGGACATGTTGTGGCGGGATTGTTTTTTGACCTATCAAAAGCATTTGAGTGTGCTCTTTATGTTTTTTGCAACAAGGATAGGTTCCCACAAAACCAGCACTACCACGATTACCCAACACCTGCACTGACAGTGCCAAACTACAAAACAACACTTTTTGAGAAGTCACTGTACTATGCCTGTGTAAGAATCTATAACTAGATACCTGATGCAATGAAACGTCAAAAATCTGTGGACCAATTTAGAACGACTCTCCGAAACTATCTGTCTGAGAAGGCGTTTTACTCCTTAAAAGAGTTCTGGGACCAGACCTGTATAATGTACATGTGTAAACTGTTTGTCAAAATTTTATTGTGTGTTAGGTTTTAAATAATTTTACTTTATATTTGTTCAATGTTAAATGTGTTCTTGATTTTTAATTAGTATTAAGATATTTTTAAAACATTGACCTGTTCTATATCATATTTGTGATCTTAGGAACTAATAAAATGAATTTGAATTCAATTTAAATCAAAATTATCACTTAGGTACTCTTTTAGTTGATAATATGCTTTAGTGATAAGGAATTTTTAAACTTTTTTTTAGTAGAGTACGTTCTTACTTTGTGAAGCTCAACTAGCAGTTTGTTGAATAATTTTTTACTTTGTAAAATAGAGAGTTTTTTGTTAATGCTGAGCCCTTTGGCAATCTGTTATTATAAGAACTGCGGGACATTACAGATGGTGTGGAATGAATATGTGTAAACAAATTTTTATGCATGAGGCAAACTGTCTCCGAAATATAAATGCCTACTAGGGTGCAGATCTTTTCAGAAATAAAGCTGGCTTGCATGAGTCATGCAGTTTAAGGAAACAGAAGTATCTAATAGCGCGCTTCTGCAGACGAAAAACTCTCTGAAACAAGTACTGTGAGCAAGAGCCCCAAAAACAGATGCCACAACGCAGGTGAAATTCAAGTATTGAAAAATATACATTACATGCGACAGTATAGTTTACTTTAGTTCTAATAGTCCGAACAGCAAACAAACCAGAAGACAATTTGGCACAAAAGCAATATATAAATATGATTGTCAAACTTCAATCTTGAATCCGTTTCCAACCACAAAAATTTATTGTTATTAAGACTATTAATTGCTTGACCAGCTATTAGAATATCATTAAGCTCACATTTGAAGTTTAATGTATTCTTTTTGGAGACGTTAAGAGAAAGGTAGTTCGCATCACACCAGTTTTTAATGGTTATTAGGTCAGAAGATACCATATTATTCAATGTGTTCACATCACTGTGTTGCCAGAGTATTGTGGTATCATCAGCAAAAGAAGTACAGCGCCCATAACATTTCAAGTCTGTCAAAACACAAAAAATAAGCAACAGTACACTGAGGCGCAAAACGAGAGCTTAAACCAAGTATTGAGTTCAAATAGGAATAGCTCTGGGTCTGTCGCTATCCCAGTGTCTGACCCCCTCATGTTGGCAGCCGTTGGTAATGGATTTTCTATTGCCAGAAGAATTTTAATAATTGAGGATAAGCTTGGAGCTAGCGGTTGTGGACGCACGCTTAGAGCATTCGGTAGTGAGATTTTTGAAATTAACACCCAATTCTAGTTCCGAGCTTGACTGGAGGATCTGAAGAAATGTATCTTACTGACTAGGCTTTTCAACAGGAATGATTTTGTTTTTGTGTTTTAGGGAATAGACCGAGCTAAGTCTGGTGATGATTTGGATAATATATTCTGCTACAATTTCTTGTCTGAGTTAGGACATACAAATGATATTATGATTGGCCCACTATACATAACAATATATATACATTTAATTTGGCAGTCAAACGCATAGTAATACTGAAATACTGATTTATTCATGCTCATAAACATAGTTTTTACACAGGTCATAATTAAATACAAAATATAGAATAAAAATTAACATTAACAAACATTACAGTGATAGTTAACATTTTAAAACTACATAAAAGAAAGGAACCGTACAATATGATTTTTTTATTCAAGAACTCTTCAATTCTGTAGAAGGCATGTTTTAATAGATAATTTTTAACTGAGCTTACAAACTGCTTTTCGTCCAAATATTTAATATCCTCAGGGAGTGTGTTGAAAAATTTAGGGTCATAATTAGTATTAGCAATGCAGAACTTCTTTAATCTCAAGAAGTTTAAACTTATGTTATCTTTAAACCTAGTGTCATGGGTATGATTTTCACAACAGAGACTATAGTTATTTAAATTTCTCCTAACATACAACAAGCAACTCAAGATATATATATATATATATATATATATATATATATATATATATATATATATATATATATATAGACGGAAAGATATGTATACTTAGTTTAATAAAGGTCTCATACCTCTCATATGGCCCTTCTTTGGAGTTTAAAAATTCGACTTGCCTGAGCGGAGTGACCCCAGGCAAGTATTGCATAATAACAATGTGACTGAAATAATGCATGAAAAGCCATAAGGAGCACTGTTTTGTCAACATGGTCGTTAAAAGGAATATAGATTTTGTAAATTTTTTGGCTACTTGGTCTACATATGCATCAAAAACCAAGGTATTAGATGTATCCGAAGAAATCTCACTGAATTTGTTTTATATGTATCATCTGGAATATGTTCCTGATTTATATCTCTTATACGGAAGAGGATGTTTTCTGTCTGATTCATATTTAATGATAATTTGTTTTGTATTAAAGCATTTTATAATTGATTGTTTCATCTGAGTAATTAGAAGGTCCAGATTTTTGTTTTTTGAAATGGCTGTGGTGTCATCTGCTAATAAAAGTCAAAAGTCAAGTCAAAATATGTTTTATATTGTCAATTAAAATCAAATAATTTTGTTGACAAAGCTAGTTTCAATAAGAAAACACAATAAAAAAATGCATTTGCAAAAAATAATACTTATAGATAACTTAATAAAAATAAAATAAAAACACTCAAGATTATAACAGTTTAAAACACATACTTGAAGTCAAATAGTTTAAAATTCTTGAAGTCAAGTAGTTTAAAATTCTTGAAGTCAAATAATTTAAAATTAAAGTAAATGTAGAAAAACAACAGAAAACGATAGTTACAAATAAAGACAAACAAAGAGCATCACCAACAATTTAAGATTTTAACAAAGTACAAAAACAATATAAACATTTTAATAAGGAAATACAAACTAAAAAGCAAAAATTGCATCGAAAAGCAAGTAAAGTGAAAAAATTCATTAACATGATAAAACGGCCGCACAATTAAAAGTGATTTTAGTTTTCTTCTAAACAATTTTTCATCTTTTATCTGTCTAATCCCTACAGGTAAGTGATTGAAAATTTTTTTGCTATTATATATAATAGAGTTTTGGCACTGCGTCGAGTTGGGAATAGGTAGAGCAATATTATGGATTTGCCTAGTATTATGAACTGAGTGGTCCACCATAGTATTTTTAAATTTTCTGTGCATCAGACAGGCTGTTTCCAGTAGAAAAAGACAAGGTAAAGTCAATATTTTTTATCCAAAAACAAGGGCTTGCATGAGTCTCTTACCCTTGCCTTACATAAGTACTTTACGGCTCTCTTTTGTAGCACAAATATTTGATTAAAACGCTGCTTTGAGCAGGCTCCCTAGAAACAAATTCCGTACCTTACGGTGGACTCAATCAGAGCAAAATATGCATTTCTTGTTGTAGAACTATCTAACTCATTGCTAATAATCCTAATTGCATAGCAGTTAGATGATAATTTTAATCTAAGGTTATTAATATGTTCTTCAAATTTTAGTTTATCATCAATTGAAATACCCAGGAATCTATTTACAGTTAAATTATTCAATAGAGAATTTGCTAGTGTTACATCACTTAACTCATATTTAACCCACATAATGCACGTTTTATTTACATTTAAAGTCGATTTGCATCACACCAGTTTTTAATAAGAATAAGATCGGAACTTATTTTTTCATGTTGTTTGAACTGATCTTTGCTATCCCACAAAACTGTAGCATCATCAGCGAAAAATGTAATTTTCCGCCAGTACTGAGATTTGCAATGTCGTTTATGTACAAAAGAAACAGAATGGGCCCCAAAACAGAGCCCTGTGGAACGCCATACTCAACATTTAAATATTTAGAGACTTCATTTTTAAAATTTACCTTTTGTTCTCGATGCAATAAGTATGATTTGAACCATCTTAAAGCTACTCCCCTAAAACCATATGTTTCCAATTTTTCTAAAAGTATTTTATGACTAATACAATCAAACGCCTTAGATAAATCGCAAAAAATTGCTGCATCTGAGTTCTTATTATTAAGTTTTATATATAGTGACTCCAGAAATGAGAATATAGCATCATTGGTACTTTTATTATTTTGAAAGCCAAACTGTGTAGTACCAGTTTATCATCTGTAGAGGTTTCAATGTCATTTATGTAAATTAAAAAGAGCAGGAGCCCCAAGATTGACCCCTGTCCAACAGAGAGTGACCCCGAAGACTTTCCTCCAGAAAAGTTCTGTTGGGTTCTACTTGTGAGATAACTACCCATTAACTGAATACTCAGCTTATCAAATCCATAGTACTTTAACTTATGCAAAAGGAAATCATGACATATGCAGTCGAAGGCCTTGGAGAGATCACATAAAATTGCTCCTATGTATTGACTCTCTTCAAAGACCTCGACTACATACTTAAGCACAGAGAGAATGGCACTAGCTGTTTACTTGGACTTCATAAAGCCGAATTGGTTTTTTATAAATAAATGATTTGTCTCAAAATATGTGTATAGTTGATTCTTCAACAGGTACTCAAAAAACCTTAGACAGTACCGGCACCAGGGTAATGGGCCTGTAGTTGTTGACATCATTTATATCACCTTTCTTATGAACTGGGATAACTTTTGCACTTTTGTAAGTATCAGGATATATACCTTCACGTATGCCAGAGTTTATTAGATGTGTGACTGGTATAATTAGTATGTTTTTCAGTTTTTTTAAAAGAACTGTATTATATCCAAAAATATCTTTACTATTTGTTGATTTTAAATTATTTATTGCGCCCCTCACTTCAATGAAAGTAACTTCTTTGAAGGAAAAGCCACTGGTAGGCGGTATTAAGTCTAAATCGAGCAGGTATTTATCAGGTTCTAAATCCCCCTATAGGTCCCGTAGAGCCGTTTCGGCAATATTTCCAAAAGAATAATTAAAGGTGTCTGCATCGATTTCATGTGAAGCTCGGTTTTTAGTTACACCTCTATAGTCATTTAACACTTGCCAAGCAGCCCTAGCCTTGTTGTTAGCCCCCTGAATGAAATCTGAATTTGCCTGCCGCTTAAAACCACTTATGGCCTTTTTATATTGCAGCCTATATTGATTTCTCTAATCGGCAATCTCAGGGATACCAGTAATGTTAAAAAAATCATTTAAAAACCTGAGTCGCTCCCTCATTTCGCCTAGCATAGGGTTTTACCACCTTATACGTTTCTCACAAATATGCATAACTTTTTTTACTTTAAAACATGAATTAAAATTATCACAAAGTATGCTCATAAAAGTATTACACTTCAGATTGGCACTAACCTCAGATTTCACAATAGGTCAATCGGTATCATTTAGTATGTTATAAAGACTATTTGTCCCTTCTGCATTAATAGGTGGATGAAAATTTAATAGTGTGTGAGCTATGGTTTGCTTTATTTAAATCAACTATATTAATTTCGACTGCCGAATGATCAGATATTGCTGCATCTATAACTGCAGTTTTAAAACAAAATATCTCGAAACTTTACAAAGGTGTTATCCAAACATGCATTTTTTCTTGTATTACCAAAAATTTGTCGTGTAAATCCAAATGAATTTACTAAATCGATAAATTAATGTAAGGACGTAGCCGATGCACGCATCGGGCAAGTGGCCCTTCAGAAACATACACTAGTGAATGCTAAACATTCCAAGTATGAATTCGCAAATAAAGTCAAATAAATAAATAATGAAATCAATAACTCTAAGAAAAAATATGTCAGATCAGCAAACAAACATTACCAACAAGAAAGATTTTCAATTGAAGTAAAATAATACATGATTAATAATAAAACTACACAACTACATAGACAAAAATGAATATCAATATGGGTCAAAGAACATTACAAAACCAGTCCGGTTAACTGCCTTTTTAGCTGCAAAGTGCTTAGTCTGAAAATATCACATTCTGAGAAGTGACAATTGTAATTGTGAACTAGTCGGTCAACAAATACACTAAACCCACAATTTGTTTGGTGGTACCTTTCAACAAACAGCTGTGATTGACTTGTTCTTCTAATAGGAACTGAAAATGGAACTGATCGCAGCAGCAGTTCACAGTCAATCCTCCTATTGACCAATTTATCCAAAAAGACCAGAAGTTCTTCTAAATTCAAGGGTTTGAAGGCCGCAAAGAAGAGCTCTAGTATTAGAGAACAGACCTTGATATGGGAAATGCAATTTATGTAAGTGGTATTTTGAAAACCTATTTTGCACATTTTCAATTCTGTCGATGTGGCACTGGTATGATGGACTCCATATTGTACAACAATAATCTAGAACCCTACGAACCAATGAGTTATAGAAACACCCCATTGCTTTGGTATCAGTTACGTGTTTCGTATGTCGCTTTATAAAACACAGTAGTCTAAAACCCTTAAGTACAATGTTATCAATATGTGGATTAAAAGTTAGATTTTCATCAAAAATAACGCCTAGGTCCGTGAAAGAACTAACAACTTCAAGGTTTACATTATCTATGAAGTAGGTGGAGGGTATGGGATTAATACGTTTGTGAAAACGGAGCACTTTACATTTCGAGATGTTAAGAGAGAGATAATTAGTTCTGCACCATTTGACGAGCCTTTCCATATCTGCAGAGGATTGGAGTCTGAGGAGACTGGTGAAAAGAATTTTAAGTCGTCTGCGTATAAAAGACATTCAGAAAATTCAAAACAAGATATATCATTTATAAAGAGCAGAAAGAGAACTGGACCAACATGGGAACCATGCGGGACATCCGATGTCATAAGAATCTCCCTGGAAACTGAATCGCATATGTTGACTTGCTGGCGACGATTAAATAAATTCGATTTGATCCACTCACGATATTTTCCACAAAAACCAATTTGCTATAACTTCCATAACAGAAGCTGATGACACACTGTCAAAAGCCTTAGATATGTTAGTGTAAATAACAACGATCTGCTTGCCAGCCTCAACTGATATCACTAAGTAGTTTTGAAATATTGCAAGATTGGTAGTTGTTGAACGACCACAATAAAAACCATTTATCTCTGAAAAATTATACATAGAAGCTGAGACAGTCTGTGTGACATATGTAAGACAACACATATCAATTCGAAGTTTAACCTCACGTCTTATGTCAGAATAGGCCAAATAGTCAGCAAGTCTATCGGTGCTTATATATTTTTTGTATAAGCAATTCTTTTGCCCAATAAGCTTTCTTAAGGAAAGGTCAAACCATTTGGGATAATTACAGTCAGCCACGGTCTTCTTGGGGACACAATTATTGATACCCTGAAATAAAACCTCATAGAACTGTTCAACCATTCTGTTAATATCAGGCTTAGATAATAAGAAAGACCAGTCGGACTGCTTATAAAAAATATCCAAATTGACGAAATTTGCTTTATGAAACTGGTAAACACTAACTTGATTTTGATTTTTTATCGGCGAAACATATTTAATTTTATACTTCACTTCAATTGCTGGATGGTAGGGGTCAATCTGTACAGGGTGTCCGGATTTGGTTGCAAAAGCAGGGTATCTCGCTTATTTTTAAAGATAGAACCTTGCGGTTTTCACGAACCTGAGCTAATTTTTTGTGAAACTCATGAAGCCGTAAACAAAATTTTCATAGCCTTCTTCGTTTATGAGATACAGGGCGAAATAGAAAATTTTGCATTTTGGGACCCCCCTCGTATCTCGGTTATCCTTTAAGTTAACGCAAAGGGAAAAATTGCTGCTTATGCAGTTTTTTACGCTGGATCCAGTGGCGTAGTCATGTTTTTCATTTGAGTGGTTATTTTTTAGATATGACCCAAAGTTGTGTTTTTTTAAATGGGACACCCTCTATATTTGTCCAGAAATTGATTTGTCCTGTTAAAAAGCTTCTCAAAAATATATAATAGTATGGGTCTATTTTAATAAACAACAAAAATCTTAATTTTTATAATTATCATCCCAAATTTTGCAGTAGGCTATGCAAAACAATACTGCCTTATATTTAAAGTCGTTAACAGTATCTACATCCTAACATTAAATCAAAATAAATATGTAATTGAATCTATTTATCAAAATACGTATTGATAATTTCGCACCAAAAAGTACCACCTACCTAGATTTATGTAACACAAGAACAAAACAGTAATAAATTATTATGTAACAAGCCTTTCAGCAAAAATCAACTGTCATATAAGAACTACAGTAACCAAGGAAATCAAAAGAACTGTTCAAACTGATTTCCATTTTGTTCTATGCATGCTTCGCACAATTTTCGTATTCGGTTTAGGGAATTAAGCAAAATAACGGGATGATTTTGTAAATAGCGAAAATTTTCTCTTATTGCATTTCCTAAATCTTGGACATTATCATAGTGGTCTTTGTAAATTCTATTTTCCAGATATCCCCATAGAAAGAAATCTAAAATCGACAAATCTGGGGACCTAGGGGGGCCATCTTATAGGTTCATTTGTTCCGATCCATTGATTGGTAAAATTATTGTCCAGAAATAATCTCGTCATTCCAGAATTGTATGCAGGAGCACCGTCCTGTTGAAAATAAATTTCGTTAATTTGCGCTAGAGGAACATCGTCAAGTAATTCAGGTATAGCTGCCTCTAAAATTTCTATATCGCGATTGGCTGTTAGATTTCCCTCAAATATATAAAATTTTATATGTGTTCCTAATATGAAGCAGGACACATTTAGACCAAACCTGCCCTGCTGTCTTCTGGGAAATATTTGGTGTTGATTTTCCTGGGACCAGAATCTACTATTGTGCCTATTGAGTATACCAGAATTACTGAAATGTGCTTCGTCGGACCATATAACCTTCCTTTCAAAATCTCTAACCATATCGCATCTTTCTCGAAACCAATTGCAGAAGACTACCCGACGTTCTGCATCCCTTGGCTGTAAGTGCTGCACGAGCCTAAATTTGTATGGGTGGTATTTGTGCTTTTTTAGAATTTCTTGAACTCTATCACTATGCTCTTTTCACTGGCCCTACAAGAGTTTGTAGGGTAAGCTTCTGCATTAGCCAAAACCGCAATTTCCTCAGCCTCTCGATTTTCTTTATTATATGTTTTTGTACGAGGTTTGATAAATGATCCGTGATTAAGTAAATTCTTTTTTATCAGATTAAAATGGGATATATTAGGTTGCCTCCTTTCTGGATATCTAAATAAAAATTAAGCAATAATATTTCAACATACCTAAAAATTAACTATTTACCTGTTAAAATACATCTCAGAAGCCGCTTCAACATTTTCATTACTTAATATAAAACAAGCTAGCATATCGTACTTTTCATAATGTTCGAAAGTTTGGTTTTCTTCCATAATAATACAAATATATTTTTACACAATAAATAAATACAAAAAACTAGCCCTATATTTTATATACGCGTACAAAATTGGGAAATGTCATTTGCTTCCAAGAAAACAAAAGAAAACGGCATCGTTTTGCATGGCCTACTGCAAAATTTGGGTTGATAATTATAGAAATTAGGATTTTTGTTGTTTATTAAAATAGACCCATACTATTATATATTTTTGAAAAGCTTTTAAAAGGACAAATCAATTTCTGGACAAATATACAGGGTGTCTCATTTAAAAAAACACAACTTTGGGTCATATCTAAAAAATAACAACTCAAATGAAAAATATGACTACGCCACTGGATCCATCGTAAAAAACTGGATAAGCAGCAATTTTTTCCGTTGCGTTAAGTTAAAGGATAACCGAGACACGAGGGGGGTCCCAAAATGCAAAATTTTCTATTTCGCCCTGTATCTCATAAACGAAGAAGGCTATGAAAATTTTGTTTACGGCTTCATGAGTTTCACAAAAAAATAGCTCAGGTTCGTGAAAACCGCAAGGTTCTATCTTTAAAAATAAGCGAGATACCCTGCTTTTGCAACCAAATCCGGACACCCTGTACAAGAGGAAAATTTGAAGATGAAACGAAAACACTAACGAAGTCATCAGCAAATAGGAGATCTAAAATTCTGCCCATGTGATTGCACAGAGAATTCATTTGTTGCAATTCAAGAAAACTCATTGTCACAAAAAGAGTTTCAGAAGCTAGGGACGGTAAACATTTTGGAACCAGTGAATTATCTTCATAGGTCCATTCCACCGAAGGAAGGTTAAAATTCTCAAGAATAAAAAATGTATGGTTATTGAATTTATTTCTCAGCGACTCAGCAGGTATTGCAGAAAGACTTTCCTGGTTTACAATTAGGTGGAAAATATACACATCCTAGTACCAAATTTGCATTGCCTGTTTTCGTCAGAACCCAAACAACGTCGAACTCGATATGAGCAGGAGTAACAATCATAGAAGCCTGAAAAAAAGAAGAAACGGCAATCAATACGCCACCGCCGCGTTGACACCCCTAGTAGAAAAACTATATATTCATTTTTAAATATTTCATTGTTAGCAATATCCCCATTAAGCCATGTCTCGGTGAGAAATATTACGTCATAGTCGCAAGACATGACGCTAAGAGAAATCTCATTAATTTTAGTGCATAGACTCTTGACATTTTGGTAAAACATGACAAGACTACCATCCATTGCACTCCTTGCCACTCATGGCACCAAATTATTTATAAAATTAGAGAAAAAAAAAAGAAGGTAAACTCAATAGAACAAATAGTGTATAATTATAATGACAGCTATTTTGAAACAGCAATGAAATGTGAGACAAAACAAAAGCTAAGCAAAAAAAAAAAAACATTAAAAACGAGGACACACGCTTCACGCCCAGGGGCCTGTCTGGACAACTTAAAAGACACACACAAAGAAGACCACTAAAAAAGGGAAGAAAGGAAGGAAAACAATAAGGACCAATTATTATTATTGTTCTATAAATTTAAATATATTTAAAGTTGTCTTTGCAAATAGACACCAATATTGTGCATTGCTAAAACTGTACTAGAACTGAATAATATAAATTACCTTATTTTAAAAAATTATTTAGAAAAAAATGGAATTTCGCCTGATCCTGAATTTAGGGTATTCTTATCAGTAAATTAGCATATTTAGTGGCAAGCCAGTGATACTATATACTTTTTGATAAATGTCCATTCAGAGGATAAACTTTAATTTGCCTTCTATTTCTTCAAATAATAAGATTATTTGTGAGTTAATCACTTTGAAAATTATGAGGATACATACAGTTTTTTTCAAGCAACAAACAATACTAGCCACATATATTTTTTCAAAATTAAAACCACTAAAAACGACACATATTTATATGAAACAAACTACACACATATATGATAAATCACGAGTTATAAAATCTTGGTTCCTACTATTATTTACATCAAAATGTATAGTGCATTCTCCTGTTATTACTACGTACTTAAAACTAACTGTTAAAATATACAGAATTTTGTTAATAGTCTCTAAAAATATATTAAAATCTCCACGGGGATGTCTATACACTGCAACAATGGTAAGATTCACATACCTTAATTCGACAGCGGCAATTTCATATTCCATTTCTACTGAGAGTTCGACCAGGTTTTCCCTTAGTCAGCATTCTGTTTCATCAAAATTGCCACTCCACCATGTATGTGCGGCTTTCTTAAAAAACTTGAAACCAATACATATCACCTTATTGACAATGATTCTACTTCTTCCTGCTTTATAAAATGCTCTGAAAAGTAGAGGACATCATATAGTTGCTGGGATTTCAGTAAAAATATCTCAATTTCTCCAATTTTATTCCTCATTGAACATACACTTTCATGGAAAATATTTAACCAGTTTTCACCATCGGATTTTCCATGAGTGGGCGACGTTGGAGATGAAGAAAATGGTTTACAACCACTCCTTTACCCCATAGATCAGGTGACATAACAGTTTGTTTTGTATCTGCCGGTACTTCTAATTTAAAGCTGCTTTTAAATGTATCTTTTTGTGTTCTCATCTTGAATACTTTGCAGGTAATTTTTAGAGTATCTTGGATATATTTTTCCAGTTCTTCTTCAGTAGTTTTCGCATCTAAACCGGATAAAAAGAGGTAGAATTTTTGGCTTGCTACTACCATTTTGAAGTTATTATTTTGACCATCTATAGTGCAGAGGGCATCCAATAATTGTTGGTTTCTGCTTTATGGTAACTTTGCGACTAAGTAGAGGCTGGGTCGTTCTGATCTGTTTTCTTATAGTAGTAAAACCATGCTTATAAAGTATATTGTTGACAAGATATTTCCCATGAACCAGAGGGAGCTGAAACAGACAGAAAGAATGAGCGTTTGCATCAAGAGAACGGATGAGGTCCTCAATAACCCTGAACAAGTCTTGAATAGACTATTAAAATAATCCAGTGTTACAAATGAATTGTCCAGTTCTGAACAGCTGCCCATATTAACAAGCCCTCCCTTCAATATTAGCAGCTAACATTTGTGCGATATCAACAACACTACCTTTCTATCCACAGATGTTGACATGGCGACAACAGAAAGAGATGTATCTAGTGTAGCTGCTATAGGAAGAAAGTTTTTTCGAGCAAAACGGATTTGAACGACTCTCGACTAGTGTCATGTGATAATAACGGCGCTTCCAGAAAAACCAGAATAGACTTCCTGGAAGGCACTAAAATATTCAGTGCCTCTAGGATACATTCTTAGAACTTGAATCATCACTATTGATTAATAATAATTGTCACCTTTTATTATTAACTGAACATTGGCAGTCTTCCGATCAGTTAAAAGAATTAAAGCTGCAACATTTCAGTCTATGCACTCATTACTGCGATTTGAAACAAAAACGATGTGGCGTTGCAATAAATAAATTGGACATTTGTATGAATTTTCTGTTTGCGATGTGACGTAATTTTGTTGTGAGGGTGTTCTGGAGAGCTGTAGTATTAGATTTAATGTGTTAAAAATAGTTTTAATTGTAATATACCGATTTTTGACTTTATTTAATAATCTAACAGCTACTATTGGAAAAAATTTTTGCTCTTTGATTGTTGGCGGAGACTTTAATATACATTTTGCAACATGGCGCCGAGTGAAGTTGGCGATCTAGAATCGGGGAGCGAAAGTTTAGATAACGCCAAAACCCATAAAAGAGATGTGTTTAAATGTTGTGGAAAAAAAGCTACTGCAGATGTGTATAAGGTGTGTCTATCATTTTTCCACCTTAGTTGTGCAAACAGACTAAATAAAATGAAAAAACCGAAGGGAGCAATATGATTTTATGTCTGGAATGTGAAGAATCTACACCAAGCACAAATTACATTGCCGATCTAAGGCACCATATTCATTATTTGAAAAATGAGGTAATTCTAAAAAATCATATTATAAAGGAATTAGAAGAAAAAACTGGTCTAATGCACAAAAACAATAGGATTCTTAAAGAAATTAATGGTCTCTTAGTAGAAAAAATGCAGATGAAATTTAATGATTTGAACGTAAACAATCATGTGAAAAAACAGGGCCAACAGACCTACCAACACTATCAACCTTGGAGTCCGACGACCCTAGCGTTGAAGTTAGGCAACACTGCACTTCAGAACAACAATGAATCTGGTCGAAACTACTTGGAGACTTTTCCAATCGAAACAAATCTACATTTAAATTCAAAAAATATTTATTGAGACAAAAAAGAACACAAAAGGACAGGATACATTTTAAATGATTTCAACTTAGCCCTATTATCTGATAAAGTAAATGTACAAATAACATACAATTATCTTAAAGAATTAAAAGAGAATACAAACAATTAAAATAGAATACAAACAAAAAACAATACAAATAATAAACCAGATTACAAAAGCAAAACTAAATACAAATAATAAAATTCAATTAGACTAAAATCACAATTATGTTATCATATCATTAAAAGGTATTATTCAACCTAATATGTAATCAGGTTGACATGCAAATTAAAGGTATTTATCAGTAACTGCTGTTTGAGTTTAGTCTTGCCCCAGGAGCAACAAACTGTTGTCAACCACTGGAGCCAGAAACGAAAAGGAAGACTCAAATGCTGAGGTCCTGTGAGCAGGAGTATGCAGATGATCAGCTATTCCCCTCAACTCCCTCAAATGAACTTCGGTGCGACAAGGTAATTTTGTCCTTAAATAAGGAGGAATACCAGTATTTAAAATATTAGCCACAAAGCAAGCAAAATGAATGAAAGGCAATTCATTAAGCTTAAGCATGCCAAGTTCACGGATGTAGGGAGTAAGTTGAGAAAATCGGGGTACAGGAGTTATAAAACGAATAGCACGATTCATCATTTTCTGCAGCAGATGGCGAGCCGCACCATTGATACATGGACCATACACAATGTCACAGTAATTAAAATGGGACATCACTAATGAAGCAACTAGCATTTTTTTAGTTTCAATATCAAGAATAATAAGTTCCAGATTTTTTGCGGACTGTACAGTAAAAATTGGAACTCCACAAACATGGATAGGAAGACTACTGCAAAGATGTAACATTTTTGGAGTATCAACAAGGACATGCAATGATTTTCAAATGACATTTTAACCGATTTGAATGCTGACAATCAAAATAACCAAACAAATAAGGAATTGGGTTTGCGAAAATAATACAAGTGCATCCTCCAGTGCTAACAAAGATGATTCTGAAGTCAGAAACTGGAGACATCCAATTTAGATAGGAGACAATCTCCGGATCTTTTTGTATATCCTAGATGTAATTTTAAAAAAAGGCTTGGAAGAACACAGCCAGATTCAAATAACAATTTCACTGGAGATCATAAAGTGCGGCTGTTTATTTACAGAATTAAGGGAGATTGTAGTGAAAATGATGTTCTTGAATACATCAAAAGAAAGGCAGGTTTTGAGGATCTACAGATTATTGTTAAGGAATTACCTTCTGACCAAAATAAACTTTGATTTGATTTGATTTTTATTGGTAAAGTTTACATAAATATGTTTTTACAAGTCATGCAGAAATCTACCTATATCTATATTTAATTCCTGCAGAAATACAATTATTACTTTAACTATTAATACTGTTATATAACACCTATAAATAATAAAATTCAAGAGAGCATAAGTAGGTGTTTTAAATATTAAAATTATTATTATTATTATTATTATAGAGTTTAGCAATAGGCGGAAAAACCTATAAACTGCCGTTTGTCCACTTGCGGATTTTTTATTTTTTATTGTCTTTTACTTAACTTGGAATGACATTTATAATGCTAATTGGTCTGTAATTTCTCATGTTAAATTTGTCACCTCACTTATAAATATAATAAACTTGGCAAAATGCCACACTTCATTCATTGAATATAATTTGCAAAGGTCTGGCAAGAATAACGGCACAGTTTTTAATAGAATGGGGTATGATCTGGTGCTGGCCCTTTATGAATATTTAAACTATTCAATTCCAGGTCTATATGAGATGGAAATGGAGTAACTATTGACATTTATATCGTTCAGAGAAATTGACTGTGTACACTCAGGATTATCTAGGGAATAAACAGAGCTAAAATAGCCAGCAAAAGGCTACCTTGGGACTCATTTCAACTTCATTACCATCTAGAGACAGAACATTGAGAAAGTCGCCTGATTCACTTTTAGAGTTAATAAAATTCCAGAAATTTCAAAAATCATTCTGAAGAGAAAATTCAACATTTTGGATATAGTTTTTATAACATTTCCTGGTAAGGTCAGAGCGCTGTAAGCGGAGGTTGGAACATAATTGGTAATTTAGGGTAGTTGGTAGGGATTTCTAGTTTTTGTGAGCGATCTTTTTTTGAATGGTTAGGGCAATAAGATCACGTGAAAATTCCTGCTGGAGATTTTTTTAATTGGAACAAAAATATTCAGAGTATTGTATAAAATATCATAAAAAGTGCTTAAAGTGTTTTTAAATCCATGTAAAAAATATGCTATACCAAGAGAAAAAACATAGTGTGCTGATTTATAATCAAAATAGAATTCATTAGCTTATTTACTAGGAGTAAACAATTTGTTTCCAGTTACAATATTAAAACATAGAGGTGGATGATGCATATCAATTCGAAGTAGAGGGTCACAGCTGTAAACACTGTATTTCTTATGACTAAGTGTTAAATCTAGAGTAACATTATTATTATTATAAATATAATTAAGCTGAAAAAGATTATGTCAGGCACAACAATCCGAAACTGCTATTATTGAGTATAACGTTTGGGGAAGAACATAAACATTTTCACGCTGGAAGGCCCCTGAACTCAGTTGTTCATCTTGCCATATTGCAGTTGGAAGGTTAAAGTTACCAGCCATGCACAGCTCCATATCAGGGGAGGAATCACACACAGTCTATAGTGTCAATTACTAGGAAGTAGTTCTCATATGGAGAATTTGAAGGCAGGGATATACAACCTAGAATGCATTGATGATTAAGTCTAGAAGAAATGGGCTTCCGAATTGCAATTAGGACACCACCCATTTCTTTGCATTGGTCTCACATGATCGATCCCTTCGAAATATGATGTAATCTACCATGCCCAATTCAAAACACGTAAACAATCGAAAAAAAAATTCACGAATGTATTTAATGGAGAATAAAAGAAAGTGAATGAAAATGGACTATAAAATCGATTTACGCCACAAATAATATTATGAACTGGTGCTGGGTATCACGACAATGACGCCTGCCAAAAATCACAAATTTAACGGCGGTATTACACGTAAAATCGTCCTAAAACGCGGAAGGAAAAAATATCACAACCTTACAAGTTTTATATACTGTGATTTATTGTCAATGTGATGATCAAGTATTGGGTTGTTACATCCAATATGAAGAACAGTACACTTATGCACATTCATCTCTCCAATTCAGCCAGGTCCTCAAGCATATTTCCATGTTCGATGGGAGGGTCACAGAATATTTTTGTCAATGTCATCTGCATACAAACTAGTCCTGCAAAACATGTTTTGGGTTAGATCTGCCATGTATATTATAAACAACAGGGGACCAAGCACAGACCCCTGAGGAACACCTCTGAGTGCCACGCGTCTTTCTGATAGTGCGCCACTGATTCTAACCTGGTAAGTTCGATTGGTTAAGTACTCTTTGATCCATCTGAGCAGATGTCCTCTGATACCAAAATGCTCCAATTGGTATACAAGCTTGCCAAAGGGAATGGTGTCAAACGCCTTCTCGAAGTCGAGGTATACTACATCTGTTGGATAAAGTTCATCAGATGATCGTGTCCAAAGTTCCAGGCTTGACAGTAAGTTGGAAGTCACTGATCGACCCCACATGAAGCAATGTTGATTAGAGAGATATTCTTCATGGTGAGCTTGTAGGAATTCTGTAATTTGTAATGTGATAATCTTTTCCATGCATTTACAGGGAATCGAAGTTAAGCTAATGGGCCTGTAATTCTTGGCAAGATATTTGTGTCCCCTTTTGTAGATTGGAATCACTATTGCACTCCTCCAGGTATTGAGCATGTGATCTGTAGAAAATGACTCGGTTATTACGTTCGCCAATATAGGGCTGAGGGCACTACTACAGTTTTTTAACATCACAGGAGATACATTGTCGATTTCTGGACTAGCAGATGGTTTGAGATCCTGTAGTACCCTTTTGAGCTTTTCTGGAGTCAACAATTCAGTGTCAAGTGAGTTAATAGAGCGATTAAAAGCTGGAAATAGTGGCATGGTAGTTGTGTTTTCTGGTATAAATACACAATTAAACTGCTCAGAAACTAACTCTGCAATTTTAAACGCGGCAGACTCAAGGTGACTGTTGGAGTCAGAGTTTTGAAACTTTGAGTCAAGCGAGTTACAAATATATTGATAAAATCTGTTTGGACCTTGTTCAAGATCGCTCATTTCGAATGTTCTATGTGCTTTCCTTGAGGTTCTGGTAATATTATTTTAAAGTAGGTTATAAGATTAGAAGTCAAAGTCGGCTCTTGTCTGCCTAAATCTGTGCCATAACTTTCTCTTCTGATTAGTAATTCCAATGTGAGCTTTAGTAATCCATGGCTTGCTGAATGATTTATTTGAGCACTGTATTGGAACAAATGTGTCTGAAATGTAGGCTAGAAGGTCATTGAAGTTGCCAAAGTGTGTATAGTTAATGTCCGGTTCCTATTCGGACAAATACTGGTTAATAGCGTCATAGTTAGCCTTCCAGTAATTTTTAAGGTTATGATCTGCGGAGTTAAGGTTAACTGGGCTGTAGCCAGAATCACAATATGATCACTTTTTCCAACCGGGGCTGCAGATTCAACACTTGTTATAAGATTTTCATCTGAAACTAGGCATAGGTCCATAAGTGAGAGATGAGCACCAATACGAAATCCAGTAGGAAAGTCGACCACCTGATGCATCGTCGATTCTTGATATGCGAGAAGAAATTCTTCAGCAGATGAATTATGTTTTGTTACTTGGCGAAGGGCCGAATCAACCTCTGGAAAATTGAAATTCCCAAACAGTATAGTGGTATCCTTCGCAGTGTTTGCCTCGTTGATTAGCTCCAAGATTTTTGCATCATCATTCTGACCACAACTATGTTCTGTAAGTGTTACGAACTACCACATAATTGTTTTTACCGAATCCTGGCTAACCAAGGACATTAAAAGCAGTGAAATATTCCCACCGAACTCTCAGGTCTATCGCCAAGACAGAGACTACGACGGAACCAATCGTACCAGAGGAGGAGGTGTTTTAATTGCCGCAGCACACGTAACTTGAAATCCGTAATACTACAAACCGCTACAACGCGTTATCATGAGGAATTATGGGTTAAGATTAAAGACAAAGGGAATAATATAATTCTGGGTGCAATTTATTTCTGTCCAGGTTCTCCGCCTGAAGTTTATGTGTCACTTGTTGAATCTATCGAAGTGATCATGAATGACCATCCTAAAATAAGATTACATATCGCTGGGAATTTTAACCTTCCAACAATTGAATGGGAATTGGATAATGGTGTACTAGTTACATCGGACTATCGAGGTGATGCTGCCGAAGTTCTTCTTGACCATATTTTCTACTTAGAGCTCAAGCAAATTAATACTATCAAAAATCACCTTGGCAAAACACTTGACCTGATCCTTGCAGATGACGTCAATGGATTTAACGAACTGTCAGTCACCAGAACTGCTGAGCTATGTAAATTGGACGAATTTCATGCAGCTTTACAAGTCCAGTTCCGTGGCGACTGTCCAGCACTATTATCTGTAAAAACAAATTTAAAAGTTCATATTTTTCACAAAGCTAACTACGAAAGAATTAATGAGTTTATGGGACAACAGAATTGGAATTTCCTGGACACTGAAATGGAAATTGACAGGTTGGTTGATAAACTTTATGATATTCTGTATGCTGCTATCGACAGGTTTGTTCCAACCAAGTATATCACTGATAGTAAATTCCCTAGATGGTATAGTCCAGAACTAAAAAGGCTGATAAACAGGAAGAACAGGTTTCACAAAACTTTCAAAAGAACTGGTGATGAAAGAGATTATGAACGATACTCTATCATACGTCGTGAAAGTAAGTACCAAATTGGTTTATGTTACTTACTATATGTGTCTAACACGGAACATATGATACCGAGCAATGTGAAGTACTTTTGGCCATATTTAAACATATATGGAATCCCTGTTAACATGAAGTATCAGGGAGAGGAATTGCGTTCGCCAGAGGATATAGCATGTGCTTTTGCAAGGCATGTCCCGTCATGTTACTCTGACCATGATGATGTTAACATTTTACCAATGGATCATATCTATCCTGTGGTACATCTGTTTCGATACATGTTCACGACCGGCAAAGTCGCAACTAAGTTGGAAAGTCTTGACTGTAGTAAGAGTGCTGGACCAGACGGTTTGTCTCCGTTGTTCCTAAGTCCTGTGTCATTTCTCTTTCCATGCCTCTCTGCAGCATATTTCAGAGATCGTTCTCAACTGGAGTATTTCCAACTAAATGGAAACAATCAACCATTTTTCCAATATACAAATCTGGCGATCGAAACCTCATTGAGAACTTTAGAGGGATTTCTCTGCTCTGTATCTTGGGAAAGATATTTGAATCCATGGTAACGGAGATCTATTCTATACCTTCAAACGGCATATCGCCAATTAACAGGAAGGTAATCAAGTAGATACCATTTATACAGACCTTTCAAAAGCGTTTGACAGTGTGTGTCACAAACTTTTATTGTTTAAGCTTGAAGGCTTGGGAGTGTGTGGACCCTACCTGGCGTGGATCGCTTCCTATCTTTCTTCTCGAAAACAGACAGTTAAATCGTTTTGTGCTGTTTCTAGTGAAATTGATGTTACTACGGGAGTTCCCCAAGGACCTCATCTGGGCCCAATTTTGTTTTTATTGTTTGTAAACGACATTGCTTGTAATTTTGTGTTTTGTAAATGTCTGTTGTATGCCGACCATTTGAAATTATTTGCAAGAGTTAAACCTATCGGTGACCCTGAAATGATACAAAATGATCTCAATAGAGTAGATAACACAGGTCTGCAACAAAAAAGCTGTTTGGTTACTTTCAACTGATTTCCACGTATTTTGTTGTGCTAAACACGAAAAAAATATTGAAAAAAATCCTAGACGTCAGGATATTTAGCAAAATGCACAGTTTCTATGGTAATGAGAGCATTTTTATTTTTGTTAATATTTTTACTCATTAACGTACGAGTCTTTGCCAGACCCGTTTGCATTGCATTTTTATTTTTGTATTATTTAATTTAGCGAGTGGTTACGCCACTGACCGGTTCGCAGCACCCGCTCGGATACCCGAGCACGTGGCTTCATTAACCGTTTCTATTATTCTAGTATAAAGCCGGCACTAGCACGTGTTAGTTCGTCGCTCGTAATTGTTTTTCCGTTATTTCTTAAATAAAGTACTATGTCTGTACGGAAGTGTGTGAATTCGCCTGACAGTTTCTGTTATATTTGTGGTGAATATACAGTTTTAAAGCAACAACTGAATATCACAGATTTTGTTAAAAAGGTTTATTTTGCATATTTCGGCTTAAAACTTGGGGATCAAGATAAAGTTTGGGCACCTCATAAAGTCTGTAAACGTTGTGTTGAAGACCATCGAAACTGTTTCAAGCGTAAGAAAAAATCTATCCGTTTTGGGATTCCTATGGTATGGCGCGAGCAAAAGAACCATAGTGACGATTGTTATTTTTGTTCAATCGATGTGAAAGGGTATAATTCAAAATGGAAACGTTCCATTTTTTACCCCAACCTTCAGTCTGCGATTCGTCCTATTGCTCATGGCGGAGAAATCCCAGTACCCAAAGCCCCTGCTACATTGCAAGAGATTCCAATGTCTGACGAGGAGATACCTGAACAAGATGAGGAGTCAAGTTCTGACTTTGAAGATGATTCAAGTCCAAAATTGTTTTCCCAGGGAGAGATGAATGATTTGGTGAGAGACTTGAATCTTCCCAAAGATGCTGCCGAGTTACAAGACTTAAAAGCAGAAATTTATTGTTGCCAGGAGTGTCTTTTTCGTGGTTCCGATATCGCGAAAAGGAATTCGTTCCTTATTTTGCCCAAGAGAGGGAGTTGGTTTATTGTACCAATGTTGAAGGTTTGATGGAAAAATTTAAAATTCAATATGATTCTTCACAATGGCGTCTTTTTATAGATTCTTCAAAAAGAAGTCTTAAAGCCGTTTTGCTTCATAACGGCGGTTATTATGCCTCCATTCCTGTAGGTCATTCTGTACACCTTAAGGAAACCTATGAGAACTTGGAATTGGTTCTTCGGAAACTAAAATACGAAGACTACGGTTGGCAAGTGTGTGGGGATTTTAAAGTATTGTGCATGTTACTTGGACAACAAGGTGGTTTTACTAAATACCCTTGTTTTCTATGTTTATGGGACAGTCGAGACAGACAAAATCACTGGACTAAGAAGAGTTGGCCGCCAAGGGAGCTCAAAGTTGGTGAAAAGAATGTTCTTCGAGAAACATTGGTACCACGCCATAAAGTTCTTTTACCACCTCTTCACATAAAGTTGGGATTAATGAAACAATTCGTAAAATCACTTCCACGAGATGGAGATTGTTTGAAATACTTGGTCGCCAAGTTTCCAGGCCTCTCGGAGGCAAATATAAAGGAAGGTGTATTTGTCGGACCAGACATTAGAAGGCTTATGACTGATCAACAGTTTATCAATTCTATGACGGATCCTCAAAAAGAAGGGTGGATTGCATTTAAGGAAGTTATTGAGAAATTTCTAGGAAATAATAAAGATCCAAACTACAAGCAAATCGTCGACAGAATGCTAGAAGCATTTAAATCATTAGGTTGCTTGATGAGCCTTAAGGTGCATTTTCTCCAGTTCCATCTTGACTACTTTCCGGAAAATTTGGGGGCTGTAAGTGAGAAGCAAGGTGAACGATTCCATCAGGATATCAAAGAGATGGAAAAAAGATACCAGGGAAGATGGAACGTTTCAATGATGGCAGACTACTGTTGGATGCTTCAGAGAGACATTCCAGACGCTACCCATAAGCGTAAATGTACCAAGAGAAGCCTCACTGGAAAAAAGAATAGATTTTAGTGAGTTCTAGTAGGTTTATTTCACTTAAAAAATATGTTTAGTAAATGATTTTGTAATAAAAAAGTTATTTTTTAAGTCTATTGCTGTTTATTTTTTTAGAGGTCTCATTTTTACATAGCGACCCTAGTTGTTAGAAAACGTGACGTCTCATGACAAAACGGAAATCATTTTCGGATTCAGCACACCCAAAAACATAAAGAAAACATAAAGTAACAAAAACAGCTCTCAATTTCTTTCTTTTTGCAGACCTGTGTAATTGGTGTGAACGTAATTACTTGAAGCTTTATATTAATAAATGTAAAATCATGAGATTCTACAAAATACAAACGCCTGTGATATTTTCTTACACTATGTGTGATAATGCTCTGCAATTTGCAATAACGTTTAACGACCTAGGTGTAATTTTTGATCGTGAACTGAGTTTTAACCAACATATTGATAGGATAGTTGTTAGACGTTTTAGAATGTTAGGCTTTTTAAAAAGAAATTGTAGATATGATGCTATGATCAAAGCTCTAAAAATACTGTATAATTCATTGGTTAGAAGTATATTGGAATATGCATCTATTGTTTGGTTACCGATTTATCAAACCTACATAAATCGTTTAGAAAGGGTACAGTCCAAATTTGTAAAGTTTATTCTGTGTAAGCAACATATACCATACACCGACATATCACACGAGATTTGCCTATTATTAGTTGGATACTAATTAGTGGGCACATTGACTGTGAAGAACTCCTAAAAGCAATACATTTGCACCAAATATTTTCATTTACTTCTTCAATATACAGGACTAATTATGGACAAAAGGCTGTTGTCGACAGAATGTGTAATATATATATAACGAAAACTTTACAGATATTGACATTTTTAATATATCGATAAATCAAATAAAACACATTGTATTTTAAATTGTTTAGTTTGTAGAATTGTAGTTTGTTTGTGTACTATTTTTATTTTATTTTGTAACGTACAGTTGATAAATAAATAAAAAATAACTAAAGGCACCCTAGCAACAGACATACAACTCTGACCTTTACTCTTACACATAACTAAATCAACCTCGTTCAATTCTTGAACTGTTGTCATTTGTTTACAGATAGTTGTCTGGCGCTGTATATTATTTTTAATGTAAATGACCACTCCACCACCTCTTTGTATTAGACCCTTTTTGTTAATAGAGGATCGATCCTTTCTGAACAAGCTGTAATTTGAAATGCTGATTAGAGAGTCTGGTATACTTATTGAAAGCCAAGTCTTTGATATAAAAATTATATCTGGTTTCTTGTTTTGGACTTCGATAATAAATTCGTCAAACTTGGAAATAATTGAACATATTTTGGTATAGAAGAGGAGTACGTTATAGAATTTATCTTTTATGTTGTCGAAATTATTTCTTAGCCCTTCGGAGCCCCTAAGTTTTTGGTATGCCATCCACATATTTTATTATTAAATTTTCTTCACCTGCTCTTCCTTCGATTTCGGCTAACAGTTCCTTAAGGTACATGCGTTGCAAATTGGTCTGGTCATATTTAACATACTTGCCACTCTCTTTAAGCAGTTTGTTTTTATTCCGAAGCACTTTAAGTGCCTCTTCCTTCGAAGGGAACACAATTTTAATGGGTCTTCTTTTTTGTTGATCTTATTTACCTACCCTATAGAATTTTAGATGATCTAGAATAGCATCCTTGTTCACATAATCAAGTATTTCTCGAATGATTTTTGTATCATGTGATTTTCGCCCTTCTATGTCATCACAATCAGCCTCCTTAGCACCAAATTAATGCATTTGATTTTTTCAGCTCCCTTTCCTGCATCTCCAGAAGAGTGGGCCCAACACTGCCAGTTGACTGGTTTTTATTTAAAGAAATAATGTTTTGATCTCCAATCTTGCCGTTGATTTCTTGAATGTCACGTTTTATTGCTTTGGTCTCTTTGTTTAAGTTTGAAACCACATCAGCTTAACTTTTATTCAAAGGGCTCGATCTTTTTAGACTTTCTATATCTTGTCTCATTTCAACAATCTCAGTTTTAATATTAACAATATTTGGAATTTCTAAAGAGATTGTGGGATTTTGGCCTTATATAATAGTAAAAGCTTTACTGCTTCTCTGCAGGAGCGGTAAAGTACAAACACAGATCGGCTGGTCAGCAGCAAAGCTCGGATTCCAGTTGCTGGCAGTGACAAAATAAAATCTATGGGAATTTTCCTTGACTTTACAAAAGCATTTGATACTATTAACCATCAAATATTACTTAATAGACTTGAGCATTATAGAATAAGAGGGTTGGCATTTAGCTGGATTAAATCTTACTTTTCAAACAGAACCCAGGCTGTCAAGCTAAGTTCTAACAATGGTGTAACAATCTTTAATTGGGTTAATGTTGCAACGGGTGTACCACAGGGCAGCGTGTTAAGACCTATTATTTTTTTAATCTTTATAAATGACTTGCCCCTTTTTGTAAATAACAGTTATGTAACCCTATTCGCGGATGATACTTCCACAATAGTTGGTACAAGTAATTATGATTTACTCTATCTTAGAGCTAATCGATGCATGCATGATGTTTCCCTGTGGTGCGAGAGGAATGGCCTGTGTCTAAATGGTACCAAGACTAACACTGATTTTTACGCCTATTAGGGTAAATTTAGGTAAATCTCTGCTGATTAGTGATAAACTTACTAACATCAAGCAAGTAGAGGCAGTACATTTTTTGGGCATTATTATTGACCAACACCTTTCTTGGAATAGCCACGTGGAGTAGGCTTTCTTCAAATAACTTTGCAATACTTCAGTTAAGGGACTTTGCTGATTCAAACACCATTAAAATGTTCTATTATGCTGCAGTCCAGTCGATCATATCATATGGTCTACTGTTGTGGGGCAAGTCTAGCAGCATTTCAATGGTTCTGATTAGCCAAAAGCGGATAGTTAGGTATATGTTTATATTGGCCTTCAGAGCGTCTTGTCGGGAGATTTTTAGGTCTCAAAAAATATTAACAGTCATTAATCTATATATATATATATATATATATATATATATATATATATATAATATATGTGTATCGAAATGTCAAAATATGACAATAAATACAAAGAAGTAGAATTTTCACCAAAATCTACCGCGAAAAAACCAAGTCAAAGCCAAAAACAAGTCAAAGGCTATGTGGCAGGTGATCAAAAACGACCTAATACTTCTGGTGGCAGTGCAGGCTATGAGTTTTTAGAGTGTAATGTTCCCTTTTGTGATAATACTTTTTTTATGTTCCCTGTTTGGGTCTGATGTTTTGTTACTTATAGGAAGGTTGAAAAACTCGAATTCTAGTGGTTTTGATGGTGTTTCCAACAGCCTGTTTAAGAAATATCGAATGCATCTCTGTGAAGTATTAAGCTTTTTAATAAATTGTCTGTTGAGGAGGGAGTGTTTCCCACCAAACTAAAACTGGCAACAGTAATCCCTATTTATAAGAAAGGTGATCGAAACGATTTTGCAAACTACTGTGCAATAAGTCTGCTCTCGAGTTTATCCAAGGTCTTTGACATGAACCTAAAGGATCAGATTATGTCATTTTTCTCAAAATATAATATTTTGTCTGCTGCACAGCATAGTTTTATCTTGTCGAAAAGCACAGAAACGACACTGAGTTCCTTCGAAAACAAAATTTCGTGCCCTTGAAAACAGATTATTTGTCATGGGAATTTTAATAGATTTCACTAGGGCTTTCGACATGGTGGATCATTAATTGTTTGTAGCCAAGTTATACAGGTATGGCGTTCATGACAAGCCGATGCAGTTATTGAGATCATACCTAGTGGGTGGCTATCAGTATGTAATTGTTAATGAAACAAGAAGTAAAACCAATTCGATAACACAGGGGGTACCACAGAGATCTATATTGGGTCCTTTGGTTAATATTGTATTTGCCAACGATCGTATTTTCTTTTTAAATAAAATTTCATCAGACATTCACTGTGAGTGTTATGCTGGTGATACTGTTCGTTAAGCCCGACCTACCATCGTTGTTACTGTCTGCCGAGGATATGTATGGCAAATTGTTGCTGTGGTCACAAAGAACCAATTTATTCACAACAATTCTTACTGGAAGAAGAGTTTTATTCGCTTCATGACTTATGTAGGTTAGTTAATATAATTTGTGGTAGGTTTTAAGATTTCTCTTTTTGCAGATGACACCACAATTTTATGGATTCAAAGGGATGGTGATGACTTGCATCACAAAGTAACTGCAAAGGTTAAGCAGTGGTGTGATGCAAACTGCTTCTCTCCTAATATCGGCAAGACAAGTATTCTAGTAGAAGTAAATGCGCAATACCTAACTGCGTTTAGACAGTTGTATGCTCGAAAATAGAACAGTAGCAAGGTTTCTAGATATTTATATAGATAGGGATTGACGTTTTCCGACCATATTCTGAATTTAAATTAGAAACTCTCATCAGCATGTTGTGCTGTAAGAATCGTATCAAATAATTTGGGCATACCATAGCAAGGTTAGTATACTTTGCCCTAGTGGAATCTAACCTAAGATATGGCATATGTTTCTGAGGTTTCAGTGCTCATCAGCCTATCCACTCCATTTTTATTTTACAGGAAAGAGCTCTTAGACATTTGTGTAGGGCAAAACCTAGAGAACACTGTAGACTATTTTTCATTAGAGAAAAAGTGCCCACTTTATTTTGTGTATTCATTCAACGTAGTCATAATACAAGCAATGAAGGTAATCTAAGATTACGAATACCAGAAAGCATTTTAACCAAAAAATCTATAATATATGAAAGTTTAAAGATTTACAACCACTTGCCAAGAACGTTCCGCATTGAAAATAATATAAAAAGGTTTAGAAAGAGTATAAAGATGTTATTGCAGTGCAAAGCAAATTAAAGTTTGAATGAATTTTATAATGGCGACTTTAGTAGTTAATTTAAATTAGCTCTTTGTTAAAGTTATTTATTCTGTTTTTTTTTTATTTGTTGTGCGGTTTTTTAATAAATTGTCTTTTTTATTACGTCATTTACTGACCAAGACTATATACACTATAAAAAATGTTAATTTATGTATTTACTTATTATTTATCCTTTGATCTTTCTGGTTTGTTTGTTATTTGAATATAATGTATTTTTATGGCTTTTTATTTTATATTACTTATACTTTTTGTTTCAATTGATCTTCAGAGAGCGAAGTTATTAATTTGTCATCAATATAGCATGACACAAAGTCGCAGTAGTCATTAAAAATTATATTAAGACATCTTGACATACTTGCAAGTTCAGTTTGGAGCGCAAAATGGCATTACCAAAAATTCATAAACCTGGTTGTCAGTCATAAATGGAGTGTATTTTGTTGACTCTTCTGACAGCCCCACTTGCCAAAAACTACTGGTCAAGTCAGGTGTACTAAAGTAAAGACTTTTGTGCCCTTGTAATATTCTGCTGGCAATGGGCGTTCATAATCCGTGTCTATTTTCTTGTTTAAGCCCTGAGCATCAAGACAAATTCTGACTGTCCTGTCTTTCTTAATAATCGGTACTATAGACCTCCTAATACCCCATTCTATAATTTCTTTGATTCTATTTTTAACCTTTTCTTTGTGGCACAGAGGAACTGGGTACGATTGTGGCTTAAATGGTTCGTCATCAATCAGGCAAATTTGGTTTATATTCAAACTCAAATCATTTATTGCAATTTTGGTTATAAATATAAAATTGGGTCGTCAAATTTAAAATATGGAATTTACAAAAATTAAAAAAGTATAAAAATATATACAAATTCTATTACTATTAATTAGTTACAGGACAGTCAGAGTTTAACATTAACACAGAGAACACTTACACTAATAAAAGACAGTAAGAAAGTAAGTAGTAACACAAGGCAAAAAAAAAATTTAAAATTACTACAAGACTGTCGTGATTTAAAATAACCACAAGACTGTCATGCTTACTAACAATACCTATAACTATAGCCAAGATCGTTACATCCAACATTTCGGTGCGAAAAGTATTCCTGTATAGAATAAAATGGATGAGAATTAAAAAAGTGTTTTATTTCTTTCCTAAATTTATTAAGACCTAAAATCCTTTTGCTTGAGAGAGAGGCAGTGCATTAAATACCTTCACTCCCATGTAATAATAATAAATCATATAGTGCTGTAGAGTGACGTGGTACAGTCAAATATTCTCAGTTCCTGGTCTTTATCACACTTGCTTGCATAGAGCTATTAGATTTAAATTCTTAAATACAAAGCAGCCCACTCTGAATAAATATAATAAATAGATTGTCATAATATGCAAATCACAAAAAATGGAAGCACAAGGCTCAAGATAATCTGCATTACAAATTGACCTCACTATTCTCTTCTGCATAACAAAAACACGTGACATAGTTTGGGCATGAGAGCCCCAAAAAAATAATACCATATGATAATTGAGTGGTCTTTCCCGATTTATCTAATAAAATAGTTTAAAATTCGTAAATAAGGTTTTTGATTTTCGTTAGTAATTCTGGAATTGGGCTATCGCCTTGAGTTTTTGTTTCAATTCCATTATGAATAGCCAATATTGAGTTGGTTTTTGTTTCCGTGACTTTTAGAAAAGGTATTTTTTTACCATCTACTTGTAATATTACCTGACCAAAATCAATCTTTCATTGGACTTGTTATAACCAGTCAATTCCATAGATTACATCATGAATAAGGTTCTCCATCATTAGTGCTACCAACGTCAAATTCTAGTTTATTCATGGTCATTGTAATATATAATTGAAAACAAATACTTTGGCTTTTTTTCCTGTTGCACCGATAATTTTAACACCTTTCACAAGTAATTTTAAAAATGTAAAATGTTTTTATTTTTTTCCACAATTTTTCGTAAAATTGTTTTGATATACATGTTATTTGGCATCCGGAGTCTATTAACACTAAACGTGGGACTTTTTCAATAGTAGTTTTTATCAAAGGCGACTTATTTTCTATTTCATGATTTTCTTCTTCAGAATCTATAAATAAGGTGTCGTAGTTGAATATTTTGAATCCTTGTTTTTCCTCTGTGTATTTCTGAACTTAAGCTGCACGATTTCCTTCCATTTGTAGTACTAAGTGGTTTGGCTTTTCAATATAATCTTTTGAGATTTTAGTTGTGATTGTTGCTGTTGCTCCTTTGTTATTGTGAAGTGTACTATCGGAGCTATGATAATAACACACTTCTTTTAGTTTTTCGATATCTCATTATTACTGCCTTGTATTATCTCTATCTCATTTCCGTCTTTGGGCTTTCTGTAGTATTTTTGTTTTCTTCTTGTATTCGTCTGCCTACCATTCTGTGCATACTGAACTCTTATTTCTTGTGAAAAGTGTCTCCATTCTTATTCTCTTATTGAGGATTGCTGTTATCTTCCTCATCACTATACTCATTGTATAACATTTACATTAAAAGGTACCTTGATATATAATCATTTCTTCGTCTAGAGGGAGTTTCATTTTCTCTCTGATATCTATTTGAATATTTCGGTTTTGATTTTGGCTATATCTTCTATTTAATGGTTCTTGGTGTTGTGAGGTGTCCCCTTTGTTGTCTTGTTGATTGTTATAACAACGAAAGTTTGGGGTTTTATATGTTTGTGAAGGGTGATATGGATATTCTTTGTTGTTTTTATTATTATAAGTCCGATATTGGTTTGTCAAGCCTTGATGATTGGGAGGTAGACTTGTATAATTATAAGGTACAAACATTGTTCTAACTGGTCTTTATATCTATACCCTAATTTCGGAGTTGTACTTCTACTTTGCCTTTCTTGTTTTTCAAGATCGTCAAATTTTTCTAACGTTTCATAAATATTTTCTGCAACTCTTGGATTTAGGATGGTAAGTATTCTAGCTAGACAAAATCTATTTCTTTAACTTTTTTCAACATTTCAACAAAATAGTTCATCCCATACTTTTGCTGGTCCCCTGAGACTTCTTTTAGCCCAGTTCAAACAATTGTATGTTGCAATTTGTTGTCTTTTCATCCGAGCTTCTAATCTTTTTAAAAACTCTTTTGGGATTCATGCTGCTAGTACCATTGTAAGCTGAAATATGTTTTATATCTATAACAAGTCTGTATATGATAGTGTTGCTACAATGATTCATGTGTTCAGTGTTATTTGTATGTGTATAATTTAGTGTTGGAAATTTTGAATATTCATGTTCCTTTTGGTGTGCGGAAAGTTGCTCTGACGCCACACTGCATCTAGGCTTTCCCTACAATTTTGTCTATTTTTGCTATGTTCATTCTTCTCATTGTAATCAGGTCGTTTCCGGGCTGTTTCTTCTCCTTCACTATCTTCTGACTTCTGGCATTCTATTAAGTGGGTTGTTATCATAACCTGATAATTGTATAATTGCCTTTAATATTCAAAATCTCTATCAACTGTCTTACTTTATTTAATTCTTCCTGGGGTTGTGCTCCAAATCCCATAAAATCTGAGGTATGTTGGAGATGAGCCTATTCTTATCAATTATTTCTGTCTGAGGCTCTTTCTTCGCCCGGCTCTTTTATTGTTTGTTTCGCTGTTCAACCTTGCATCTCCACAATCTGCTTCTTATTCTTCAGCATCACTTATTTCGTAAATTAAAAAAAAAAAACTAAAAAGCAAATTTGTGTATTTGTTTGGTAATTTAATGATGATGTCAATTAAAATTTATGTGTTGCAAGTAAACTACTACTTAAAAGTTGAACATCATTGTTGAACAATCAAACGTAGTTTACAGCATTCCCTGCCTAAACTGCCCCAAAAATATATAGGCATGACCACACAATACCTATCAAATAAACTAAATAGGCATAAATATACAAAAAATGCTTCCACAGCACTACATAAACACGAAAGAGATATAGAACATGAATTTGATTTTTCGGGTACAACGGTCTTATGAAAAGAACATTACCATAAACTGACATTCAAAGAAATGGTCGAGATAAAAAAAGAAAAAAATACAGTAAACGATCGGAAAGAAATTGACAATCTCAGCCAAATATATCACAGTCTAATTTAATTCAATTGTTATAAACTATTTCCATCAATCATAAATACATGTATACTGTCAGACTCACACAAATACTTTTAAAACAATCCGTATCCACCAATAGTGTCTACAATGTAAATATAATCAAAAAAACTAAATGATATATATAAAAAAAAACAATAGAATTCTTTAACCAATGTATGACTTACCTCCACCCCGCCAAGCAAGGCAAAATAACATCTTTCTCAAGGTATGTACTGTACTATTTTAACTAAATGTTTTAATAATTTTAATGCGTGCCGTTATACCTAATTGTTTTTATTTTTTAACTTGCATATATACACTTTCTGTATTTAATTTTTAGATGTGTAGAAATAAATATTTTGAAAAAGCATGAAATGGACAGGCGAAACGTCAATTAAAGTTTTTTGTTTCAATCTACGAACCTAATCCCATGAAAGTACTTGATATTTATAAATTGTAAGGTTCAAGAAGAGAATATATATATATATATATATATATATATATATATATATATATACATATACATATACATATACATACAGTGTGTGTGTATCGGCTCCTATTATACAGTAAAGGTTAAATGGGGAAAGTTTTAGGGGAAACTTATTGCATTCGATATGGCGGATTTCGTTTTTCGCCAGTATATCCTGAACTGTAAATTTGACAGCTGTCAAAATGTGACATTATTGGGACACATTTTTAAGACAAATTTGGAAAGAGCCTTAAATTTTCAGTCTAGTGATATTTCACAAGTGCATTAAAGATTTTAGTGTCATCAAAATATCACACTTCGTAATTTAGGTTTCAATGTTTTTAAAGGAGCCCATGATTTATTTGTCACAAGATTACATTAAGAAGTAAGTAATGTATTGAACGCGTTGAATTTTTAATACAACATGAACGTAAATAACGACTTAAAAAGATCTAAATGAGCTTTAACTACTTTGTAAGTGGGTTACATTAATTTACAAATCTGCAAAATGACGTCCATTTGCATCGAGACATTTTTGACAATTGGTGGCTGTTTTTCGTACAACCCTGGTAAGTGTATTTCGGTTAATATTTTTAAATGTGTCCAGAACTCTTTGTCTCAGGATTTCTATGGTCACGGGGGGATCAAATTCATAGATTTCATTCTTCGTGTAACCCCAGAGGTAGAAATCCAAGGGCGACAGGTCAGGGGATCTAGGAGGCCAATATATTGGACCATATAAAGAAATTATTTTTCGTCAAACTGCTCTCTTAAGAAGTTCCTGACTTGAATGGTATTGTGAGCCGGACATCCGTCTTTTTGAAACCAAGTTCTTCTTAATTCATCTTCTCTTAGAATAGCTCGTAAGGCTGGTACAACCTGGTTTCACAAAAGCTCTAGGTACCTCTGCCCGTTTAGGTTGTGGTAAAACAAAAATGGTCCAATAATTCATTTCCTGAAATGATTAATAATTTATAAATAGGTGCGCAACAGTCAAGGGCGGCAGGGTCGGCCGGGTGGTACTAGAAACTATAAATTATAAAGGGAAAATTATCTTTATTAAAAAGTAGATATTTTCTTTCCAAAAATAATTATCGAAACATCCCGTAATGAATGAGCTTGTATACAGTTGAAACTTATTCAGCTTTATTATGGAAAAGAAAAACATATTTGGTTAGTGGGAAGTAATAGCCGTAATAAATTATTTTGTTGGTATTGCATATTAATTTCAGAAATACTAAATCAATTTATTTCAGTGATATAATAATCTTAAAGAAGTACACCGTGCCTTAATAAAACATAAAATATACAAAGAACAAACCCTTGCGCTTTAAAATTTAAATTATTCGGAAATACAGCTGAACGCCTTTCTATAAATCGTAATGAAAATCGAAAAATAATTCGACATTTGATTAATATGGTATTTTTTTCATAACGCAAGAACTAGGCTTCCCGGGTAATAATAAATCATTAAATTCAGACAATCAAAATAATTTTTAGAGAATTAGCTAAATCTATTTTTATAGGTTTTTCGAAACTACAATACAAAATGATTGAATAAAAATGTAATACAATATCAAAAAAGTAAGTTGACTGACTAGAGTAGAACGTTCTACTTTTTTTTTTATTAGATTATACTCTTTTAGTATCATTAAAGAACTAAACGAAAAAAAAAAGATTATTATTTGACCATCATTTGGTGCCTATTTAAAAAAGATTGGTTAGATTAACTTACCAATGATCCCACACCAAACGTTACTTCCAAATCTGATCTGAAGACGTCTCTCTGCCACTTCGTGAAGATTTTGCACAGCCCAATGATGACGGTTGTGCCTATTAAAGACTCCACAATTCGTGAACCTGCTCTCATCGGACCACAGAAAATGATTTACAAAATCAGGATTTACATCTCCTAGTATACTACTCACAGAACTGTAGTCGTCTTGGAAAATCAGTTTCCTTAAGTCCTTGTACTATTATGGGTTTGTATGGATGGTACTTATTCTTTTTTAAAACTCTCTGTACTGTTGATTTTGGCACATTAGTTTCCTGTTCTACAGTTCTTACCGATGCACTAGGGTTTTCGTTGATAGCTTGTAAAATGTTTCTGTCTCGATTTTCATTGTTATTATTGTATCCGCTTCTAGGTTGTTCGAAGGCAACATGGTTAATTAAATTAACTAGGATTTTCCTGAATTGGGTTTTATGAGGCTGTCGTCGTTCGGGGTACATCTCCAAATACCTTGCTGAGGGTACGTCGGCGTTTCTGTATGATTGAAAGTACAGAGCTAACATGTCAACCTTTTCTTCATTTGAATACAGAATGCCGGCCATTTTCTATAGGTTTTGACAATTTATGTATCAGATTTATGATTTTATTGGGATAAAAGCGTACCTACTACTTATTAAAACACAGCTTTGATACTTTCAACTATTTAACTTAACGTCAAAGCCAAAATCAAATTTTGTTACAGATAAATCATGGCCTCCTTAGAAAAGCATTGAGAGCTAACATTACTTTAAATCATGGCCTCCTTAGAAAAAACTGAAACCTTTAGAAGTGTAATATTTCGATAATACTAAAATCTTTAATGCACTTGTAAGATATCACTAGACTGGAAATTTTAGGCTCTTTCCAAAAATCGAAAAATCCAATATATATATATATATATATATATATATATATATATATATATATATATATCCCATAAGAAAAATAAAGGTGAGGCGGGTTGCGGGTTAACAAACAAACAATGAAGATACGCCATCTTATTTGTCTTAAAAATGTGTCCGAATAATGTCACATTTTGACAGCTGTCAAATTTACCGTTTTGGATATACTGACCAAAAACGAAATCCGCCATTTTCGCTTTTTCCCCGATATTTCCAAAAACAATTGATCAATCGTAAATTTGAAGCCGGATATCGAATGCAATAAGTTTCCTCTAAAACTTTCCCCATTTAACCTTTGCTGTAGGTATAATAGGAGCCGAGATCCCTGTATAGAGATGCGAATCTGGGACACACTGTATATATAAATATATGTACATATTCTAAATAGTATACTTAGATATAGCAAGTTTAATATACCATAAGACTGATTTAGAATGGCTGGTTGCTGACTGGAAACCCATGGTTATTTGTCTAAGTGAAACACATCTAACAGAAGATATTAATAACAATGAAATAAACATTAGTGGTTACTAAACATTAAATGTTTTTTCCTCAAGCAGGCACGCAGGTGGAGTAACAATTTGTATGGAGAAAGACTTCAAATATAAACAGATCTGAAATGAAGTTAGTGATATGAATTATTGGCTAGGCAGGATCCAGTTAAGCACTACCAGTTGTACATATTTTATATTCTGCATATATCACTCGCCAAATTCTAGTGATCCTATTTTTCTGGAAAGATTGGAAAGTCTATTAGAAGAATTTGCCACAAAAATGGAAAAAATATTTTTATTAGTGACTATAACATTAATATTGTAAAAAAAACATGTTACTCAGATAGAATAAAAAATATTATATACATCAATGGCTTATACCAAGTTATAAATAATTTTACTAGAGTTACTAGCGACAGGGCCTCCATTATCGATCTACTTATAACAAATGACAAAGACATTCCATATAATATCTATATGACACCAAGGATTACAGATCACTGTATTATCACTGTAGATATTAATAACGACAGTAAAAGCTATACATATAAAAAATAGGTATAGAGACTACACCAATTTTGATGAACTTAAATTTCAACTTGATTTGAGAGATTTTGATTCCAAATTGCACAAATATTAACAACTTGGCAAATTTATTCACAAATAATATTACGAAAACACTAAACAAGCATGCACCAGAAATTGAAAAATCATTCAACAGTCAATGGGGCAGTAAAAAATGGTGGACAGATGGAATAGGAGATGAAATGAAAGAAAGAGACCGACTGTTTAAGAGAGCTACAATACCTCAACTGGAAGCAGATTGGGGAAAATATAAGCAAAAGAGAAATAAAGTTGTTGAAATGATCAGAACAGAAAAAAAGAAATACTACGAGGAAAAAATTGATAATCCTAGAGGAAACTCAAAAGAAATGTGGAAAACGCTTAAAAAACTTATAAAAGAAACAGTAAACCCTTTAAGTAAAGAAGGAATATTATTTGATAATAAAAAAGAGGCGGATAATAAATAACTAGTATCAACCAAATAGCCACGCCACTAAGTGACCAAGATATATGTGGCATCATGCAGAGTTTCGACCACTTAAATATCACAATGGAACACTTTGAAAAACTTGAAATTAGAGACTTAAAACGACTTGTTAATAAAATGGCTAATAAAACAAGTAGCACCGATGGCATTACAACAAAAATATTAAAATTAGCTGTCGAGGTCACAGGAGAAAGATTTTTACACTTAATTAATACCAGCCTCGAAACTGGATGTTTTCCTGAAATGTGGAAGCTTTCGACAATAATACCATTAGAAAAGAAAAACAACAGTATGCTGTGTGAAGAATTTCGTCCTATAAACATGGTGCCAGTGTATGAAAAGCTTTTAGAATTAGCAGCAAATGAACAAATAATTAGTTATATTGAAAAACACAAATTGTTAACTCCTTACCAAGCCGGATTTAAGGAGAAAGTTCGTGTGAAAGTGCGCTTCAAACCATTTTAGCGTCATGGAAAAATGCAGTGGGGAGAAAACAGTTCATAGGAGTAATGTTTTTGGATTTTCGCCGCGCATTTGAAACAATAAATAGAGCAGAACTAGAGGCTTTGGGACTTCGTAAAAAAGTATTGCAATTGATAAAGCAGTACTTTCAAAATCGGGCACAAGTGACAAGGTATTGTAATGGTGAATATGCAGCTAAAAATACTGTTTATTGTGTTCACCAAGGAACTGTAATGGGGCCAAATCTTTTTATATTATATATAAATGACATAGTAAGAATGGTACAGAAATGTAAAATATAGCTTTTTTCTGATGACACAATTCTTTACTATGTAGGCTATAGTATAAATGAAGTTGTATCTGTGATAAATAGTGAGCTTAACAATATTGTTAAATGGTAATATGGTAAACTATATACTGCTATATATATATATATATATATATATATATATATATATATATATATATATATTTTTTTTTTTTTTGTTAACTGTAAACTTTAAAATCTATTGTATTTTTAAAATTTTTAACTAGTGCAATAACGAACAATTAAATGATAACCTCAAATACAATATTACAATCAATATTTTCTTTTTTTACTCTGAGTGATTGTAGCCAGAAATAGATAGACCCTCGTGGGCGCAAGCAAAAAATGACCTGGGCTTTCCAAGATGCCCTCCTATGGTCCACTGACCTGTTCGGTTGCGAAAGATTCAAGAACATAATACGAGTGTTAACATCACCGACTGCTCTCTCTTGCGTCCGTCCGTCTTTTAATTTTGACAAAATTCAAAGATCCGTACTTATTACATACGGAAAGAAAAACAATATAGCAACAATAATAACTTTAATAATAAGACACTCCTGAAATAGACTTTACTACTTCAGCTTATATATATTTTCAAATTTGAAAGTTTGTTAACAAATGGGTGATATGAAAGTATGTGAATGTTGCAAAGATTTTAGGTCGGTGAGTGCACACTCAATACAATACAAAAAATAATGAATATAAGTCCGAAGTTCAATCAAGCATCCTGAAGTTAGCATTTGTTGATGGGCGAAACTGGACTAGCCGTACACCAACTCGTGTTTAGGTTAGGAGTTTTAGACAACAACAAACCCATCCAAGTTATATAAAATTGTATTAAAAAAGCATAAGCCGTAGGTGTACATCCCTTTGGCACAGGACATGCTGCAACCACGCATACACCTCTGGCCAGAATCACACAGTCAGCTCCCATTGTTCGCCAGTGCACAAATAGCAAAACACACTTTCTTTGTATTCTCCTGTTGAAGCTTTTCACCTTCATTTAATCAGAGATTTTAAACGCAATGTCAACGGATCATATCGTTTCACGATGTTAATCATGCCACATGGGATAAAATTTGTCATATGTTTATTGAAGTTCTCTGGGGTCAAGGCTCAAATACTTAGTAGGCAATAGCAATTACGGTGCATATACGAATACAAAGCGGATCGGTACACTTCGATGAATGTCTCCGCAAATCAGTGATTTTGTTCATTTAGTCGACTTCGACTTGCATGTTCAAAGCCAAGCAGTGGTTTGTCAATCTGTCCAAAATAAATATAACTAACGCTGTAGTATCAGAACGTTCGCTGCCATAACACTAAAACGCACGACTTATTAAACGCACCACAAGTATTTGACAGTGAATTACTTTCTAATAAATATTCAGGTTTCCGCTCTGATTGTAGAACTTCTCTTCTTAACGTCAGTTTTCTTTTTGCAGTCAAACAGTGTTTTACGGTCACAATTATTGAAACAAATCTTGTCTCAGATACTTTCCCTGGCCTAGACATTTTGTGATACTGCATCACTCGGAGATTTTGTGAAATTATTGTAATTGTTATGTGTATATTTCGCCTACTTTCTCAGCATATGAGGAGTTATTTGGGATTCTCATTACCTTGCCTGGTTTAAATATGGATTTAAATATTATATTTTTAGGTGATTTTAATATCCCAGAATACCCTACAAATGTGTATATAAGCGATATCATATGTAGCTCAAAATTGCAAGCCCTTAATAAATTCCAAAATTTCTATAATTTTAAGCAATTAAATACGATTAGAAATTGTAATAATAGACTTTTTGATTTAGTTTTTTGCATCCTAAAATTCTGTTGTGTAACTGAATCTGATGCGTCCATGATATCCATTGACTTACATCACACCGCTATATTAATTTCTTTTAAATAAATAAATAAATAAAAATGTCTTTTATTTCGAAAATTAGTTTTACAAAAAAAGAATTACCAAATTTTTTTGCGTCAACAGTGGCGCAGTCTAGCCAAAGGCTACTCTACTGAACCACGGTCAAACCAAAATACAAATATAATTAAAAAAAGTTAAGCTAAACAGCATATATGATAATAATTATTTAATACGAGGAAAAACAATATCAGTAGCAAAGGATTAATGACTATCAAAGGTAATATCAAACGTTAATTTGAAGATCAAAAAGTAGTTTTTTGTATTTATTTTTAAATAACAGTTTGTTAAAGTTTAAATATTTCCTTGGCAAAGAATTGTAACACTTTACAACATTGTAAGTGAAACATAGCGCTTCGATGATGAGGCATTGTGATTCTGTCAATATTACGAATATTAATAGCATGAACATTTGAACGAAGAACTAATTTGGCTTGTAATGAAACGGAAGAACCGTGGTTAGAATAGATACTTTTTAGAAAATTGGCCAAATGTAGTTTTCTTCTATTTTTCCATTTTCAACCATTTCAGTTCATTAAGCGTAAAAGATACATGGTCATACTTCCGTAACCCAAAAATAAATCTACAGCAAGCATTTTGTACCTTTTGGATACGAAGCCTAACTAATGTATCTAAACACGGCCCATAAATAAAATCACAATAGTTAAAATTAGAGAGGACAAGTGACTCACAAAGCATTTTTCTTAAGTTAAAATCTAAAATATGACGATTAAAAAGAGACATTATTTTTATCACCAAAAAGCAATAACGTGGATGTAGTTGGATTAGAATTTAGGTTATTCTTTGATAAAAGCATAAGTGTATTTAAATCTTGGTTAATAAGGTCAGAAGCAAGCAAATAGTCGTCACGATTAAAATGAAAATAAATTTGTGTATCATGAGCCTGTACCTTACAGTTGTTAAGAGATTTTAATATGTCAGCGGTGTACATTATAAAAAGCAGAGGACCTAAAATTGATCCTTGGGGAACACCTGATAAAACAGGTTCCCTTTCAGAAAAAGTATGATTGGACGGTATAACTTGATAACGATTTGACAAATAGGATTTAACTAAACAAAGAGACTCATCGTGAAAATCATAATATTTAAGTTTTGATATAATTAATTTGTGAGTATCAAATGCTTTCAGCAGGGCCGTTCCTAGCCCCTCGGCCGCCTTTGTGCAGAAATAAAACGGCCGCCCTTTTATAACAAAAAAAAAACAATATTTATTGAACAAAAAAATATATTTAAGTTCCTACGTATACATTAACAAGTAACATTGTATCATAACAATCATAACATAAGGTAATAATCTATTAAACGAAACAATAAACAACATAAAACAAAATACAAATGTTTAAACTATTAATTATTTAAATATCAAATAATATAAAAGCCAAACAAACAAAAATTGGTATCTTTTATATTGTATCTAAGTATAAAACTAAGCAAGTCCCAATAAAAAAACAACCTCTTCATTTCAAAAATATTTTTCTGGCTTTTGTACTTGGGAACTCGTCTATTATTTTATTATGGTCTAAATTTTCACAAATTTCATTTTCAATGGCAATTATACCTAAATTTGTAAGCCTTTCCTGTGACATAGAATATAAATATAGTTTTTTATTATTTTTAATTTTGAGAATGACCGTTCACCAGATGCAACCGTTACTGGTATTGTTAAAAAAATTCTCAAGCTTATACATAAATTAGGAAAAAATGAGACCAAATTATTACTATAAATAAATTTTAGAATCTCAATAGGTTTGATTTGATCTGTTAGAGATTTAAATGTAACAATTTCTTCAAATAGTTCTACGCTACTTATATCCCTCGATTCGTCTTCGGTTAATGCGATTTCAAGTTCAACGCATTTTTGTTTTAAATCATCCGATGTCACATCATGAAACCGTGTTAAAAAGTTAAAAATATTACTGCAATACGAAAGAGAATTAAACCTTTCTTCTACTGATATTCTAGCTCGGTCAATAACAGTATAATAAAAATTTATTTTAAATTTCTCTCGTTCGTTAGTTAATACATTGTCTGTACTTTCATAACTAAATTGGGATTTTTTCCGCCTTATACGAACTTCTGGAAAATCTGGTTCCACATCAATTTCATTTGCTAAATTGGATGAAATTTCTATGTAAGTGTTAAAACTTTGGTCCGATCGCATTTCGTTAATAAAGTTAAGTACATGTTTTAATGATGTGACAGTGTGTATATGATCAATATTAATTTTTTGCAATAATTTACTGACTACGTCAATTTTAACTAATAACTCGTACCATATGACTAAGCTACTTGGCTTGAATTGGCACTTAGTTTTGTTTTTGAGTCTCTTGTAACATCTTCTGAAAGCTCAACCAAAGCTTTACAAATATTTCCTAGTTGATTCCGAAGTGGTCTAAGCGCTTTAACTCTGCTTTCCCATCGGGTGTCACTTACCGATGTAAGATTTAAATTACTAACATTTTTTTTTAAAACATCCCAACGAAAAGGAGAAGAAGAAAAGAATACATACAGTTCCTGCACGATGTTAAAAAAATTTATTGTTTCGTGGGAGATTTTAGCGGAATCGTTTATTACTAGATTTAGTGTGTGAGCGGTGCAAGGAACAAATATAGCCCTGGAATTAACATTTTTTACCCTTTGTTGAAGTCCGATATGTTTTCCGGACATATTGGCCCCATTATCATAGCCCTGACCTCTTATATCCCTAATATCTAATTTAAACTTAAGCAAAATATCATTAACCAATAGGTTAAAAATCCCTTCCCCAGTTGTATATAAAATAGGAAAAAAACCCAAAAAACACTCTTTTATGACAACATTTTCTTCGTTACAGTCTACATATCTGACTACAAATGTAATTTGCTCTGTATGACTTGCATCTGGAGTAGAATCTAAAATTATGGAAAAATATTTGGATTTTTTTAAGAGTGTCGTAAAATGATGGCAAATATTTTTTGCTAGCAAAGTAATTATTTCGTTTTGAAAATGAATTCCCAAATAGTGAGTTATTTTACTTTTTGATTCTTGGGTCTTTGTAATTTTTTTTAGATGATCGGATAACACTGGGTCAAATTTTGCCACCATTTCAACAGCTTTTAAAAAATTGCCATTATTTTGTTCGTATAAGACGGAATTTTTTCCACGAAATGCCAATGATTGTCCAGCTAAAAATTGAATAATTGCAATAACTCTTTTTAAGATAGAGCGCCAGCGTTCCCTTTCAAGTTCAAAATAATTTTGCCGTTCTTTGTCAATAGTTAATTTTTTATTTAATGACATTTTTAACTCAACCCATTTTTGATTAGCTTGCAAGTGATGTACAGAAGATTCATGCTTGGATAAAATATGTGAAAGATGTCGCCAATCAGAATACCCCATTTTGCTATTTAACTTAAACACTTCCTTACAAAATATTTTACAACAAAGACAAAAAATGCTATTTGCTCTACAAGAGTATACCAACCAAGCTCTTTTAATTTTTTCACCATTTGGCAAAATTCGAAAATATTGAGTTGAAGAAAATTTCCTTCCCGATTCATCAGAAGGAAATTTTTTTTCTATATGCTGAAAATCGTTTTGTACTATTTGCTCAATAACTTGATTTTGTAAAATATCCGGCCAGGTGAATGGGTCGCTGACATCAAAATCATCATTAGTTTCAGGGATAACTTCGTTTAAGTTAGGATTATCATCGGTTAAGAGCATCTTTTCTTCATTATCTATTTCTGTATTTGATTCAGGGTGTTTTTTTTTCTTCAGGGTCGCTTACTTTATGTGCATCCTTTACATTTTCATCCTCAATTGTATCTGGACCCTGTGACGATGTTGATGGAACTAAATATTTTTGCAAAGATCCACTTAATTTTTTTTTGTTTTCTTCCTTTTCTAATTTTCTTTTTTTATATTGAGCTCCAGATAAACGTTTTGTTTTTCTATCGGACATCTGAAAATAAAATTGAAAGGTAATTAAAGTTAGAAAATTTAGTTTATGTAATAGTTCTGAATCTGCGAAGATATAATTTTATAGTATCCCCAATTAAGTTCGCACCAAATGGAATTTTTTATAAATAATAAGTAAAATTGTAATCTAGCATCAGATTTTGTTTTTAAAATGACCCAAAAAATAAATATAATTATTATATTTTTATTAGATAAGTAAATTAGTAAAACTACTTTATACATTTTTTAAAACTTGAAATATAGAAAATTAATCTAGACATAAAATTAACAATAAACCACTTTTTGATCTCAAGCTAAAAAAAATTTTTTTTCACATGTTTAATATTAAATCCAAAACGTAAGATGCGGATTTGGATGGTAATATTAAATAAAGTAATATCTATCCGAAGAACTTACCTTTTTAAATTACGAAAATTTGTTTCTTTTGAAATTTCACTTTTGCAAAATGTAGAAAAAAATAACTAAACCACAAACACTTTATATCACTGTTAAACTCTCGCTAGTTAATCGAATACTAAAAAGAAAAACAAAACATTAAAAACTGCCCCATTCTACAGTATATAGAGCTATATAAAACTATATACTGTACACATACCAATTATGAAGTATAAACAAACATTTTTGCATTGAAAGGCGGCCGCCCTTATCTATCATTTTTATTGCTTTTCCAAGGAACGCTGCTATAAATAGTTCTATTGTAATTTAATAGTAATAAATTTCTTATGAATGTTTTATCTTAAAAGCCTAACAAAATGTAATTTAATTTTTCTTTATTTTGAAAACAAAAATATAGGTATATTTTTGTAATCAAATGGCTAATTTTGTGTTTTTGGCGGTCGGCCTGCGGCCGCCCCAATAATTTGGCTGCCTTTGTGCCGGCACACCGTGCACACCCCTAAAAACGGCCCTGGCTTTCAGCACAAGTGCACTGCATTCTTTTTTATCAAATGCGGAAAAGAGGTCATCAGTTACATTCGCGAGAGCGACAGCCGTACTAAAGCCTTTTCTAAACCCGCACTGGCAATCAGGTAATATTTTATTAACAATAAAATGTGAATACAATTGAGTATAAAGAACTTTTTCAAAAATGTTTGACATGGCCGGCAAAATACTTATGATCCTTATATCATTGAAGGTTAAAGGCCGAGTAACTTTAGGGAGAGGTTTGCCAATAGAGGTCTTCCACTAATCAGGATAATAATGAGATTCAATACAGCAGTTGATAATATGTGTAATATATTTATCAACAAACGGACTACAGTATTTAAGCATTTGTGGAGTTATATTGTCATTACGGCATGCATTTGTTTTAATACTATGTAAAATATTATTAATATCTATTATGTTTGCTAATTTAAAGGAAAATGAAACATTGTTGCTAAATAAATTATTATTGTAAAATTCAATGCGCTCACTACAGTCAGATACGTTTCGAAAAAATGTACTGAGAAAATTATTTATATTATTTGGATTAGATAAAGTCTCAGGCAAGTGCGTTTGCTTTATTGAAGATATATTAAAAGATTTAAGAGTTTTCCAAGTATTTTTCGATTTTACTTCAGCGCATATGTGATTTAAATATTGTTTTTCTCTCGTCTTATCATAGACAAAGTAAAATTTCTCAACCTTTTATAGTTTACCCAGTAGGTATCAAGACGCGTTCTTTTAAAAGTTTGTAATGCTCTATTTCTTTGGGTCATAAACAATTTAATATTAGGAGTCAACCATGGCGCTTTAGGTTTAATAATCTTGGCCTCTCAGAGGTGCATGAATTTCAAAAATATTTAAAATAAGATTATTAAACATTAATATTTTATTATCAATATTATGTTCATAAAAAATATCATTTCAAGGTAGCTGATCCAGATCGTTTAAAAAAACATTTAGATTAAAGTTATCAAAGGATCTATAACGAACAAATTTAGGTATTGTTTTCACTTTTTCAATATCTAATGAACAAAAACTAATCTGTGATCAGAGATCGTATCTGCAGATAAAGTATCAGACTGTTCTATTAAAGTATTATCTGTTATAAAAATTGGGTCAATCAAAGAACTACAAATCCTATATACTCTTGTAGGTTCAGAGATAACCTGTAATAAATTATGATTTTCAAATAATAATGAGAGGGGGTTGTCTAATTTTAAAAAATCTATATTCAAATCACTAAGACATACAATTTCATCTACCATTAAATATAAATACGAAAAAATACCATCAAGATTACTAAGATACTCAACTAGACTATTAAAATTTATTCTGGGAGGGCGATAAAAAACTCCAAATGCAAAGTTCTTTTTTATTTTAATTTTAATAAACAAGAATTCTAAGGATTCGCTTACCGGGAAATTGAAATGAATAATATCTGGACTGTAAGACTTTTTTACGTATACGGCACATACGCCACGACACGCGCCCCATTAATAAATATAAAGTAGGTCAAAAAGAACAAAAAATAAAAAAATATATATAGAGAAACAAAATTATCTAACACTCAAGATAAAATAAAAAATTCTATAAGGATATGGAATAGTTGTTATTGGTTATTGTTATAAAAAAATGTAAAAAAGTAAAAGGAAGAAAAAAACATCATAGAAAATAAGCACACACACAAAAAATACACAATTTGGAATAACAGAAAAGGGCTTACAAAAGAATCTAAAGAAAACCCTCCTATAATAAACTATTTTGACTAACCATTATTTGATATTACTATAAAAAAATACCGGAAAATCCTATTAATTTATGCACTTATTAATTTAAAAAATTAATAAATAAAACTAAAATTTTGACCAAATTCGAGCACTCAAGATAAAATAATAAATATCCGAAGGAACTTAATTAAGTATCAACATAAATAAAAAGTAAAGTTACCATAAGTCAATTCAATACTAAAATTAATAAATTTTAATAACGGAGTATCCATATTTATCGGTATTTACCTATGGCCTATGGTGCGATCAATGCATAATTTAAAATAAAAACCATTCACCCTAACTATGAATACAAAGAAAAAACTTTTAAACATAGCTCATTAATGAAATTTGTCAAAGTCACTTACTTTAGATACTCTGTGCGGGATATCATTGTGTTTTATATACAGATTGCCATTAAGACACCAGGCACACTTTTAGTAAACTTTTTAACTGCCAATTCCAGCAGAGATAGGCGAAATTTAGGGAGGTCTTCTTGTGTGAATACCCGTACCCTTAAGTTGAGAGCGAGATTTTAACACCAACAAACGCGACGAGTCCGTGGAAAAACTGACCAAAACAGCGGGCGGCTTATCACTTGGTTTTTTTTTTTAACACAATACGATAGCATTTACTGATGTCGCAGTCTTTCAAGATTGATTTTAATTTCCTAGTGAACAAATTAATGACAACTGAACGGAGATCTTCACCATCTTCGTGCTGAATTCCAAACATGCGCACATTTAAGTTACGCGCCGCCTGTTCCTGATTGTCTGCTAGGGTTTCCAACTGCTCATTTTTTGACATAAGTTTAGAAATTTGAACCTCAAGATTACGAATACGGTCATTTTGCTCTTTTAATTTAAGTTCAAACTTTTCCTCGACCTTAGTCACCACTTTATTAGCAATTTTCTCGAGAAACTTGTCTGCTTGACAAATGATAGGATAGCTACCGTGCTACTTGGTAAACAGTGAAAAACAGCACTTACTGATTACGCAGATGATTAATACTTATAGTTTTCACTTAAGGTACCAAACCAAAAACACACTAACTATTTTATTTTGACCTAAACACTTTTAAAACAGGAAAATACTGAAAGTTTGAGGAGCGAAAAAAAAACCTTTTACATTCACAAACAAAATAAGTTTAAACTGAAAGAACATTTTTCATATAATTTAAAAAAGCCAATTTTTCGAGAATGTATCAGCTTCTGTGCGAACATGATTCGTCGTTCTTTATCGAGGAACTTAACGCTAACAATCAGTCTCTCGAATCGCCTCGTAGAAGACAGACCTATGTGTTTTTAACATAAGTGGTTCCACGTGTTCGGTTTTGCTGTGTTGTTTCGGGGGGATGCAAAAGACTGAAATGCTCCGAGTGGGAACTAACGACCCCGCAACAAAGGGAGCAGACACTGTGAACGCGTGAGGCCTAGTTATTCCTGCATTCTATCCTGTTCGTCTGTCTAGTTCTCAATAGAATATATAGCGTAATGGCCCCTATGTGCCGGGAGTAGGAGGGGTACGGAGATGATTTGAAAGAAAGGGTCATCTCGTGATACCAGTAGTACTTCCTTTAAGGGGCAGCCTGTGGAAGCCAAGATGCATTAGAACAAGATTAATTAACATTTTTACTAAAAAATAATCGGAAATTTGCATTTAGTGGACAGAACTACGTGTTCGACCAGTACCCTGGATGCACCCCAGAATGAACGGACAAATTGTTCCAGCACGGAACAGAAGTCAATAATCCAAATATCAAACCAACGCTAACAATGCGGTCGCAGCATTTTATCTGCACTTAGATTTGGAGGTTAGAATTTTGATGTTTTCGTACGAATGTAATAAGTCAAACTATGACAGTTTTCCTATAGTAATTTAATAGAAATCATTACATAAACCTTCATCTACAAGCTGATATATATATTTTTGTGAAATCAGTGTTTTTAAATAGTTTAAACAGCAAATCTAAATCCTTATATTACTAACCTCTAAATTCCACAAAAACAATAAAACAGAACCAGTAACGGTGCATTGCTATAAATGCGATCTTGAGTGCGTTTTCAAGCAGGAAAAAACAAGTTGTTTGTCTATCCCTGCGACTGTTGCAAAAAACTCATATGTAAACAATGCACAGGAATATCTGCATCTGAAGTGGGATGTGTGCCAATGTCTGCTAGAGCTATTGCTGTCAGGTAAAGCCAATTAAACAAGAATTACTACTTCTTCAGGAAAAATATTTTGATGCGGTGAATCGATTCCCAGCCATGGAATCAATGAAAGAAAATCTTAAGATACTCGGAAAATATATTGAACTGATCAAGAACTCTGAGCATCAAACAAGGACAGAAATTGAAAGCATGGCCAACAAAATAAAACAACTGGAAGCAGATAAAACAACGGAGAATATAAAACAAAAGTCAAACAGCAACAATGTAGAGCCAACAATTGAGGAGATCCAGGAAAGGGAGAGAAGGGCGCATAATGTGCTAATCTTTGGATTGAAAGAAGAGCAGGCTAATACGAAAGAACAGAGATGGAACAACGAGCTCAAAGTAGTGAAAGATCTTACCAAAACAGTGAATGCAGATGTAGATCTAACGAACATAAAAATATTTAGAGTTGGTGTTTTCAACCCCAATAAAACGCGCCCAAAGTTATTTTTCCTTCAGTTAGCGAGGCACGCCAAGTCCTAAAAAATAAAGAATGCTTGGAAAACACTGGAAGGTACATAAAATACGACCAATCCATACCACAGAAGCAATATCTAAAGGACATTTTGGAACAGTCAGAGGAAAGGAAAACAAAAGGTGAATCAAATATTAGAATAAAACATATTCGAGGTGTACCTAAAATAATTAAAGAGAAGACAGAAGGTAAGTCTTTCAAACCCACTACTAGTAACCAAAATAACTAATAACACAGCAAAATAATATAAACTCTCTAGATAAGATCTCTATATGCTATATAAATATCTTTTCAATAATAAGCAAACTAAACGAGTTCATAGCGTTTATGCTAACAGAAAATCCAACCATACTGCTTCTGACCGAAGCCTGGCTTCATCGGGACATTCCAGACGATATCATACATGTATAGGGCTACAGTGTTTATAAAGTGGTTAGAGCAAGAGATCGAAGGGGAGGAGGAGTTTGTATATTAATTATAAACGAAGTTGAAGACCAAACATTATATTCATATATAATTAAAAACTATAGAACTCCTGCCTCATTGTATTCTATTAGGATAGACTGTGAGCTAGCCAAAATAAGGTTTTTCTAGGTTGTGTCTACAGGCCTCCTGATTTCTCCAAACTGGGAGTCCCTCACTCCTCAATCTGCCAACCCATCAGCACTTGACTTTCTCAACTCCTATAAATCATGGAACAGCTGGCAACTGATTATGGAGAATACCAGATACCGCGGAAATCAAGCTTTACTACTCGATCTACTGTTAGTTAGAGATAAAAAGCTGATAACCGCTATCAAATATTACCCACCAATTGGTAAAAGTGATCATTCTGTCATTGTTGCTACTGCCCAGATATGTACAAATGTAAAACAAACAAAAAAGGTACAAAAAAGGAGGCTACTACAAAGAAATCAGCGAACATTTTAGGCAAAGGCTGGCTCACAGTAGACGTAGCGATCATCTCACATACTGCAAATTTGAAGAAATCAACAACCAGACCATAGAAATCCACATCCTTGTAAGAACTTGTAAAACAAGTCCAAAGAAACCCTGGCTACATAACAAGATATTTGAAGAAATTGATACTAAGCACAGGCTATGGCACAAGTACAGGACAGATATTTAAATGCAAATTCAAAACATGCTTTATTGTCAGAAATTTGAATTCATTGACAAAGCTGAAAAAAAATTTTTTTTACAATATAAAAAGGGAGAGTTTCAATAAAATTTCTGCTACAAAACAGACACTAAAATAAAACAAGATACGTGAATGCAAGAAAAATACAAAAAGTAAATAAGGGGGACCAATACAAATAATTAGAATAGAAGAAACAACATCTATATATAAAAAATATAAAACCAATTACAAAATTCAAATCAAACATGCTTGTTGTATATTGTTAAATTGCAGGTTTTTACTGACCAAGCCAAGTAGAACAAAATAAAATGCACCATAGACATATTAAAACAAGTAATGTAAAGTCACAAATATTGTAGTCAATGCAGTCTAAACAGGAATATATACAAACGATTTTATTAAAGCTAAATTATACTAGTAGCCTAAGCACCTTAGTTCAATAAATAGAAAATAGCGGAAAGTTTTATAGCGGTTTTGATATTTGGTACCTTTATGTTTTTGGGGTCGCTGAACACGAATCTGAGGTTTGCCATATCCAATTTTTCCCGGAAACATGTTTTTTTTTGCAAAAAATCTCGAAATTTTTTAATTTTTTGGAAAAAGTCCTTAAATGCAAAATTAAAGCCTATAAAATTTTCTACAATTTTGAACATCTGAAAAATGGCGAAAAAAAAACAAAAAAAAAATGAAATTTTTACATTTTACCGCAAATTCTTCAGAAAATATACATGTTAAATCAATATCAACTATGGATGCAATAAAAAATAATTAATTGCACTCTCAAATACATAAAGTACACCAAAAATGTATTTTATCTCAACTCACTGTAATTATTATTAATAGGTATAGTAATATTAACAAATTGAGTAATTTAGAGTATTACTAGAACAATTAAACGTGCTCAATTTTAAGCATTTCAGATAATAGATATACATATATGTACACTAAGTCAGATACAGATAGATAGATGCAACTATCATACGGTATAAGCCTTCTTTAGCTGAAGCATTAACACCTAGAAATAAAATAGAAGGAAACCGTATCTATTAATATTATTAAATAAAAGGAGTAAAAAGTGTTTGTGGTAACAACTTTGGCCAAGTTAAATTCGCCAAAGTCAAATCAAAGAGTAAAAACTCTCGCACTGATGTATAGTGCAATATCAATTGAAAAAGAATTAATTCCTATCAACCGGAAAACTTTGTTTCAACGTATTTCCGTTGCTAAACATTCTGACGAAGAACTTGAAAAGTTCTTATCGTACGACGTTGCATCTTATTCTTTGACGCTGTTCGACTACCTAGACCCCAGGCGACAGGCTTTACGGAAAACAGCCAAATCCACATTGTACAAAGCGTTCAATCCCTTGCAAAACCACAAGTTCAACAGACAAGTTAAGTATGTTATAGACGGTGGATTTTTGTTGCATAAGGTTCCCTGGTCCACCAACGCAACATTTTCCTCTATTTGTGACAACTACGTTGACTATATTCAAAGGAAATATGGACCTCAGCCAGTAGTGATCTTTGATGGCTACCCTCTTTACACAACAAGTGGAACAAAAACCGCTGAGGGAATTAAAAGGTCTAGGAAAACCTCTTCAGCTAATATCTTAATTGACCAAAGCATGGTACCTACCATCTCTAAAGAAAATTTCCTTGCGAACCCAAACAACAAGAACCGGTTAATTGCCATGCTGGGTGAAAAGCTTTCTTCACAAAACTTGTCTTGGAAACAAGCCGAAGAAGATACTGACACCCTGATAGTGGAGACAGCTCTTTCCTTGATCAGTTGTGATACTCAAGATGTGGTAATTGTTGGGGAAGATGTAGATCTGCTGGTCATACTGGTTAGCCCTACTACAGCTGAAAACATATTTTTTACGAAATCTGGAAGAGACAAAATTCCGACTGCAATTTTTTCTCCACAAAAAGCGATTAATAAAAAAGTGATCGCGGACAACATATTGTTCTTACATGCTGTGAGTGGCTGACATCATCATTTTTTAATCAAGGGAAGATAAAATTGTTGAAAATTCTTATCAGGGAACCAACCCTCGCGGATGTAGTGAAAGTCCTCAAGAATCCTAATACCACTCACAATATGATTTAAAAATCTGGGGAACGTTTCCTCGTTTCGGTGTATGGATACACTGGGAAGTCAATTCCGACCCCGAACCACCTCAGCTACCTAGTTTACAAGAGATCTGCATTCAGATTAAAATCAAATTTTGCAGCTCTACCACCATCAGCAGCTGCAGCTCACCAGCATTTCTTAAGAGTACAGTGTATGGGGATTCTGAAGAGTGCAGAAAAATTTGGTTGGCGCAGAACAAAAGCAAGTCTTGAACCAGTCACCACCACCTTGCCCTCAGCACCCCCAGAACTCCTCAGGCTCGTGACGTGCCGCTGTACGACAAATTGCAATCGGAATTGCGGCCGCAAGAAGTCTGGCCTGTTCTTTTCTACTATATGTATTAACTGTCTGGGGACATGCAGCAACATCATGCAAATTAAAGACGCTGATTTATGTGATGAGTATGGCCCAGATGAATTAAAATTTGAGTTCAGTGAGCTTGACGAACCAGAAGACCACTTGATAGAATATCTGGAGCAACCAGACTCACAAGGTAGGTACAAGGACCACGTTGGGCCAGATGTTTATACCTTTTCCATGTATTTTATATATTTGTAAGTGTTTTTATTACCTTTTATTTAATCCATGGTCGATATTAATTTAACATGTATAGTTTCCGAAGAATTCGCAGTACAAAATCGAAAATCTCCTTTTTTAATTTTTCTTTTTTTTTGACCATTTTTCAATGCGCTCTAGCAGCTGAACGGATAGTCGTACAAAAAATATTATAACTATGAATTGTAGAAATTTTACCGGCTATAATTTTACACATAGCGATATTTTCTAAAGAAAACATAGTTTCCGGGTTATATGCAAAAAATCAAAAAAAAAATGCCGAGGTTTTTTGTAAAAAAAAACTTGTTTCCGGGCAAAATCGAATATGGCAAACATCAGATTCGTGTTCAGCGACCCCAAAAATATAAAGGTAACAAATATCAAAACTCCTACGAAACTTTCCGCTATTTTTGCTGTTTTCCCAAGATGCCTGAACTATAGGCCATTCAGGCATCACGTCTCTCCAGAGTTTATGTACGTCAACTTATAAAATAATAAGATTAAAGTATAGTAAACCAAACAACATAAAGGAATACTAAAATTATTAATTTATATTATGCCCAAGCGTTAAAGTACTCCTCGATCCTATAGAAAGCCTGCACTACTAATAAATTCTTGACAGCTTTTTTAAATTTGATAGATTTGATTTTATATCATTAGGCAATGGTTAAATATTTTTTGCATTGTAAATAAAAGATTTTTTTATTTGAGATGTAGCAGGTATAGGTAGAGGAATATTCTGAGTCTGTTACAGATGATAAGGGCGTTCGGTAGTCAAAGACCTGTACTTTTTAAACACGAGACAAACACATTCTAAGATAAACAAACATGGAAGGGTCATAATTCTTTCTCTCAAAAAGAGTGGTTTGCATGACTCTTGAATTCTCATGCCATATATAAAACGAATAGCACAAAAAGAGTTTAGCAAATATGCACTACAACTGCCACAGAAAGGAATCCACATCTCAGATGGGATTCTACTAAGGCATAATACGCCATTTTTACTGGCGTTGGTTCCAGAGATGGATCTCAAAGCGTAGCAACCAGATGATAATTTTTTAGATAATTTTTCAATATGGGAGCCAAAATTAAGTTTATTATCTAAGTAAATGTCCAGAAACTTTACGCAAGTTACTCTATTAATAGTTTTAGAGTCAAGGAGCACATCATTCAAGCTGCATTTAAATGTTAGAATGTTGGTCTTTGTGGCGTTGAATGTCAGTAGATTACTGTCAAACCAAGCCTTAATCTGCATTTAAATGTTAGAATGTTGGTCTTTGTGGCGTTGAATGTCAGTAGATTACTGTCAAACCAAGCCTTAATCTTGTCCAAGTCTTCATTCATGGCTAAATTTAATTGACTTGAATCAGTACCGTGCCACAGAATAGTTGTGTCATCAGCAAAGAGGGTGATCTGTTCTCTGATATTTACCGTTGTTAAGTCATTAATATACAATAAGAATAAGATGGGACCGAGGACAGATCCCCGAAAGCCATAAGTCTGAAGTTTCTGAAGCAGTATTCCGTGATTGACGCAGTCAAATGCCTTCGTCAAGTCACGGAAGACCGCCGCGCCGCAGCTATCTCGCTTTCATTAAGATTAACATATAAGTGCTCCAAGAACGCAAAGATAGCATCACCCCTGTTTTTACCACTCTGAAAGCCAGATTGACTACAGTTCGGTATGTTGTACCTAAGAATGAAGGACATAATTCTTTTCTATTATTTTTCATATAATGGGCAAGAGAGCTATAGGTCTTGGACGGAGAACAATCTTCACTCCCTTTATGTATTGGGATAACTATAGCCTTTTTGAGAAACACAGGGAATTGCCCTTCACCAAAAGAGTCATTTATAGCATAAGACAATGTATTCAAAGCCGTGTCACTTAATTCACGAAATATTTTTACTGATATTTCATCCCAACCAGATGAATTTTTGTTTTTGAGATACTGGATTGGGTCGCCATTAGAATTGATCTTGTCAGAAAAAGTTTTACCAATGGAACAATAATTATTTAATTCATTAGGGGAAGTAGGTGCATTGTGATTTGATGTAACTTATTACTATTTTTAGGACGAAAGTTAGAATTAGTTTTATAATTAGAAGTTAGAAGGCTGAAATTCTAACTGCCCTGGTAAGCCACTGTTTTTTGGTCTTCTTTTTTAATTCCATTACTGGAAATGCAGAATTAAAAGCATTAGTTAAGAGGGTATGAAAATGAACCAGTGAATTGCCATCCATAGGGGGATCCCATACAATGGCGTAGAAATACCCCAAAGTTTTTTTTTGAGTAAATCCGTCCTGGTTTAATACTTGTTTTAATACTCACAGAACAGCTTCATGGTCAGAAACTGCTGCATTGTGACCACTGCAAGAGACATTTGCAAAATTGAAACATACATATTCCAGAGTTGTTGCTGAATGGTTAGTAATCCTTGTTGCTTCCTTAACATACATATCCAGATTAAAACTATGCAACGAATTCTTAAGGCTATCACTAAGATTATTTATATAATCAATGTTAGGATCTCCAGACAGGACAACGGAACACCAAGGTGGCAAATGGCTGAACAAGGCCTCCAAACTAACAAGAAATTGTGACTGACTAGCAGAGGCGGCTATTCGGAGGAAGTAGGGGAAGTGCCTCTTACCCAAAAAAAACCTGGCAAATTATTTTTTAACACGTTAAAAATCAATACAATATACTAATTTTCAATATTAAGCAAACCCATATGTGTGCCCACCGCACCGGCAGCAAACTTGTTTGTGTCGTACCACCAACGAAAGAGTCACGTGCGAGCTTGGTAAAAATCTTCCAGCGAGTATCTCATGTACGAAGACCGCGCCTCTAGGGAAGAGCCGCAGTTTAACACTTCGGTTCGTATTGTACGTAAAGTAGATCGCGCTTTATTTAGTATTTTATCTGCGGTCTTTTATTTTATTCTTTGAAGGAGTGACGCGTGTGTGTGGTTGAAAATGAATTCGTTTGGGCTAGTTAGTGACATTGTTTGTAGTTTGTTAGAAACTCAATTTTCCCATTGGAAAGATGATAAAAAGGACCTTTTAATTACGGGTCGACAAACAAGTGTGACAAACAAAGACATTACAAATTCTGGTAAATCCTACAATATTCATTTAAAAAATTCTTGGTTTTTCTGAATTTAAATGGCTGTGTAGCAGTGGATATTTTCAAAATATGTTTTGCATGCGGTGCCCATTCTAGACCTTGTTTGTCCTACTTTTCTCTAACACTTCCCCTATTTTCTTACCCACGAGCCGCCACTGCTGACTAGCTGATGTTGAGCGGTAAATACATATTAAATAAATTTTGTATTGAGAACAATAAACCATTGAAAATTCAAATTCTTTTTCTCTTATGAAATAAGAGTATTCATCAACAGCTGTAAAACTTATTTTTTTGTTCAACTCTTCACTCACTAGACTCTACAAAATTTTGATAAGATATAATGTGGCACTAGTATATATTCACCATTTTTTAGCCAGTTTTCTGTGATACAAAGTCCAAAAATTGCAGGTTCTCTAGAAGAATATAGAGTTCATCAACTTTATTGCGAATAGATCAGGACATAACTACAGTCTCTACAGAATGCACAGCAATGCTTTGAAAACCATGATTTGTAATGCTAAATAACAATATGAAGCAAACTTATTAAGTAAATACTTTTATAATTATGTAAAAAGAAGCCTGAGTAGCAGCTCCGGTGTAGTGGTTCTTAAAGATCCCAGAAATCAAAAAGTCATCCTGAATAATGAAGCCATAGCTGAGACCTTTGCGCAACAGTTTCAGAAGGTTTTTACTATCGAGGACATCTCTACAATACCAACACTTCCTTCTAGAACAAGAATAGTAAATGGCATCTCTAACATAACTTAAGTTAGACTCAAGCCCAGGACCAGATAACATCTCACCTGTGTTTCTGAAAGAATGTACTAATTCCATAATACCTTTCCTCGTGAAAATCTTCAGAGAGGTCTTAAACTCCGGAAACATACCTGAAAGCTGGAAAAAGGCTTATATCATATCCATTTTCAAAAAAGGTAGTAGGTATGTATGTACGATCCTGCAAATTACAGGCCTATAAGTCTTACATGCTACCTTTGTAAGGTAATGGAAAAAATCATTGTGCAAAAGCTAACAGATTTTTTTAATTCTTTACAAAGTAGTACCAGCTAGTCCGCAAGGCTTTCTTCCACAAAGATCAACTACAACAAATCTCATTGAATGCTTAAATATCGGGACCAGAGAAATTGATGAAGGAATGCCAATCGACGTCCTTTACCTAGATCAAGAAAAAGCCTTTGATAAAGTGCCGTTTGGCAGACTTCTCTACAAACTGGAACATTTTGGAATCCGAGGCTCTTTTTATGAGCTTATCAAGGGAATTATTACAGAAAGATCATATCAGGTTAAAGTAAACAGTTGCCTTCTACAGTGTCTTGTCTTGATATTATAAGATAAGACATTATTTCATAAGATTATTATTACATAAGATAAGTATTTTTATTCTTTTAATTTCTTCCACAAAGATCAACTACAACAAATCTCATTGAATGCTTAAATATCGGGACCAGAGAAATTGATGAAGGAATGCCAATCGACGTCCTTTACCTAGATCAAGAAAAAGCCTTTGATAAAGTGCCGTTTGGCAGACTTCTCTACAAACTGGAACATTTTGGAATCCGAGGCTCTTTTTATGAGCTTATCAAGGGAATTATCACAGAAAGATCATATCAGGTTAAAGTAAACAGTTGCCTTCTACAGTGTCTTGTCTTGATATTATAAGAAAAGACATTATTTCATAAGATTATTATTACATAAGATAAGTATTTTTATTCTTTTAATTTCGGGACTATTAATGAAAATGAAATGAAATGAAAAATATATTGACGGTATAAAAACCAATACAGTTGACAATTTTCTTATAAGTATTAATCTATCTAATATAATATCAAACTTTAACAAAAATATGGACATAATTTCTTAAATCTAAAAAAACAACATGAACATTAATGCGTAAAAAAAACAGCTCAATGGAAATAAGACAAGCTCCAAATTGAATGCATGTGCCCCAATAGAAAGAATAAGCTTGACTTGGCAGATGTGCCCATTCAGAACATTAGCTCTTTCATTTTGGTCTTAAAATCATTACTCGAGTAGTTGACAAAATTAATGTCATTACTTACCTTGTTACGTAACCTTGCCATTCTTGTTAAAGCAGTGTTCTGGTCGTAATTCGTTCCATAGAATTTTATATTGAATACATCCTGGGAACGAGCAGTTCTTATTGGTGTCAAGAAACCAAGCAGATCCGGGGCTCTGACTGTGCCGCTTAACAAACCTTGAAAGAAACAAATATCCAAGTAATCTCTTCTCCTGGAGGGAAAGGGAATATTTAGTGTTCTACCAATTTCGTCATAATCCATGTGATCTATTGGAATACCTGATTTGTAAGATATTAGTGTAAGAAACCTATTTTGCACTCTTTCGATTTTCATTTCGACTGCATACTGAGGACTCCACACTGAGGAGGCATATTCCAATTTAGAACTTACAAAAGAACAATAAATGGTTTTAAAGCAGGATAAATTATTGACATTCGCCAGTGATCTTATGAAACCCATTAGTTTTAAGGCTGCATTGGTAACCAAAAAGGTCAAACCTAAGTTCCTCATCGAATGTTATCCCTTGATCCTTAATAGAAGATCTGCACTCAATCGGAACACCATCAATACTGTAGTTAGGTAGGCAAGGTTTTATACGACCAAACTGCATTGAGAAACATTTTTTTCAGTTGACCAAAAGACCATTAGTTTGATACCAGATTAAAAAGTTATCTAAATTTTGTTGAATTTTTTCACAATGGCGAATGCATTCGAGAAATCCGTATAAACAGAGTGAACCTGATGAAGGTTCTCCATGGCATTCGACAAGAACTCCTCATAGCATAGAAGATTCGTTAATGTTGAACGGCTGGTGCAAAAACCGTGCTGGTCTGTAAGGAGCACATTATGGTAGGTGATATTCTGTCTACAATTATCAATTCAAGGACCTTACTCATTAAGGAAACTTTGTATATACCTCTATAATTTTCAACGTTAGATCTGACACTATTTTTAAAAATTAGGCTAACAAAACTTATTTTCCATTGTTTAGGAAAAACTCCTGTTGATAACGATGTATTAAATATCCGATAGAGTACACAGGACAAGATATACTTACACTCCACCAAAAGGCTCATTGGCACTCCATCCGGACCGGCAGCCAAACTTGGCTTAAGTTTTGAAATTGCGTCAAAAACATCTATTGGCCTTACCTGTAAAAAGCTCAAGTCCACAGTCCTGTCAAAATGAAAATTTGAGGCGATATCCCCATTGAAATTAGTTGAATTATTAAAAACAGAGCCAAAAAATGTTGAAAAAAGTCAGCAATTTCTTCAGGTTTATCTGAGTTAGAGTCCTTAACGAACATTGTATTGGGGAGAATGCGAGGTTCCCTTCTTTTCACGAATGTATTTCCAAAATTCTTTAGAGTCCTTATTTATTGAGTTTCCTATATTTTCAATATGTTTTTGATAGGACGTTTGAGAAAGGTACATAATCTGACCAGCATTTGGTGGTTTTGAATTTTTTGTGAGCTACCTTTTTCTTAATGATGGCGGATTTTAGGTCATGGTTCATCCATTTCGGAAATACGGTTTTTAGCACGACTTGTAGGCACATACAATTCAGTTGCAATATTTACAATACGGTAAAATCCATCTAGCAATACATCCACATCCGTTCCAATCAAAACCTCGTCCCAGTTAATATTCCTGAGAAATATATTGATGTCGTGAAATGAGGCGTCTCTAAAATTAAAATATTCATTGTCAAAATTCATGGGCCGAAAAAATTCAGAACCAAAACTTACATCGAGATCAAACGACAATGTGGGATGAAATTTTTCACTTTTGACTAAAGATTCATTTACAGAACTTACAGATATTGATGAATTATCGGAGAATATAAGATCAAGCACATTTTTTGATTCATTAGGGATGCTATTTAATTGACAGAGGTTTAAGTATGCACAATAGTCCAGTAGACATTGCGCCTGCAATGAAACCTTACCCATAGGACGTACGCCATGCTCATCATTTGCCCAGTTGACATTAGGCAGATTGAAATCACCTGTCAAGATTATTTTATCAAAATTATTTTTTTCAATAATTAAGTCTAGTGTGCAACAGTAACTTTCAAACATTTCTATATTTGAGTTCGGCGGGAGCTAAGCGCAACCTAAAAGAATCTTGTGCTTGATTTATGTTTAGTAATACAAAAACTTGTTCCAAATGATTAACATAAGTGCAGGTTTGCATAAGTGTTCTTAATCGCAATAAGGACGTTTCCGCCTCGCTCATTTATACTGGTTTGGGTTAATCTGTTACATCGATAAATAACGTATTCACTCAGACCCAATTCCGCACTATTAATATTTTGATTTAGCCATGTTTCTGTTATTAGTAGGATATCATAATTATTAATAGCTATACTAATGTTTAACTCCTGGATCTTATTTACAATACTACGAACGTTTTGGTAATAGAAACTTAATGATATATCGTTTTTATTAAATTTACTTGAGCGTACAGATGGGGAAGAGTTTTTATATATGACACTATTTGTTAACTTGGTTTCTGCAGTTGGTTGGTAGGTGTTGTACTCTATATTACCTCTTCTTATGTTACATATCCTTAGATATGAGGGACATTTCATGGAGAATGATGAGTGGTTGGTTGGGTCCTTAGATTTTGTCTTGATGTCAAATAGGTGACAATTAGTGCACTTGTAAATATTATTGCGGCAGTCTTTTGTGGCATGTTGATCACTACACTTTCCACATGTCAATTAATTTGGACAATCCCTAGCTATATGACTGAACTGGAAACAATTATACCACCTGACCAGGTGACCATATTCATATGCTGGACATTTATTAAAGCTTCTATTCCTACTACTTTAATTTGTGGTTTCTTCTTTTCTGGTATACGCGATGTATAGTTGTCACCCAAATACAATTTGAATGCTTCATTTATTTTTGTAGCCTCGTCTTTATTAGGGCATTTTACAATTACCGAGCCATCCTTTGAATATCTCAGACCAGATATGCATAATCCATTACCTATTGGATTAATGTTTAGCTTTATTTCATTTTTTGTTTTTACACTATCCGTACCTTCTGTAGGCTTCACTATCACGGTACATTCTTTAGCGACAGAAGCGTAATATAGTGTAAATTGGATCGGAAAATTAGATGGTTCTTGTTCAGTATTATCATATAATTAATTATTCTTTGAGTTAGCAGAATAACTCAAATCTGTATCATAATCATATGTTTCGCTATATAGGGGTATTTTATATTCATATTCGTTTTGGCTATCAATTTGTTAATTAATTTAAAACTTATCATATAATCATGCGAGCTATTTGGTAAAACTTCTTGATTACAGATGGCATTGTTAATTCATTTGCAAATATGTTTAAAGAACCCTTTATTACATCTACTGATTAGGAAATCCAAAAGACACTGGTTATTAAATTGATGAAGGAAAGTTGCCTTTATTCATTTGATTTTTAAAGTAAAGTTTAAAGCAGTTTTATTGGTTTTTATTGTAACAATTAATCACGACACCTTCTGAGTTGTATGACGTTATGGATAATGAATGAATAAATAAATAAATAAATTATGCGCACTCGTATGTTTCAAACATTAGTCACATTTGAATTTCATTGTTTAACATAACGCCCGAAGCCACTGAAATTGCAAGTAAAAAACTAAAAGTTAGATTTATCTCTGGGCCTGATCTTGTCCCCTCATTTATTGTGCGAGACTGAGCAAGTGCTTTTGTGAAACCTTTATCAGTTTTAATTTATGTGTACAAAACTGCAATTTTCCAGATATATAGAAAGGGTCAAAAATCTGCCCAATCTTTAAGAAGGATGATAGGAGTAAAATAGAAAACTATCGACTGCTGCTATAATATGCAATTTTAGCAAAGTGTTTGAATTTGTCATTCACACACAGCTATCTTTTTACGTAACTCCTCTTCTAACTGATCAACAGCATGGTTTTGTATCTGGTAGGTCGACTGTAACAAATCTATGTACTATTACACAATATATATCTGAGAGCCTGGATTGTAATACTCAGGTTGACGTTATTTATACGGATTTTTCTTAAGCGTTCGATCCTCTTGATCACGGTATTCTACTTACTAAACTATCCAGTTTTGGCGTTTCAGGAGGCAGGGTTAAATTTTTTACCTTTTAAATTGGTCTCCATTTGTACAGTATCGTGGTCATATTTCAGACACTTGTATTGCTACGTCAGGTGTTCTACAGGGGTCTGTCCGGGTCCTTTATTTTTTATGAATAATAATTGTTTACTTTATGCTGACGATTTAAAAATACTACGCGCAATTGACTGTCATGATGATTGCTGAAACTTGATATTGTAACACTTAGTCAATGGTGTAAAAAAAACAAATTACCCCTTAACATCAATAAATGTAGTGTTTTATCCTTAACATCAATAAATGTAATATTTTATCCTCAATAGAAGTAGCATTTCTGTACAGTATGACTTCCGGAGTCATATTTGATAGCAGGTTTTCATTTATTCATCACATTGAAGTAGGGTTGCCAAGACATCGGAATTTGGGATTTCTTACATAATCTAGTCGGGAATTCAAGTCACCTGAAACCTTATGCTTTTTATTCTCTAATTCGTAATAGGATACAGTATGCACACATTTGGCACCCTAATGATCAAGTGCATATTGACAAATTGGAGAGAATAGAGTATACATTTTTAAGATTTAAATGGGACCCTTGAGAAAAGAAGGCAATATTTTCTGCTTACATTTCTGTACAAGTTAGTAAATAATAAAATTCCTGCTCCTAATCTACTATCTCAGGTTACTTTTCACGTGCCCACTAGACCAAATCGGTCATCACTATTTTTTCATCTACCAAAGCCTAGAACGAATGTTTTCAAATTCTCACCACTGCATAATATATGTCCACGTCACAATCGCTTGAATGAATTTTTTGATATTTTCCATTGCAATTGAAAAAAATTTAAATCTGTTAGTTTCAATTATTTTTAATTATATATGTTAGATATTTGAGCGTATATATACAAGATTTATCCAAGTGGATGCCGAAGTTCAGACATCAATTATTTCGCATTAAGTACATAATCAAACTGACTCGGTTTTTATCGAAAATAAACCTTTATAAATAGACATTTTTATAAAAGGTTCAACTGGGGGAAAAGACCCGCAGAAAGAAGTTAACGTGACAACCATAGGTACAACAGAGAGGTCATCCAAATTCCAACAATGGACAACCAGCATGAAGCGCAAGTTTGCAATTCCTAATCTTTTCAACAAAGAACTGATTTACAAATCACATCAGAGTTAAATTCTGGATTCAATACTGAGGGTGCAGAACACTTCCAAACATTGGTTCATTATACAAAAAATGCTTTTCGAAGACTTTTGATTATTGGAGAACAATATGGACTGAGGGGGTGTTGTGGAATAATAAGGAGATGTACTAGTCTAAAATTTGATATTCACCACAATAATTTATTCTACAAATTTAATGTGTCAGTTAAAGAAGTGGTGCATCAGATGGGTTCTGGATTTTGGTTCTTGCCTTTTGACAACCACGTGAACGGAAATGGTAAGGTTACAATGCCTGCGAAGTACAAATTCACGCAGCGTATTCTAACAATTATAACTGATTCTAAGAAACAAATTAGCTAGTGTCAAATACTAAACATGCACAGAAGTAGAGAAGGTAATCGACAACCTTTTGAAGAAGACAGTAATGATGTGACGACTGGTGAATTTGAGCAACGTATTGCCTGGTTTCTGCAGAAAGGAGCCACAGACAAGGGTGAATGATAGACTTATGTCTGCAAACTCTAAGAAGCTGAGTGAAAAATCGGATTGGACTTTTCAAAGATCGACAGTGGGACACACTGTACTTTAGTTAGTTAGAAAAAGTAGATCGAAATGTTTGTTATAGTGTGCTTCATCTAAATATTCAATGTTTGCGAAACAAAATCTTAGAATTAGATTTTATTTGTTTAAATGAACATTGAATGACTGATGTTGAGTTGAATTGCTTGAATATTTGTCAATATTCTTTAATGTCTTTTTTTGCTAGAAGTAAAATGGTACACGGTGGGATTTCTGTTATAGTTCGTAAGGACTATGATACTGTAAAGAGTATGAGTTGTGACCTTTCACTGGAGGATCATTTTGAATCATTTCGGGAGTTTTAGGTAGTAACTTTCAATTAATAACAATGTATAGGCCACCAAAACGTGACATTGACGTTTTCTTTGAAAGAGTTTCTATATTTCTTGATAGTTACACATAAAAATATTGTTATTATAAGGTAATTTTAATGTAAAATTTAACGAAAAGGACAAACATTGTTTAATAAATATTTTTGAGTCATATGGACTACATGCTATTAATTTTGAATCAACTAGAAATTCTTCCTGCTTAGATATTTTTACAAAAATTTCTTCAAATACAAACGCTTATACTGTGAGCTTAAACAATTTAAAAATGTCTGATCATGTGGGGTTAGAATTCACATTTAAAATTAATACAAAGAAAACAATGACGCCATCTCTAAGGATCCTTTATAGACCAATAACTGACGAATGACTAAGACAGTTTTAAAATTGAAGGAATCTTCCTTAGGGGCTAGTCATTTATTAACTTTATGGTAGAAGGTTTTGAACAGAGTTTTCCTTACAAATCAAAGCTGTTGGCAAGGAGAGAAAAAAAATAAACTTTCAATAGTGAACTGAGTATCATGCGTGATTTTCTAAATTTCTTGATTGATGTAAATAAAATAAATCCAGATCTAATAACCAAGCAAAACATAAAAAAATACTGTTTATTAGATCGCGAAAGATTTTAAAAAACAAACATTAAAGCTCATGACGAATATATTGCCCGGTCATCAAATATTCAAAAGGCTTGCTGGGAAGTAGTAAATAGTTGTAAGGTGAAACAAAAGCAGTCAATACCATCTTTATTTACAGCTTCTGATTTTAATAAGTTTTTCACAAGTATTGCAGAAGAAATAACATCTAAATTTCCTGAAACTCAAAAGAGTTACAGGATTGTCTCCAAAGTCAATGACTGATTCACATGAAGTTAGAGAAGGGGTATCAACAATGAAAAATAAAAGATAGTTTGATGTTTACAATATCAATATTAAACTAATTAAGGCAATAATAAATGTAATATTATCACCATTGACAAACCTCGTAAACACAAGCATTAATCAAGGAGTTTTTCGAGATGAACTTAAAATCTTCAAAGTGATACCTATATATAAGAAATGTGATCATGAGGCTTTATCTAACTACAGCCCTATATCTTTAGTTCCAATTTTAGTAAAATCTTTGAAACCATATTAAAGAATCAAATAAATGATTATTTTGATAGTTCTAATATTTTTAACAAATGTCAATTTGGCTGTCGAAAGGAAAAATAAACTTCTCTTGTCATTAATAATTTAACCACAACTGTAGTAAAAGCAGTTGAGAAAAAACAATTTTGTACAGCAATGCTATATGATTTAACTAAAGCATTTGACTGCGCCTCACACATCATATTATTAAATAAATTAAAAAAATATAATTTTAGTGATTCAAGCATATCTTTAATTAAGTCATATTTGTCAGACTGGCAACAGTTTGTTACATTGGCTGGAAATTGCTCTAAGTGCTGGGCAGTGAAGCACGGAGTACCACAGGGTTCAGTTTTGGGACCGACCCTATTTACTATTTACATAAATGACTTGATCGAGTCGGATTCATCTTCTTTATTTACATTATTTGCGGACAACACGATAGTACTTATGGCTCAAGTAGTGTAGAACTTGCGGATAGAGTTTTGATAGCTGAATCTAAGGTTCATCAGTGGTTTACTGAAAATGGACTATTGGTAAATAAGGAAAAGAGCCAACAATAAACTTTTGCAATGCATAATATTGTTCAGGGGAGTCAAGAAGCCCTTAAGTTATTGGGTTTATATCTAGATCCTGTTTTAACTTAGGAAGCTCATGTCGAGTATTTATGCAAAAAATTAACAAAATCAATTTATCTTTTGCGAAATTTGAAAAATACTCTTTCCCTTAGATACCTTAAGACTTCCTATTATGGAGCATTTCATGAAAATATGGCCTACGGCATTTTGAATTGGGGCCATTTTACCCATGCTTAAAAATTTTTACCTTACAACGGGGCTGTGTTAGATTAACTATGTGGCTTCGCTGCCGTGACGATTGTAGGCATGCTTTCAAAGAACTAGAAATTTTAACGTTACCTTCCCTTTACTACCTCGAATGCTAACACGCATCAATATAATTCCAGAAATTGTCACTTATAATCTCCCTAGAGCTTGAATTATTACCAAAAAATTTTTTGAGGTCACGAATTTTTTTCGAAAATTAATTTTCAGCAAAAATCCGGGAGCTAGAAAACATTTTCGGTTATTAATTCGAGTTCATGGGAGATTCGGTAAGAAAATTTCGTAGAAGATGAAAAAAAAGCATTAAAAGTGACGTTTTGGTAGTACATCAAAATAATAGTAGATATAAACATGCTATTATCCTTTATCGTTAAGGGCGGTCCAGACGCAACGTCTTATCGAACGACTTGTCGAAGCAAACAAGTCGTTTCGAGTAAAAACGGAGCGTGTGGAATACAAAATGTACGTTTTACATGACCAAAATCATTTTAGATAAGTAAACAAGGTAGATTATTCTATTGTCTACATAACATGTCTAAATAATTCTTCAAAACAAATATAAATTATGATTTATATTTTTCTTAAAAAAAAAAAGAGTTTTGTTCGAAAAAAAAGTACTGAGTTTAGTACAATTAAATAGCAATACATATGTACAATAAAATTTATTTCATCATTTCAAGCTAATTCTAAGCCGCTAAAAATGATGATCGTCCTATTAGGTCCTAATCTTTCCAAACATGTAAATTATAAAGTGCCAAATGACTATAATTAACTATTATTATTAAAAGTTGCAACAACCAACTTAATTACAATAATATAATGATACATATTTCAAGGAAGCTATATATGTTTATATATAGTGGATTTCAAATCACTAAAAGTAGTGGAAAATTATGTAAAACTCATTTTTTAGAACACTTATCCTACCGGTAAAAGTTGGTTTTTCCCAAAGAAGAGATAAAATTCCTATTTTAGTATAATAATTTAGTCAGAAATGTGCAGCAGGAGCTCTTTTCTTTTATTTTTAATTCATTAGAAATTACTGGCGGAATTGATATATTCTTAATTTTAATTATATATCTCGGTAAATGAAAGTATTTAACTTAAAACAAGAGGATAATTAAATCTAGAAGGCTATGGAATTTTGTGTGTATTTTGTACCTGTCAAACGACTATAAACCAATCTTTCAGATTAAACCAATCAATAAAGCTCCGAGTTAGAAATAGTGGAAATATACTTATAAGTTATTCAAAATGGAAAAATTTGAAAAATATGGTTTATGTGCATATTGCAAAGAAGTGGGCCATTTTAAAATGTACCATTGTTATCTGAAATATCTTACTGATCTAATTGTAACTTGTCACATTCAAATCATGAAAGACAATTTGTTTAGAAGAATACAGAACGTGTTGCTGATGATTTCGCCAAAGTTCTCTAGGATGTCTAAGCGGAAAGTAAATCACTTGGTGGTAAAATATTATATCTACTTCATAAAACACCGACACCTATTAAGGGCCAGTTCTGCAATCACTGCAAGTCTTAATTATTCACCATTACAAAGAGAAGTCGAGCAGTTTATGGAATATTTCAATTCACTCGTAGAAAGCATTATTTCTTAAGTACCTACTTTAATAAAATTCAAGTTTACCTAGATAAGTATATCTTTTTGTTATTTTGAAAATCTGTTAAATGTACAACATATAAAAAAATTAGAAAATTTGACAGAGATATATTTTACCATTGTCTAGTGCGGGGTCCTTTGACTCGCGATTCACTTCTCGTTTGTAACTGTTTGTTATAGCTGTATTGTTGTATGTTTCTATATTCGTCTAAGTACTTTCTTATGAATTATGTTTATTTTTTGTGATGTGACGTTTTTCTCAGACATTCGCAATGTGATATGCCATTATTCTTGAGGTGCTCTATGATATGCTTAGTTTTGGTATCTGCTGCTAGGTGTGATACAAAGAACTTATAATAGGTTTTCTGGTAGCAGGTTTGTGTGATGAAGTTTGAAGGTGATGGCCTCATCTTAGGATTACATTTTTTCTATTATAACGGACGATTTTCTATTGCCAGTCAAAATTTAAAATAAAGGTCTTGATTATTTTATTCTTTGTCGGAAAACTCGCATTTATTATTAGCTGGACTAATTTGTTCACCCAATATTTTCAGTTTACCCCAATATAGCCATGATGTTGATGCCATTCATGATTTCGGTACTGTGGATCCCAACATGGTGGATATCAACAGCGTATTAGTAGATCTTCTTAAGACATTTGAAGGATTACCTTCATTAAATCCTGATCTTTCATTTGGACCCGATGGACTTCCCTCTTATGTACTGAAAATTGTCTATTTGCTAGCGTCTGCTTTGCCTGTGTTGTTCAATATATCATTGTCTCCCTGAGTTTTGGAAAAATAATTACGTAGTTCCGATATGTACAAATTCAAATTTCTATTTCATCTAAAAATGATCACAAAACAGTGACATTAGATAGGTCAATACATAGAACATACATGAATCTTAATGTTAGGTATTGTGTTACTTATTCTAAAATTTAAAAAAAATTAATATATAAACATAACTTTTAATTTGACTAACGCTACATAAAGGTATAATAATGTTTAAGATACAGTCTAGTAGTAGTTAAAAGTCAATGGGGTTTTTGGGACCTTCGCAACCGTTTTTTAAGTAAAATGATTTTTAAAGTAAAATGATTGGAGGACATTTTCCAGTATTTGGACCCTGATGTCATCTTTCTTGAAGCTCTCTATGTTAAAATCCCCACAGAAAACAATGTTTGGGTTGATGTTGGATACATATGCCAAGAGATCAGAGGCTTGAGATAAAAATGTATCAACATCTCCTGCTGGAGATCGGTAGGAAGCAACTATTGCTAGCTTACTTATCTCTGTACCAATTTCTATTGCACAACACTCAATGTGCATTTTGTCATAAAAACTGGCAACTCCGTTAATGGGTTTTGCTGAGGCTTCTTTTTTTGTGTAAATTGTAGTACCCCCATGTATGTGTGTTCTCCTGCAATAGTATGAAGTTATATTTTATTCAGGTATCGTCATGCTGCTCGAGCTAACGTCAGACATCCATGTTTCCTTAAAACAGAGTACATCGATCTCACTTTCTTTTGCCAAAATGTCTAACTAATTAGTTTGTTACATATATTTTGGATATTTATGTGAATCGGTACAAATTCCTTGCTTTCTTTCAGTATTCTTGCAGATGTGACATCTTGGTTTTGGTCGACGGGTTTCGAGCTCCACGTTTTATTTACTATGTTTTGTGTATGTTTTTTGTTGGTTTAAATGCTTAGGTCCACTTCTGCCAGGTTAGGCCATAAAAAACCAGAACATTTGTTGTGTTTCTATCGTTGCACTGGGGATTTGCATTTACTTCATGAATTGTCATTGTACATGTCATGTCATGTCATGTATATAGTTGACTAGCCGCCATTTTCCATAAATATTTATTCTTCCATTTTCTATATGATTTGACTTTAAAATGTTGTTACTGTCAATAAATGTGACACCTCTTTTGGTTTTCATATAGTTTTTTATTGTACTATTCTGTGCTTGAATATGTTGATTTAGGGCCACTCCTTGTACAAAACTTGCTCCGACAATTATCAAATTTGTGTTCTGTGAGGAATCAATTAATTTACTCAGAGAGTCCACCGTAATAGGTATCCATTGTCTAGTATTTTCATATTGGCTTAGGATTATCTTATAATCAGATTTATTGAATTGGCATGACATTTTCTCATGATCTTTTATTATGTTTTCAAAGACATTACTTCTGCTATTTTGACAATTTGTATCAAAATTATTTTGTGATACACTTTTTAAGATTTTTCCGAAGTTGAAATGTGTACTCTGCGAATATGTTGACTTTCTTTTCCGTTAGGTTTGGTAATTATTTGGTGCTTTTACATCCTTAACTGTTTCTCGAATTTTGCTCCCATATCATTACTTTCTAGTTCGAATTTCTAGTCAGATTTTTTAGACTTTCATTCATAATATTCATTCTGCCTATTTTTTCTCTTTAACTGTTCTATATCTTTCTTGTATTTCTCAGTGTCTGTGTACTAAAATTCTTTTTCCTGATTTCTCTTGTCACTCTGATCTTTTAAATGCTCTTGATAGTGTTTTATTTGGCATGTATATTCACTTATGTTCGTCTCAAGTTCTTCACTCAAGCCTTGTGTGCTTTTGATACTTGAACTTTGATTCAGATTTAATTTTTTTTTGCAGGACTTGCTTCTCCCCATTAAGAAGAGAAATTTGATTTTTATAATGTTCGCTTGCCTTATCCAGTGTTTCATTTGTTTGCTTCACATCTTTCGTTTTATCTATTTCATCAGTAAGTTTTTTTTAAATGTTTTAATTTGGGTTTTATAAGCTTCAGCATCTTTACATTTTTGTTTTTTAGGCGATATCTGGCATTCCATTTTTCTGATCTTCTCTTTGAGGTTCTCTATTTCATTCTTGTACTCTTGATCCATTTTTGCTCCTTTAGTCTTTTGGTTATCATTTTCTCTATTCAGCATTTCTTCAGATAATTTTAATTGTAATGTATTCATTGGATCTTGTTTTTTTGTTATGTCTTCTCTATATTGTTGTTCTGGTTCTTCCACGTCATTTACAAATGCTGCTGAGTTTCGTTGTTTTCTCTCCATGTCTCTGGTGTTTTGTCTTACTTCCTCATTTAGCTTTGTTGGTATTTCTAGGACCTCTTGTATCAACTGGCTTTCTTTTTCCGTAAAATGTTCTTGTGCTTTCTCTTCAAATTTCCTGCTACAGAATATCTTATAATTTTGCATAATCTTTGACTATCGTAAAGTTTTTTTGTTCTGCACAACTCCTATGTTGTATTGTCTTACAAGAGAGACTAATAGTATATTAGGTCTTTATTGTTGCAGGAACCAAAAGTTCCAACTGCGTCTGATTTTTTACCCATTTCTATTACAAAGTAACTTCTCCCCTTCTTGCAGCTAATACAATCAGGATTCACAGCGTCCCTCCCTACTGAATTCAGGAGAAATGCGTTCCTTCTATTCTAGAGTTGATGTATTAGATTCTGCATTTATTATCCAAGACAGAAGTAATTTGAATGATCTTATAAAATTATTGTTGAAACCTATAGTGTAGGGACTTCTTTATTCTGTTGGTCAAAGTCCAATTATATAAGTGTTAAATGTTTTTATTTCTAGAGAGGTTATGCATGTTTGAAACATTTAAGTAATTTGTTGTTTTTCCTTGTTTCTTAGCACTTTTTTATTATTGCGGATTAGTTTTAGCATACCAGAGAATTCATAGTGAAGTTTTCTACATTTTTATTAGATTTTAACACAAGTTATTCAGTTGTAATTTTAAGACCACTATCAAAAGTACAAGTCAGGAGATAGGGAGGAAGTTACTAACTACAGAGAAATTAGCATTTAATCTGCTGCAGTCAACATAATTTATGTTTGCCTAAATTAGAGATAGTGGGTTGTGGACCTGATATAATTGCCTGGCTGAAAAGTTTTTAGTGATAGTTCCCAATATGTCCGTATAAATAACTTTCGTTGAAACCAGGTTGGAGCACCATCTGGCAGGCCACAGTGCTACCATTGCGATCCACTACTTCGTGAGTGATATATGTAATAATTTCTGCCTCTGATCATCTTCTATTTGCCGATGATTTGAAATTTTAACCTTGTTTTGAGACTGAAGTGGATGCGTGTTTACTTCAGAATACTTTAGAGTTTTGAAGTTATTGGTCCCAGACAAATAAATTATACTTGAATGCAGCTAAATGTTCAGCAATCCCTTTCTTAAAATCCCATTGTTTTTACATTTTCCCTATTCTATTAATGACAAAAAACTGAGCAGGTCTGACTGGTTGAAGGATCTTGGTGTATTACTGGATTTACATTTAAATTATATATTCCACATTAACAAAATTATTTGTAACTCCTCACAAACTTGGGTTTGTACTGTCACAATATTTTTGTTGTGACAGTACTTCTTTTTCCATACACTCTAAGAAGCTACGTCAATGTTTGGAATATTTTTTTGTGTAAAGCCTTTGTTTTACTGATTCCCCCAGCACGGAGCAGGTGTAGGATAGATGTTTGAGGGTATTAGCATTAGAATGGGACTAGATGTGACAGATATTGATTACTTTGACAATTGCCAACTACTGAACATAAAATCACTAGAAAGTCGTGGCCATCAAGTGTTACTATTTCTTTACAAGTTAGTAAATGGTAGAATAGGCTATTAAACTTTTGAACATAAATACGTCGGATGGGGTTCAGAAACACTAAATCTAAATGCATCTTTAAATGTTCATATCACAGAATCACTTATGGCATGAGTGAACCAATATGTAAGCTATAAATATTATATAACACAAACAGCAATAAATTGCCTGTGCAGGCATCATGTTTTATTTCCTGAAAATATGTTTTATGTATTCTAGGGATTCTAAAGAGTCGAAAAACCGAATTACTTTTCAGAAATTATATGCTATATGTTATTAACCTGCCGGTTATTATTATAATATGTAGGCTGTTATATGCAAAAAGTCTTTAAATAATGAAAAACAAGTTGATGTAATTTATACCAGTATGGAAAAGGCTATTGATAGGGTGCCACATAGTGTAGTAATTGAGTAATGTAATGCCAAATTTAGTGGATCTAATCCAGTCATGTTTAAGTGATAGAAAACAATACATTGAGTTAAAAGGCGCCAAATCTAATAGATATAATAGTACTTCCTGGCTTCCCCAAGGACCTAACCTAGGATATCTATTATTTCTGATAGCAATTAATAATATATGCCGAATTGTTAAACATATTACTTTTTGATGATGACTTCAAATTCTTTATAGAGGTGATAAATGCCCATGACTGATTATTTACAGGAGGATATATGTAGGATATAAGTAGTGTTGTTGATTGGTGGAAGGTCAATGTTTTTAATCTTAATGCTCAGCAATGTCTTTTCCAGTTTAAAAAAAATATTGTAAGCAAAGACTCTGTTGATGAGGTTTGAGGAGTGTTATTTGATACTTATAACTTAAACTTTTCAGAACATTAATAAAATTAATGAATCTCATCGAATCATGAGTTTCATCATTAGATGTACAAAAAGTCGTTTGTCTGATTGTCGTGTGTTACCTAAATCAGAATTAGAAAGTTTAATTTGGTCTCCACAGTATGTGTAGAGTAAAAGTATCAAGAGAGTACAAAAAAAGTTTTTAAAATATATGTTTTTGTTTTAATTTGGTTACTATTTACTGTTAAATATTTTTGAAAGGCTATCCCTTGAAAATAGATGAATACAAATATGCCTCTTTTGTACGTTCAAGATCATAACAAATAGAATAGACTGTCCGGATATTCTCTCGCAGCTTCCGTTTTTAATAAACAAATTTAGCACAAGACAGACAAAAACATTGAGTGCGTAGTTTCCTAGAATAAATGTCTAAAAATTCACCAATATATAGGAAGTGCAATTCTTTTAATTATGCTAATGATACAGATATTGACAATATTAGTTAGTTTATTGACGTTACTGATAAAAAATTGTTTGCTTCTTAGGCTCAGGATTGAACTGTTTAGTTTGTTTTATAATACTCGAGGTATCTTAAACAGCCTTAATGCAGTATTCTGTAAATAAATAAATAAGAAATAAAAAAAATATTTAGTGTCATTTAATAATTTACTTTTCTTTTAGAATTTGCTTACCTTAGGATAGAGGAGCGTAAAGTAATCACTTTAGCTGAGATAGTCCAAGAGCTTATTAAAGCACATGAAGATAGAAGAAATGTTAATCTCAATGCCCTGAAACACAGAATATCTTCAAAGTATGGACTTGAAACTTCTCCCAGACTTGTTGATATTATAGCTGCGGTTCCACTGAATTACAAAAAGATATTGGTGCCAAAGCTTTTAGCTAAACCTATCAGAACAGCTAGTGGTGTAAGATTTTAATATTTCATTCTATCCTTTATCTTTATGACATTAATGTATGTTCAAACTTAAAATTTTATATTATTTTTTGGCCCTTTAAAGAATTACTCTTTAAAAATTTGCCCAAAAATTTTTCAATTTTGAAACACATTTTATTAAAACAAATGATAATTGTGCTTTTTTAGTAGTTGCGGGAAATATAAAACGCTATCCAACCTTAGATAAAAAAAATGTATATTATTTTTATTACTTGTGACTTTTATTACTTTTCAGTGCATTGAAGATTGTTATTAATTGCAGTCTATGGTTTGTGTTTAGGCAACGTATCTGGGTACATATGTAGTACATAGGTTTTGGTTTTGACCCACATATCGTGTTTTGAATGTATTTGATGCACACATCGTTTTTTGTAATACACAGTCTAAAAGGTAGTTCTTACATGGCGACCTTGACAAAATATGTGAAAAGGTGTCTGAAAATTAAATTTTTTAAAGCTATATTAAGTCAAGGTAGACGCGAAAAGTAACAAAAACAGGATAGAAAAATAGGGAACTCTGTGTCAAAGGAATCTGACTTCAGAAGTATGGACGTTGTGAATTCGAACTTTATTGTCAAGAAAGATAAAATGCCAATGCCGCTTGACATAAGGGTTGGGCTGTATTTTTCAACGACGTTTTTGTTCTTGCTGACGGCTTTCAAGATAAGAAAAACTTACAGAAGGTATTTAAAGCGAGACATTACCTGTAGTATGTATCTAAGACTTGGACCACCCCATAAGCATTTTTCTTGCAATCAGTGAATGCAGAACGCTGAGAAGGATGTTATTTTCTTTACGGTGTAGTTTATGTTAGTGCAAGAATGTAGCCTAGGACAGTTTGGATAACAAAATGTAAAAATGCATTTACTGTTTTATATTTTACTCATGTAGATATTCTATTGTTATGTAATATAAGTATTATATTTAATAATAATCGCAGTAAATAATATTTAAATAAAATACTACCTAAAATAATTTAAAATTTAGGTTAATGATTTATTAATTTTGTGGCTAGGACTATGTCCTGTTATATTTAATTACATAAATTATGTTATACGAGAGTCAAAAAGAGTTCTCAAAACCAAGTTGCCTAAATCGTGAGAAGTAAGCGATAATTTACTAACTCTTTATAATAATTTTAGTAGTTGTTATAAACAATTCGATGATAGATTATTGTTCCGGATTGGCCGGTGCACAAAAACGTAGTTTCTGAATGCACTCCTTTTTCTCTCAGAGAAAAGAACATCTTCTGTGTTTTATCCTTGTTAAGCAGATGTTTATTTGCATTAAACCAGCGTTTAGCTCTTGACTGTGCCTCACCTGTTCTCCTTTGTACATCTTCAAGAGATTTTTCCAGCCAGTGAGATTATGGTATCATCAGCAAAAGGGTATACTTTGCACACGGGTCCACCATAGGTAAATCATTGCTGAAAATTAGAAAAAGCAAAGGGCCTAAGATTGAGCCTTGAGAAACTTCTATATTCATCAACCCTGCCTATTGATAGCGTATAGCCAACAATATTATTTGATTTCAAGTTAAATTGAATTGTTCCTGCAATAAATGCCTTATTATTATTATAAATATCTACTTGACTAAATCACTTTAATATAAATGTGCATCGCTTGAGCCGTTCCTTTTTTTTTATCAAAATAGCAAAGCCGCAATCCAAACAAAAAGGAAGTAAACTGCATTTAAAAAAAATATAACAAAAACAGCGTGAAATATAAGGCAACTATTAATTACGCACATACCAGTTATTGCAGTAGTATCTTCGCTTAACCTAACCATCAGTGGTAAATTTATTTTAATTAAAAACCGTTTTAGTTTTTGAATTTGAGATATGCCTTCCTTAGTGTGATTACATTCGGATATATATATTGTTGAACCCATCTAATTGAAGGCAGTATGCCTTTGGGATTGACATAGATTGCGTCATGAAGTAAACGTCCTCCAATTAGTTACATGTATGTGGTTAATTGTTGTAAATCGGCATCTTTTTTCCCAGTTAAATGGATATTAAAAAGCATTTTTTTAACAATTTTGGAATCGTTTTAATTTTATTTTGCTTCATCCAAAGTTGAAGTACAGGTGGAGGTGAAAATCGATTTAAATTATCGGTAAATATGTCTGACTGGTCTGTGTTATTTAACGCTTGCTCAATTGCTCAATGTTTTCTAAAATCGAATAATAATCGGTTATAAGAAAAATGGTAAAGGCGTGTTTCCATTTTTTTGCAAAGTCTTTTCTTTCGGTTATATTTTTGCAATTTCCATTTATCCTTAGATATACTTATGGTAGAAAAATTCGAATTTATTTTGAAATTAAAATTTACACTTACGGCATCTAATTCTTGCTCAAGGCTATAAAAAAATCTGTTCTTCAACCTAGCAGTTAGAATTTAATCAGGAAATAGTTTCTGCACTTAAACTGCATCTATTTCCTCCTTGATAAAGATCCTGTACTTTATTGTTTCCCTCATTGATATTGTTTCTTATTTCTTTTGAAAATGTGTATCCCTCACGTTCTCTCAGTAATAATCGTTCGGCAGTTCGATTAGAAGTTTTTTTGAGACAGCTTTGGATTCTACTATCTGGTCTAAAGTCATTCTCTAGTACTAATTGTTCGTCAGTTTGATCAGATGTTTGGATATCAATAGAGTCAATAGATTTTTTCTTCCTGGTCTAAAATATTTATCAATAGTCTTATTTGTTTTTCTTTATTTAATAATATTGTTATTATTATTAAGGACAAAATGTATTTTATAACATGTTTGTAAAAATTAGAATGAACCCAGTATAAAATATGCTCCGAATTCGTATTCTTAACTAGCATTTTTGGAATCTTAATGTCGCATTTACAGGAGCAACATGTAACAAAGGCTTATAGCTGGAATCTGCAATAGGGGATTGTTTATGTCAACATTTTCTGGAAAATCTGTAGGATTTTTTTCAATAAAATTTTGTTGCTGTTGTATTGATTTTTTACAAATTTATATCGAACCGAACTACCCTTTGGTCTTGTTTTTGATTTTCCAACGAGGATTCTAAAGATTTTGGATTTATAGCGTCTGAGGTTTTTCCCTGACTATTTTATGTCCGCTCACTATGATAAACTTGTTTTTATACAGTTTGGAAAACAATGTTAGTTAATATCCGATGTTGTCTCTTCATCACATGTGATAAAACTATCTACGTTTGATGGTGAAGTGCCTTGGGTTACTTACCTGAGACAATTTTAAACTGACGCAACTGGAACTGCTTGGGATTCCACTGAAAAGGCGCGAGTACTAGTTTGTTCTCTGCGTGGAGAGGCTATGGAGGTGTTAAGGAATATACAAGAAGGAAACCAGAATGATTTTAGAGCATTAGTGTCTCAGTTAGGAATGCAGTATAGCAAAGCACATCTACAGGAAGTGCATAAAGCGTAACCTCAATGTCGAACCGTATTCAGAAGAGCCCTCATGCAAAAATGAATGTGGAACATGCCTGATCGGGACGATCAACTCTGGAAAGGGGTCAATGTTGCGAATTTAGCCCTAGTTATAAAGTTGTTAAGTTTTAGTTGAATTTGTTTATTATTTGTTATTTTATTGAAGTAGACTTACCTTAATTTTTATCCGTGTAACGACTATGATAGTGTTAAAAATCGAGGAGGTTCTGTTAGGCTTAATTCTTTTCACATTGTAGTATTTAGATTATTCTAGAATTTTCTAAGTCATTCCATCCTTTTCTAAAAGCTATAAACGCGTGACGCGAGGCCATTTTTTGATTCTGTTTAGTTTGAGATTTTAAAGTGTAAACAAGTAGATAGTGAAAAGTTTTAATTTACCTTAGTTACGAGTGTCAAGTATAACCAGTGTTTACCTGTTCTACCTGCAAGCTGTGTTTTGAATAAGAGTGCATTCAGAAACCGTGTTTGTGTACCGCCCAACGCGGAATAATTATATATATGTATATATATATATATATATATATATATATATATATATATATATATATATATATATATATATATGTTGATTTTTAGTCCTTCACGGATGGAAAAATACAATGTGTTTTCATTCCGGGTGTACATCCGTTCACTACTGTCGTTCTGAAAAGAACAGTTTTGCTGACGTTTCGCCAAAATCACATTTGGCATTTTCGAAGCTTTCTTTCTCGCGTCCGAATAGAGACTCAGTCTGATTGTTCAGAAATTTTTTTTTGAATACAATGTACCAGCCTCACGATTAGTTTTTATTTTTAATTTAATTAATGCTGGGCTCAATTAATGGGTCGGTATCGGTAAAAATCTTATATTTATTCTCGTTTATTACATACTTGGGTAAAAGTTCACAACACATTTTCATTAGTAAGCATTTGCTAAACAAAAACATCCTGACTTTCTGTAACCGGCCTGGCTATTAAAATATCAAATTTCTGAATAATTTTGTGCCACAAAGAAATCAGTTATCGTTTTTATTTCATCTATACAAACTTCGGTACTCACTATGCCGCTTGGCTCTATAACAGCTCCGCCGTAACCTTCGATGACAGTTTTATTGCTATTTTGGTTTAAAACTAGGTTAAGCTGACTCCCAATGTTTTTTTTATAGTATTGCAATCACTGCCGAAGTCAATGTAAGCGCTTAATATTTTATATTTAAAGACTGCATCTTTATAAAACTTATGATTGCTTGGATAATTATCTAAACAAAGGACATTAATTTTTCGAGATTGATTTTTCTTTTTATAACACTAATTTTCGAGGTGGCCTTTTAGATTACAAAAATTTCACTTTTGGTCAGTGTTATTCTTGGGGCAGACGATTTTTTGTGGCCTTCTTGTTGACATAAATAAACCATTTTTTTAGGAAAACTGCTTTTAAATAAATGATTTTTATTATCTAAATGCCTTTTATAGTCATATTCTCTACTTCTATCGCCATAACGTTCCCTATTTAATTCTTTACTTAACCCTACAGTTTCTGTACTTGTAATTAAAAATTTCAACACATGATTTGGATTTTTGCAATTGGCAGCTCTAGCACTAGATTTTAAAAATGGGTCGTGTGTATATAGTATTTATAACAATATCCACTAGAACATTATCTTTTAGACTACAACTTTGGTCTAATGCCAATTTTGTATAATACAAATCAATCAAATTTTCATGTTTCTGTCTTTCAATATTCGCAAGTTCTTTAAGCTTTATGAACATACCTGTTAATGGCCGAAAAGCTTCAATGACAAATTGAGATTCACTTGGTTGTTATACCAGCTTTTTGCGTTTCCTCATAATTTGTCGGTCATGCAAAATATCTTGGCTTTATCGTCCCAGTTGAAAATATCACCCGTAGCGTCAATTGTGTGCGACGATGTCAGTCATTTGGTCTACTGTTCCATTAAATCTTGGCACACTATCAATTTTCCCTTGATACCGATTTGGTCTCTCGCCTGCAGTTCATTTTTCAATCTCTTAATCTGTTTTCTAAGCTGCTTGTTACGCTTTCGGCTACGACCTTTTTTTGAAGACATGAATTGAGAGCTCCTCTTTTGTTAACTATTGAAGGACTACCGGATGAACTACTCAAAGAACTACTGTCCTAATCACTATATTCATTAGAATTTACGCTACACTTGCCCTTTTTACTTTTAGTAGGGACCATGTTTTTTTTTCTTTTTGTCTATTGTCTTGTCACATAAATAAATGTCAGTGGCACGTAAGTAGCACGCAGGTAAATCAAATTCCGCTTCTGATATGTTAACCACCGTAAATAAAATTCAAATTTACTTTAAAAATAAAAATCTATAATACTAATATTTTAGATACACCGAACCGAAAAATTCAATCAACCAATTAGCCTACGCCCGAATCTTATCTGACTAATGTCTTTTCGTTCTTATCGTAGTTGCCTGTTTTAAATTTTAATTTTCAACCTGGGCGATTCTTTGAGAAATTATGGGAGGTGGCTTTCAATATTATTAGGTATTAAATTGCTTTACTTCCCTTTAGACATTGTCAAATATTTTTCACAATTGGCACTAAAATAAATGATTATAATAAAAACTTTATTACTCAGTTTTGGTCGACTGTTATTCCCTGCAGTGACAACAACTTCCCTCTCCAATGGAATGCATTTCGCGAGTTTGGCGGTATTCTTTGATCTGCGAAAAACAAGTGCGTTCAGCTTTCCGTAAGGCAACGAAGAAAACTCAGGATATTTAAAGGCATTAAAAACATGTTGAAAACAGTTAAATGTATTTAAATCGAATTGAAAGGTACTTAAATGTATTTAAAACTTATTCAGAAGCATTAAATGACAAGTTCTGGAGAAGTTGTCTAATCTATTAAATACTAGTCAAAAATTTTCAACAGCATATCATGATCAGAGTATTGGAGGCTGCGAGAGAATTCAGAAAGTGTTAAATGAATCTCTTGGAATATATATTAATGATACTTATACAGGCTGAGATAATTGGGTAAACTTTGATTAGAGAAAAGGGAAAACGTAAATTGATTTAAGATAAAAACTCTTTATCCTTAAATTTACAAACCGGCGATTTGGTTATGAGTAGCAACGAGAACAGAACAAAAGTTGACGCTTGGTTTAAAGGTAGTAGTAGATTGTGATGGTGTTAATTGTAATTTAAAAAGTGAAAACGGAAAACAAGTGTCGGTTTACAAAAATAGAGTGAAAAAAAAACGTTGTTTTTACGAACGCAAATAACACAAACTCTAATAAAAGATTATGCATAGTTTTATTTTGTTATGGTTTAGGGGTTTGGGATACTAAGTAGACACCTATATGTCAATTGCATATTAGTAATACAACATATTTAGCTTTTGCAACTTGTTTATATGTTTATAATATTAGTATTGAACTTTAAATAGCGGTGATGTCGACACGACCATTCAATAACAATACATTTGTTTAATATAACATTTAGCAATTCCATGAAAATATTATATAATTATAGTTATTATTATTACATATTCAATCTTAATTTAGGATATATGTATGTATCATTTTATTTTATTTTAAACAGAATGTATTTCATTGTTCTTGAATGAATTCCATTCTTTTGGAAAGAAGGAAGTAGTGCATTGAAGATTGTTATTAAATGCATTCTATGGTTTGTGTTTACGTAACGTATCTGTGTTATTATTTTGGTTTTGACCCACATATCATGTTTTGATTGTATTTGATCCACAAATCGTTTTATATAATACAGTCTAAAAAAGTACTTCGACATGGTTTGATTTCATCCCAGTAACACCCCATGTCCTTACAGATCAAAAATTGTGGAAATCTCTCCTTAAGCTGACAACCTTATTAAGTTTTAATTAAAGTCATTACATTTTAGATTGCTGTGGTAGCTGTAATGTGTAAACCACATAGGTGTCCTCACATTAATGTGACGGGGAATATATGTGTTTATTGTCCTGGTGGACCGGATTCTGATTTTGAATATTCAACACAAAGCTATACGGGATACGAACCTACTTCAATGCGTGCTATTAGAGCTAGATATGATCCTTACCTACAGACACGACATAGAGTAGAACAACTTAAACAATTAGGCCATTCTGTTGATAAAGTAAGTATATGTTTATGTAAAATACTCAAATTTATAGTAATACATTACAAAAACATAAACTAACCAATTTAATATATTTTACAATATTGCATCCTTGACGTTTTAGAATAAAAGATTTCAAAACGGTTTTAAGATCTAATCATGTTTCATTTTTATACGAAACGATGACAACAGGCAAGGAAGCATTTCATTTGATTTTAAAACCCAATTTGAGAACATTTTAATGCATTTCAAAATAATGAGCTAATTCCAGTTTGTTTTGTTTAGTTATTTAGCATTTTTTTTAACTTCACTATTAAAATTATTTCTAACATCGACTTGAGGAGGTTTAAAGTTAAACTATTGAAATGGTAATACAGTTAACAACTGGTTGACATTTTATTATTTAAAAAAAAACTTAAGTACAAGTTAAAATTAAAAAAAAAACAAAACCAAAAAAATTTGTAAACATATTATGTTTTTGCTTTTACATTAATTTTTGTGCTGGTGAAACTTCAATGAGTTTTGAAATGTTAAAAGAAATGCTAGTTATGTGTTGCATAACTTTGTTTAGTTTATATTTTGCTATGCATGTAGAAACCAGCATATATTTTAGTATAAATTAATTTATAAAATAATGTTAAGTTGAATTGCTATAACTCGGTTTTCAAATAAATTATTAAATGATCAATTTTGGGGTTGTAAAATTTAACTGGCTTTTGGTTATGCTTCTCATGTCACCAATTTTGATTGGTGTTGCAGTATTTGAAATTTAGTTGTCATCAAATAGCTAAACATCTTTGAGCCTTGTTGCAGAAGGCATTTAAAGTAAAGAAAGCAACAACGGAGAAAACTGGCCATAATTTCCTGAATTCTGGTAATTTTGGTAATTATATTTTTCTTAATTGTTATTAATGTTTATCTATTTAAGAAATGATGGTTTTTGGGATTAGACCGTGTCAGATTGGAATGCAGTGTTCAGATCTCATTGAGTAAAGATCCCTGAAGATACCTCGGGCAATCCAAGGCGGAACATCGAATAGTAATTCCAGTTTGACACGGTATCCATCACATCCCAAGTACCTTGATTTCTTAATTGTTTTTCTATTTATTTAACGATACATTTTACAAACACCTTATAAATTAGGTAATTACTTGTAAAAGAATACAAAGAGTACAATATAAATTAAAAACAAAAAAAAAATAGTAATAATAAATAAAAGGTGGTACATACAATAAAACAATCAACATAACAAGTCCATTAAAAATATATTCATACTAAAAATTTAGGCAATTTAAAAATATATTTAAGTATTTTTAAGTTGTATCTGAAGTTTGGAATGTCAAATTGATCCACATATCATTATCATCTCATTGCATATGCATATTAACAACTTACAATTTTTTGGTGATATACTAGATTGCTTTGGTGTAAAACATATTTATTTAAATTTCTTAGATTTATCTTAATTGGGTTAAAAAAGAGACAATTGCAGCTCACCTCCGAAGGAGGTATGCAGGCGTTTGGTGGGAGAGGGGAAATATTGTCGAGTCGTTGCCACATCTCAACGATAGCAAGAAGAGAGCAACTAAAAAGTAGCTCTCATTAGCAACTGCTAAGGACGGATAAGTCGTATTTCGTCATGATTTGAAATGAGGAAGATTAGTTGAGTGGTCTAGTTAGTTTTTAAGGTGAAACACTAGTGTGCTATACCGATGAGTCAAAGATGGCTGGAGTGCAGTTGTCAGGGGCAGGAGTATTTATAGAGAAGCTTAACTATACTTGTTTTTTTCCATTACGATGGCGGCAACCATGAATGATGTTGAAAGTGGCGAAGAGGAGGAAGTTGTCATTTGCTCCTCTACAACTATTTATGCAGATGTGAAGCTAGAGCTAGACTGAGGCATGACATTTTTGGCACTGTGGAGGCAGATTTAAGGAAGGCTTAGAGGTCGGATAGCTGGCAAGAGACAATCTTAGACAGCCTCCACTCATCTACTACTACTACTACTACTACTAGGTATGTTAAAGTCAATAACGTTAACAAGGAACCTATTTTTGTATTTGTGTTTTACATTACAATAAATAAATATCACAGCTTGTTTCTTTCTTCTATGTAACAAAATTTCAAAATTAAAGCTATCTAACAAAGACCTGTATGAGACTATATATGCGTACGCATTGTTCCTGTTTACACATAAATATCCTAAAAAAAATCCAAATTTGCGATGCATATTTCAAATGTGGTCTCATCAAAGCTTTGTGGGAATTTCAAGGTTTGTGTTATTTGTAACAACAAAACCGTGAATAAAAGTCACATTTCGTATTAGTTGAAAGTAAACACTTAAGTCTTTGACTTCATTATCATGTATATATATATATATATATATATAATTACTTCGAAAATATTTCTTGGGTCTAGGTTTATGCATTGAAACAATAGTGGTTATATTTCGCTCGACGTTTCGCTTTTGATTAAAAGCATTTTCAAGAGCATTTATTTTAACTAAAACGAGAAAGAAAAAAAAACAATATCAGTTCGATACAAACTGGTTTGTTAAAATTGCCGTTTTGTCAATTATAAAAACACTGATAAAGTAAAATTTCTTCAATTAATCCTAAAACATTTAGCAGTCGAACACTTTTCTAAAATGACTTTCACAATTTTACACATTAAAAAATATTAAAAAACTTGTTTACATTATTGACGAAAAAAAACACAAAAACATTTGTACAATTTGGTTTAAAGCCGTTAATTAAAAATAGGTAACCTACCTTGGAAAACAGAGCTTCATTTTTAAATCTATTATATTTAAGGCACCTATAGTATCAGTATCATAATGTCTAGGTTGGTTTTGGGTGACATTACTTGATCTTAATAATTGTAAAAATGATACTGATATACAAGAAACGGTACAAAGTGATGGCGATAAGACAAGAAATTTTTATTATTTTGTTAGTTTTTTTTATAAGGATTGGAAGCTAATGTTATTATTTATACCAGGGTTACTATTTTCTACTTATGGTTAGAATATACGGGTGATGTTGATTGAGTACTATAGTTACGTTATTAAATTAAATTATAATAGATTTGACTTAAATTATTTATGTCTTGCTTATCGTTGACAGCGTTTGGTTCTTTCTTTATGTGGAACATCTCTTTTATAGCTAATTTATGATAGTTTGACTCCTGGCATAGAATTTCAGTCTCTACAAATCCAAACTCATGTTTTTCATTTTTTTCGTGCTTGTGCAGAGCAGTCGAAGCATTTTTTGTGTATTTGTGACCATTGAGACGGTTTTCTAAATATTGCGTTGTCATACCAATGTATTTTTTTGGACAGTTTATACACGGCACAGAATAAACAACATTAGATTTCTTTTTCTTGGGTATTTCGCTTTTTAATGAGGTGTATAGGGGGGTTAATAAAGCCACAAGGCACAAAATTTATTAACACCCCTATACACCTCATTAAAAAGCGAAATACCCAAGAAAAAGAAATCTAATGTTGTTTATTCTGTGCCGTGTATAAACTGTCCAAAAAAATACATTGGTATGACAACGCAATATTTAGAAAACCGTCTCAATGGTCACAAATACACAAAAAATGCTTCGACTGCTCTGCACAAGCACGAAAAAAATGAAAAACATGAGTTTGGATTTGTAGAGACTGAAATTCTATGCCAGGAGTCAAACTATCATAAATTAGCTATAAAAGAGATGTTCCACATAAAGAAAGAACCAAACGCTGTCAACGATAAGCAAGACATAAATAATTTAAGTCAAATCTATTATAATTTAATTTAATAACGTAACTATAGTACTCAATCAACATCACCCGTATATTCTAACCATAAGTAGAAAATAGTAACCCTGGTATAAATAATAACATTAGCCTCCCAATCCTTATAAAAAAAACTAACAAAATAATAAAAATTTCTTGTCTTATCGCCATCACTTTGTACCGTTTCTTGTATATCAGTATCATTTTACAATTATTAAGATCAAGTAATGTCACCCAAAACCAACCTAGACATTATGATACTGATACTATAGGTGCCTTAAATATAATAGATTTAAAAATGAAGCTCTGTTTTCCAAGGTAGGTTACCTATTTTTAATTAACGGCTTTAAACCAAATTGTACAAATGTTTTTGTGTTTTTTTTCGTCAATAATGTAAACAAGTTTTTTAATATTTTTTAATGTGTAAAATTGTGAAAGTCATTTTAGAAAAGTGTTCGACTGCTAAATGTTTTAGGATTAATTGAAGAAATTTTACTTTATCAGTGTTTTTATAATTGACAAAACGGCAATTTTAACAAACCAGTTTGTATCGAACTGATATTGTTTTTTTTTCTTTCTCGTTTTAGTTAAAATAAATGCTCTTGAAAATGCTTTTAATCAAAAGCGAAACGTCGAGCGAAATATAACCACTATTGTTTCAATGCATAAACCTAGACCCAAGAAATATTTTCGAAGTAATTATAAATAAAAGGTTTAAGAAACAAATATATATATATATATATATATATATATATATATATATATGTATGTATATATATATGTATATATATATATATATATATATATATATATATATATATATATATATATATATATATATATATATATATATATATATATATATATATATATATATATATATATATATATATATATATATATATATATATATATATATATATATATATATATATATATGTTATATCACTCGACTTAAAATGACGAATGCTGCGTCAGTGGGAACTTGCTTGCTGGGCAGATTCTGCTGACGAGGCTTCTCGGTACTTGCCGTCTCCTTGAGATAACCGACATCTGATACGGTGGGAACCAAGGGCATCGTGCTTGAAGGTGGCATTGCTCGTGAGAAAGGATATAACAACTCCCCCATTAAGATGAAAGTTGACGCGTGGTGACAACTTTCAGGTCCTCTGCTTATTGAGGTTGAGTTCCATCTCTTCACTTTCTTCAATCGGGTCGCCAAGGCGGATGCTCGGTCTCCTTCTGGGAATTATTCTTCTCCATTGAATAACGTTAGATCCTCTTTTAGGTGGAGAGGGTGGATTATCATCGTCGTTAGTGGCTACTCCAATCTTGATATTACGTGTTCGTCTTCGACATTTGCAAAAGATGCATAAGGCAATCAGTGCGATAATGAGTGTTATTGTAAGGATCGTGAACCAACTTATGTGTTTCTTCACGAACGGTTGATTGACCAATTGATCCAGCTGATCGGCATACTGATTTAGCTTGTGCTGGGCTATGTTCAGGTCCTCTACATCTATTTTATTTAGCTTCAGAGGCTTTAAATCTGGTAAGTGGATATTCTCTGGCATATGGTTACAGCAGTCAAAAGGGATGTTGACTGGGTGGTAATTGTAGGTTACGTTGTCGTAAACATCGACTGATTTCTGGGCACGAACACTTGTACTCCCGACGAAGGCTCTACACTCGGGTTGAAGTTTCATCAAAGTATTTGTGTTGGTGATCTGAGTCTCTATGTCTCTGGATCCACATTTTATTGTGACGGGCAGAGGGTCTGCAACAGCTATCAACCATAAATTCTGGCTGATTTCTTGAATGTTATAGTCTTTGGCAAGAATGACTAAAACTTGGCATGTTCTGGGTAGATAATCAAGTCTCTTCAGAAGCTGAGCCTCGCAGACTGCATCAGTATCAATTGGGTATGGCAGAATGTTGGAACAGATGAACATACGGTTGCCTAGTGGTTTGCAGGACTCCATATTGCGAATGGTTGTATAAAGTAAAGAATCATCATTTCGCGCAATTAGTTTATTAGTTATTGACAAAATGTGATGAAGGCCTGTTCGATTATCCAGAATCGGTATAGGATATAAGTGATAGAGAGTGTATTTTTCAGGTTCGACTAAAGGTATTTCTAGTACAAAAATTATTCTAGTATCTAATTGATATGCCTTTAATTCTATTATGTCGAGATATTGAGCTACGCTTGAATAATATATCGGCAAGGGAAGATTATTTTTCTGTAATGACTGCGATATATGCTTTAATGAGTCTACTAAATCATATGGAGTGATGATTGAACTATGCAAAATTTTTAAACGTGCAAATGTAACAGCGTTTATAGCATCGTTCAAAGTATTTTGGATAAATGAATAGCTTTTTGTTAGTGATTCGCACAAGTCTAGGATATCGAGTTGTGATTGATAAAATTTGGGATGATCGGACATATCATTATTAAAGGTTTCCTCGTCAATTTGAAGTTTTTGAATGGTTTCGTTAAAGCTTTTGATAACAGAAGTAGTTACAGATATTTGATTTTTCAAAAGATTTTCTATTTGGTATTCATCGTGGGTTAACTTTTCGATGCACTCATTGAAATATTCACCATCAGAGGCGTCAAGATTACCAGTTATTGATTTCCAAATTGTTCCAATACCATTAAGAATACCACGTTTTTCTCTAAAAATGCACTTTCTAATGTCGGCCATTATTTCAGTGTACTTTTGGTTAACGGCGTTTGGTATTTGTTTAAGGAGACTAACATGAGTTTGAACTTGCGGCTTAAAGGCTTTCATTCGCGGTACGTCTTTGTCTATAGTGTTTAATAAGCGTTCTAATATTTTGTCATTATTACTAATTGTTTCTTTGATTGGTCCGAGGTCTTTGTAAACAAAGAGGGTCCATTTATCATTTGAGATTTTTACGGTCGCTTCTTCATGAAAGAAAATTCCTAAGGTGTTGTTTATTGGGGTTAGAGTGTATTGGGACTGAGTGGCTGTTGAAAGTGCCAAGAACCTAGAAGAGAAAAATTACTCGTAGTATGGTTTTAGTCTGTCAAAATTTATTTTAGATTATTGTTTAGATTCGGGGGTTTATCAGAATTGCTGAATTTTGTAAAATTTCGAATGGACCGTTAAATTTATTTTGGCTTTTGTCCTTGATTTGTGATTCTTTAATATATACCTTATCTCCTACATTATATTCATAGGGGTGAGCAGAAACATTTTGGTCGAAGCGCTCTTTGGCTTTTTCTTTTTGTTGACATGTTCTGGCTCGGGCTGTTTTATAAAGGTATTGCATGCGATTGTTTAGATCTTGCATATATTTGGAAATAAGACGTTTTTCATTATATAGGATTTCGGGTGGTCTAGATGAGGTGTGTCCAAAATAAGTTCGTAAGGCGTGAAACCGTGCGTTTTATTTTTGGTATTGTTATAACATATAGTTGCATAAGGAAGAACATTAAATGGGTGTTCGTCAAGGTTTTCAGTTTGATTAGTTCGTATCATTTCACTAAGTGTCGCGTGAAATCTCTCAACAGAGCCGTTTGATTGAGGGTGTCCAACGCTAGAGAAAGTTAGTTTGATATCGTAAAGCTCACAGAGGTCATTCATTAAGGTGTTTTTGAATTCTCGGCCATAATCACAATGTATACGTAACGGAGTTCCGTAATGTTGACAAAATACAAGAAGTGTATTAACAACAGATTTTGCTGTCTTATCCTCTATAGGGTAAGCTTGTGTAAATTTTGTTAGTTCGTCACGTACTATTAGGGCGTAATTTCGAGTTGGGTATTCAAATATGTCAATGTTTATTCTTTCAAAAAATGTTTTGGGCGTTTCTGTTACGACTAGGGGACTGCTTAGATTTTTACGACAGATTTTTACTTTTTGGCAAGTTTTGCAACTTGTAATAAAGTTTTCTACGGCTTTTATTATGCCTGGCCAATTGTATTTTTCTTTTATGCGTCTTAACGTCTCGTTAATTCCGCGATGTAAGTTGGTCAGTGCCGGAACTAGGAATTTTGCGCCCGCGGCCTGTGTTAGGGCGGCGCCCCTATTATATACATTTTATAACCAGATGAAAACAGCAAATAACTTTTTCAAATAATTTTTTTGTTTTTACAGGTACTCAGGTACAAAAGGGCTAAATTTGGCATTAAAATAAAATATAACATGAAATACAAAAAAAAAACAACTCTGATGTTACGAGATAATATTACACCAACTAAAATACAAAATAACAAAATAAGCGAATAACTAGGTAAAATAACAAAAAAAAAAACAGAAATTAAAGCTAAACTTTGGGTATAAAAAAACAAACTAAATTTGAACTTTTCTCGCTTTTGAAGCCGCAAACTCATCAATGACTTCATTAAAATCAATAGAAAAAGATAATTTTCTTTCTATGCTCAAAATGGCCATATTAGTGAGCCTGTCCTGCCCAATCGATGATCTTAAATAATTGTTTATTAGTTTCAATTTACTAAATGATCTTTCACATGAAGCTGTATCAATATTTGGATATACAGATTCCCACTCGTTTTTTCTAATAAAATTTAAAATTTCTTAATGGCTTAAAGATTGTAAGTCTTCAATATGAGAAGATGCTTGAAACCTAAAACTATCAATTTCATTAACAAATTCAAATGCATCTAAATCTTGGTCATATTTTAGAGCCAAATCAGCAGCATGTCGTTTCATGTCATCTGCAGAAAACATCTTAAGTGATTTACCAGTTAAAAAATTAAAATCATCTGCAACGCTCTGAAGAGCACAAAACCGTGAATTCAGGTTAGTTAGAATGACATCAACAATTTGCAAGCATAAGATTTTAAATTTGTTAATTTCACTTAAATTGCTTGCTTCGTCAGAGCAAGACTCGTCCATTTTTTTTACTTTTCTCTTTCTTCTAATTGCAAATTCTGGTTCCATATCTACGGACTCAGAAATTTGATTAGCTTTTTGCAGGACATTTTCAAGCAAATTCTCTCTAAGGGATTGAATTTCCTCAACAAGCCCTTTTATTAAATTAGACCCATCCAATACCGTTACAGATGTTCCCTGCAGAAGTATACTAACTTTATTAATTTTACTTAAAATTGCGTTCCAGAAAACAAGAAGACATACAAATTTATAGTCCAAAAGCAACTTTAAAAATGATTTAGAATCGGCAGTATCAGAATCTGAACTCGAATTAGTACCTCCAACTTGTATTTTATTAAGTAAGTCAATTACTTCTTTAAAGTTAAATACAAGAGCTTTTATAGCTTCACTTCGGGTACACCACCGGGTATCACTGTGACCCTTAAGCCTAGTTTTTAAGGTGGAAACTAAAATTTCCCAGCGAGTTGTTGACCTTACAAAAAAATTAAACAAATTTTGAACAGTCCCAAAAAAAGTTATTATTTCTGGGGAACATTTAGCTGCATGATAAGCTACTAAATTTAAACTATGGGCAGAGCATGGGACAAACCGGGCAAACTTATTTAAATTTAATATTTTTGCTTGAACGCCGTTATATTTTCCCGCCATACTGGCACCGTTGTCGTAAGCTTGACCCCTGATGTTGTCAATATTGAGTCCGTCATCAACCAGTTTTGAAGTAATTTGATTTGCCATTGCATCTCCAGTTTTCCACAATTTGGATGTCCAATAATTTCTGATGATCCCCTCAATGCATCATTGTTTTTAATGCAATGTAAAATGGCGTCCAATATGACACTAAGAATATGGCGCCATTTTTGTTTTTCTGTCAAAAGTAATTTTTCAGTTTTATCGTCGATTAATGCGCTCATCCTAATACCTCTATCGAATTCCTTCCATTTCAAGTAGTTCTCTTTGTGAGATAGTGAATTTTCATGCCGAGGAATAGCAGGATTTAAATTTTCCAGTCTGAAAAACCGGTTTCGCAAAAAACACCAAATACCTTTCGGTCAAAAAGTTTACAAGGAAATCAATATAAGGAATTATTTTTCCTGCAATAAATCAGCCAGGATCTTTGTATTGTCTCTCCATTCACCAGAACTTTATGAAACCATTTTTTGTCAAACGGCCTATTATTTACAACTATTTATACATTCATGTCATCTCCCGGGTCTGGTCCGCGTTCTACACAAACTCTCAAGTTTTCTTTTGTCCAAGTCTGGGGATCATTCAAATCAAGAGTTACTTCTGCACAACTTAAGCTTTCTACTGAATTTAATGGCTTATTATTATTGCTAATAATTAAATCATCTTTTTCTTCGGATTCCCGGTCTACATTGGAATTGCTCTCACAAGAAGAGGACGGAGAAGTAACTGATTCTGTTATTGAATTATCATTAACACTATTGGACCTGGGCCTAGGTATTACAGAAAAAAAGTTTTGTATTGGGGTCACGATCTTTTTAACTTCATCTGTTTTCAACTGCCGCAATTCTTTATATTCAGCCCCAGATGGTTTTTTGGGTGGCATTTTCTTCTTTTATGCTCTAAAAAAATACAGGATGTTACATAACCATAGAAACGTATTTTGAAAAAAAAATACAAAAATAAATAAATATAGTAAATTATTTTTCTGAGCCTTTTACACACGGAAGTATGCCAAGTTTTGCCTAGAGCGAATATAATTTGATGTTTATTAAGAGACTTTTATTTTAAAAAGATAAGGAAATGAGAAATGCTTATTTGGTTCTCACCCACCTCTTCTATGAAATACGGAAACATAACCACACAACCTTAAATAAAATTTGAACGATATTTGTAGAAAGAAAAAAACTCTAAATACAATTATTATTGGCCCTAAACAGTCTCAATATAATTAGTAAATAATGCACTCTTAAAATAATATGAATTTACCTGTAATACAGTCACAACACTTCTTGCACAGTCGCAGTAATAATGAATGATGCACTTGCCGCAAAAAACAAAGAACAGTACTCTGTAATTAAAATGTATTGTCATAACTCGCATCGTGTCAAAATTTGGTAGGATAGAAAAATGTAAGTATTTGCAGATAAAAGTTAAAAGAAAAGTTTTTCTGTAAAAAATATGGACTGATTGATAGTGCTGTTTTTTTAAACAGTAATTTAAAACTACACCTATATTTTTTCTTTTATTAAAATAATTATAATTATTGTCTAAATAAATCTTGTTCTTTTATTTTTTTTATTATGAAAAGCCTTTTTTCTATCGAAGGATTTGGCGCCCCCCAAAATCTCGCGCCCGCGGCAAATGCCGCCCTCTCCACGCCCTAGTTACGGCGCTGAAGTTGGTTTTTCCGCGATGGTAATGATCTAAGATCTGAGGTATTTCGTCTTCATTAGGGGTTGTTGTGATGTTTTGGTAAATACTTTTGTCTGCAAAAATATACGAAAATATTTCAAAGATAGGAAGTTCGAGTGTGTTTTCAACGAAATAGGTGCAAGAGATGTCAAGTTCGTCTTGACCGGTATAGAGAATGTAAAAGAGAAGTTGTGTGACAGTTTCTGGGTTAAACGGGAGAGGAATAATGAAATATTTACGATTTTTTGTTGATTTACTGGAGAAAATATTTATTTGTTTTGGATTAAATTCCATGTTTTCGAAAATATCGTCAAGAATATTATGATGTAGTTCTTCTAATTTATTTTGTCGAAAGAATGTTATAATATTTTTGTGTGATTTATCCAACAGCTGGTCGTTGGTTGTTTCGATTTTAGAATAATCGATCAGGGATCTGGTTTCGTAAAGACTTACGAATTTATTGTATTCTTCGGCTATTACATCGTCGTCATAGGTTTTAGGTTCTTCGATAGGTTCTTCGGAATCTGTCTCATTTGATGCAAAAACAGATATTTTTGTTTGAAGCTTTGCGCATTCTTGGAAATGATTTACTTTTATTCCAGATAAAGCATCAGCGTTTTTATTAATTTTTCCCGGTTTATAAACAATTTCGTACTGATATTCTCTTAGTTTTAGTCGCCATCGTGCTAACCTACTACCTGGGTCTTTAATAGAAAGTAACCAAGTAAGGGGACGATGATCTGTGACTAGAATGAACTTTCTCCCAAATAAATATGGACGGAAATATTTCACGGCCCATACAATTGTAAGTAGTTCTCTCTCTATTGTCGAGTAATTGGTTTCGGCTTTACATAATGTTCTTGAGGCATAACCAATGGGTAAGTCTTGGGACCTTGGGAAAGTACAGCGCCTATCGCAAATGCGCTTGCATCCGTTGTTAGTAGGAAAGGTTCATCGAAATTTGGATAGATGAGAATTGGGTCAGAAGTCAGTAATTGTTTTAGTTCGTCGAAAGCTTGACGACAATCTGAGTCGATATCAAATTTTATTTTTTTTTTTCAACAATCTGGTAAGGGGCTTTGATATTTTCGCAGAGTTTGGAATAAACCTACGATAATAACCAGCTAAACCCAGAAAGGATTTTATGTCTTTTGAATTTTTTGGTTCTGGAAATTTCTGTATACGATTTTAGTGGGATTAGGCTTAACTCCGTCCTGAGTGATTAGGTGACAAAGATATGCTACCTCTTTTCTCAGGAACTCACATTTGTCAGGCTGTATTTTGAGGTTTGCTTTTCGAAGACGTTTAAAAACTTCGCGTAAGCGTGTGATGTGGTCATGGATTGTGGGTGAATACATAATGATGTCGTCCATGTAGATGAGACAACGTTCATTGAGAATGCCTAGAAGGATGTTGTCCATTACTCTCTGGAAAGTAGACGGGGCGTTTTTAAGACTAAAGGGCCTTCTTATAAATTCGTAGTGTCCGTTCTCGACAGAGAAAGCAGTTTTTGGAATATCTTTAGGGTCTATCTCGATCTGGTGAAATCCTGAAGCTAGATCCAGGTTTGTAAAATACTGGCACTTGCCTAGCTGATCCAAAAGATCGGAAATATTGGGAAGCGGGTACTTATCGTCTAACGTGGATTCATTCAATTTACGATAATCTATGATCACTCTCCATTTTTGTTTGCCTGAAGAATCAAGTTTCTTGGGGACGGCCCAAACTGGAGATGACCAAGGTGAAATAGAGGGTTTTATGATTCCTTGTTCTAACATTTTATTACCCTGAGTTTTTACCTCTTCTTTGTGAGTATGGGGATACCTGTAAAATATGTCCTCAAAATCTACGCAAAGATTGGTAATTATTTCTTTTTCTTCTTCGTTAAGATGCTTTAAACGAAGTTGGGACTTAATGTTGGGAATGCGGTTAGGAGATAGCTGTTTATCAGATAAATTGTAATTGAGTAGCGAATGAGAAGAAAAAGGTTCGATTTCGATATCTGAAAAATTAATGGTTTTCGGGATGGCATTTGCATTAACCACAGAAGTTAGAAATTCGCCTTTCTCATTGACATGGACAATTGCATTTGGAATGTGAACTTTTTCGATTTCTTGCCTAGATAGGATAGCATCGGTGTTGACTAAATCACAACGTAATTTAAAAATTTGTTCGGTCCTATCTTCAATCTTAATTTCGTTAGAGTAGTTTACGTTAGTTGTTTTTTTATTTTTTTGTTCAAGGTTTTCTTCTGCCTTAAACAGTGGTAAAGTTTTAAAATTTGTAACAAGTTGTTTATTTTTTAAGTCGATGGTGCATTCATAGTGTTCTAAAAAGTCGAGTCCTAGAATACCATCGAAATCAATATCTAAATCGTATATGTAAACTTTATGTGGTTTTCCGGCTTGAAAAGGAACTAGGGTTGATTCGGTGATAAGAAGTTTTAGGTCTGTGATGCCTTGAATCGTAACGTTTTTGGGAAAACGTTGGGGAAATTGTTTTACCGTATTTTCTTTAAATATCGTAATTCCTGCTCCGGAATCTATAAGTAGTTTAAAAGTGTTGGATGTGTCTTTTATGTAATATAGATTTTTCGGGTTAACAGCGAGAAGGGGATTTAAAGAAAATGTTGTTCTGAGAAATTCAATGACGGGTTCATGTCGTCCAAATTCAGGGTTTGTATTTGGTTTTGGATTTCCGTCATGGCATTGGTATTTGAAATTGTTCGAATAGGCGGATGGTTTTGATTCGAAGTGGGAAGAAAATCCTGATATTCATCGTAATTCGCTTTATCTTGTTGATCAAAATGTTCAATATTTTGATATTCGTAATCGGGATTATCTTCATACATTCCTACGTATTGGTTACAATACTCGTCATATTGAGGTTCGGAATAGTTATCGTTGGAATATTGGTGATTGTCGAAATTGACAACATGAGCACGATGCTGGGGATTATTTTGTATTAGTGAAGGACGTTCGAAATTGTTAAATGGTGTTTGACGTTGGAAATTGTTTTGGTTCGATTGGTTATGGGGTGTGTACTGCGGTCTTGGCTGACCGTGGTTTGGTCTATTCGACTGAAAGGAGGTGCTTGATTGAAAAGAATTTGATTGTTGATTGGTATTAGGCCTTTGGAAATTGCCAAAATTCTGGGCATTATAACCATTGGGACGTTGTTGCGATCTACGTTCATTTGCTAAGTGACCATTGCGACCACAGCTATGACATTTAAGGGATTGTACATTAGGTCTTTTATTAGTTTGAATAATAGGTCTAGCAGGCGGATTGGGTCTAGAAGATTTTTGGGATTTGAAATATGATAGTTGGAGCTCGCGTCTTATGCGAATTTGTGCTTCCAAAAGATTAGGTGGATTTCCTGCACGTATTATATGGCCAATTTGGGGTTCCAGGCCAGTAAGTAGGCTATTTAGAGACACGGATTCGATTAATGTTATTTGGGCTGCCTTTTGACTGGGTGCGAGTATGGATTTTTGTATGTTGGCATGCATTTTGGCATTTAGGACTTGAAGTCTGTTAAGGAAAGTCAGAGGAGATTCGTTTGGTAGTTGTCTCATTCTTTGTAAGTCCTGAATAAGTGAAGATAGATCTCGCGTATCTCCGAAGTGAGAATTAAGTAATTGTTTTATCTCTAGAAAAGAAAGTGGATTTCGGGAGCTTATCAGCTGCGCTGCTCTCCTTCGCAACCTATTTTTTATGTGAATCACTAAAAGATCTTTTTAGTTACCCCTAGACATATCATATGCACATTCGCAGGCATTTAGGAAGGTTTGTAAAAATATTTGATCACCTTCGAATTTGGGGATAATAGAAAAAATCTCGGAAATTTTATAAAGTTCGATTACTGCTACCGCTGCTCCTGCAGTTATTCTTTCATTTTCCGTCATATTTGCTCAATATATCAACACAATAAACACTAGCACAATATAATATAAAAAGGATATAAAACACAGAATATTTACGACCAACGTAAAATAAACAGTTCTTATTAACTAGTTAGTGTAATTAAATTAAAACTGTGTAATATTTCTTGTTATAATAAAAATACAAATGTAATCGGGAGATCGGTTAGCAGAATAACTGGTCAAAATAATTCCAAAAAAATATTTTAAAATTAATCAATTAACAGAATAACTGATTATACACAAATTATACGTTGTTACACTTAGAAATACAGAAATCAATTAGCAGAATAATTGATTAGTTTATCGGAAAATCAATTAACAGAATAATTGATTATTTTACTAATTAATAAAATGTAAGATCGATTTTGAAAAGTCGAATAGGTATTTAATTAAATATTATTTTTAAAATAAACGTGATGATTCGTTACTTACAAACAGAGTAGAAACATCGCTCGTGGTGTTCTTAGCAATTAGTTCTACCAGGGGCTTCACGTTGATGACGTCACAATGATTGGGATCCACCGTTGCCAGTTAGAGTTCTCTTTTTCTGCCAACGTTGCCAGATCCTACCGACTGCGCCAATTTGTTATATCACTCGACTTAAAATTCACTTTTTAACAAATATTTTTATTTACAAACTCAAATATTAAACTAACAGTATAGAAGCTTAAAAACGAATCATGATTTTATTTACAATTTACACTATTTATATGAAAGCCGAATGCTGCTTCAGTAGGAACTTGCTTGCTGGGCAGATTCTGCTGACGAGGCTTCTCGGTACTCGCCGTCTCCTTGAGATAACCGACATCTGATACGGTGGGAACCAAGGGCATCGTACATGTATATATATATATATATATATATATATATATATATATATATATATATATATATATATATATATATATATATAATATATATATGTATATATATATATATATATATATATATATATATATATATATATGTATATATAAATATATATATGTGTTGATTTTTTCTCCTTCACGGATGGAAAAATACAATGTGTTTTCATTCCGGGTGTACATCCGTTCACTACTGTCGTTCTGAAAAGAACAGTTTTGCTGACGTTTCGCCAAAATCACATTTGGCATTTTCGAAGCTTTCTTTCTCGCGTCCGAATAGAGACTGAAGTGTTGGTGACCGCGACGCACTGTGGTCCTTTTTAGCAATCTGTGCGTGCAAAAGTCATAAATTTTGGATGATATGATTATACTGCAATATTGTTTTTTAAATACCCAGATAACCAGGCAATTCAAAATATATCATATCAAAGCATGCCATGACCGATTCAATAAACAAATAAGTTGCGAAGTCAACAATTGTTTGCTTGGATGAGCCTGGCTTCGAGACAATGATTTTAGTCTTTGTGTTTCAAGGTGTGATAACTTTTTTGTGAGTAAATTTTGTGATAGTTTATTATGGAGCTAAGGCATAATGGTAGGTGCTTAATCTTAATTATTTTAGTTTTGTTTGCATCTTATGTTTATTAACTAGTTTAACTGTCATATAACACACTATTCGGGACCTAATCTAAAAATGTTATTTTTATCAAGTTGCATTAAACAAAACGTTACATAATTGGAGGGGATTGGTTTTAATTTCATGTTTGTTATGTACTTTTATATGTTAGCTATCAATATATCATAAATTCAAGTGCCGCAACCTGCCGTAACTCTATTCATTTAAAATTAATTTTGATTTCGTCCACTAGTAGTACGGCAATTTTGACTTTTTGGACAAATTTATTTATTACTATAACGCCAACGTTTCGCCACCTTGATGTGCCATCATCAGGTCTAGAAGAATAAAGTTATAGAAAGTCCAATAAGGGTTTTTCAGTGTCTTACAAACTCCCGATGTACCTATGTCAACGTGCCTTTAATATCCTTATTGGTTTTTCCCAAAATACGTTTTATTATTTGGTTTTATGTGTTTTTGGATGATAAAATGCCATTATGAGATTTCTCTAACACTTTTATACTAGCCCTGATGATGGCACAAAAAGAAACCGAAACATTGGCGTTGTAGTAATAAATATATCCGTTAAAACTTTTAAAATTGCCTTACTATTCTATTTATTCACTTGCAGATATACCACAACTTCTGACATTTAGTGACATTTTCGTGATTTGGCGCAGTGCGAAATATCAAACCGGAAATTTGATGTTCTAATGAAATATTTGAGGGACACGACAGATTTAGGGGAGTTTGATGAGGCCTCAAAATTTAAATTTAATAAGAAACTTAAGAATTTCTTGGACAGTTGGCTTGTAAATGGAGAATATGTAATCGTACATTAAAAACCTTTTTACTAAGAACAAAAAGTGGTTAGCCGGTACAAATCATTGTTAAAAAAAAACACTTCTCGAGTACTTCTGTTGGCTACTGAAATGACGTTAAGACGAGAAGGTAAAAGAGATGCTGCCGAATTAATTAGGATTGTGTCTTCTTCCACAGTTTCACCAAAAAAAGCAAATACCCTTAAAAAAAATGTCTTCCTCCGTCACACTTTCCAGAAAAATATCTGTTGAAGGAGCTTTGGCACTTTATGTTGGCAACAAATTCACAAAAGCGCAATATATTGACATTCAGCAGACTAGTAAAAAGCACAACGCAGATATTTATCCGATTTACAATAGGCTTCTTGAGGGAAAGAAAATGTGCTACCCTGAAGAAATCACAATATCAGAAGTGTCTGTAGAGATAACACTACGGTCCTTGGTAAAACATATAATGCAGAGATTAGTCGCTGTTCAACAAAATGTCCTGAAGGAATACGTTTAAGAATATGACCCAAAAGAAATTAATAATGTTTTTAAGTGGGGGTGTGATGGTGCATCGGGCCAAAGCCGATACATGCAACGGTTTGAAAACAGTGATGTAGACGATGCGTCTTTATATTTGATTTCTCATCAATGAATGATAGCTTTATCAAAAATTGGCAACAAGGAGTTGATTTTGTGGTATAATCCCGCGCCGTCATGAACGAAATACTGCCGTCCCATCAAAATTCTATTCCATCAAGCTGCAAGTTGAAGACATCAAACAACAGATACAAGAAATAGTCCCTATTAAAATTGAAATTGAAGAAACACAATATATATTTAGTTCAGTTTCTTATTTAACAATGATCGATGGAAAACGGTGTAGTACGCTTTGTAATGCAGCTGCTCAAAATTGTCATATTTGTGGAGAATCGCCTAAACTAATGAATAATATAGAAACAGTACGCGCGAGGCCTATAAATCAACATTCCCTGATTCTGGGGATGTCAGTACTACATGCGTGGAGAAAATGTCTAGAATGTGTTTTACATATCGCATATAGGATTGATATAAAAATCTGAGAATCGAAAGACGGTAACCGAGGCAAGAAAAAAAGAAGTCCAAGAAAATCTTCGACAAAAAATGGGCCTTCTAGTCGACTTGCCCAAGCAATGCTATGGCAGCAGTAACACGGGAAATATGGCTAGGAGCTTCTTCCAAAATTTTGAATTAGCTTCGGAAGTTACCAGAGTCAATAAAAATCTAATTGAAAGATAGGTACAATGCTTCGCAGAATTTATTCTGGATTTGTAATAAACATCGAAGTTTTTGAACGTTTTGCTGCAGAGACGGTTAGTCTATATATTCAGGAGTATCCCTGGTTCTATAAGCCTCAGAGTATTCACCAATTTTTAATACATGGAAGCCTCATTATAAAGGAGGCAATCATTCCCATAGGCCGATTATCGGAAGAAGCCCAGGAGGCAAGAAACAAAGATGTCAAAAATTTCCGAGAATTTCATTCTTCATAGAAGACTTGTTTCATCTCCTTTTGGTGTCTTCTGACCCTCTTGTATCCAGCATGCGGAGAGTAAAACCAAATCGTGGTAGCAGTCTCTCTGTATCTGTTTTGGCTTACCTAGGGGCATCAATATATTGATGTATTTTGTTAAAAAAAATGATTTTTGCAAAGAATTTTTTCATATGTTAAAAATTAATTATGATTTTTTTAACCTATATTGCGATTCTACATTAGTTTGTAATTAAATTAGTGCTATTTGATTTAAAAAAAGTACTAGTGACACTTCATTACGATTACATTAAAAAAAAAACGTAATTTGAGTATTTTTTATATTTGTGCTGGCGCCTCGGCTCATCCCTTTGAAGATTCTAGCTGTCGTTTACATGTGCAAATATAGTTATGTTTATTATATTGTTCATACAAAATCATTTAGCACACGTTCACAACAACATTAAAGTACAAAACTACTTTTGCACGCATAGATTGCTAAAAACGACCACTGTGCGACGCTTCCTTTTATACCCCCACTCGGGACCGAAGGTTATATCTGCGCAGGTGTAGGTCGTTATTTATGTTTTCCGGATGGTGTTGTTGTTGTTGCGCTAATTGCGCTTGAGTTTTTGCGATTTTAGATTTGTCGATTATTGTCTTCCATACTGTTGGTAATTTTAATGATTCGTCCCTTTTATTCAAATCACCTTGTTTTTCAATTTCTATGGCTTCTCGGATTATTCTGGTCTTATAATGTTTTATATTGGCAATCTCCCTACACCCATCGAAATTTATTTTATCGCCGGTTTCCTGATGATGTAAGAATAAAGCTGAGGTTGTTTGTTTATTTCTGATGCTGAGTTTATGCTCTTCCACTCTTGCTGATATTCGCCTGTTAGTTTGCCCTACGTACAACTTTTCACAGTCCTGGCACGGAATACTGTACACTCCGTGGTTTTCCAGTTTGATTTTATCTTTTGGGTTTCCGAGTAGTTTACCTATAGTTGTTTGTGGCTTGTGTATTGTTTGTATGTTGTGTTTCCTCAGAATTCTTCCGATTCTGTCTGTTGTGCCTTTTACATATGGTAAGACTACTCGTTGCTTTCCCGGTTCATATTTTTTGTTGTTCGTTGTTCGGGAAACCTGTGTATTAATAGCTTTCTATAACTATTCTAATAACGATATAATTTTTTATTAAGATTATTTACATCTTTTTTGTAGTTTATGGCGTTTTTGTTTTATGTATTTATGATGTTAGATCGGGCAATTAAAATCTCTGATCAGGGAAAGAGCCATCAAAAAAGCTAAAGCAGTACTAGAATTGAACCAACACCCTTTAAAATTAATTAATAAACTGCTCAAAACCAGAATACATAAATATTACAATTCTGCAACGACTAGTATTAAATCAGATTCTAAGAAAATCAAATGTATCTCTTTGCCCTTCATAGATGGTTTATCCCAGCAGTTTCAGAAACTTTTTATAAAACATAATATCTCAACCGGTCACAAAGCATATAACAATTGACAATGAAGTATTGATACCACGGAGGAGTTAAATCACGTAATAATGTTTATATTAGCATTAACTCTATTGTAGTATAATTATTGGTAACCAATAGCAAAGTATATTAACTACTAGAAGTAAAAGCACTGGGAGTCGGCGACTTTGAATATCGTGGAAGCCTTCCGATATCTTCGAAGAAATCGGGCTGTTCCTTAAATTTACAAGGGTTGATATGTGCGCGGGCTCATGGAGATACTTGAATTGGAAATACGGGGGCTATTTTGCTCTGAACGAAGCTTAAAAAACTTGTTTAAAATGAAATTGATTGGTAGACAAAAGTACAATGTACATATATGTGTTTATATTATGCTAATTTTTTTTCTTGGGTTAATATATTTTATTTATTTGTTTTTTTTAGATATTTTATATATTTACGTAGACCGATGAAGAAATGTTGGTCCGCTCAGCTGGATAATTAATAAAATTGATGAAATCAAATTAGCTTCCGCACATTGTTTTCGTGGGGTGATCAGTGCGCGGAAGATGATTTGAAAATTTTATTAATTAAATAAACTAGTTAAAATGTGGTAAAATAGCGTTTTTACACAAATATGTATATACAATACGCCTGTCTAACAGAGCTGGGATGACATTAAGAAGTTTGACCAAGCTATAAATGCATGTTAACAATATTATATGTAGGGGACAATGCTTAGTTTATATGTAGATCAAGATATTATTTTGGTATCAAATTTCAAGTTATCCTTTGTTCTTAAATTAAGGTTAATACATATTTACTTTAATAACTTACTTTACAATAAACAAAATGTTTGTGTACTAATTTATTCATCTTAATAAAAGCAGTACTTTTATAAGTAAAGAAAAATTAACTTATTTAAAAATGTAACCATATAAAATTAAAATATCTAAAACTAATATTTGGTTTTTAAGTATTTCATACGTGCGTTGTCAAAATTCAACCGGTAGGGTGTTTTTCAGGGTTTCTGGATGTTGGGTTTCAAATAACTGTTACTATTGCCATTGACTTTCTAGGATTAAGACGGGCAACATAGGCTTTCTCACTTAGTTCCGTCTAATATCGGAGCGCGGCGCTTCAATTGAAATTTCAGCATGAAAAGCTAATATTTTGTTTTACGGCGGGTTTTTTTTGTCTCAATAAAAAATAAGACGTGCCTGCATTGTTGCCGCCCGTCTCGCTCGCGGACTCCATCAGAGAAAGCCTGGACGAGGTAGGAAAATTATATATATTTTAGTTCAGAGGATCGTTGTTATTGATTGTAGACGTTGTTTTTGCATCTGAAAAAATTAAGTAGCAACTTTTGCAATGACGTCTAGAAAAAGTAAAAAACATAGAACTATGAAAATAAATCTAAACAACACCCTAAAAACAGATTATGTTTTATAGATTTCCCGTAAACGAAGAAACATGCGTAGCGTTAAAGGATTTTGTTTTTAGCAACTGTGGGGCGTTATATTTTTGGAATATAAACCTTTTTCTATAGTTTAAGCGAAAAACGTTTCTATTGTTCTTTGTTATTTGTCATAAAACAAAAACGAGTTATCCGATTTTTATGTAATTTTAATTTTTTATTGCATCTAGAATGATTCAGGCTATTTGCACAGCTTACTGTAATGTGCTATTTGCTGGATTCATTCTGTACGCGTATGACCAGTTATTTTAGTAATAATATTTCACTAAAAATACGTATTTTAGGGATGGGCGACAGTTTTGCTGATTTCCGTTTTTCCTGACGATTGAAATTCCCGATTCGTCTGACATTTTTGCGGTACCGCAAGTTTTATGATAGGTTATTGTGCAACTGCGCTAAAATTGAAATCTTTCTCGCAATGGAAGTAGAAAAATTAAAACAATATACGACATGATTCGAATTAGTAATTATTTATTTAATTTGTTTTACCAAGCGAAATGTCTTACGCGAATCGAGAATATGTATGATTTTATAAGTAATGTAAAGGGATTATTAAAAATATAAATTAAAATAATCTTAAGATTTACACAGAGTATAATCGTTGTTTGAAGAGGTTAACTTCTTCAAACAATGGTATAATTTGTGATACAATTTAGGACTCTTAGCATTGACTTTAGAGGAATAAAGGAATAAAGCTAATAGGACTAGGACTTAATTTATTTGTTTTTTGTTTGTGAAAGTAGAATGTTTTATGAACGAAATGATTCTAAAATTAAAGTATTTTTAAAATTTTATTAAACTGTTCGTCAAGAAAACGATAGTTTGGAATTAATTAATAACCCTCGGTTTTTTTTTAGTTTTCTCGTAAAGGAAAGTACTGTAACCGTAAAAAAATCATCTTTCGGGATTTTTTCAGTTCTTTACGTTTTAGGGTCCTTATATGCCGAAAAACATGTTCCCTCAATTCTGTCTATCGGTCTGTCTGTTCACAGCATGCTCAAAAAACCATTCACCCGATTGACTTCAAATCCAATATGGCTGAACAAAATGGCTACCTAAAAAAACCTAACCCAACCTAATGAAATGTTAAAAACAATTATTCCTAAAAAGTTACTTATCCAATTTATCCCAAATTATGCAAAAACATTTTTTGTGACATGTGGATGAATTTTTGTCACAAAACCAATACATTTCTCCTATATTGCTTGACACTTAAAGGGTTTTGACGCATTGACTCGAATAAAATTGCCCAACATGCTTTAGAAAACAATCACCAAATAGGAATAAATAATCTCAAGTTGATTAAAAATGTATCTAATAATAGATTATTGGATGCATTTGAGAGTATAGAAATAGTTAAATGTGGTAAGAAAGCACTAAATAAAGACAGAGGGCCTATTCCCTATAGTCCCCTCTATTGTTTACTTGACAACGGTGCAGTCGGGCGCAACCAAGTGTGACCACATTTACCTATAAATAGTCTCGGTTAGGATAAGTTACTTTAGTTTATATCATTGCTGATGGTTGGTCCAGAACGTAACAAGTTGTGGTGTAGTGTGGTTAGAACTCGTGTATTTTGAAATAATTTTAGTACAGAAGCCAAGCTATAAATATTTTTAATAAAACTAGGCAATATATCGAGTGGTAAAAAAATACGAACATAAATGCAGGGGTACATACCCTTGCTCTACGCCTCTGAAGTGACCCACATGTTTCTCGTTTATTGGGTTAATGGGTCTTTATGTAGTGATAACATGTTCCAAAATTGAAATTGATATCTCGCTCCTAATAGATAATGCATAATAAAATGTCCTTTTTATCACACATGTTTAATGCCCTGTATATCCTGCATGGTGAGGCTTAGAGACAAATTATATAAAACTTTTTTCATATTTCGTCAAGGTTTACAGGCCTGTAAATTTTAGGTACTTTCTGAATCACCCTATATATATATATGTATATATATATATATATATATATATATATATATATATATATATATATATATATAGGGTTTATATAACTATAACTATAGACACGTGTTTCTGACTTAAGGTCTTCATTAGTACAGTCAACTAGTTGAAAGACGAGTACAACTAGCTGCAAAATGAATACATAAAACAACACCAGAGTCACCAACAGGAGCAAAACCGACATTTGTGATTACCAAGAGAACATCCGAAACCTTTGCCGGACTTGATACTCTATTTACCACGGAGCAGCATATAGCCACCTGTGGCGAAACTCATAACCCAAGAGCAGCAAATCAAAAGTAGGAAAATATTAATGTGACAAGAACTAGTATATAGTAGAAAATGGATTTTTTGGGATGACCGCTAAAGCAATGGAATTTGGCTAACTACAGATTTGTGTTTCTGACTTAAGGTCTTCATCACTACAGTCAACTAGTTAAAAGACGAGTACAACTAGCGCCAAAATGAATACACAAACCAACACCGTCGATTTTGCTCCTGTTGGTGACTCTTGTTTTGTGTATGTGTGCGCTAGTTGTACTCGTCTTTCAACTGACTGTACTGATGAAGAACTTAATTCAGAAACACGTGTCTATAGTTAGCCAAATTCCATTGCTTTAGCGGTCATCTAAAAAAAATCCATTTTCTACTATATAATATATACTAGTTATATATATATATATATATATATATATATATATATATATATATATATATATATATATATATATATATATATATATATATATATATATATATATATATATATATATATATATATATATATATATATATATATATATATATATATATATATATATATATATATATATATGTATATATATGTATATATATATATATATATATATATATATATATATATATATATATATATATATATATATATATATATATATATATATATATATATATATATATATATATATATATATATGTATATATATGTATATATATATATATATATATATATATATATATATATATATATATATATATATATATATATATATATATATATATATATATATATATATATATATATATATATAAAACAAATTTAACTTTTTTAACAAAAAAGTTAAAATTCTATTTTTTTTTGAGGAGCTTGGTCACCCCCTTAGATTTACCTTATTTAAAGGAACATATTGCCTTTGTGTGCAAAGGAAGAAAAAATATTTGCCCTGTTTTACGGCTTTTTTTATAAGTTAACTTCGACGATTCTTGCGTCCCCTATAGTGAAAAAATTCTTTTATATTGAAACAAGAAGGTAAAAGAAAATTGACATCTTTCACCTTTTTTTAACTAACCGCTTTAAAACAATAACATATTTTCGTTTTTCGGGGCTTTCTTCATATTGTTTTGGCTACCCTGTATACTAGAAAAAATATATTTATATAAAAAATAGATACAGTTTGATGTGTTTTACCGCATTTAAAAAAAAACCAAAAGGCCGCCAATTGTTTCCTCCATCTTGAATTCATACCAAAATTCATCAATTAATTGCTATATCGCCAGCGGCGGCTCTAACCATTTGAAATGTTTTGCCGTTGACTAAAAAAAAGGGCTGTGCTGCCGCCACGGCGCCCCCTGAAACTCTGGCGCCGGGATGCACCCTTGCACTCCCGGGTAGAGCCGCCCCTGTATATCACACCTAATTTCAAAAATTAGAGAATCTATTGAAATAATTAAACATACAAAAAAATTCGATAGAGATATGGGTTACGTTCTACATCACACGTGGAAACCGATCTTAACACAGGGTTACGGTTCGGCGAGCACAAGTCGGGTATAAAAGCCTGCCTGAATCTCTTCGAGTTTATTCAGTGTTCAGATCTTGTGGAGTAAGGATCCCTGAATACAGCTCGTGCAATCGAAGGCGAAACGTCGGATAGTAATTCCAATTTGACACGGTCTAATCCCAAGAACCATGACTTCTTAATTGACTTTCTTTCGTTCTTATATTACCAGGTTATCCTATATGATAGACAGGCAGACGGACGGTATTATAAAAATATGTTTTTTGTCATTTAGGGACTATTAAACGTAAAGTTTTGAAAAACCCTGTGAGGATAATTTCTTTACGTTTATATTTTACTTGGCAGCCATTTTGTGAGGTCATCTAGAACTCTTATTTGTTTGTTTTAGTTGTATCAATTCATTTCTATATCTATCCAAAATTCTTGCACAAAATCTGAAATTAAAAGTAGTTCTCTGAGACTGATCAACAATTGGATCAGTAGTTTCTTTTTTTTACTGATATAAAAATTCACTCCTCATCAACATGTTACCAGTTTATCCTTATATCGAATTTGATTTTTGTGCGAAAGTTAATCTTTTTAATTTTTTATCATTTTATTAGGGCGAGATTTTGTTCCGCCACCTTTTGCAAAAGTTTTTCAGTTCATCCCCATATCACACCTAATTTTTTTGCAAAATTTGAGGCAAACTGGATAAGTAGTTGTTTAGTAAAAATGTTTTTACATTTTATTAGGCTGCTATTTTCTTCCGCCATATGGGATTTTTCTCAGAATAATAATGTTTGACCACAATTTGAAATAAATCGGATAAGTAATTTTTGAGCTATGCAGGTAAACAGACAGCAGGCAGACAGACCGACCGACCGACCGACAGAATTGAGAAAACATGTTTTTCGGCATCTAGGGACCCCGAAACATAGTGAAATGTAAAAATGTCGAAGGATGATTTTTTATATTTTCCACTTAACGGGGAAAGTAAAAGCGAAAAAAAAAATCACGACTTTTATTAAAAAAAAAAAAGAAAAAAACGAATAACTACACATCATTATGTTAAATTGAACTTTAATCTTTAAAAGCTTTTACAAAATGTTCCCATTTTTAATGGTGCCATTGATTTTACACCTGCGAAGTCCATTATAGTTTAATTTTTTTTAAAAAAATCCTTAAATGCAAACAAAACTGTTGACATTGCGGAATTTTTCTGAAGTTTAATTTTGTAACAAACACGATTCTGGTTTTCGTCTACTTTTATTAAGTAATTAACAATCAATAGTCATCCAAAACCCATGTACCTACACTAAAATACGTTCAGAAAATATGACAAATAGGTATCGCATGTAGCATTAACAGTGCTTTTCATTTAATTTTGCATAATCCGACCACATCCGACAACAGCGTGAGACCGAGTCGCGTTTCGCAGCGGTATCTTGCGTGGAAGGGTCCTTATCGTAAACTGCCGATTCGACTTTGGAACCCGCGCTATAGAGTTATAAAATGTGCACGCTGTTGCTAGTCTTAACCCTATGAAGCCAATGCTATTGCTCAATGTCATACGTAAAAATATAGTATACGAGGATATTTAGGTTTGTTTTATTTTATACCACAATAAAACAAACTGTTATATTTTCCTTTTTATGTTTTTAATGCAAACATATAAAATAATAGTTTAGGACCTAAATAAAATGATATATGGATATTGAAAATAAATATTAATAATATCGTTAATTATGTATTGTTAAATTATTAATTTAAGTTTGTTAATAAAGGATCAGCCTGGCTCATACTGGAAATTTTTTTTGATGTGTTTATTGGTTGTTTGGTGCTTTATTTTACATATATAGGGTTATTCACACACAGTGGCTTATTAGAAGTATCTGGAAAACCAATGAATAAATTACTTTGAAAAGTTGTCTCTGGCCATAGATGAACAAACTCTCATTTTAAAATAATCTAAATTATGCGGTGTTCCGTTTTCTAAATGGAATAACCTGTATATTGCATTTTTGTATTGTTCTGTATATTCTAAACACTTTTTGTGTTATGTTTCCTATATCTCCAATTCAACTGTTTTCGAGAAAATGGCGCCATGACATTTTTGACCCTTTGAAGCTCTGTAACTCCCAAACGCTAGACTCGCAACGAAATGGATTTCACTTTCCTGTCTTAGTTTTTAATTACCATATACCTAGACCAATATCTGGTTTGACAGGAGGCCTCAAAATTTGACATTTCCTGTCAAAGTAGAAATTGGTGTCAGGAGGTATCTAAAAATTAAGATACGAAAGTACAATGCATGTCGTTGCAAGTTAAATCGTTTGGGACTTATAGAGCTTGAAAGGGTCAAAAATATCAATTTTCGAGCGCTATTTTCTCAAAAACAGTTGAATTTAGGTATAGGAAACATAACACAAAAAGTGTTTAGAATGGTCAGAACAATACAAAAATGCTATATATATATGTGGACAATTTTTTTTCAAATAAAGCCCCCTAGGGTAAATAAGCTCTTTTGATCAGGTTTTATATTTAGAAAAATATTAAATTTAGCCTGTCCTTCTTAAACTTTTAACCAAAATTTTCAATGGATGATGGCGATGAGCAACGATTAAATCCGATTTGGTTAGATATTTATTTTTTAACTTGTAGCAAACTGCTAAAATTAAGAAAGGAATATCGTAAACAATTATTGCATATATGGCCAACTTAATGGTTTTTCAACAAGTACATTTAAAACAAAATGAAGTATAGGTGGATTTGTATTTACAAATTTTGTAAAATCGTTAGTTTTGGGATTCGTTTGTTCATTTTGGTATTTTCAATATTGAAATTCGGACTCTTGTATACAGGGATAGCAAATAGTCAAAGGGAAAATCAGGACATGGATGAAATAAAAGATTTTTTTTTTTAAATTGATCTGAGTTTTGTATCAGCACAATAATGACACGCTATTATATTAAATTTATCCACAAAAATATTTTCTAATTGTATTATATACCCAACCCAACGCCTTTATTATTCTTCTAACCTACTTTGAGTTATGGAACTTCACGCATACATCACCAGAATACTACAGAAATCACTTTTTAGAAGGTACCCTAACCTAACCTAACGCATTTTCTTCAGTACTTTTAATATCTTTATAAGCATTAGAACCTGAGTTTATTGATGGAGGTAGTGTCAACTCTATATTTTTCAAAAAAAAGAGATTTGATAATACTCCGTTAATATATTTCTTACAGTTTGGTCAAAATATTTTAACGCAATAATTTTTTGTATGCTCGGTAAAATTGTATGGGCGGGGATTTCTCACATTGCCGCAATGTCGTGAAATCGTATCTATTTAATATAAAAAGCATTATGTAAAATTTAAAGACAACAGAAAGGCCGATATACCTAACCTATTAATCTCTTTCTTAAAAAGCAGGAAACAAAATAACTTTTAAAAAACATTAATAGCTAAATTTAAGGTCCTATGCCAATGTTTTCCACACATATCTTACTTAAAACTAATCTGAAAAACATAGTGGGCGGCAGGAATGATTTTTGCTATCCTTTTACACACAAGAGATAATGGAAGATAAGGCCTGTTCGGCCGGAGTATGAAAATTCACTTGACGCAAATATAACCATTTAAAATACAAGTAAGATAAAGAACAGTCAAAGCGTTTACCATAAGATTATACCATTTTGTTGTTAATCTAAAAGTTTTGTAGATATCACAAGCCCTTCAGGCAAATACACAAGAGGCAAGTTGAATCGAATTTTTTTAAAACACTGCAACAATAAATGGATAAAATATAAGCCAGACGACAACTTATATGAGTTTATTGTTTGTATTCAGGTGCCAGAATAACAGATGATACTGGAAAACCTTACTTGCAACTTTTATCAGCTCATATACAGGGCGAAGGAGAGCTCCAAGTTAGGGATATCTCAAAAATGAGATTTTTTGTTTAAAGAGATATTTTCAAAATTCCTTCAGAATATGAAAGATATTGTCAAAATACACTGTTTATGAAAGTTTGAGAAAATTTTTTACAGCTCAAAATAGGCTCATTTTGACCCAACCCTAAAACCCTTCATAAAACTTACACTATGAGTGAATAATATAATATATAATAAATAAGCTCAAAACTGAACAGAAAGGTATAATTTGTTATAAGCTTCATTTTGAATCCTAGCATGACCTTTTTGGTCAACTTTTAATTTTTGAGTGACATTTTTCTGAAAAAATTAAATTTCTATTTTCACTCATAGCGTCTAAACGAAAAGTGATAAAAATTAAATGTATTAAGAAAAAATATTCTCACATCTTTCGAACTAGACAGGTCCCCGATTTTTAAGATTTTTTTTGTTTTTATTTTCACCTCTGGACTTTTTCGATCGAAAAGAACAGCTGATCAGTCGGAACTTTTACAAATTTTAACCTAGCGTGCTCGTACTCGTATCAAAAGATAGGGAAAAATGAATCATTTCGTTTATCAAGAATAACATTTTTTCAAATTCCGAATGGAAAGGATGATTTTAATCGATTTTCATTTTCCTTACGCGGCACAATAACTCTTTTAAGGCCACGGCGACGATATCCACATCAAGTATACGTGGAGTACTATTAAATAATGCAAGAAAGCTGTTGATTTTTAATCGAATTTAGAAATTACCAACATTCCCAGAATGCCAAGAGTGCAACTTCGCCTTAATGGTCCAAACTTGCATTTCGGGAGGAGACCGTGGATTGCTAACAAAACCAGAGCGCTTTTGGGCCAGAATTTGGGAACTTCAAGCCATTCGTAAAGTCAACTCGTACAGCACCGAAGCCATCGATAACGAATTTTTCCTTCAACAGGGGATGCACGCCGGAGCTTCTATCTGAATTTTGCATAACATTTAGCTCTAAATAGAATTTTTGCTCGTGTGATTCGTCAAAGGGTCGTATGTCATACTAACCATTATTCGTACAACTTGCTGGGGTAATCGGAAGAACAGAAGATAAACTGGTGCTCCAAATTACCGTGTAGAATAAAATTACAGGTAAGGGGCCTCCCGAGTCTTGGCTTTTTGCAATCCCATTCGAAGCTATTAGTTAACCCTTTGTGCTTAATAATTATTTTGGCGAAATCTTACAAGTTATTATTTTATTTAAAGTAATCCGGTAATGCATTTAATTCCCTTGAAGGGTTTGAAAAATTCTGAGCTTCCATTTCTTAGCCTTCAGCAGTATTGATTTTAATTTTTTTTTTCAAAAAGTGAACTTACTCATGATATTCAAAGTTAATAATTTTTTCTCATTGAACTATTGAAACATTTAATAACTTATTTGAACGTTCAAACATTTTTGTAACTACGTGGGTTATATTTTATTGTGAATTAATTTTTGATAAATTGTTTAATTGACCTACTGATCACAACCCTATGTATGCAATATTAGTGTTATCTGATAAAGTTTCTCCAAGTTCGCGACCCTTTTATTTATTAAATTGCTTAATAATATAGTTTGTTTTAAATAAATAACTTTTCAATCAATTTATCCTAATAACGTTTCATTTATTGCTATTTAGTTTAAAGTGCTTTGTCTCACATATTAATTAGTATTTGTTATTAACAATTCTAACAAACTTAAGTTCTACCTTAATTGAGTCGAGCTTTTTTCTAATCGTGACATATCGAAACTGTGACTCGCCTTTATTGGATGGTTCCTAAATGTATCAGGTAAAACTTGTAGTAGTAAAGTGCATATATCGAGTGTTTTCTCGAATTAGGGCATGTGTAGGTTAGGATAGTATTTAAGGTGTAGCTTCGAAAATTAGGCTTTTTAAATATCCCTATCAAGACTCTTGGCTCGACAGCAGCTGAAACTTACCGGCTCTCTTAACAGTAGAGGCTTGTCTGGAGTAGGTGCATTAGAACAACCGTGCTTTATAAACAATTTATAATTTGAATTTATTTATTACTGATTTAGTGCATGATACTTAGTGTGCATGTTGTATTGGTATTTTAGACCTACCGTACAGTAGAAATTTGGCGACTAAGATTTTCGGGGCGCGTAGAATGCCGTGGTGGAATAAGTAGTGTTTATTATTATTGCTAAATTGTTTATAACAAACTTTTATTGTTGCTAACCTCAATTTTTTTTCTTTTAACCACGTTTGTTAACAACTGTTGTATTTTATTAATTGTGAATTTCTTTTGATAAATATTTTCGAATAAGCTTTGATAAAAAAGTGATTTTTGGTCTCTTGTCAAAAATATAAACAACTGATCGCTACCCGACGTAGTGGTAACTCCGTAAGTGTTAATTGGAACTAATCAAAATAATTATTTGATAACTTCCGGAGAGGAGGTTATAATTTTATAAAGTTGATGAAAAGAGGAATATTTCCCACCAAAAAACAACAATAAAAGTAAAAATACAAAAAGATCCATAGGACGAACGAGATTTTAAAGAAAACGTTTATTTTTTAATCGTTTTGTAAAAGTTGTATTGTCCTTAGGACATTTAGTGTTTTAAACACTGTACTTCGCGCAAGGTGTTGGTTGCTAAGTTTTCTTTTGGCTTTCAAAGACAGTGAATATAAACTCGTACTCAGTTGAACAAACTTTGGATAAAAAAACAGTGAAGTTAATAATTGATTTAGTCAAAAAATCAGTGAAGTGAACATAAACTTTTGAACGATTTTAACCAAAAATTAAACTGCACGTCTCTTGAAAGACTTTACGCCAAGCTTTCAGAAAGTGAGTCACTTTTGTCGGTGTTTGAATTTTAACAAAAATTTGTAAATAAGTGATAGAAATTTATCCACCCGGCGTCCATGTTAGTAAGGTGAACTAAACTTAGTTAATTTTAAGAAATATAAATTAGAATTGTATTTTTGCAAACTATCATTTAAACAAGCTGAATGAACCCATAATACCTTCCCGTCGCTTCTCTCAGAACTTGTTAGTTGTGAAATTTGGTAAAAAAAATTATTAAGTAGCATATTTGGGCGGAGACTACCTTCAGGCTCTGTTTTCCGATAAATATGGCTAAATTCACGTTCAGCGACTTTTCTTCCGCCTTACAGTTCAGGGTATGCCTATTTTCCAGAGGGCAGCCGGGTAAATAGTGGAGGGACCTCGACTGATCCTTCGGGGTTAGTCTTAATAAATAATACACTTTTAAAAAGTATTCCCGTGAGTATGACTAACTTGAAAAACTAGCATGATGTAGTTAATCTTAGTATCTTTAGCAGTAAAAACGAACTAAGTAGTATTAGATAAACCTACCTTATGAAGGTGAGAGCATAAAAACAGAAAGTAATAGCTTAATAGAAATAGCCAATGGCTACTCCCAAAAGCAAAATTTAAAAAATCATGTTGACACTAGATGTAGGGCCGAATTGAAGCCTTTATATGATGAAACCAACTCTATGAATTTGCCTAATTTACTGGTCAGCCGACGTCGCTGTCCTCAGCGTCAAATTTTTAATGAAAGTTCTTTGGAACTTAATAAAAACTTACAAAGCTCTTCAAGCTACAAATCATTTAATCAGCAATCTTTAGTGTCTGCCGAATGTGGCACTGAGTACAAAACATTAAATCAAAGCAACACATTTGACAGTTGTACCCTAGAAATACCAAATTTAACTAAATTTTCTCTAATTCAAATATTAAAGCTAAAGCTACAGTGCTAATCATTAATAACTCTTAAACCTCCAAAAAACCGATGTTTCAGTTGCGGTGCAATTGCACGAGAACGTATATGTAGAAAAAACTAACCCAAATAACGTAACTAAACCTCTTGAGTTCACAGGTAACCCAGAGGCACATTCTTCATCCCCTAAAGGTCTTACAAAAATTACGAGCCATAATTTTAACCAACAAACCATAAAATCTGTTTTTCAAAGTCTAAAAAGTTTCAATTATATAACATCCATCATCCGAATAACAACACTTTCTCACCTGCCCTAAAATATGTTTTAAGTAACCCTGATTTAGATTTCTTGTCAGTAAAAGGCATAACATTTTGTTTTTAGTAAATCCCATAAAACAAAAATATATATTGTATTGCAATTCTCTATCCGGATAAAAAATGTAATGTATTTGTAACGTTTCGTTATGCAGGGGCGCGAGAGTGTATACGCCCAAAATCCATCATTTCAAAACCAGCTAGAGGTAACGCGGGGCGATGGGGAATTGATTTCACTCGTTAAGCGCAGTGATTTGCAGCCTTTTATTTTCCGATTTAAGACATGCCGTGAAATTTTCTATAAATAGAACTAAAAAGTAAAAAATAGTATTTTATTCTATCTTGAAAATTTGACGTTATGAAATCGGCATAGACAGTAATTAGATATAGACTTAGCTTAAGCTTTCGTTCTAAGTAATTAGATATTTTTTTACTTTTTTTTTTGGAAGTCGGGTTCATTTCTTTATAAAAAGTTTATTTATAATTTTTATGTTTTTTTCGAAAATAAAATTGAATTCGATTGAAGTAGCAAAAAAAGTCTAAAAATATTTATTTAGTAGTTGTGTTTTATCATGTAAACATGCTTTTTGATTATATTTAATTAAATTAGTTTAAATCTCCTGATTAATTTGGGATGTAACAATCAGGGAGAGAAACTATATTAGTTAGAAATGCACATGGATCGAAAATTAATTGCAATCTTAACTAAAAATATTGTTTCTATTTATGTAATAAATGTAATAATAATGTAATCAACATTATTATTATTTTGATCCTGCAGTATTTATTGGATGCTCAACAACTTTAGTATACTAAGCCGTAATATATTTTTTAAAGGTTGAATTTATAGTCATGGGAGGCACATTCATGAGCCTTCCAGAGGATTACCGGGACTACTTTATAAGAAATTTGCATGATGCCCTCTCAGGACACAAGAGTGCTTCAGTGGAGGAAGCAGTTATGTACTCTGAAAGATCTAACACTAAATGTATTGGAATAACAATTGAAACAAGACCTGATTATTGCTTGCAAAGACATTTATCTGACATGCTCAAATATGGATGTACAAGACTTGAAATTGGTAATCTATTAGATTTTTTAAATACTTATTGAATTGTATTTTTAGAAGAAAACATTTTCACTATAATTATGTACATGCTATGATAGCAAATATGCTTGTTTTAGGTGTCCAGTCAGTATATGAAGATGTGGCATTGGATACCAATAGAGGACATACAGTAAGAGCAGTTTGTGAAACGTTTCATTTAGCTAAAGATGCTGGATTCAAAGTTGTCTCTCATATGATGCCTGATTTGCCGAACGTTGATTTAGAGCGAGATATCGAGCAGTTTATCGTGAGTAACTTATTCCAAAAACCAAATAATTTGACGAGATTTTGAGATTTAATTAGGCTAACAAATATTGCCCCATTTAAAGTAGATGCAATCAGATTTAAAGTTGATGCCATCATATTTAAAGCTGATATAATAAATTTTGTTGCTGTTTACTTTTATAAAATTAATTATGGATTCTATATCATAAAAACTCCTAAAACAAATGATATTTAAAGTTACGGTGGTTTAAAGAACACGCTACTATTAAACAATGGGTTTATTACAACAAAAAACATGGTTGCCTCTCCCCTTTGCTGTTGTTTCGTTTCAGTCGTTTTAACACCCGAAATTCTATTTTAATATAATACTACATTTTATTTCAATTCCACACAAAAGTTTTTAAATTTTTAAAATTCTCGACGGTATATTAATGAGCTTTGAAATGTGCAACTTTGCCTCCATTTATCAGATCTGAATGCTCGTACCTGGAATTTATATATCTATAAACCTCGAATTTATATATCTATATAGCTAGTTATCAATAAAACTACCAGCACCTTGTTCATTCATCAGAGCTTTGATTTGGAGGTCAGTACCGTCAAAAAATATACAGAACCCAGTTTAAAACTAGGACGCAGAAACCCAGCGAGTCTCTTCAAGAATTTGAGTCAGATATAAAAAGAATTATTAGATTGGCGTTTCCTACATCAGGTGCGGGCATGCAAGAATGGATCGCAGTATCTGTATTTAGGGATAGATAGCGAGATCCCAAAGTATAAATGATCAAATTTAGCAAGAGTAGCGGCGCACTTGTTCGTGCTTTAGAGTTGAAAACCAGAAGTTAGATCAGTGACAGTAGAGATTCAGCCGATAACGTGCACAAGTGTATAAGAAAAGGGTTTAAGGCAGTTTTAAGTGAGATTCGCAGTGGGATACTGTAACGATGTTACTAAATGTTTCAATTGTAAATACACGGTCGAGATAACTTTCATAATTTCAATGATAAAAATCCGATTCTCTTTCGTACATAGTTAATAAAATATATACGTTAGAATATTAATCAATCATCCGTTGTAAAAAAATCGGAAAATCTTTAATAAATCATTTCAATCATCAGTCAAATAGAATGTTTCGTTGCCATAAAACCGGACATGCAAAGATAATATCGTGTCAAATATCGTGGCTAAGGAGAACAACGCTATACAGCTCGATCACCAAGCCTTAATAAAAGTTTGGAGAAATCTTGTATAAGTTTGACAGAAAGGTCAGTCAACAGAAAACCAATACGGATTACAGCTGGTACCAGGTTAGTGGTTTTCCTGGTTAAAAGAGATCTCGCCGGAGCTAAAGAAGCAAAATCACTTGCAGAAAAACTCAACGTCAGTATATGATAAAATTAGTGTCAGGCTTTTACTGGACGCCACTTAAATTTACCATGAAATAATAGTGGCCGATATAGAAGATGAATTCATTCTCGTAATGGACTTGATTAAAGATCATTTCTTCAGCTTATTGTTTGACCCTAAACTTAACATCGTAACAACTGGAAACAAAGAATTTGATTTGGCTAACGAAAAGGATGATCAAACAATAAACATCATACCTTCGGAAACTGTACGAATACCGGGCAGCACAGAGATAATTGTCCAGGGGAAACTGGAGACACATCCTGGGTGCTGTGTTGAATTGGTACCGCCATTAGATGCCAACAAGTCAGGAAAGTACGTGATCAAAAAAACTGTAATACGAACAGAAAGTAAAATCTTTGTCCGGGTTGCTAATATCATTTCCAGTTCCAGCGAAATTAAGAAAGGAGATTGCGACTTTCGAACCAGTCAAACAAATAGTTAATTGTGACATACCCAAATCTGATTCGCAAAGCAAGATCAAGCTAACCAAGGATATTTACAAGCTGTGGATAAATCGTGAGGTCATTTATCGAAAAAAGGGTTTCACAAGGACGTTGAAAAACAAGTCCAGAAAATGCTTCAAGATGGGGTTATTGAAGGGTCCAATAGTTCTTGGCCAACACCTGTAATTCTTGTATCAAAAGAATATGGAGGTATAAGATTTTGTGTGAACTACCATAAATTTAATGACGTAACCAGAAAGGTCAGTTACCCATTACTGAAAATTGACGATGCTCTAACCACTTTGTCAGGATTCAAATGGTTTTCCACCTTGGATTTAAAGAGTGGATACTGGCGAATGGCTATTAAAGAAGAAGATAAAGAGAAAACTGATTTTACCACTGGTAGCGGTATATACTAATTTAAAGTAATGCCTTTTGGTCTGTGCAGTGCTCCCGCCTCTTTTGAGGGACTTATTGGTATGTGTTTAAAGAGATGTTACTTGAAAAATCTGCCTCGTGTTCTTCGATGATGTGATGGTAATTATCTGAAAAAATCTAAAACGTCTTCAGCCGTTTTAGAAATGCAAATATAAAATTGAACTCAAAAAAATGTTGCCATTTCAAAGGAAATTCAGACATACGAAAGCAAGATCGAAACCATACGGGATTGGCCAACACCCATAGACAAACATGAACTTTGAAGTTTCTTAGGATTACTGTCTACAACTGGACTTCAGAATGAGGCACTGCATTTAGAAGACTTAAATCAGCTTTATGTTCTAATCCAATTCTGGCTTCCCCTCAACACCATGGGATATTTTTTTTGGACACAGATGCAAGCAATGTGGGTATTGAGGCTGTTGTTTCGCCGCAGGTCCAATAATCTCGAGAAAATATAGAGTTTTACGAACTATTGTGTAACAAGAAAAGCATTACTTGTCATCGTGAGAACCTTTGACAATTTCCACAAATATTTGTATAAGAGAAAAATCCTGATTAGAATGGACCATGCTGTATTAAAATGACTTATGGAAATAAAAAATCTAGAAAGGCAATAAGCCAGATAATTGGAAAAGTTGCAACATTATGACTTCAAAATTAAACATCGATCCGGTAGATAACATAAAAACACTGATGCCCTATATCCAGACGTCCATGTAAAGAAGACTGTAAGCATTGTCAATATATAGATCAACAGGAGGGATATGTTTACAAATAAATCAAAGGATTTACGATTAAGCCAGACCACGCGTGGTCAACAGAGGATGGCGAGAGATCAGCTAGAAGACCTCTATTGGCTCAATGTTGCACGAGAAAGCAACAGAAGTTCGACAAGAATAGAGTAAAATCTCATAAAAACCTTGCATGCAAGAGGCTGTGGGCTCAGTTAGATTGATTGGTCGATGAGGATGGATTGTTGAAATAAGTCTGGGAAAGTGCTGATAGAAACATGTTAACGGGCCACATATATATTTTCTTAATGTCCTAACTTTCACGCCAAAAACGTGGGAGCACTGTATGTGCGCATGATGTTCTCTCTCTTGTAAGATGGAGGCGGCCCTCAGGTCGTCTGTCAAAAGGGTCCAACAAAAAACAGCTGAAATTGGAAAGCCATCCCTGTTTTTGCCAAGTAAAAAGTGTTTTAATTTGTCGATGGGAACTTTATAAAGTAAATCCCAAAAATAAAAACAATAAAAACGACCCGAGATAAGTATGTAGGTGAGTGGAGGCTAGAGTGTCTGCTTCTCTGCTATATTAGAAGATCCAGCTGAAAAATCCAGATAACTACAAAGCTTCTGTGCATGGCTAGTTTGCTGATAGACGATATAGAACTGTGATATAGACATTTCAATAAAAAAATAACATTCGATAATTCAGTTTTATTAGGGAAATGTCATTCATATCTTTCTGCATATTTTATCAATGCTTGTTGCTTGTTTTTAGTATTGTACAAAATTTAATACAAATAACTAAATTTCTACAAGTGGCCTCTCTCTCAGATGGATAGATTGTCGTTTAGTACAATTTAGTTTCCGATTTTGTACAATTAAGTATTCGGAATATTGTAACAACCCAAAGACATTTAATAGTGTTTACTGGTTGATTCACTCAAGGTGAATAAAGACACGCGTGCGCCTTTAAAAAACTTAGCATTTTTGAAGTTTTTGTTCTTTTTAACTGTAGTTTTCTATAGCAGTATTAAGAACGCATCCTTAAATGTTTATTTTTAGTGACTATTTGCATGGATCTTCAATTTTATAATAATTTGAAGACCTTACGTTTTTGATTTTTTTTTGTAAAGATTTTAGTACCTAAGCATAATAGGTTAAATATATATATATATATATATATATATATATATATATATATATATATATATATATATTTAACTTTAGAAACACTTTGCTTAAATTTTGTAACGGTTCTAGTCTAGTTTAGTATAATTTTACTTCTTTACTTATATGTAATGATTATAATATAACAGGAGATCCTTTTTTAATGCAAAAATCAAGAGCTGATATTTCTTCAAACCTCTTTATCACTCCATATAATCATTCTAACAATATCAAGCCAGAAGTTAATGGAATTGAAAATAGTTTATTAAATTTTGAAAGACTTCTCTACTCATTATTCTAAACCTGATAAAAGACCTCAAAATATGTTTTATGGCTTTGTTCACGATGACCCCCCAAAATTTGTTACAGACTTAGAAAAATATTTTCAAGATTCTGGGTCAGAGAATGTACATAGCTGGTTCTTTACTTAGAGGAGAGGCGAAAACGTGGTTCGAACTTTACGCTTCATTAAATATTCCATGGGTTAGTTTTAAGAAAAAATTTTTAAACACGTTTAACGGTATTTCGGTTTTAGCCACGGCGACATCAGTGCTTTATGGGGAACACTAAAGTCAATTCGAATTAGTTAGCGTATTTATCGCCAAAAAGATGGCACTGTTTTCACCACTACACCCGTACAAAACGACCGGAAATTCGATCACAACTTAGAATATGCGGATTGTCTATGTCTTGAGATGAATTAATTTTTTCGGCATCTGCTGTTGAAAAAGATCTAATTGCTGAGACAAAAAAAATTTTAAAACACACATTTTCAACTAATTTTTATGTCAGACAGTGATATGCCATTTAACAATACTAAAAAACCACCGTCCCCGTGCAAATACTATCAAGAATGGCATTTTCACAAAGACTATTCAAAAAATATCTATAATTCGGAAAAACCGAGAAGCGACCGGCCGTAGTTCATCCCGACACAGACCGGCCGAACAACAAAACCAGTCATCTATGTCATTCAGACGCGAAAATTGGAGGACAGAATTGAGATCTGCCCAACCAAGACGTTAAATACAGTAGTTACACTACATGACAAAACTAATATACCACGTATTGACATTAAAATTGAAAATCGTACAATTTCTGCTTTATTAGATTCTGGCTTTAGTATTAATATTGTTCGGTCAGATGTTCTTTCAAAAAATACCAACACTATTAAACCAAGTAATCAAAATTTCATATTAGGATGTGTAGAAACTCCAGTTTCGGTTTCCGGCTCTATTAATCTAATTTTCTCTATTGATTCTTTAAATTTAAAATTCGATTTTTTTAATTTTACCAAATTTGCAAGAACAGTTTATTTTAGAAGATACCATTTCTACGAACAAATGAGGTCATTTTAGATTTTACTCGAAAAAGTGCTTATATGGGTACTGGTTTGAGAAAAACTGTTTACTGGCACATTTCTCAGTACGTAGGTATAGTAAATTATGATTTTTTTAATTTCCTTTCTTCAGTAAGTAAGTAAAAGAAAATGAGGATCTCTTTAAACTTATTAAGGACTCTGCTGATATTTTTAATTATGGTTTACATCAACCTACTACGACTACCATTAAACATCAAATTATCATTACAGAGCCAAATAAAAAGATTATTCAAAAACCTTATGCAATGAGCCCTAATCTTAAGAAAGTAATGTATCAACAGTCTGACAAAATGCTATCTTCTGGTGCCATTGAACCTTCTTAATCGTCATATAGTTCTCCAATTGTTCTTGTTAAAAGAGAAGGCAAAAAGCCCAGATTTTGTGTAGATTTTAGGTTGATCAATAAGATTACTACCGATGAACTTGCAGTGTTGCCAAAGCTTTCAGATACTCTTAAAGATTAAAGTAATTCTACCGTATTCTCTGTTTTGGATCTAAAGTCAGGTTATTGGCAGGTGCCACTTGAACCTTATTCCAAACAATATACTGCTTTCTCTACACCTGATGGTGCCTTGTATCACTTTACCGTCATGCCGTTTGGCCTAAAAAATGCTCCTGGAACATTTCAGCGCTTAATGACACATTTGTGGTTACCTTAATATATATTGTAAAGTGTATTTGAATGGCATTATAGTTTATTCTTCAGATCAAATCAGACTTTTCAAAAAGATTCTTCTTACAAACTGGTGCATCTTCCCGCGGAATGGGTTGTGTGTTATTTCAAACGGATGAAAACACTAATCAGCGACATATAATATCTTATTCTACTGCTTACTTGACTGCCACCGAAATTACCCTTATAACAGACTCCAGATCTCTTCTCTGGTTAGAAAAATACAAAGATTCAAAATCCAAACTTACCAGGTGGTCTCTTGATTTGCAAGAATTCAAATACGATTTGATTCACTGTGAAGGTCGGAATAACGAATTGGCTGATTTTCTTAGTAAAAATCCCCACCGGAGGCTGTTTCATGTCACTAGGCAAACAGATAAAATTTCCCGTGGGAGTAAAATAGATCTCAACTTGGACGAAAAAGCAAGCACAGAAATCAGGCCTCAACACTAAAAAAAAATCACGAACCATTCACTTAGACCAACTGCCGTATCGAAGCTGGCCAAAAGCGAAGTGTCGGAGCACAACTTAATACAAATGACAGGTCATTCAAATGCAAAATAACAATAATGATAAATAACACTTTTAGAATAATATTTTCGTTCATAATATGTGTTCCAATTTTTATATAAATAATGTAATTATATTCAATTTTTGTAAGTCTATTGAATGAACATAAATTGCAACAATAAATGTCAATTTGTGAAGTTGTAAGTAAGCAATTATTTGATTTTTAGTTAATAAAACTTTTTATTCGTGAAATATTCTCCCTAAATATCTTGTGCTTAAAAATTAACTCGATAATTTTTTACTCATGCGTGTTTGCTTTATTATATATTAATTATAAGAAAGCCCACATTCATAAAATACTATCGGTAATTTTTAAGTACTCATGATATTACCCTCGAAAATGTTAACCACAAAGAAGAAGAGCTAAAAGGTGAAATTTCAAACTGACATCCGAAAAGCTCCAGCTATCAATTCAAAAGAACACTTTAGTTTTCACAAGCAAATATCAATTAGATGGCCGGAAATGCTCCAGTCACTAAACTAAAAGAAACATTCGGTTTCAAATATTTATGCTAATTTTACTATTATCAAAATTTTAGCCAAACGAATAAGTTTCCACTTTTAAATCTTTAAACTTCTACACTTTATCAGCCGGTATCTATTTATTAAAATTAAAGCTGAATCGGTAAAATATTTCTGTAGCTAAAATACCTATAATATACCCTAATATAATAATCTTTACCTAGTCCTTATTCTGATGTCAAACTCGGAGTTCACAACTTGGCTTGGTTCTACAGTCGGTTCGACCTTAGCGATCAAGCGACGTGACGGTGATAGAAAGATATCGTAACCTCTCAGTCTGCTGGTTTTAAAAGACAAATCTGGTTCTTCGGTAGAACTTGGCTCCGCTCGTTTTCAGTGGAAGGCGGACAAGACGGGTACAACTGATTTTCTGAGCGGGCGTCGATATAACAAATTAGAGTAGCTTGGGAAATGAGTTCGTTAAAGATTTTCCGATGTTTTCGCGACGGAGGATTGATTAATGTTCAACTGTATATATTTTATTAACCATATACGAAAAAAAATGGAATTTTTATCCTTGAAATTAAGAAAGTTATCTTCAGCACGTGACTATAGTCGAAAAATTTAGTAGATTCGTTTTATGCTGTCACAAAAAACTTTGGAGCGGTAAAACGGTTGGGGTTTTAAAATATTTTTCCTTTATACAAGATGAAAAATGATGTGAATCAGCCCGTTTTATCTCAAGCATTTTCTAAAAAACTGCGAAGCACGTCAAATTGTATAGGTTTGTAGATGGTATTTTTCAGTGTAAGTTAGGCCTAGTGTTATGAAACAACCCCCGTATAACGAGAAGGATACTCTACGCTCATCTCGGAGTTACCGGACGTGTTTGTTTACTTCTAGGTTAATGAACATAAACATTTAACTTTGATGACGAATTTGGATAGTTTTCTCACGAACGTCATACCGTTATAACGTTTACATTATGTTTTGCCGTGCAATAATATTTAATTAATTTATATGGTAGTTAAGACTTAGTTATTCATCCGCCGTAATATATATATATATATATATATATATATATATATATATATAGAGAGAGAGAGAGAGAGAGAAAGCTATTAATGCACAGGTTTCCCGAACAACGAAAAACAAAAATTATGAACCGGGAAAGCAACAAGTAGTCTTACCATATGTAAAAGGCACAACAGACAGAATCGGAAGAATTCTTAGGAAACACAACATACAAGCAATACACAAGCTACAAACAACTATAGGTAAACTACTTGGAAACCCAAAAGATAAAATTAAATTGGAAAACCACGGAGTATACAGTATTCCGTGCAAGGACTGTGAAAAGTACGTGTACGTGGGGCAAACTAACGGGCGAATATCAGCAAGAGTGGAAGAGCCTAAACTCAGCATCAGAAATAAACAAACAACCTCAGCTTTATTCCTACATCATCAGGAAACGGGCCATAAAATAAATTTCGATGGGTGTAGGGAGATTGCCAATATAGAACATTATAAAACCAGAATAATCCAAGAAGCCATAGAAATTGAAAAACAAGGTGATTTGAATAAAAGGGACGAATCATTAAAACTACCAATAGTATGGAAGACAATAATTGACAAATCTAAAATCGCAAAAACTCAAGCGCAATTAGCGCAACAACAACAGCACCATCCGGAAAACATAAATAACGACCAACGTCTGCGCAGATATAACCTTAGGCCCAGAGTGGGGGTATATAAGGAAGCGTCGCAGTCACCAACACCCCAGTCTGTATTCGGACGCGAGAAAGAAAGCTTCGAAAATGCCAACTGTGATTTTGGCGAAACGTCAGCAAAACTGTTCGTATGAACACCCTGAATGAAAACATATATATATATATATATATATTTATATATATATATATATATATATATATATATATATATATATATACTAGTTTTAGATAACGGTTAAACCGTTAATAAACCATCTATCTGTCCTCTATCATTTGTTAGTATATAATTATGGTAAATAGTATATGACATATTGCCATTTATCCGCTGTAGTAGCAAAAATTATAGTCAAATATACTTGGTGTCTCTAGCTATGTTAAACCATAATACCGTTTATCTCACAATGCTTTATTAGAATAAATGTACATAGTAGATTAGGCCCAGATTTTAACCTACCAAAGTAGTAAATATACCAAGTTCTCCTAAAACTTGACCAATAAAAAAATTTCTTGCCAGCAAAGTTTAAAGTCTCAGTAGTGAATAACCACAAATTTGTCTATTTACCAGCACAGAAACCAGAAGGTCAAATTACGATTACTCCTAGCGTGCATAAAAACATTTAGGGTATTCAGTTTTTTTTGCCTGGCCATTTGTTAATCTAATTCAGAGCTTTATTTCCAGTATTAGTTTTGGGAAGTTACTAAAAATTTTTTACATAACCATTGCAATAATTTATTAACTTCATGGGTTAATGTTTTTCATAAGGTCATTATCAAATTCTTTTTGTAAATAATTTTAACCCCTTTATTAAAATGCCTCTTAATACTGATACTGAACAATTCACTGTGGCAGAGACCATAGCCACGGAAATAGGTACTATGGTTTCGAATAACGTCGTTACCCTTTCATACTTGGTAATACCCACAACCGGTACCAGTGACCCCGTAGATATTCGGGTAAGCTGAATATACTGTATTAAAAGGAGCGAAGTGGCCCTTGATTAGGCAAGTTTGACCTATCAAATAATGGAACCGTAGAGGAAATGCGAAAGCGACTGTTTAAAGTTTTAAAAAATGCCAAGGCTAGCCCTCAGACTCGTTCCCGGCTTCTAGTATTGCTGACGTCACTTATTCAACTAGTGTAATTTCCGGTAACATATCAAGCCCTTCTGTGGTATTTAGGAACGGCCAACTACTCATGGATCACTCTTGAGCCCTAGAAACATGCCAGGACAAATACTGACATCGTCCGCTTCTGTCAGCCCTACAGCATCAAAAGTATATAAGTGGAATTTACGTTTTAATTAAAGCCGTGACCCTGCAATGATTTTGGAATGATCGGAAGAGATATGTTCCAGCCAAAACATTAACAGTGCATGCCTTAGTTACTACAAGGCTCAGCAGCTCTCTGGTTCCGTAAAAAACGTCACTCCTGGGCAATTTGGGAAGACTTCCGAAGAAATATGAAATAGATCTAAACGCTGAGGTCAGTCGGCGACTCCAAAGAAACAATGAACCAGCTTACCGGCAACAAATAAAACGCCAAGACGTTACCCATGTGACAAGCTTTTTGAATGCCGCGGGAGAGTTCGAGCAATTGAGAAAAGAATTACAGGTTACCAAACCCCTCACAAATTTAGAAGTCCGGAGAAATCCAAATCCTACTGGCGGAAATAATGATAGATCACATAATTCGAGATTGCCAAGACAATCTACTCATCGTCTCCTAGGGTACAAACCAACACTAGTAATAGAAAACCCTAAAATTACCGACCCTCTCAAAAATTGTCGCACACATCAGCTGACAAATAATATTTATTGGAGATGCGGTCACGCTGCACACCGTTGAAATAAATGACCTAGGTCCTACATAGGTCACGAGTTTGTGCTGACTGTAGGAAAAGTAATTACCGAAAGACATTACCAACTGCTCCATCTACCCCACTGTACGATAAAACGATAGCAAACATTACTGAAGCTTAGCGAATAGAATTGAAAATTGGAAACCGCCGGTTTTGCAAAGTTTTTAACTATTTGCCAAGTTTAGCATCAGAAAAATGTCAATTTCATCGCCGATCTTTGCCATATATGGGATAACTTGTTACCTCAGATGGTATCCGTACTGATCCTGAAAAGGTTTAGGCAATTCTCAGACTAACCCCTCCAACTGATTTACAAAGCTTAAGAGGATTCTTTGGGGTCGCTTCCTAGTACTGTCGAATTGTTCAATAATTTCTCTCAATTTTCCTCCCCCTAAACCGTCTCCAAGAAAAATGTTAGGTGGATTTGGATAGGAGAAAGCAGGATGCTTTTGAAAAACTGAACACTTGACCGAAGCTCCAGTATTGACTTGTCGAGATTTTGCTAAACCATTTGTATTACAGACCGATGCATCAGACAGTGCTTTAGGTACCACCTTGATCCAACATGGACCAGATGGCGACCAGGCGAGCCGCAACCTAAATCCCATCAAGAAAACATTTTCCGACTTGCTTTACATTATTTGACCATTTCCCGTTTGACCATTGTTATATTTACATTGTTCGTTCGATTCTGCGCACCGTTTGTTAAACTAAAATCAATCATCGCATGGCTTAATTTTTTTGCTTTTGTATGGACATTCGTTACTCTTCGTAGTTTCTTTCGAGTACAGGGTATTTAAAAACACTAGTTTAATTTAAGTAAAGGCCATAACTATTGTATAATATATTTCTTTTAAGTAAGTTGTTTGGTCTAGTCCCTACCACTAAAATCCAGGTACTTGTGCCAGTACTTCTGCTGGAAAGGCGAATCAGGATTGAAAGGGCGTCAAAAGTAAGTAAAACACCACTTACGCGTAGCGCAGGTTACAAGCAAAGAATCATTTGTGTCTTACATTTTTTCATATTTTTGGTAGTTACTGTTTGGATGTATAACAAAATATTCTCTGTAAATATCAATTTTTTTTACAAGTCTTGAAATATGAATAAAAATATTGAAAATCTAGAAATTAGGTTTTTTTGCTCTAATTTGCTGTAGATAAATGAATCTTTTGCCAAATAACTCCTAGGTGATGTCGAATATCGAAAGAGTGAAAGTCGCAGAAATTATTCTACATGTATCTGTATCTTTATTAATTAGCTAGAGAATCACATCTTGAATTATCGGCATGCAACTGAAAAGTACCCAGTGTAATGTTTATATGTAAAATCACAGATATTTGTCATTATACCAGCTACTTTTTAAACACAGCATCTCACCCAGAGAACAATCTAGCTGATATATTCTGAATGCTACGCTAGAAAGTGTGAAAAATATTTCAACTTGCTTTATTTGGCGAGAAAATAATACTCAAACGCCCTTGAAGTCGGGAGACGCTCTTGAAGGAAGGAGATCGCGCTGTGATATCCGGTCAGTTGTTTGTATTTGTAAATACAACCATAGCAATGACGACACGCCACTCGGCGCGCGTTTAACTGAAACGGAAATTAAGAATTTCCGCGAATCTCCAACTGGTGACCGACTATGAATACAAGCGTATTAATAAAATTGTTATCCATCAAATCTATCAGAATTTTGCAACAAAAGTGTTTTCACAAGAGGTACTACAAATGGAAAAACATTCATTGATCATGTTTTAAACACCTCGTTAAATAAAGAAAACGTAGAATTTAAAACGGGCCCTTTAAGTGGCCATAAGTCAAGTTTGAAAATTCCACTGTAATCAATTAAAAATGGTCCAGGTTATAGTATTTAATGTGTATCGTTTTGATCGCAGTGAGGAAACAAGTGACAGACTCAGGGGGGGTGGTGTTCTCATGGCGGTCTCTAACAACCTTAAGTCTAGAAAGTTAATTGTGTCCAATAAAAGTATTGAACAAGTGTTTGTCGAGATTAAGTTGGCTAAAAGGACTCTGATTCTTGGAGGGGTATATTTACCACCATTTACCAAAAGTTTGAAACGATTATTTACTGCAGTTGTCCAAGCTCTTTATTCCCCTTTTTATGAAGTAAAAATAAAAAGAAAAGCAAATTCCAAGCAACGATTTAATGAAGATCTAGCAAAATTTATTAATGTAAGGGATAATTATTATTGCAGAAAAAAATAAAATCCTGAAAATACTCATTTTGCAGAGATATATTAATATAATTGTGCTAAAAAGAAAATTCGGTTAGCAAAACAAAATTTTAACAAAGAACAATTTGATCTAAGTAACCCAAAAGAAATCTGGGATACTATCAATCATTAATAAGTAATTAATAAATGAAAAAAGACAAAAGACAATAGATTCTCTTTCGGTCAGTGGTATCAAAATTGGAGATGATTCAATAATACGTAAAGAAATGGCAGTCACTTTACCAACATTGGACAGTGTTGTCAAGTTAAAGTTCATTTGTAGAAAGAAAAGAAGATATTAACCAAAGTTTCATGTTTTTGTTTGAAAATGATATAACGAAACAAGATATAAAAGAAAATATTAATGATCTAAATACAAAAAAAGCCACAAAGAACAATTTGATCAAAGTAACCCCAAAGAAATTTGGAATATCAGTCATTAATAGGTAATTAACTGGTAACTGAGAGAAAAAGACGATTGAATACTGTTGTCAAGCAAAAGTCCATTTGTAGAAAGAAAAGAACCTGTTAACCAAAGTTCCATGTTTTTGTTAGAAAATGATGTAACGGAACAAGATATAAAAGAAAATATTGATGATTTAAATACAAAAAAGCTAGTGGTTACGATAAAAAATTTATTGGTATTATTAAAATAGTGAAAATTGAATTGGTTTGTTCCGATTGAAGTAACTGAATTCTGAATTGACATCCTTTTTAGGAAGAAATCATATTCTTTTGATCGCATGGTTCTCGCAAATCCAGAGATACAGAGGTAGATAACACATATAATTACAAATATTCAGGATCACATCACATGGATCAAAATAAAAATATGCCATACTGTTGCTATGTGTTGATCACACTATTTTACTTAGAAAACTTAAATATTGGGATTTGGGGTAAAATTTAATGTTGGTTCGAAAATTATTTAAGAAATAGAAAGCAGTTTGTTGAAATTGCCAGTTAGTTGTGGAGTTCCTCAACGTTTGGTTTTGGGGTCTATTTTGTTTCTTATTACAATTACTTATTTTGCTAATTCTATTACGAAAATTAAATCTAATATTGAAAATTACGTTATAAATTAACATCGGACTTTAAGAAATCATCATATATGTTTATAGCTAAAAAATCGATAATAAATAATAATATCAACTAATTTTAATAATAATGAAATAAAATATTCTTGTTTTACAAAATTCTTAGGTTTATATATAAAGGTTTACACACCTTTAATAGGCATCTTTTTTAAAATTCGCTATTTTATTCCACTAAAATGTTTAAAAATATATATATATATATATATATATATTAAGCATTGATAAATTCAAAAATATGATATGTTGTTTGGGGATCAGCTAATAAAACAATATTCAATTAATTGAAAACTTAAAGGGCTGTGTATACGTGCAAAAGTAATGAAATAAAAAGGTCTGTGTAATGTGTATAATATCCAAACTCCAAAACCACAGCAGAACGCTTTCGACTAACTAGACATCATCATTGCTACCTACAAATAAGTACAACGAATGATAAACTTCAAATATGAAGATGATGAGGAAGGCCAATAAGCCGAAAAGAAAAGAACAGGTAGACATATACATCGTATCAAATCAATGTAATACAAACTTTTTACATGTAACAAGGACAAAACAAAAGTTGACGAACACCAAATTACATTTTTTAAATATTTTGTTTAGATTTATTGCTTAAAATGCAGCCATTGTTCTTGTAGGCATGATGAAACAGAGAAATGGGAGAATCTCTAACAAAAAGCAAAAAGAAAATTGACAGTCGACAGGGTTGCCTAATTTACATGGAATTAAAACCAATACAACTGTAAAAAATACTCATGATATTATTGAAATCCTTACATATAATAGACGAATTACTGAAATTTGAGAAATGATCTTAATGAGTACAAACAGAACAGAATTTAAAAATAATAAATTGTAAACTGGTGAAAATAGGAAAACAATCTACAGGAATTGATTACAAATCTGATTGGAATCCCCGGTGTGACGTCATACTGAGAGAAAGAAACTGTTCAAAGACGAGCCGCTGAAAACTGACTTGACAACCTTGGCCGAAGAGGCCTATTAAGTAATAATAAGTAAATACATTGGAGATAATAAATTGAAAAAGTGCAAAAACTTGTATAATGTCAACAGATTATGCCAATTGTAAGAAGCAACATAAATGTGTGGATGTGATCGAAATTAAAACTAATGGATGTATTTTACTGTCTTGGACTCCAATAACAGGTTTGGATCAAAACAAAAAACCAGACTATGTGAGTAAATTGTGAATAGGTATGAAAGTTCTATTGAGGTTGACTTGTGTGTTGAAACAATTTGGGTTTTGTTTAAGTTCATTATTGATCTCAAGATCTTCAAAAAAATCAAGTCTCATAAAATTTTTTGAATGAACTTTAACCAAAAGCTTAGAATTGTTGTCTGGATCAAAAGTATGTTGACTAGACTGAATGTGACTGCCAAAGGGGGACTTATCAGACAAAGGCCTGCAAGTTCTAGCTATGTAAGTAGCGTCACAATCAGAGCAGTTAAGCTTATAAACTCCACTCTTGTTGAGTTTGTTTATTTTGTCTTTGCTATGATTTAAAGACTATCCACGGTTGTTCTTAATTTTATGAGATATTTTAATATTATTACAAAAAGATTCGAAAATTTTTGAAATTTGTTCTGTTAAATTGTTCTTTAAAAAAGGAATTGAGACAAACTTATCAACACCAAGTTCAAGTAATGGAAAGAGAGAGAAAAGTTTAGTTTTAACCTTGTTGATCTTGGTATCTATTAATTTAGGATCTTATCCATTGCTATAAGCAATCTGCTTTAAAATGTTAATTTCTTCTCTATAATCAGGTTCTGACATAGGGACATTCAAAAGTCTATAAATATAAGAATTAAAAGCAGTCATCTTATGTTCAGTTTGGGTTGGTTTTCTATAAATTTTGAATTTAAGGTCAGCACTTGATTTATAAATAGAGAGATCTAAGAAACTAAGAGAGTCATTCTGTTCAATCTCTAGTGTAAATTTGATGTTACTGTGCACTTAATCTTGTTTAATAAGAGATTAGACGAGTCAGAGTTACCCTTTTATCAATAGAAAACAATCGTCAACGTATCTATAGTAGTGTGTTATTTCTGTATTATTAAGAATACGAAAACTCTCAAGATTGTCCATAAACAGATCTGCAAGAAAATGGGATAAAGTCCCATAGCGAGGCCTTCAGGTTGTTGATAAAAATAGTTATTAAAAACGAAAAATTCCTGAGAAAGCAATATTCAAAGTTGTAAGTATATGCACGACTGTAGGCTCCTTGACGTTGTTAGATATTAATAACCATATGGATTAGTTCCTTTCTTTGGCACTGATGTAACCAAATTACTCACATCAAAGGATATCATAAGGTGATTGTTATTCAATTTAATATTTTTAAGTTTATTAACTAAATCTGGAGTGTTTCTTACCGAGTTGGAACGCTTGAAGTTAGTAAGGTTTTTGGAAACTGGAATATTAGTGAAACACACCACTGGTCTGATTGGAACGTTATCCTTATGTATTTTGGGAAGCCCATATAATCGAGGCATACTTGGATTGCTATAAATTAAATTCTTAGGAGCATTACATTCTTTAAAGAAGCTATCACAAACTTTAATATATGTTTTAGTTTTTCTTAAAAAATTGTTAAGGGGGTTAGAATCAAGAATAGTGTAGTTATTATTAGAGAGAAAACTTTCCAGTTTATTTATATAATCATTCTTGTTTAGGATGACTAAACAGTTACCTTTGTCAGCTTTAAAAGTTATATTTTTAATATTAGTTTTAATTTTTTTAAGTATAAAAGAGAATTCCACATGTTAAGATGGAATGAGAAAATTATTTTTATTGTGCTTGAAAATATCATCTCTTAAAGATTTTTTATTCTGTAAATTTAAAGATAGTTATTCAATAATAACATCCATTTCTATGCCGAAATGTAGCAAATCACGTTCACCTATGGGAAAATTAATAGAAAACTTGAGTCCCATTCTCTTAATTTCTTAGCTCTCACCATTTATAAATTCAAAATTTATAGAAAACCAACCCAAACTGATCATGTCATTTATAAAATGTCTAACCATTCATATCAATATAAGATGGCTGCTTTCAATTCTTATATTTATAGACTTTTGAATGTCCCTATGTCAGAACCTGACTAAAGGGAAGAAATTAACATTTGAAAGCAGATTGCTTATAGCAATGGATATAATCAAAAATTTTTTAAAGTAAAATTAATAGATACCAAGATCAACAAGGTTAAAACTAAACTTTTGAAAAAACCTCTCTTTTCATTACTTGAACTTGATGTTCATTACTCGCCAATTGTTTGAAAGCTACTTTTTATTGTCTGGTTTTTTGTTTTGATCCTAACCTGTTATTGGAGTCCAAGTCAGTAAAGTACATCCATTAGTCTTAATTTCATATCACATCCAAACATTTATGTTGCTTCTTACAACTGGCATGGTCTGTTGATATTACACAGGTTTTTGCACATTTTCAATTTATTATCTCCAATGTATTTACTTATTATTACCTAACAGGCCTCTTCGGCCGAGGTTGCCAAGTCAGTCTTCGGCGGGTTGTCTTTGAACAGTTTTGTTTCCCTCACTATGACGTCACACCAGGAGTTTACAATCAGATTTGTAATCAATTCCTGTAGAACAGTTTTAAGCAATAAATCTAAACAATTTTTTTTAAATGTAATTTGGTGTTCGTCAACTTTTGTTTTGTTCTTGTGACACGTAAAAAGTGTTAACCACTGATTTGATACCATGTATCTGTCTACCTCTTCACTCACCAGTACGTATATCGTTTGATTCAACCTTTCTTTTTTCTTTTTTTTTTTCGGCTTTTTGGCCTTGTTGACCATCTTCATATTTGGAGTGTTTATCATTCGAAGTACTTATTTGTAGGTAGCATTGATGATGACTAGTTAGTCGAAAGCGCTCTGTTATGATTTTGGAGTTTGGATATTATACACGTCATACAGACTTTTTTGTTTCATTAGTGTTAAATTATTTGAAAAGACTGCAAAATAAAATTATTTAATGTATTTATAGACTACCTTACTTGAAACTAGCAATAAATTTATATAAACCAAAAAACATATTTGACATTGAAAATCAGTGGCGGCTCTTCCAAAAATATTCCAGAAAATAAATTATTCGTTTGACCATCCCTTCCTAATAGTTGTAATAAAACTCGAACCTTGGGGAAAATTAAATACGCTACACTATTAACCGCGCGCGGCGGTCCGAATGTCTTCGTTGCGTTCCTTGGGCATAATAAAATACGCTATACTAAGCTAGGCTGGGCAGTCCGAATTGCCCTGATTACCTTAAAGCTTGACGAAAGTACCCGAAGATTTCATAACTACCGAGCGGCAACCGAACGTGATAGCAAATGGAATATGAAATCGCGATTTGGGTCATCAGCCGTCTTCTTACAATTCGATCGATCGGTCGCGGCATCACGTCGGCATGCGAAAGTTCAATTGTTCAGAGGTCGCGCGGTCGATATTCTAATTCGATATCGTTTCGGACGTTTTTAATCGATGAAAATTGATTTATATACTGTTTTATGTAATATATATATTTTTTTTTATTTTTATGATCCATGTGTGAGCAAATATACAGGAAATAAAATGTTGGTAGTGACTAGTGCAAAAAAATAAACAATTAAAAAGTGGTTACGAACTTTATTTTGCAAATATAGCCAATTTCAAGGTGGTCTATGTTTGAGTTGTGAGTGTAGGTGAAATAAAATGTCGGTAGTGCAAAAAATTAAACTAAAGAGTGCTAACGAACCTAATTTTGAGAAAATAACCGAATTCAAAGTAAGTGGTTGCACTTTGCCAGAACTTAGGATACGACAAACTAGTAAAGACAAACATAAAGAGGTTCATCGAAACTTTCGCAAAAATGTACGATTTAGCTAACTGGATATGTGGTTGTGATGTCTCTAGCTCATTTTACTGTTATGGTTGTTTGTTGTTTTCTAAAGACTCGTCGGACTCATTATGGTGCAGGGGTTTTTCTAGGGCTTATACATTTTGTTGAGGAGTTGGGCCAAGATAGACTATTCGCTTTAGCAATGTTAGGTATCGAGAAATCGTTTATAAAGGGAATGTGCGCGCAATTTTAACGTGAGTTAAATATCTTACTTTCGAAAATCACTTTTTAAAAACAATTTATTTCGAAAAAATAAGAATTTACAATTTTGACTAACAGAGTAACTACATGCAAATGCTCGAAGGTTAACTGCAAGTGAAGTTAATTATTTTACAATTTGCTTAAATATATCCAAAATTGCAAACTAGACAATATTATACAGTGGCAGGTGTTCATGATGTCAGTCTGGGTGTATGACCGGGTGCTTGACCTGTGCGTCACATATCTCGTGTCATTCAGCATTTTTCCTAAAGAACCAAGATATTTTTTTAATTTTAAGTATGTCTATTTTTAAATTTGGTATTGACCTCCCAATATAATTCACCACGAGCCGCCACTGTTGAAAATGTATATAAATTAGAAGTAAACCTTTTCATTCATTTTGTCATTATAAAAGAAAAAAGTATAATTTAAAATTTAGATATTAGTGTAGCGCATCCGTACAATACAAGACACATTTATTTACTAGAAACTATTAAAATAAACAGCAATTTTGTTTATGGGTCCTTTTATAAAAGGGCATTACTTTATGTAAAAATTTACCTATAGTTTAAAAAATATTAAACACGTACAATTTTTTAAAGTACATTTAAAAAAGTACCTTGTTGGGTTTGTTTTCTATTTTAATATTACTGCAATGTTCTTTCACCTACTAATGTCTTTGTAATGAACTGGTAAGTTGGTTGGCAATACTGAATTTAAAGTAAATAGGTTTAGACGAGGATTACATGAAACAAGGGACTCTGCCCCAACTTAATTACGAGCTGATTAATTAAAAACTTTAACCGAAAGAGGAATTCACCCAACTCTCACCACTATCTGTTATATTTTCCTATCGTTATCCCTAAGAAATCATTCTAAAAAATTGGGTTTCGTAGTAAACTATTGAAGAGGTAATGAGCTAAAAATTAAAGTGATCCACAAATCTTATCATAATTTATTATTACGTTTTAACATTTTTTTATATGGCATTTCAGTCTTAATGTCTACTATAAACGGCTGGAAGCAACTATGTTTTATTGGAACAAAATTTTAATTATTAATTTATTCTTTGACACCTTGGTAACACTTTAAGGTATTGTACTAAATTTTTGTTTGTTCTAAAGTACGTTACATAATGGTAGAGGGTTGTAAATAATGTATTTGTTTTTCTCGCTAAGGTAACTTGATCTGATTAAAGCACCCGAATTTTTTACATTTTCTCATATAAATCAAGATCGGTTAGAGATATCGGGATGCGGTTTTCACTAAAAGTTAGCTAATTTTATATTGGTTTAGAGCCTTTCAAGAAAGTAGTACCTTTCCATTCAACTTTTATTCGAAAATTACAAAAATGTGTAAACGCTGCAGATAACGCCCTCTAGTTTATTTACTTTAGACTAAACTATACCAAAAAATGTTCTTTAAAAGAGCGTAAAATGCTCTTTCAAATCATATCAAACTTGATGAGGCGTAATATCAACTTAAAAATAAAAATGCCGATTTTCTCTTCAATGTTCCTTATTAAAGTTGGTCGAAAATATAAACATTGTATTCTTCAGTCAATTATGCAACTTTTTGTTATCTACCATTTATTTTCTATTTTCAATAATAAAGTGGTAGAAGTAAGTCAAACTTTTTTTCTTTGAAACGTTTATATCTACAGGATGAACCGATTACTTTGAACTTAGTGTCAGAAAAAAAGCGCTTTTTTTGCTTTTTACGTAGAGCTATTAACTGTACGGTAATGATCGTATTAGTGGTCACTAGATGGCGTTTTCTCCTGATTCTTCAAATAATACGGATTTTAAAAAAATCGTATGGTATTAAATGTCTTTTTTGTCATAATTTAATTTAAGGTTATAAAATATATCGAATAGTGAAATAAACAATTTAGGGATATATTTGAATTAAAAAAGTTGATGATGGTCGCCCGAATCAGAAACGTCACATTGAAAAACTAACCCCACCAATTCGTAGTGGAGACAAAGTGACAATGATGAAGTGAAAATTATTTTCATCTGTCATTTCAACTAAGCCTACAATTATAAAAAAACCATAAAAGTTATTTTTTGTTTTATTTTTAGTTTTTCTAAAATTGTAGGCTTAATTGAAATGACAGATGAAAATAATTTTAACTTTATTATTAGCACTTTTTCTCCTCTACATATTGGTAAGGTAGTTTTTCAATCCGACGTTTCGGATTCGGGCGACTATCAACCACTTTTTTAATTTGAATATGGACCTGGATTGTTTATTTCGCTATTCGGTACCTTTTATAAACAAGTCAATCAAGTCATACCATATATATTATATATATATATATATATATATATATATATATATACAGTTATATACCAAGTTCAATGTAATCGATTATACAGAGATATAAACGTTTAAAAGAAAAAAAGTTTGACTTGCCCCCCACTTTATTATTGAAAAAAGAAAAAAATGATATATATATATATATATATATATATATATATATATATATATATGTGTATATATATATATATATATATATATATATATATATATATATATATATATATATATATATATATATATATATATATATATATATATATATATATATATATATATATATATATATATATATATATATATATATATATATATATATATATATATATATATATATATATATATATATATATATATATATATATATATATATATATATATATATATATATATATATATATATATATATATATATATATATATATATATATATATATATATATATATATATATATATATATATATATATATATATATATATATATATATATATATATATATATATATATATATATATATATATATATATATATATATATATATATATATATATATATATATATATATATATATATATATATATATATATATATATATATATATATATATATATATATATATATATATATATATATATATATATATATATATATATATATATATATATATATATATATATATATATATATATATATATATATATATATATATATATATATATATATATATATATATATATATATATATATATATATATATATATATATATATATATATATATAATATATATATATATATATATATATATATATATATATATATATATATATATATATATATATATATATATATATATATATATATATATATATATATATATATATATATATATATATATATATATATATATATATATATATATATAACCAGAATAAACCAAGAAGTTTGTGACTTGTTTAATGAGCACTGTCCTAAAAAACCAATAAAAAAATCAACCGGCCACAGAACTTGTCGACGCCACCAGGAAACAGGTACCATAAAATCTGTACCTAAAACCGGAGGCACAAAAACTGCTACAACTGATGAAAATAAATTAAACATTTTATTACAAATAGAGGAAAATCCAAAAGTAAGCACCAACCAGTTAGCTATAAATGCCAAAATATGTCAAAAATCAGTAAAGACTATCTTAAATGAAAACAAATTTAGGCGGTACAAGATCCATTATACCTTTTAGAGGATGATGACCACCGCACTGAATTCGCCGAAATCATGATGAAAAATATTAAACAAGATCCTTATTTTGCGCACAAAATTATATTGTATTGTATTCAGCGAGGAGGCTACTTTTGCTTGAACGGCCAAGTTAATAAATACAATTGTCGAATTTGGTCTAGGGATAATCCTCATTGGATGGAAGAACTTCATACTCAACATACTCAGAAAATTAATATATTGGTCCGGATACTGGGTAACAATATTATAGGCTTAGAAGGTGTATTAACTGGACTCCACTGGACTTCTTCTGGGGTCATTTAAAGAATCGTGTATACAAGAATAGTCCACAAAATTTAGACGAACTCCGAAAAAATCCGCACCGAAGTTGCACTTTGTAACACCGAATATATTGAGCAACACATTGCAATAGTTTTTTAATCCACTTGGGTACTGTCTGGCAAATAACAAACAAACAAACAAACAAACAAAAGTATGCTTTATTGCCGCAGAAAAATTTTACAATTTTATGGACAAAGCAAAATATACCTAAAAATAAGACATATCAAAACATTAATCGAAAATAATTTCGACAGGTCAGTGCTTTTTTTTAAAAATGTAAATTATCAATTTACCAAATCGTAAAACACACGTTAGAATATAACATAACATTGCAAACAGTAAATGAATCATGATAACCTTATAAAAGTAAACAAACACACATGTACGAGGTGAATAATTTCGATGACATTGAAATCAAAATTGCAACTATGCGACCTTAAACTCTATGTTATTATAGTTATAGAAATAATTGTGATGTTAAACAGAAGGTATATTGAACTAGTGTAGAATGTAGTATACAAAAAGAATTAAATTGTTTTTAATCCAATACCTAACAAAAATAATTAAGTTTTAAGTGAATGTTCGACAGTTCTTTTCCCTATATAATGATTTACAAAATTCTATGCTACGAGTTAGGACATGACTCACAAAAGATTTAAGTAAACAAGCGAGTTTAGTGACAATTTAAAGAGACTTACTCACTGAAAAAAAAAATCATTAACGCTGTAAAATGGTCTCTCAATGAGGTATGCTTTGGTGTTTTTTCGAAATTGTGCAAGCATAGGGATAGATTTTAAATGTACTGGCAGATTGTTGTAAAGTTTTATGGCGTTGTAAATAATTGATTTTTTTATTAATTCTGTGGAAGGAATGGGAAGATAAATATCATGCCTAGAGTTTCTGGTAGGGTATACATGTTGTGGCCTTTCTGGGAGGGTGTTTATATGTTTTCTCAGCAAACATACCGTTTCCAAAATAAATAATGCAGGAAGTGTTAATATTTCATGTTTTTTGAAATAGTATTGGCAGTGAGCTCTATTATTTAGACCAAACAAATAACGAATGGCTCTCTTTTGAAGCATAAAAATACTACGAAATTGCTCGGTGGTACAGCAGCCCCAAAAGGGAAGGCCATAGCGGAGGTGGGATTCAAATAAAGAGAAATAAGTAAGTTTGGCAGAAGGAACGTCTAGTTCTTTTGAAACTGATCGAATGGCGAAGCAGGCGGTAGAAAGTTTTTTTTAGGTTGCTATTTATATTTAAACCCAGGAATTTAACCGACTCTACGTATTCAATATTGCTGTTATGTACCTGAAGTGGTTGTAAAGTTCCCTTATAAGATAACGCCACCGTTTTATCGACGTTAAAACAAAGCATATTGGAATCGGACCAAGCCTTAATTATAACCAAGTCTTTGGAGATACTAGAGTGTAAAGACGTTGTATCAAAATCACTCCATGTTATGCTTGTGTCATCAGCAAAAAGGGAGATTCTTCCATTAATTTTAAGGTTCGTGATATCATTAATGTATAACAAAAAAAGAATAGGTCCCAAGACTGAACCTTGAGGGACTCCACTTGTAATCAACTTACAATCAGAATCGGAACCATTAGCCCTTACAAGTTGTTGCCTTTTTCCAAGATAAGATTTGAACCAATTTAAAGAAGTACCACGAATTCCATAAAAATTTAGTTTGTTTATCAGAATTTCATGACTAACACAATCAAAGGCTTTCGCATAGTCACAAAAAACTGAGGCAGTTGGGTGGTTGTTATTGAGAGATAAGTAGACGCCTCTAAGCAACGTGAACATGGCGTCACTGGTGCACTTGTTGGGTAGAAATCCGAACTGCTCCGGGGATATTATCTGATGTTTCAGGAGAAATGGCATAAGACGGTTCTTCAGTAGCCTTTCGATGATTTTTGATAGCACTGGTAGTAGTGCAATTGGGCGATAATTGCAAGAGTTAGTTTTTTCGCCGCCTTTATGAAGTGGAATAATTATAGCTGTTTTAAGGCAATCAGGGAATACACCTTTTATAAAGGACTCATTTATTAATGTTGTAAGGGCCTCTATGACTGGGAGTGGCAAGTTCAGGAATATTCTAATTGATAGGCCATCAGTGCTACACGAAGATTTACTTTTGATATTATGTATTACCTTCAATAGTTCAGTGTTGCTAACGGGACTTAAGAAAAAGCTATCAGCTAAATTTTTTGAAGGAGGGAGAAACGAAAGAGGGTCCAAACTTGGCGAGATACTAGAGGTAACATTTTTGCTTACATTAATAAAATAATCATTTAGATCATTAGCCCCTGGCAAGATCTGAGTCACAGGGTTTGATTTGTTTCTGAGGTTATTGATGATGGACCAGGTTTCTTTTGAAACGTTATTAGAGTTTGTTAGACGTTTTCGGTAGTGTAATTTTTTTGCTGACTTAATAAGAGTAGTGTAGATCCTCCTATAATTAGAGATATAGTCGAGAATAAGAAAGGAGTCGGTGAATTTTTTTATATATGAGAGCGAGCGCATATTTTTAGCAGAAATTCGTATTCCTTTCGTGGTCCACGGTTTATGCCGCTTAGGTTTGATATTCTTAAGCGGGAAGGCCTTGTTAAAAGCACTTAAAGTTTTATTTAAAAAAGTTCTGAAGTTTGTGTTGACATTATCAGATTCAAAATTCCAATTGGTGTTAAAGCAAATATTATGAAATACTGAGAAATTTGCGGCCGAGAAAATTCTGCCCCAATGGCGAGATCTTGGCAAGGGCCTAATAGGTAAACTAAACCTGGAAATTACCGCCTCGTGATCGGAAAGACCTGAGTTATAGACCTGTGATTGCACCTCTGATGGAAAAAAATCAGACGCCATGTAATCGATGATAGAAGAAGAGTTTTTTGAAATTCTAGTTGGCGAGGATACATGCATTGAAAGACCGAAAGAGTCGAATATAGAAATTAGATATTTCTGGATGGCACAAACAGTAGCATAGTCAATATTAAAGTCCCCGCATAGAATTTTTCTACCTTTAATCGGTAGGCTGTCTAGCAAACTTACCAGGCTATTTAAAAATGATTGTACATCAGAGTTTGGTGATCTATAAATACAAATTACATAAAGATCAAGGTTTTGATTATATACTATAGAGAATTCAAAAGAGCTATCCGCTAACAAATGATCATATTTAGATACCGACATGAAATCTCCATTTAGGGATAGAATCAGTGTTCCCCCATGAGCTGAGTTTTTTCTGTCATATCTAGCTACTGTGGTATACCTCTCAATATAAAAGGGTTCGTTTAGATTCAGCCAGTGCTCAGTAATTGCAACAAGTTGGGGGAACTCCAATTCTTCCAGAAATAGGTACAACTCGTCAGTTTTATTTCTTAGAGAAGCAATATTAATTAGAACCATATTAAGACTAGTAACAACAGGAAGTTTTGAGGAATCTAGTTCCTCAGGACACGTCGTGTTTTCTAAAAATTTTTTTTGGGAGAATTGCTGGTAAAATAGTTTTTATGGCATTCTCTGGTCCTCTGAAGATGAATCGATCTCTCCGAAGATATGTAGGATCCATAGGCTGCAAGATCCGCTTCCACTTCTGCTGCGTTAAATCCGTAAGCAGCATGAAAATCGAAATATATCTTATGTAGGGTTCTATAATCTATAGGAATGCCTTCAGAAGCCAAAAACAGCCTGGTGCTTGTATTTGTAAACCATTCAAAGTGAATTGGCGCAGGTTGGTCGTGCAGGAAGGCGAGATATAACTTGAAGGCCTTTAAAATGGCTGGTTCTCTTAGTCTAGACATGAGGAAACGGTTATCAGAACTTTTTTCGGTTCCCGTAAGCTTCACTGTTGGGGGAGACATTGGATCAAAAATAGGTTCTTGGTCAGTAGGAGCTTTCTTGGAAAGACTGTAGCAGTTGTCGCTCAACAAGACATTTGCTTTGCAGGCAGCAATGGCCTCTTTGTCAGAAGATATTATAGTGCCCTTTTGAGAAATTGGAGAGGAGACAACCAGTGAACTGACGGAGCTCGAGTTGGTGGGCAGTTTTTTCGGTGTGGATTGTTGTGTATATTATATATATATATATATATATATATATATATATATATATATATATATATATATATATATATGGGAACCACTTTCAACATTTAATTAAACACTACTGTGTGTGTGTGTGTGTGTGTGTGTGTGCGTGAGCGTGCGTGCGTATGCGCGCGTGTGTGTGTTATATATATATATATATATATATATATATATATATATAAACATATATATATATATATATATATATATATATATATATATATATATATATATATATATATATATATATATATATATATATATATATATATATATATATATATATATATATATATATATATATATATATATATATATATATATACCCATACATTAATTTTCTGAGTATGTTGCAAGCAAAAAGTAGCCTCGTCGCTGAATACAATTTTATGCGTAAAATAAGGATCATGATTTCGGCGAATTCAGTGCGGCGGTCAGGATCATCCTCTAAATAGGTATAATGGGTCTTGTACGGCCTCAATTTGTTTTCATTTAAGATAGTCCTTACAGATTTTTGACATATTTCCGCATTCGGCTAGCTGGTTGGTGATTACTTTTGGATTTTCCTCTATTTGTAATAAAACGTTTAATTTATTTTCATCACTTGTAGCAGTTGTTGTGCGTCCGGTTTTAGGTAAAGATTTTATGGACCCTGTTTCCTGGTAGCGTCGACAAGTTCTGTTGATTTTTTTATTGGTTTGCTAGGATAGCGCTCATTAAACAGGTCACAAACTTCTTGGTTTGGTTTTATTTCCATATCCGCGAAAAATCAAAATATCAATACGTTGTGTCTCTGTCAGAACAAAAGCCATAACTAAAGTTGTAATTTTATAATTAATACAATATTAATCTTCTTAACTGACAGTGATAATGCGTTTAACTTGTCATTGTTGTAGTATGGCAACGGCAAGTGCTTCAAAAACAACTGTTTCAGCGCCTACTTGTTACAACAGCCGCACTATTACGATATGCGCGTTTTTCTGTCTGGATCAGAAAATCTTAAAGTTCGTTTTTTCAGCTTTCTACACGTTCTGCCCGATAACGGTACGTCGCGCGTCGGGGGAATATGCTTCAATGTAGTGGATCGTTGAGGAAGAATAAATTTAAGTAAATCAAGTAAATACGCGAGGAAACTTCTACATTTTCTCTAAAGCTCAAGTCGATCAGTGAAGAGAGTGAATTTAAAGAAATTTGAAACTTAAAATAATTTTTATCCGCGTATTAACTAGATTATCTTATAAGGTGAAATGTAATTTTTATAAATATATATATATATATATATATATATATATATATATATATATATATATATATATATATATATATATATATATATATATATATTATACAGGCTGTAGAAAAATTAGAACATTAATACTTTAAGGTAAAATGTAATTTTTTAATAATTAAATACTTTATACCGGTTGTAAATAATTAGATGCAAAAAGGTAAGTAAATTATTAAAGAGTGGTGTTGTCTAGGGGTAAAAAAAATAACGTATAGGTAAAATGTATTTATTAAGAATGTAGGTTCGATTTTTAATAATCGAAAAAATATTTGTTTAAAACCAAGAAACTTTTGTACTCTCTGTGGATGGGCGTTACCATCTAGAAAAATGAACTGCTCGCCTATACCTTCCTATAAAAATGGATAATATGTGGTCTTGATATTCTAAGTCATTTGTATTTTTTTACACAGACATGTAGGTCGGTCCTCCCGTTGAAAATATACCATACCATGATAGTTCCTCCTCTAAAGGAGTAGACTTGAACCTGGCCTTCGGGTTCTGGTTACCGGAGGCAAAGACCATACACAAACGCGTTGACTACTACCTGAATATCGTCCATAACGTGACTTGTCGGAAATAGCATGGATTTCCATTCTATCCGATTTAGACGTACCTAGGCTATCTTATTTTTACAAGTGAGTGGAACAATCAGTTTTGATCCCTACTGTTGTAGGAAACAGTAATACAATTTGTAAGAAAAACGAGTCTTATAGAATTATAGAAAAATGATACCTTTGATTTTTTCCCTGTATGCATCCTGCAAATACACAAAATATAACTTGAGTATTTGCAATCAAAAAATTATTGACTTATAGGTTTTACCTCCCTATCACGAGGGGTGGCTCACTGCTAATTTTCGGTACCAAGGAATTAAAATCCTAGATGTATTTATCGGATTTTTTTCTGGATTTGTAGAGATTTTAATTTAACTTGTTTTTTTTGGGATTGATGTGATTTAAAAGTCTTATTAGTATTTTGGATAGTTATTAATATTTTTACAGAACATCAAAATTTGGGAAGATAAAAAGTAATATGTTTGTGTATTTATGGAATTTACTAGATTTATCAGGATTTTTTCTTTTTCTTTTCTCATTTAGAAGTAATTCAAGCGTATTTGTTTGATTGTATGTGCTTTGATTCTTTTTTTTATTATTGAAGTTTTGAAGTAATTCACATGTATTTGTTTGATTGTATGTGCTTTGGTTCTTTTTTTTTATTATTGTATATATAACTGTCAATAGATTGAGGTGCTTTAATATTAATTATATAATTAAAGTCTCTAAAACCCGAAAAACATTTAAAAAAATATGTTTGTACGGGTGTGTGTGTGCGTAAACAAAATTTGGGCGCACGATAACTTGAGAACGGCCAAACCAATTAATTTTAAATTCGCATAAGTACATTAAAAAAATCATATTCTGATATATATATATATATATATATATATATATATATATATATATATATATATATATATATATATATATATATATATATATATATATATATATATATATATATATATATAAATATATATATATATATATATATATATATATATATATATATATATATATATATATATATATATATATATATATATATATATATATATATATATATATATATATAAATATATATAAAATATATATATAATATATATATATATATATATATATATATATATATATATATATATATATATATATATATATATATATATATATATATATATATATATATATATAAACGTATACATAAATACATATATATATATATATGTATATATATTTATATATATATATATATATATATATATATATATATATATATATATATATAATATAACTATATATATAAATATATAAATATCTATATATATATATATATATATATATATATATATATATATATATATATATATATATATATATATATATATATATATATATATATATATATATATATATATATATATATATATATATATATATATATATATATATATATATATATATATATATATATATATATATATATATATATATATATATATATATATATATATATATATATATATATATATATATATATATATATATATATATATATATATATATATATATATATATATATATATATATATATATATATATATATATATATATATATATATATATATATATATATATATATATATATATATATATATATATATATATATATATATATATATATATATATATATATATATATATATATATATATATATATATATATATATATATATATATATATATATATATATATATATATATATATATATATATATATATATATATATATATATATATATATATATATATATATATATATATATATATATATATATATATATATATATATATATATATATATATATATATATATATATATATATATATATATATATATATATATATATATTTATATTTAAATTCAAGGCATTATTTAAAGAAAACTTTTAAAATATAATGTAGTATCATTAACACCTGCCGATTTCCTTAACTTTCTTGTTAACCTTAACCTTCGTTTTAATGTTTTATTTTTCTTTTACACTCATGTTTGATAATTTTCATTATTTTGCTATTTTGTACCGTCATGTTGAATTCGTACCAAAATTTTAAAAGCAAACCTCTATATCACACCAAAGTTTTCTGCAAAATTTAAAAATGTTCCGCCATGTTGAAATCGTACCACAATTTTACCAGTTTATGTAACTCCCATAAAATCTGAAGTCAATCTAATAAGTAGTTTTTTTAAATATTTTATTAGGCCAACATTGTTTTGCCATCTTGGATTCGTACCAAAATGTTATCAGTTTATTCCGATATAACAATCAATTTTTTTGCAAAATTTGAGGTAAATTGCCCAAGTAGCACATTTAGTCATGTGTACGTCATTGTTACCACAAGTATTTTCGTTGAAGTAACCGGAAGCTGAGACTATGTAGTCATCACCAAAATGGGGAACAATTTTAGGGTAACTATTTCGTGAATAATATCTAACTGTGACTTTGACTATTAAGTAGATAGTGCGGAATTGCGTAGTTCCATTTAAGTGGCCGAATAGTAATAATTCACCCTATTTGTTACTTCCTTATTTCTCTGTTTATTTAATCTATTTTAATTGGACTTTTACTTTTAAGTTAGCTGCACTTCTTTACTGAGAAATTGACTGGTATGACTTAACCAGGTTGTGATATTTTTGTGTTGTGGCTTTATTTTTCTATATAATGTGGATGAATGACGAAAGCTACTTTTTTTTTCTAAAGGTTTAAATAGGCGCACACATATCGTTAGTTTTTCTCAAATATAACTAAATCATCTAAAAGGTTAATTAATGAACGTATTATTAATTTCAGTCTACAAGGAGTAATATGTCCCAGAAAAAAATTCGAAATTTAAATTTCTCGCCTTTACATTCACAACCTCTGTCAGCGTCTGTTGTAATTGTTATGTTAATGTTTTTAATAACTTTAATAATCTATTCGAACTATTTAGTGCAAACCTACTTTTTTATTTAGACTTTTAACAAATAACAATATTTGTGCAAGCGATTAATCAGTTAGTTTCTTTTATGGTAATCTTTGAGAGCTTCTACCTCAAATTTGGGTGCTGAATGAAGTAAAATATACACTAAGACATGAAACAATTGCCTTTTACAGGAAAATAAAACCAAAATATAAGGTGCAATATTTAATATATTTTCTTGGAATAAGCTTAAACTTAAGACATTTACGGTCATAGTCACTGAATTTTCATTCGCTGTTTGAAACTTATTTTAAAATGTGCATTTTATAACACAATCATGAATTTGGAAGTATGTGTAAGAGCACTACGACAAAGCTAAAATCGACCAGTCATATCAAATGGAACCCTAGTATATACCTACAGGCTATACCGAACCACCGGACCCAGACAAGTTATCCAAAATATGTATGTCCACACTCGGGCTCGTGTAACGGACGGTCATTTAAAGATTATGTTTATTAATAATATAAAATACTTACTTTCCAATTTTTTTTAACCACTAAGTGAATAAAATACCAATTTATTGGACTTTAATAATTCGAACAAATGACTAAAAATCATTAAGTATTTAATATATTTTATATTCACCCTAGGTATATATATTAACCTAAATAGTGTACTACACATCAACACAATTAAAGCAATGGTAAACCCCCTGTTTGACCGGAAATTTGTATAAAATATATATATATATATATATATATATATATATATATATATATATATATATATATATATATATATATATATATGTGTTTTCATTCCGGGTGTACATCCGTTCACTACTGTCGTTCTGAAAAGAACAGTTTTGCTGACGTTTCGCCAAAATTACATTTGGCATTTTCGAAGCTTTCTTTCTCGCGTCCGAATAGAGACAGTCTCTATTCTATTGACTAGCCTGACATAAACTTCAAGCAGATAATTAACTTCAAACACTCGTAGCTCTTGAGGTATTTCCCTTCCTTTAAATGTAACTACAACGATAGTTGAAGCTACATATTTTGCCTCCTTTCCTTTGCCTATTTTTTTATCCAATCAATGGTGGCCTTACTCTCTGCATAATTGATAATATCAGTCATTTCAATGAGGTGCCCCATACCCCATATTATTCCCTTGCAGGTGACTAATCTTTGTGGTATATATGCTCTGAGATTTTTCTCCCTCACTCTTTTGTTCTGGATAGTTCATTTGCCTCTTCCCTAGTTTTTAACTCGACACTAACGTTATTGAAACCATTCTTTTTAATGTTGGTTACCCCTTTAACATCTAATTGAAAACGAATTTTGCTGAGATCTGAATAGTGTAGGCCTGCTACATTCTGCTTCTTAATTGCCTGAATGTTGATTATAAATGGCCTTACGTCCCTAGCAGAATATAGATTTTCCCTATTTCTAGCTTGGTGTAGTCTCCTCCCTATTCTTTCTAGCCCCTTTTTCGTCTCCTCCCCCAAATCAGAATTATCTATTATGTTGGTGATCTCTTTGACCGCGTCCTCCAGTTCCGCATAATCTAAAGGTGAGATAGCATGCAATGTTTTATTTAATGAAATGGTGCGTTTTGATAAAACCCTATCTATTCCTACATCTCCGCTTCCGTGATCATGAGGATCGCCAGACATTTTGTTTAACTACCAGCCACCAGGCCAAGCAGATTGCCGAAGCGTGAACACGCCAGCGAAAGCAAGGAAAAATAGGAAAATTTAACATACAGATTGTCTTGCAATAGTCTCACGAGCCTTTTTGTGATAAACGTACATTTTGTAACAACCAAAATTAATGGAAATTGGTAAATTTGAGTCTCCACGGAATCGGTGTGACCACCCAGCGATCAGCGTGAAGAAAAAAAAGTGACAGTACTTAAAATTTGACGGATTTTCAATAATGACTCTAGACATGGAGAGTGTTTATTACATAGAATGCAACTGGCTGGTGGTACCGGAAATGCATCAGGGGGTAATCCTGCCTATAGAGATATCGTAACTGATTCTAGTAGGGAGCTTAGTCAAAAGAATATAATGATTTTTGGTCTCGGCATCGGATGGACATTCAGGTAGTGAATTAGATACTACCTTTGTCCCTGCTGTTATTTTGTCAAAGGATTGAACACGAAGATAGGCCAGTTTTGTATACGTCGATTTGTGGGAGTGAGCGTGATATCATTGCCGTCACGGCAATGATATCGCCGTGACGAAAAATTCAATTCGAGATAACGTCTCTTCAAGTGAACTCGTTGATGATAGATACTCTGTGTTTCGTTGTGATAGGGATCTGATTGAAATAGGCATGTCTAGAGGGAGAGAAGTTGCATTGGCTGTGAAGATAGAACTTAAAGCAGTGCAAATTGATCTGATGATTGTTCATAGCAATGTAATCAAGGTAGATATAGTGGGTTGCAAGTTATTTGTAAACTACATATTATATGTTTTCATTATCTATATACCACCATATGTATCGAATAATGAATTTTTATCATTTATTGAGCACCTTGAAATTCAAAAATTGGCCATAATAATAACTTATTAATAATGGGATACTTTAACCTTTAAACATTTATGGACAAAATATTGCTGCTGATCACAAAATTGAAATGCTTAGTAATTTTATAAATTTCTTGCTGTTGATCAGTTTAATAATATTCTGCTTAAACATCAAATGCAATGTTAACAGGGAGGTATCTCTTTTGGTTCACGAGGACAGTTATCATCCCTCACTAAGAGTTTCTGTGTCGTTGTAGAAATGTAAATCAAATGACTTCTCGGTTAATTTAACACAGAAAAAATATAATTTTAGGAAAGCAAATTTCCCTCTGCTGTACGAAAAAGTGCTCAGAGTAGACTGAGATCTTTGTCAGTTAATTGATGTCAATGAGGAATGCAATCAGCTATAGGATTCTATTTAATTTGCTAGATATGTGTTCCTAAATCCGCTAATTGAAAAACAACATTTCCTATTTGGTTTACTTCGGATACTATTAAAAGTATAAAATGTAAACACAGAATTTTTTAAAAATATAAAAAATATCAGTCAGTGCTATTAGGACCAAAATTAATTTCGCATATAAAACTTATATCTCTAAAGTTGAGAATTTAATTTTAGATGATCCAACGACTTATTGATCATTTTTTAAGGCTGTAGTGGATGCTGTACCAAGATATTGGTTCTTGTTTGTATGTAATGTAATTAACATTGATATTAAGGTTAACATTTATTCTACGTCAAGAGCATTTTCTCGAAGCTATAGTGTTAACGGTCACGATTTGTTATTTAATGTATAAATCATTATTATTAATATGTGACCAGACAATCTACAGTTGTCGCGTTTTGATATTACCCGTGCGTCACATAAACTATGTCATCAAATCCAAATGAATCAAATTAAAATATTGTGGGTGAAAAAGTCAAAAAAGGTTAATGTATGTCATTATATGAAATTTCTTGCAGGTTAGAAATTGATTGGTTAAATAAAAACCGAAGAATACTTACCGATGTTTCAAAATTTCAAAAGAGTAACTTAAAAAACTGGTTTAATTATATAATTTATATATATTCCTTACAGGTAAGTCGACCAATCTTTTAATTATTCTTCGCATCTACGTCCTTCTGTGATAGTATTGGTGGATGTTTAAAGAAAAAATTACAGTCAGTGCGATTCCGCAAACAAATTATAATATGATTTTAGTATGCTAAGAAACTAAACAACCAAAATTAAACCATGTAATATGATAATATTAACGATATATTTAATAAGCTAATGAAAAAAAAGTATGTAATCCTAATAATCACTAATGTTTTAATTGGCATGATTAAAAACATACGGTTGGATTATTAAACATAAAAAATATACCTATATATTTATATAAAGTATTAACCTAACTAAACATTACTATACATTTAAGGACTAATGATAGGATTCTGAATAGGAACTTAAGAAGTCTTACTAATACAATTAATAATAGACTTGGCAAAATTCTCTGGCCTCTTGGCTAACGACAGATTGTAAAAATTATTAAATACAGATGATGTTTCAGTCCACCCTGCTGTATTGCGAATTAGATCAATATCTAAACCTGATCTGAATGCTAATGAAGTACTCGCATGTCGTGTGCTATGGCTTTTAAAAATACGTGTGTTTATCCACCGCCTTATGGTCTTAATTCTTGAAGGAATGCGTATTTCTATTTTTTTCTGTATCTTGATTAATGTTATTCAATGAAATTTTTCATTTAGTTTGTACTCTATCACCTAACGTAAGTAATAAAAGTGTGACTAACTTGTGAGTAAGGTCTTGAAGTGCCAGTGATTCCAACGGAAAAAAATTACTTAGAAAAGCTAAAACGGGACTTGGATCCCAAGTTACTGAATACCTCGGAGAGGCAGGATTCTTATTGTATACTCCTCTAGAAAATCTTTGTAATATTTTCTAATCTTCCGGTGAAATTGAAAATATTAATAGTAAGGCAGATCGATAAGAATTAAGCGATGAGTGTGAAAGACCATTGTTAAGAGTTATATGAAGGAAACATAATATTCTATCTAATTCATAGTGATTCGGATTATAACTGTTTTCTATACAAAATTTCAACAATTTTTTATAACATATGGTATATTGTTTTAAAGTATTTCCGAAATTTGACGCTAACATGATTGGTATCGTTTCTTAAGGTATATTCTTGTTTTTCATTGAATGCTGGATAACTTACCTGCCACCAGGGAAAGTGTCTTGTGGAGGGGATGGAATTCCCTAAAAGGAGAAAGCAACAATTTTTTATCTGGTCGAAAAATTAATGGATCTTCTATTAACAATTCTAAAAACAGCGGATACCACGGTTGTGTGGGCCAGTTAGGCACAACTAAAATACTAGTGGCTCTATCTGACTGTATTTTTTGAATAACTCTATTAATAAGATTGAAGGGGGGGAATGCACAAAAATAAATTTCCCCCCAGTTTATAGTAAAAGCGTCAATTTCTATGCAATCGGGATCAGGTCCCCAAGATACATATTTTTTTACATTTTGAATTAATTTTTGATGCAAATAGATCGATTTCCGGAAAACCGAAGTGGCTTGTTATTTTTAAGAAAGCATTATTTAATTCGAACTCTGTATTGGTATATTTATTTCTTGATAGAAAGTCGGCTTTAAAATTATCTGCAGTGTTTATGTAAGACGCAAAGATAAATATATCTCTTGCCTCGCACCATGCCCAAATCTGCTTGACTATCAAATTTAAGTTTGAATGGCGGATACTTCCCATCCTCTTTATACATGCTATGGCTGTGATGTTGTCAATCCGTAGTAAAATATTACAGTTTGACTTAAAGATTGCAAAGCACTTTAGGCCATAAAACGCAGCACATAATTCTAGCCAATTTATATGAGAAGAACTTTCCTTTTTGCTCCAAAACCCCTGTGCTTCTTGATTTTCGCAATACACCCTCCGCCCCCTTTTGGACGAATCTGAGAATATTTCTAGACAAAAGGGTTCTTGTTTTAGAGGCTTTCCTGTACATGTTAACTTCCCTATCCACCAATCTAGTTCTTGATGTAATGTATTAGGAATATTCATAGTTTTGGTAAAATTAAAATTATTTAGTGTTAAAGCTTCCTGTTTTAAAATTTCAAATGGTTTTACATGTAACCATGAGTACTTTAGAGATGTTGCTATAGAAACTAGTTTTCCTACTAATGAAGCAAACTTTCTGATCTTACATAAGTGAATTTTTTAAAATTTATTAAATAATTTAGTTAGTTGTTTGCATTTTTTTTCTGGTAGGCTGAGAGTCATGTTTCTACTATTAAATATAAAACCTAAATATTTTAATCTTTGAGCGTGGAATTAATATGCTTTTTTCAATATTTATTATAAAGCCTAGTGTTAATAAAAAGTTCCTGGTTTTAGAGAGGAAATATTGACACTCGTTAAAATCATTTCCAATAATAAGAATATCATCCAAATAAATAATTATTTTACTACCTTCTTCCCTTAAATATTTGGCCACAGGCCTTAAAAGTTTCGTGAAAATTAAGGGTGCTATGTTTAGTCCAAAAGGTAAGCAATTAAACTCGTAGAGTTGATTCTTAAAAGAAAAACGTAAATATTTTCTGAATTTTTTATGTTTTGGCAAAAAATAATACGCGTCCTTTAGGTCTATCTTAGCTAAATAGCAATTATGAGACATTAATTTTATGGCTTTACATGGTCTTCCAATTTAAAATGTTGGTTTTTAATAGACATTTATTTAGCCTTTTTAGATTTAGAACAAATCTGAATTTCCCATTAGGTTTTTTAATCAAAAAATAGGAAGATAAAAATTGCCCTTTAGTGTATTTACATTGTGATATCGCACCCTTATGCAGTAAAGCATCAGTTTCTTTTTCATAATTCAACAATCTTAAGTTAGTTATATTATTTTTAGGGGGTGAATGTTGCACAGGTTTGGAGGAAAACGGAAGTCTAATGCCCTATGTCCATTGTAAAACTGTTGATTTACTAGAAACTATTTTTTGCTATTCAAATTCAACTGAATATTTTTGTATCAGTTCCTTTTTAGTCTCAGCAGATATACCATCTTTAAGATAAATGGACTATCTAACAGCCAGCTCTTCATGGATAGAAGGTCCCGAACTATTTGGAATACTCGGATTTTCACCAAGCAGCTCTAAAATTTTCTTTTCAGAAGTAGAGGCAGGCTTATTTCATGAAACCGTCGCTAAAAGGTTTCTCCATGCATCACTTGGATCCACCACTGGTGACGATTCTCTAGATGTATCCGACTCTACAAGGAAGGGAAAAAAATATGTATACAACGAAAAAACTACAAAATTCTTTATGATTCTCTCGTGGGAAGTAAAAATAAGAGAGACTCCATCAGAACAAACTCGATGGCAAGCGCTAGGTAAACAAACATAAATGTATGACTCAGTGCTTTTTACGCGGAGGCTCGGGGCAAGGGGACTGTTGTCTAAACAAATAATCATTGAGTTGATAACGCCTCGGGTCGGTTGACAATAAAAGATAAATACATTTTTATCTTAGAAATCGTAATATTTGGTAGGCATTAGGTAATATGTATAAGTCAAAAGGACCCCTAATTTCTGTTTTTATTATTGCATGCAATAATCTGAGGGTGATAAAATTTAGGCAAAAGGCCTAACACCCTTTTTATAAAAACCGAGGTGCCAAACCACTATGGAGGAATAAATTAGTCGAAAGGACTAAGGCCAACTTGCAATAAGACCATCAACAAAATTTAAAGCCCGATAAAAAGTATCTGCTAAGTTAAAATTTCCGTACCTGTAAAGTTCAGAATCACTGCTGCTTGATGATGAACTACATCGTCCTATCTTTCTTTCCAATCCAGCCAACATAGATCTTATGTTATCTAAGTCTTTAACATATTTTCTCCTACTTTTCACTTTTGGCATCTTTTAAGAATAAAAACAAGCAAACGTAACGTACCTTAAAACTTTTCGCGGTTTAAAACACTTAGCACTACTGTACGTGACGGCACAACAAAATGAACTGCTTATGATACGGGCTATGAGGACCGAAGACGGGTTCGGGGAATTTTTTGTTTACACATTCTTTAAATACTGTGCGTAGATAGGACACAAAATGAGACCTACCAATACTATCATAGAAGGATGTAGATGCGAAGAATAATTAATATTATACATATATATATATATATATATATATATATATATATATATATATACATATATATATATATATACACCTTGGAAACATGTCGATTTTTATTTTATGTTTTGAGATAACAGTAATTTCGATCATTTCTTTTATTGAGACGATAATTAGTTTCTTGCTGTAAAATTTTGGTTTGTTTAAAATCGAATTAATCTTTTTCTGAATGTTCGTGTTTGTAGAGTGCAGTAGATGCATTTTTTGTATATTTGTGACCGTTTAATCTATCTAAGAATTATATTGTCATTCCTATGTACTTTTTTGGGCAATTTAAACATGGAAATGAGTAAACTAGGTCTGATTTCTTTTTTTTATTACTTTGCTTTTCAAGGGAGTGAAAAGACTGTTTAGTAAATTTTGTGCTTTATGATATGACAGACAGTTATGTCGTGTTTAGACAAGATGTGATTTATTTTTTCTGATAGACCGTCTGTATAGGGCATTGCATCGTATTTAGTATTAACATTTTTTTCTTTTGTTGCTTTTTTTATGTTTTTATAAAATACATGAGTTCGTTGTTTAAAAACTCGTAGTATGTTTTTTTTTTCGGATAATGGTTATTTATTAAAGTCTCGATCAGTTAGACCTAAAATAACGCTATTTTTTTGATTCTTTGGATGGTTGGAGTTTACCAACCACTGAATATATCGCTCGTATAGAAAGCATAATTCAAGATAAACCGAATGAAATCAAATATTCAATTCGCGCTAATGTTGTAAACGTTGTTACAAACCATAATCTTAAAACAAAACGTAAAAAAATAAAATATTCAAACTTCAAAAAACATTCAGAAAAAGAAATAAAAAACCAAAAAATTCTTAAAAGAGAACCCTCTAATTAAAATCCTTAATCCTGATAAATCAAATAAAAATGTGATAATGAACTCTTACGACTATGATACAAAAATTAAGGTATTACTTAGTGACGTAAACACTTACAAAGAGTTAAAAAGTGGTTTAACATCCTATCAAACGAAAAATATCATGTTCACAAAAAAATTGTTAAACAAAAAAGTTATTACTGATAAATAAGCAAAAAACCTAATGATATACAACGCAATAGCACCCAAAATATATGGTTTCCAAAGTTACATAAAGTTAACATACCTTAAGTCCCATTGTATCATGTATCCAATCTCCTTGTTATATAACTCTCGAAATATTTGTCTAATTGTATGTCCAAAATAACAGGAAAAATGATATATATTCATTTGAATTTAAACAATTTATTGGCAAGCTAAAAATTCCAGACAATCAAATACTAATATGTCTTGATGTCGTCTCTCTATATACAAATATTCCAAATGAACTTTTATCGGACATAATAACACAAAAAATGGGAGGAATTAAAGGTTCACACAACACTTCCATTAAAAGAATTTATAGAAGCTATTAACATTACTCTAAATAATAATTATTTCCAATATGAGGACAAATATTATCAACAGTTAGATGGTTGCGCTATGGGTTCTCATATGTCCTCCATTGTCGCACAATTAGTTATGGAATATCCCGAGGAGAGAGTGTAATAAGTGAACTTGATTTTTTTTATAAAGTTTTGTAGACGATTGTTTAACTGCCATTTCAAAAAAAACTTATTAATGACCTATTAGATGCTTTTAATAATTTTCACCCCAAATTAAAATTTGCCATGGAAACTGAAGACAAGCACAAAATTAATTTTCTAGGTTTAACCCTAATTAGAAACAAGAAAGATTAAAACATAAAAACCAAGTGGTATACAGAAAACACATGGTCAGGTCGGTACTTAAACTTTAACTTCAAGCATCCAAAGAATAAAAAAATAGCGTTATTATAGGTCTAACCGATCGTGCCATCTCACCTACTTCCCCAGAATATCGCCCTGAGATGTTAAAGAAAGTTAAGGGAGACTTTAATAAATAACTATTATCCGGAAAAAAACATACTACGAGTTTTAAAAAACGAACTCATGTATTTTATAATAACAAAAAAAAAAACAAAAGAAAAAAATGTTAATACTAAATACGTTGCGTTGTGTAGGGCATCACAGACGTTATATTTTTCACATCATTTCACTCCCTTGAAAAGTAAAGTAATAACAGCCATATTTCGAGCATATAGTATGTGTCTGGTTTCTAAAATTAGGTTGTAACGTTGTACATAAAGTATATATCATTATATATAAAATAAATGGGACAGCAGCAATCCAAGGAAGAAGTCATCATAGTGCAGTAAGACGCTAACAGAAGCAACAGGGTAACACAAAGATTCAACTGTGCCGAAATCCTATATAATGACTTTTAGGGGTGACCCTACCAGTCATAAGCTTGTATGTGTGGAGCAGGTGCAAGAAAGCGATTGAAATAATAGTCTAATTGAAAATCCGGAAGAGCCAGGAGCGTGTATATTTGGAAGTGGTAAAGACAGGGACTATTGCCCCAATAGTAGACAAATATGTATTAGTAAGTAGGCAAATATTTGATAACTGTAGCGAAATTTTGTTAAATAGATTAGGATATATAGTAAATGAGACAGCTAACTCTAAGATAAGTGAACATTTTGAATTATAAACCGTGGCTTTCCTACTACTCGCTATGGATAGCTCAGAAAGCTCGATTAGGCAGCCTATTGATTCAATTGAATTTTAGAGTGAACTATTGAACGACATGGGTAAAATACTTTCAGTGAAGTACGTCCTAAAAATACAATTATCGCAAAATGCAAAAACACGTTTACAAGTGACATATAATGCCATAGACCAGTTCATTAATGATATGGAGATATTTGTTGAAGAAAAATCGGCAATAACGCTGTCCATGCAGCTACATAGCACAAAACAAAATGGTAAACATATAGAGGACTTTGGCAAATTTTGGGAACACATTTTATCTGAATTAACTTTAGCTCAAGCGGATTAGGATGGTAATGCATTAAAAGTCTTACATGCAATAAATGAGAAATTGGCATTGAAAGTAATCTCTAATGGTTTAAATAACAGCGAAATAAAAACTATCAATTATAGGCGCAAAAGAAGAGAAATTAGGACGTAGTGCAAATTCGCCAACCGAAAAAAAATTCTTAACATGAGAAAACATATTAACTATCACGGAAATATGTATAATGCCAACGATAGGCGTCAATGGCAAGGCTGCGGGCAAGTTCAATAGCGCGGCAAAACAAAGGTAGGATTCGACACGGTCACACACATAATACCGAAAATTGAGGGGTAGGCAATTTTTTCGTTCGTAGTAGAAAATAGAAGAGTGTTGTTCTTTCCATATAAACGTTTTAAATTATGTAACAGTGGAATATAGAATAAATTAATTTAAGTTGTTGACAGTGGAACTAGCGTGAGTTGTATTTTTCTGAATGTTTAAATAGTCGTGAAAATATAGACAGAACGAATGCGATGACAATTAAAGGTGTCTCGGATTCAATTGTGGTTTTAGGTTCGGTAAGCTTGATGATTGCTATAAATAAACAGACTGTTAGTCATGAGTTTATTGTTATGAATGGGTTCGAAGATGGTATACATAGGGTAATCGGATTAGATTTTCTAATGAAAACATTCTGATTAAAAATAGCCAAATAATTTAAAATGATAATATTATAATACCTCCTAGATGCGAAATAGTAAAATTTTGTTCATAAATTTGATGAATGTGTGATTCTAAATCTGGAGATATGGGAAGGTGTACTGGTAGCTAGTGTAAGAGCGAGGCGGCCAGAAGGTAACAAAATACCAGTAAGATTTTTAAATGTAAATGAAAGAGTGGTAAAACTAAAACATTTTCAGCCAAAAATAAAACGTATTTCTAATTATGATGTGTATGAATTCGGGAAAAATAGGATGACAGTTGAGTGTGTGGAAAAGATTTTAGAATTAATTTTAGACATAATAGAAGAAGCGAAATCAGAATGATCTTCACCATTACTTATATTTCCAAAAAGGGCATATAGCAATGGTAGGAAAAGATCCAGAAGAAATTTTAGACTCTTTATCAGGCGGTATACTTTACACATATAGATCTAGCTCTGAGATATCATCAACTAAAGTTACATCCAGAAAGTAGGGCATGTACGACAATTACTACTACTGAAAGAGTTTTCAGATGAAAAGAAATAGAATTTAGAAACTTTTGAAAATATTTAAAAATTACGTAAATAATTATATAATATGTTGAGAAAATATGAGTTAAAATTGGCAGATCTGTAAAAACCTTCAAGGGTGATTTTTTCACGATTACAAATACGTTAGTTGGCCACCATTTTGTTCCGCCATTTTGAATTCATGCCATAATTGTATTACCAGTTCACCTCAACATCACATTTAATTCTTACACAAAAATTGTCAATCTAATGACTAGTTTTCTGATTTTATTAAGCTGTTATTTTCTTTCGCCTTCTTGGATTCGTACAAACATTGCCAGTTAATTCCTACGTAATACTTGATTTTTGTGAAAAATTTGAAGTAAATTAGAAAGGTAGTTTTTTAGTAATAATTTTCTAAACATTTAATTTTTTTCCGCCATCTTGTTTCGTCAAATTTGTTGGGATGAGGTTCATACAAGGAGTAAAACAACATTATTTCATATCCTTGTTTTTTTTTAATTCAAACGTTTCGGCTATTTTTTAGCCTTTTTCAATGATCTCGTGTACACTAAGGTAGAAATCATTTCACGTCAAATTACAATAATTTTGAGTAAAAAAGATAAAAAATAAAATACATTGGTTAGATACAAACAAAAAACAACAACATACGGCCCATATAGGTTAAAAATTAGTTTACCTATATGGACTGTATGATGTTCTTTTATTTGACTTTCTTGAATTCGACATAAGGTTATGTTCTGCAGCGAAAATTCGAATACGTTCCAACTCCCTATTTATAAAAGTTTCAGCTTTAAGCCTATGGGGTATTTTAAAAGGATGATATAACTGGGTATCGTCGGCATAAGCCACTAGATTGCAGTCTCTTACAGAGTTTAAAATATCACACAATAAACAGTTAAGGACCCAAAATTGAACATTGTAGGACACCTAAGAAAATAGAAATACTGATAGAAGACACACCATTAACAAGCACTTTGTATTTCCTGTCTTGCAAATATGATCTTACTAACTGCACTGCCGACGAACTAAACCCGTAATATTTTAATTTGGATAATAGCAGTCGATGATCAATAGTATCAAATGCACGAGAAAATGTAATAAGACCAAAACAGTAACAAATCCACCATTCTAAGCAAATATAATATCATTCATATGATAAAATATTGTTTTCGTTAAAATATGAGAATATCTGATTCGACAAAACTTTTTCAAATATTTTTAAAATCGCTGGCAATATGCTAATCAATCTAATGCCGCGATAGTTTTTAGGTTCGTTTATTTTTGGTAAAAGTTTTAGACCAAACTAATAAACTTAAAATGACGAAATATTTAAAATTATTACTTCATACAGGGTACGATTACATAATCAGTTATTAAATAATCGTTGTAAATTCATATACATTCTGTCAGACGTAAAATAAATAGATACAGTTAGCTCTAAAATAAAAAGAATAAATAAAATACTTACGTTCAATCTTATTTACATGAGACTAATTCAAAAAATCAATAAAAGTCTTCAGATAAAACAATAAAAAAAATATGATAGTTTCAATAGTAAATTAAATATATTTTAATGTTTTATTTCATCAGAAATGCACTGAATATTCTTTCTATGAATATGTAAAATTTTTGTACGCAACCTAGGTTCTAAGGCTTACATGGCGTATGTTTCATACATTTTGAGCAATTATCAATAGTTACTCAATCCAAAATATAAGTAAAAAATAATGGATATATGTATACAGCCTTTACTACGACTTTAAGATGTTAAATTAAATAAAACTTATCTTTCTCAATGTTCACTGGACAGGAACTCCAAATTACGTCACGACGAGGATACAGGACGAGTATACCAGGAAAATGGTGAATCCAGACCCATTTAAACGTAGGTTAAAGTGAAACCCAGAATACTGGTACTGGACTGGAAAACTGGTATTTGGTAGTGGTAAACATAAAAAAAACCCTTTTCACACTCTCGTGCTTCCTCCAAGAATCAGCGACAATACATGGAAAAGGGTTAAAAATACGATCTCTACTAAATTTCGTTTTGGACGAATGGAATTGTCCCTTTATGCTCCAGTGTTCCCGAATCACGTGTTTCAAAATACCAATAAGATTGAGTTCTACAAACTCAGCTACAACGGCTTCAAATGCCAGCTTCACAACGAGCTACTGGACCCAACATACGGCAACCAAATCACCAATTAGTGGAATTCTTCAGCTGAATTTTAAAATCATATAAACTAGGGTGTCACCTGGACAGTTAAAAAAAATTCAGCTAACACGTTTACGGATGAAAGTCTTAAGTCTTAGAGCGTCTCTCTGACGAAACGAAACAGCCAATACCTTTGTATCACGACGAGAAACGACAGATGTTTAATCAAAACCAGTGACGGCGAGTATCGATCGAAAATTCATATTCCAACGAAATGACTTTTTCATCCGAAAACAAACTATAGGACCTTCTATAACCATTTTACTTATATTATATATAATAAAACAATGATTAGGTAGTGAATCATTTGCTCATAAGAAAATATCGAATATTTACAACGTATATTTAGCACGCCTATTTAAATAAGGATATCCGAGCTAAATTCCATCAGATTCCAAAAAACAAACAATAGAACCTGAAGAAATATGGTAGAGACGTACAATACAATCGACTCCGAACTGAGTATACTACGCTTACTTTTCTTTAGATTTCAGAATTAAAGGTATTGTATTTATGTATTAACAAATATTGTTCTTGACTATATATTTTATATTTATTATTCACTATAATACTGTTATTTATTTTTTTTACCCGACAATATTAAATAATCAATATTTCACTAAATTAGCCTGTCATAATACAGGGAAAAATATAAATTGGTACAGTGAAATTTTGAACTTTTACAAGACATTATTAACCTTTTAGAATGTTCAAATGTTGATACTATTTTCATTATAACTTTCTTTTATTATTTTTTATTTGTTTATCTTATATTCTTTTCTTTGATGTTATATATTTTTTAAGTTGTTTGTCTCGGTCGCTAAGAATTTTATTTCGGAGGCTTTAGGGCGTGAGTTCAAATAATTTAAACAATTTATGTGGGCGCCAGGCCTAAAGTGGCCAAAGAGGATTAGTAGAAAAGAAAGAAAAAAAAAGGATAGACACTAAAACATAAACTAAGACAAAATCTTTTAAGTATGAGGTAAAATAATAAATATATAACTTATGTGTAAAATATTGTGCCAAATAAAGTGATATTACTTGCAGGTTTGAAAGTTGGAAAATATTGTATTCATAAATAAAATCTGTACTTAAATGAAGATATTAAAGAATTTTAAACTTAAACAGTAAAAAATATGGCTAAATGTATGATTACATATAAAATATATTTAAGCTGCGGTTACAAGTGATGCACAAATTATTGAAAAAGTGAGGTTTATGAGGGCTACTTGTTAGATCTCTAGATCTCTCGTGAATACAATAAAACGATATGTTACCTGCTAGAATATCAAGCCTTAAATAAGCATATGAAACCAAATAATTTGGATAAATAAAAGAGAAAATATAACTTTGAATTAAATTAGATATTTTGTATTATTGAGAAATGTTTATAAAGGAGATTATTATGATACAGAAAAAAATCAAATAACTGTAAATAACTAGACCAAAGATTGAGAAGAGAGATGCTGTAACCTTGAATTAAATTTCAATTTTGTAATTACAGTGGAATTGCAAATGAAATTATTACGATAAAGAATGGAAATTTAAATAAATCACAGAAAATTATTAGAAGAATCAAATGAAAGAATCCAATTTTAAATAAAATTCAAAGTAATCAGTTAAAATTAACAGAATTGATACATCAGCTAAATTTAAGAAAAGGAATTGAATTTTATCAAAACCTCAATTATTAGATATAAAATTATGTCGTTGGAAAATATATACTTATTTATTATTAGCAGAAAATCACAGATATTTTTAGGAGGAACTGCAAATTGAAAAAATACTTAAACAAATGAGACACTGAGGTATAAGTACATTTACCCCGTATTCACCAAAAAGTTTAAAATTTAGACCGGGTCTGGTTGCCATGGTACTTAAAACTCTTAGTTTGCCACTTATGTTTCGCTTATGTCCCTGTCATTTGACAGACGTTTATAAAGTGGGTAATATCTTGTTTCATATCAGGCCAATAATAGTTTTGTTTTAACATATAAGTTTCCGAAATTCCTCCTAGTTTTACTTTGATTCTGAAGAGTCATCAATATTTTTTTTATCTTTGTCTTTAATATTTAGTATTGACTAGTTTTGTATGTCTTATTTTTTTTGTTTTGTATATATACGTTTGTAAAGATAGAGATAAGTTCTTCGTTATAAAAATATACATAACACGTTTTTTTGTTATTCGTGTATACATTTTTTACCGAAGTTTTTTGGTATTTCTACATTATTAATATAGTTATTTTCGAATATTTCGAATTATTACTTATCAATTGTTTCATCTAAAGTATTTAATCCGGGATTTTCCTGTCGTTTTGATTACAGTGCTCTGTATTACCAGAGATACTAAAAGCTGGTTTAATTCGAATATCAGATAAGATATTTATAGTTTGTTCATTGTTTTGCTGACCTGCAGAAGTCGAAGGCAAAGTTAAGTCAGGGTTATCTGTGTTTGAATTTGCATTATTTTGAGAGTCAAGGTTTGTGTCACGATAACATTTTATGAAACATTATGCAGTTATTCGACTATGTCGTTATCAGTATGTCGTGACTTGTTGATCACAGAGTAGTTTTTGTGTAAGTTTAATTGTATCCTTAATAAGGGTTCAGCGTCAGAGTTCTGCGAAGTTTTTTTATAAATTATTCTATAATTTTGTTTTATAATTGTATAATAAATATAATTCTTCTGAGCTAATAATCTCCGTCGAGTTAATTTTGAATTTACGTGTTTTTGATTAAATAACTATACTACCAACGTATATATAAAATTGTCCTCCGAATAACTAAGGGCGAAAATATGTGCATGACCGAACTACAGCTAAATTTTTTTTTATGGTTGAATCTGGTTTTGGATTTATTTAAGATATGCGATGTATAAGCGATTGTTTTGTCGTTGGGTAGTATCTCTTGTGATAAAATTGCTTCTAAAGCATAATTACTTGCATCTGTGGTTAATATAAATGGTTTTTTAAAATCTGGATATTTCAATATTGGCGATTTAATTAATAGATTTTTACAATGTTCGAATGCATTTATAAATTTTGGCGTACGCTCTACTTTAGAGATCTTTTTTAGACATTTTGCCATTTTGCCGTTCAAGGTCTATTTAGGGATACTTTCTAAATCAAGTTCAATATTAGATTTGATATTTAACGAGTTGAATGTTACTTTTGTTAATTCATTATACAGGGTGTATATAATAATAAATACAAAAATCTATTAATTATTTTTTGTGAAACTAAATTTTATGTTTTGATGTGATTTTCAAAATAAAATGTATACCGAAATGACCCAGTATTTCATGAAAAAATAATTAAAAGTATTACTAATAACAACAAAACAAACTGAAAGCTAGACAAACTAATACCCCGTTATTTCCCTTTTGTTTTTCTACGACATAACGTATTCGGCGCCGTATGCTTCGTACTAAATCGACAAATTTCTCTTGATTTAAAGGATCGGAATTGCAGGTTAACTCTCAATAACTGATCTCCCTAGCATATCCCACAAATCTTCAATGCAATTCTGATCAAGAGGCAGCGACGGCAAAGGCAAACGTTCTATGTCAACGTTCTCTAGATCTTCAAAAAAATGTTTGCTCTATGGAACAGAATCCAGAAATCTAATTCCTGCTTCTAAATTTCAGTGGTTATTGAACAATGTCGTCAATTATGTCTGTAACGTAAATTTGACAATTCAAGCCACAATCGCATATGAAATTGCAAGGTTCTACCTCCCAAAAATATTCCGCCCTATACCATTACAGAGCCACCTCTGTATACATGAACTTCTTGTATATATCTATCGTTTACTCTAGTATTCTGAGGCTCGCAGACTCTTATGTCATTAATTTGGGCAATCGGCGCTCATCACAGAATTTCACATAATTCCATTCTACTCCCCAGTTAAGCCAAAACTTTATTGAATTTTCTATTTATTATTACAAACACCCTGTATAATGAAGTTACAAAAATACCATTTAGCCTTTTAAACATCAGAACTAAAATTAAACTTGACTTTGGAAATATTCCTAAATAAATCTCAGTAATAAAATCCAAATTTGGAAAAAAATGTTAAAATTTTTTCTCTCAACTGCTATTTTTAATAAAGGAATTTTTTTGATTTTGTGTTTTATGTTGATAACAATTATCATTCAAAGAAGAAAATGCAGTAAATATTTAAGTTTAAAATTTTGGCCGTTGCTCCTTCCACGCTAGCGTGAAATAAGCGTCGGAAAGTCGGTTCGCGTCGTTCAATAAGAAAAACGTGTGAATGACTGCTTTTTGGCCAAACTTGTACTAATCTAACGGGGGATTCATTTAACAGTATAGAATTTGTTAAAAAGAAGTCCTTGTTTTAATATAGACTCGGTATTCGTTTGGCGCGTTTTCTTTACACCAAACCTAACCAATCCTAACCTAACTTTAAGAAAATTCAAATTTTTACTAATTGTAAATTTTGTTACAAAAAAAACTAAGAAAAAAAATGTTCGCCTTTGTCCGGTTTCGAATCAACAACCTATACGACACGGGCCGAGAACCCTACCACTGCGCTACCAAGCTTCAAAACATATAAATAGTGTATATTAATTAGCGTGAACATTAATGACGTCACGTGTGGTTTCGCGTGAATCAACATTTAGGAAGTTCGTTCACGTTAGCGTGGAAGGAGACATAGCGTAAAATGTTATCAAAGTAACTGCCTGGCTCTGTCGCCAATCCATCTGCTAACATACCACCTATGTAACAAAATATCTATAATAAACTACCAAAAACTGCTACTTTGAAAATTTGTTTAATTTTAATTCTGAATATTTTTTCCAATGAAAATGGTTGCCAAATATATCACAAAATCAAGAAAAATTCCCTGTTAAAATTAGCAATTGACAGATACACTTTTATTGATGTAGTTTTTAAGTAATATAAACTGTGGGTTTAAGGAAATATAGACTCTGATATAACGTTACAAATTAGAAAATATGTGTAATTTTGATATTTGAATTGTGTATTTAATCGTTTTCATTATTTCATAAAAATTACTGAAGGAATCAAGGAATACAAATGCGCATCTACCAGCCCATAACCAACTATTTGTTCTATGTTAATTTTGCCGAAATAACGATTATGACACTTGCCGTGTCTCATAATAATTGTTTTCGATGCGAATAATTTATCTTTATCGAATCTTTATCTTCTGGCGTCAATTGAGTCAAACATGGTTCAAGTTATATAAAAATATTCCCGAAAGGCCGTCGTTTTCTCGTTGCTAAGTTCATTGTTTCAGATGAAGAACTATAATGAATCCGTTAGGCTTGGAACACAATCCAAATCCGGTAAACGTTTAACGTAAAACCCAGCCAACAAAAACAAAACTTAGAAAGGAAGTACATAAAAAAAAATGCTTTCTTGTGTTAAATTTAGTTAGAAAATAAAATATCTTACAGCACTGATACGTTTCTAATAGGCTGTCGTTCTGTGACTGGCCGGAGCCAATAGGTTTTTAATTTTGGTATTTTGGTTATGCGAACAGTGATTAGACAAATAAAGAGATTTACTTTTATATACAAAAATGCAAACCTACATAATATAAACCTCCATTAATCTCAGTATTTTTACTTCCGTCGTAAAAGGGATGTATTGTAGTGAAAAAATCACCCTCCGAGATTTTTTAGATCTTCACGTTTCAAAGTCGTCGTCTAGATGACGACAAACATGTTTTTTCAATTCCTTCGGTCTGTCTGTCTGTATATTTGCAGCGTGGCTAAAAAACTACTTACCCGATTGACTTCAAATTTTGGTAAAACATTATGGGTCTTATGGGTATGACCTGCTAATATTTTGATAAAAATCCAGTATGGCGAAACAAAATGGCGGCCGAGTGAAATGTTAAAAAAATAATAAAAAACTTCTCATCCAATTTATCTCAAATTTTGCAAATACATCAAGTATTTTGTTGGAATCCCTGGTAACATTTTGGTACGAATCCAAGTTGGCGGAACAAAATAGCGGCTTAATAAAATATTTAAAAAATCAGCCTGAAAAAACTACTTAATGGATTGATTTCAAATTGTATGCCATAACTAATTGTGGTATAGGGATCAACTAGTAAAATTGTAGTACTAATTCAAGATGGCCGAACAAAATGGCGGTCAAATAAAATATTTGTAATCGTGAAAAAATCACCCTTTCAGGTTTTACACATCTTTACGTTTTAGCGTCCCTAGATGCCAAAAAATATGTCAGTTCGCGGCATAGCTTAAAAAAATATTATTAAAAAACGACTTATCTAATTTATATCAAATTTTGTACAAACACCAAAGTATTAAGTTGAAATCCACCTGTAAAATTTTGGTACGAATCCAGAGTGGCGGAACAAAATGGCGGTTTAATAAAATATTTAAAAATTCAACCTGAAAAACTACTTAATGGATTGATTTCGAATTGTGTGCAATAGCTAATTGTGGTATTGGGGTCAACTAGTAAAATTGTGGTACTAATTCAAGATGTCCACACAAAATGGCGGCTAAACAAAATGTTTGTAATCATCAAAAAATCACTCTCTCAGGTTTTACATATCTTCACGTTTTAGCGTGTCAGAAAATATGTTTTATCGATTCCGTCGGTTGTCTGTCTGTCAGTTCTCGGCATAGTTTAAAAGCTAACCTGATTGACTTCAAATTTCCATATGGGGATGATCTGGTAATATTTTGGTAAAAATCCAGTATGGCAAAACAAAATAGCGTCTTGGTAAAAATTCAGCCTGACAAAACTACTTAATGGACTGATTTCAAATTGTGTGCCATAACTAATTGTGGTATAGGGATCAACTAGTAAATCTGTGTTACTAATTTAGGATGGCGGAACAAAATGGCGCCAAACAAAATTTTTGTAATCGTGAAAAATCACCCTCTCATGTTTCACATATCTTCACGTTTTAGCGTCCCTAGATGCCAAAACACTTGTTTTATCATTTCCGTCGGTCCATCTGTGTGTCTGTCAGTTCGCGACATAGCTTAAATACTACTTCCCCGATTGACCTTGACCCGACCACAAATTAAGAGTCATATGGGGATGTACTGCTAATAATTTGATAAAAATCCAATATGGCGGAACAATGTTGAAACATTTTTGTCAGAGTGGTGTATTATTTGGGGTTAACATCCAGTAAAAAAAAAAAGTCATTTTTTAAATTGTCGATGTTTCGCAACTTTATTGTTGCACCCTCAGGAGACATATATAGATGCTATATCTTGCATGTAACCCATATTATCAGTTTTTACCCACTCCGTTGGTACACATATATTTTCCAGATACTAAATTTCTGAATGGTCTTCGTTAACAATCCTCTTGTTATTATGTTAGAGTGGTGTGTTATTTGGGGTTAGTTTAAATTGTCGAAATTTCGCAACTTTATTGTTGCATCCTCAAGACACATATAGATTTTATATCCTGCATGAAATCCATATTTTCAGTCTTCGCGTACTCTGTTGGTTCGCAGGTATATCCTAGATATTAAGTTTCTCGATCGTTTTCGTTAACGATCTTTGTCTTGTTATGTTAGAGTGGTGTATTAATTGGGGTTAGGAAATATCTGCGCACTAGCGGAGTAGGTAAAGGCTGATAATATGTGTTTCATGCGGTATTTAAAATCTATATGTTTCTTGAGGATGCAACAATAAAGTTGCGAAACGTCGACAAAAAAAAATTGTTATTTATTTACTGGATCCTAGACCCAAATAATATACCACTCTTAACATAACAAGAGAATCGTTAATGAAAATCATTTAGAAACTTCATATCTGGAAAATATGTGCGGACCAACGGACTAGGTAAAGACTGATAATAAGGATTTCAATTTAAGTTGGCAAAACGAAATGGCGGCCAAATACATTTTTTTAAAAATCAACGTAAAAAAATCTTGTTCAATTGACTTAAATTTTGCAGACAAATTAAATGTAAAAATGGGATAAACTGGTACGAATTCAACATGACGTAACAAAATGGCGGTATGAGTCAATGTAATAACTACTTATTGAATTTATTTTAAATTATGCCCAAAAGTCAAGTGTGGCATAGGTAGAAGGAAAAAAGGTAGAACAAAATGGCGCCTAATAAAAATAAAAGACAATATATGTAACACATATATACTGTGACTATGTACTGAACTAACCTTGGTCACATTTCACTATTCCTAACAAATGGGAAAAAATCATAACGAGGGAATTTCCTTCGGTAAAGGAAATTATATTATCGAAAAAAATGCCAATGACTTAAAATTTTTCAATATCAGTTACCTCTACTATTTCTGTTTCCAAGGTGACTCTTATCGGTTTGTGGGTTCTCAAAATATGATTCTTTTGCGATTTTATACCCCTTAAAATATCGAAGAGCTACGCCTATGACACCCAAGCGAGATACTGACCTAGTCTAATCTTGGTAGAAATTTTAAAATAATCGGTTAGACCGTTCTCAAGTTATCATTCGCGCAAATTTTGTTTACATATACACACATACACATCTGTACAGACATTTTTTGTTATAAAAATACGTTTTACGTATTCTTATATTTTTCGAGAATTTTTGGGATTCCAATACTTCACCTGTAGGTATAGCCTATATAATGTAATGTAATATAATGTATTAATAATACAATATTTACCTGTTATATGTGGAAGTAAAAGTGCGTCCAACTTGATGTATCGCCCTTTCCAAAAAAAAATAGAAGATTTTTGTTAAAGTATTGAAATTACAAAATAGAGCCAAAATTATAACGTAAACTAAAATTACTGTTAATAAAAGTGCCGTGATAGATGAATTAAGGTTTCCCTACATTCGATTAACTCTAGTCTATTCCAATTAAAGGTAGAGTACATGTAAACAAAAGTTATTGTGCGTGCATACGCCTTTAAATAATGCCGATTCTGATATATTTTTAGCAAACTTTTTAAGGTGCATTGCACGCACAATGACTTTTGTTTACATACACTATATCTTGACTTTTTATAGACTTTATGTAACACAAATTTAAAAAAAAATTAGATAAATTTGAAGTTAGCTGACATAGTTGAAATTTGGTATAAAGGTATTTAAATTTTTTATAATCCAAATTAAAAATATTTTTAGAAAAAAGTTAAATTTAACAGGTAAGAAAATCACATTAGTAACTTTTTTATTGCCATTTTACACTATTTTTCAAACAAATTTTTCTGTAAACTCAATTTTTAGTGGGACCAATGATTAAAAAATCTTATATGATCAAGGTTTTATTGGTCGGAGCCTATATTGAGAACGGGGAGTGTCCTCCTCAACTGAAAGCTTATCCCGTTTTTCCAGTAAATATGATGACTGGGAAAGTGTGAAAAATATAAAACATAGCGACCAAAACAAAAAAACCTTCATATACATCGGAACACTGAACATTCAGTGTTTCGATCTCGTGAAGTAAAGATCCCTGAAGATGCCTCGTGCAATCGAAGGCTAAAAGTCGGAGAGTGATTCCATTTTGACACGGTCTAATCCCAAGAAGCATGATTTCTACTTTTATTATTATTATGTTGAATACATATCTTGGTGTTTATTGTTTTTTTTTCTCGTGAAATAGTCATGTCGAATACCTATCACTCTTGAAAAAAACTTTGCAAAAAAAACTTTCATTAAACTTTGTTTACTTTGACAGGCCGCCATTTCCTTGTTAATGCGTGTAATCTTTTAAAAATTTTGCACAATAATCTACTCTATATGATCTTTCAAATAGCATAGTGGGTAAGTCCTGCTTCCTTTTATTTTTTTTTCCGAATTGTTATAAGCTAAATTTTGAAACTCCGCCATTTCTTTGATAATGTGTGTAACGTTCTAATATTTTTACACAATAAGCTACTCGGTAAGACCTTTCAAATGATGTATTGCATGACCCCAGGTATGTTATTTGCAGTAAAAAGTAGTATTTACATAGTTATTGAAGTGTGCCAAATTTTAGATTTTTATGTTGACCGGTTCACAAAAAAACAGGGGGAACATTAAAGAGCCGCACTGTATATTTTAGAGTATCTGTATATTTAAGTATAAATAGGGGTATCAGTGGTTAATTTTATTTGATGTTTTATAGCATTTGGAAATGTTAGAGGTATTCCTTCACAATGGAAAACATCTAAATTTAAAACAAAGTTTACTTATTTTTTGTTTCTCCTCATAATTACGATGGTCTAGTTTTAGGTGTTTTAAATTAGCTTTAAGCTGGTTTTCTAAATTTCAAAATATTGTTCGTTTGAATTGTAATCAAGGAAATTAAGTTCATTGACATATATTTTTTCAACATCGAGAAGCTCAAAAAAAAAATTATTTTAATTGGGTTTTTCGATGAGTTTAATATAGTCGTATAAAGTACACCACCCAGATCTAAAACATCGACAAAAGGGGAGGTATGTCAAAAGCAGGCTGTTTCCATGGATATACAGAATTGTAGCCAACCGCGAATGATCATTGCACCGTTTCCATAGGTACTCACATTCTTTTCATAGATTCAGATTCGTGTGCCAAACTTTAAGTAACATTATTTTTTATTTCTAGTAGATTACTAGACCTTCGGGAATTTTCCGAATTTTTGATAAGAAAGGATACCTATTCCTTCTGTAATGATCACAGGTATTTTTATTTTTTCTAGAACTAAATTTTTCTTTAATAATTTCAAGTGAAAATTGTTTTTTATTTTTCCCTAAATGGCCTATTGGGACTTCAAATAGGTTCGTCTAAGCCTATTAATCCATCAAATTTGTATAAAAAATTAAATAAATAAAATGTATGGCTATCTTGAATTTTGAACATAAGGAATAGTGGAATTGTTTCCACTTTATTATGAAAATACATTGCATGTACTGTTTGAACTTGAAATATTTCATCTTGATATATTTGAAAATATATATGTAAGAAATTGGGTTTTATAAAACTTCCACTGTCTAATAGAACATTTGCGTCAAATTATGGTGTATAAATATATAGCAATTCAGCTGTATAATTATTTAAAAATACTACCTTGTTTTGTTGTTCAAGCTCGTTTCCGTAAAATTTACATTATTAGTATTTGCTTTGTTTAAATCGTAATGTTCTTGTTCATAAATCAGGTGCGTGCTGGGCTGACCTTTTACTCATTTTAAAAAATAATAAAACTAGAATTTAAATAAATGCATTTTTTGTGGACAGAGAATTACCTACACTGTCGTTATTTAACTAAATAAATATTAGCTATTGAAATATTTTCTTGGCACCAGCCCATGCTGTCATCTCTAGTTTTCTTGGTGTGTACGTTTAGCTATCCGATAGTGGAAAGTGGAATTGTTTAAATTTTCACAGTTGAAATGGAATGTCAAAGTCTGGCCATGAAAACTAAAAATTAGAAAGACAATAGACATGCAGCCTGCAGCATCTGAAATACCCAGCCTAACAGAGTTTTTTTAAAAAGAAACAATCTGCTCAAATTAATACCGAATCTGATAATGTAAATTTGTTACCAGGGGTGCTTTATTCGAAATATTGCGTCGTCGCAATTACCATGGTTTCGGCTACTGAAATATTAGCATTTCATTTTTACTCTTTGGCTAGTTTTACTTCTACTTTCTTAGGTCTTTTGTTATTATATAGTTAGTCGCCCATGACCGCGGAGTGCCTAGTGGGGAAAATATTTTATTTGTGGTATTTCAATAAATGCAAATTCTCATCGACACTCCGTGCCAATGGCCAGTGGCGTAACTCTGCAGAGTTGGGATAATCTTTGTTTTTGCTCACTTATGTTACTTGCTGGTCTATTATATATATATATATATATATATATATATATATATATATATATATATATATATATATATATATATATATATATATATATATATATATATATATATATATATATATATATATATATATATATATATATATATATATATATATATATATATATATATATATATATATATATATATATATATATATATATATATATATATATATATATATATATATATATATATATATATATATATACATACACACACACCGTAAAAGACACAAAGTAGGGTAAATTAGAAAAAGTTACATACCGGGGTTTTTCTAAAAAAATACAAAATGTTGTTATGAAACTATGAATAGCTATCCTAAACATAACGATCAAAGATGTAAAACATTGTTATTAAGTTCCACAATTTGTTGTTATTTAGACAATTAAACCTAAAAATCGAAACATTCAATATTTGACATTGATTTACTTTATAACAACACCTATTGGAATAAATTTAATAAAAGTTGTTTACATCTTTATTTGTTCTACTTAAACTGAGTATCTCAAAAAAGGCGGTTTAAAAATATATACTTTCACAAAGTAATATTTTGCAATTTTTTGGGCACCCTGTATGTATTATCCTACAACTCATTCCAAAATTGAGTTTTAACTGATAAACTAACTTTTTTCTAATTTAACCTACTTTGTATTTCATGCAGTCGGAACTTCCACAATTTTTCGGACTGCTTTATGAAAATACGAGTATTTATAAAATTTTGTTACTTAATAAACGAATAGTAGTAGTAGAAGAAAATATGTCTGGACCGCCATATTTAAATCTGCCATACCTTACCTGAAAACTAATTCATACTCATTTTTACTGAACTAAAATACTTTATAATAAAATGTTATCCAGAAACTCTGTCATCAAATATTAAGGGGTGATTCTCCAACAAAAAAAAATCATTTCCTGTAAACATTGATTCAAAAATGATTCGTTAGCAAAATACAGAGAAAAAAAAAAGTCTAGGTCTCATTCAAAAACAAGTTTATAAATTAAGAATAGGGAACATGTTTCTGTGGTTGTATAAGCAATCAAAATTATATTTTAGGATGGTACTGTTTATTAGAATACTTATTATAATTATTGGCATGGCAACATTGTCCTTTCGCCAACTGGAGTCAGTTGTCTTCATAGTAACGGTGTTGCCGGCCGGTAGTTCATTGCTTGTGGCTGTAAAACTAAGACTAACGTTGTTATTACTTTATATCAAAAGGTCAATTCAATTTATTCACTATCTGAATATTTTTATTATTACCACTTGCTTTCCATACAGGTTATGGGCCCAGCAGGTTTCTAAATGTGATAGTAATCTGAAGTTTTTTTCTGTCCTGAAGTGTGCACCTGTACAATCTAGTGAAAACAAAATGGAAGCCAGCATCAACAAATTGAGTAACTCGAATTGGAATTTTTGGAGATTTAAAATCAAAGTCGTGTTGATGGCGAAGGGACTCTTTGAAATTACTGTTGGCAATGAAGTCATGCCAGTCGGTCACGACGATAAAATAGCCAAGTGGAGGATAAAGGATGCTCGCGCCCAAAAAGCGCTTGTTGTACGAATAGAAGAAAACATCCTTTCTCATGTTATACAATGTGAAACCTCTAAAGAAATGTGGGAAAAGCTGGAAAGCATCTGTCGGATCGTGGAGTCTTCTTTAAATTGGGCGGTCCACTCTTCCTGCGTTTTCGTTTATGAATTCTTGTAGAAGGCTTTGATAATTTATACGGAATTAGCCACTCTACTCTTTATTTGCCACTATACATGTGTACTAATGTAAAAGATTTAACAATTTTGAAATATATTTTGGACGAGAACATAACGTGCATGACTGTCTATTATTTCTTGGTATACTGGTCGTAACGTGAAGTTTTTGAAGTAGTAGTGACACCTGCTTGCATCTGCCATGAAGAGGGTGCTCTTTCCCTGTTTCCAAATGGTGTAAATGCAAACAGCATCTTTGAGCGAAAATCGGAGGTAAGCACCCATGTGTTAAATGAACAATTTTACAACCTTAAATTCGAAAATGTGACTGTGAATAGCTTTATTACCAAAGTGACAAATTTGCAAAAGCAAAATTAAAGCAGTCAGGAGAAGACATCCCCGAAAGCATGGTGGTGACAAAAATTATCATGACACTTCCAGAAAAATGTAAGCATTTCCGTTCAGCTTGGGACATTGTCAGTGCTACCAACAAAACACTAAATAATTTGACAGCCCGCCTTTTGATAGAGGAAGAAAGGTTAGGAAAAGAAGAAAAAGAACCATTGGCACTAATGACAGTTCTCCTATCAGCTGTTCATCAAGGATCGTCAAACCAAAACAAACTTTACCCAAGCATAAACAAAAACGGCCAGAAATATTATGTTTGTGGAAAAATAGGTCATCTGAAGAGTCAGTGCCGAAATATTGAGTGTAGCTACTGTAAAAAGAAAGGATATATAGTAAAAGACTGTTTCACGAAAAAAAGGAAAGATGAAAGGGACAGAAACCAGATAAATAAGAGTGGTCCTGAAAAAGGAAGGTTTATGCTCATTGTAGTGTCGAGCAATATTCAGTCCCAAATAAATATGGAATGGTACATGGATAGTGGGGCTTCACAATACATGTGTAAACACAGAGACTTTATTAAGTGTCAAAGTACGTCAACATTGGTGATGATACATCTTTGTAAGTTGAAGGGCAAGGTAATATTTGTACTTTAGCTTATAATGATTCAGATTTTCATTATCTCACTTATATCATGTATGTTCTCTTTGTTCCCCATTTAAAAGTTAATTTCTTCTCTCAAGGAAAAGCCTTAGATAAGCACTTGTCCTTAGTTACGTTGTAGAAAAGGCACAAGTTGTTAAAAAAGATAACATTAAAGTATCAGTGGCAACTCAATCGGATAAATTGTTTAAAGTGATATTTAAAAAGCCTAGTTTTCTGAGCACACGTACCTATGTCCAAAATAAAATGAATTTGATGATTAAAATTGTTATTTTGTGACAAATAATGTGTGGTCCTATGGAGGAACCATCTTTGAATAATTCACGATATATTTTTTTGCTTAGGGATGAATTGAAAGTGCCAGAATATCTTAATACAGATTATGACTTGAGTTATTTTAGCCTCGATATTGACGAGGCCAGAACATATGACAAAGCAATGGAAAATAAATATGCTATACAAGGATAAAGAAGGTAATATTAACAAATTTAAATGTAGGTTAGTGGAAAGGGGATTTAAACAAAACGTTCTTGCAGATGTAGGTATAGTCCGGTAGTTAGGTTGATTAGAATAAGAGCAGTTCTGGCTATGTGTGTTCAGAAAGGCAGTGTATGAAATGGTCGTTTGTAATGCATTTCTATATAGAAAAACTAAAGAAAATGTATATATGTATTTGCAAAGAGTTGTAATGTTAGTGATAAAGTATGTAAGCTAAACAAGGCAATATACGAGGGGTAAACCGCTAAGGAATTACAGTGATTAAAAAGAAAGTAAAACAAAAAAAGACCTAATTAACAAATCAGAACATATTTATAATTACGGTCGATCTGACAACACCGAGGACAATACCCACTTGAGGATGATATGTACTTGTCTGTCTTTATCTAACACGCATCTGTAAGAGTACGCATGCATGGTTGTTTCGCGCCTTTTTTCTTTGTCGGCTGATCCAGATAGCACTGTTCTGCTTATTTATTTTATAATAGAGAAGCCAGTAGAGAAGGCTACTGATAAATTATTTTAATTAAGTGTTGGCGTTCCTTAACGGTTTAAGGATAAAACTCGTCGTGAACAAGCAGGTTGAAATCTGTGACGTAATTATTTTAAGAATTTAAATTTCGGTCGTTATTATTTAAACAGTTATCTTCATTAAATAAATAACAGTTACAACTTCGGTGGCTAGTAGATTAAAAACGTTGAAAACAAATTTAATTTAAATTTCGAAAGGTAGAAAAATACATTGACTGGCATACAACTTGGAATAACTATGGTGGACCATCCTAATAAAAAATACGTATAAATTTTAAAACAGCAGTATGATTAGTATTATTTTTTTTTACTCTGTTGTCAAATTCGTTGTAGTCCTTCTAGCTCCGTGTTAGTCCATTTCAAGATTCCGAAACTGTAGGTCCGCACGGACACAGCATAGGTGTTAATTGCTGTAATGAGATTTCTGGCGTTCAGTTCTGTTTTCAGAAGAGCTCGCACTCTTTAAAGGTAGTGATCTTTCATCTTGGTCTTCCCTTGCTTATCTTGGAGCAGTCTAGCTTGTTGGAATCCTAGGTATTTGGAGGTCGCCTTGGTTCATCGCTTGAACTAATTCTCTATTGGGTAGGGCTACATCACCACTAATGACTTTGCCTTTTTCGGTGTTTAAGGCTTTACAGTTGTCCATTCCAAATTCCATATGGATGTCTTTCGAGAGGGTGTATGTCACATCAATAAGCTTTTTTAGTTGGTTATGGTTTCCACTACACAGCTTAATATCATCCATATACAGAAGGTGGGATATGGTTCGGGAATTGTCTCTATTGGCTTTGATGTTGAAGCCATATCAAGTATTATTGAGCAACATGGAGAGGGGTTTCATCGCTAAGCAGAACCAAAGTGGACTTAACGAGTCTCCTTGGTAAATTCCCCTATTGATGTGTATCTCATCGGTGGTAAGAGATTGATCGCAATTTTAGATCCTCAGGTTCGTTCTCCACTGGTGCTTGATAGTTGCCAGGAATGTGGTACACTGTCAAACGCCTTTTTATAGTCTATAAAAGCAGTGTGTATGTAGCGTTGTATTTTCTGTGCCTGCTTAGGTATCACAGAGTCGATGATAAGTTGTTCTTTGCATCCTTGATGGTCTTGAATGCATCCCTTCAGTTGTTCCGCCACTAGATTATAACTGTTAACATGATGATAGATACGATTTGCAATGCATCCTGTTAAGATCTTGTACATGATGGGCAAACAGGTGATGGGCCTGTACTGGGACCGGTCTTCTGTCCTGTTGCTTTTGGCTGGCATAGTTGTAGTGCCTAGCATTAGAAATGGGGGGTTTGTCTCCGAATGATGCATTATTTTAGTAAAATGACGAGCCATAGCTTCATGGAGGACCTCAAATTTCTTATACTAGAAATTTTGAATATGATTAGCTCCTGGCGACTTCCAGTTGCTCGTTCCCTTACTAAACCTGCTAACTTCCTCCTTGGTGATAGAGTCAAATTCCATTTGTGGTATCTGATCACGTTGAGATTGTATCCATGTAGCATTTTAGATATGCTCTTTTGGTTTTTGGTAGATGTTCGACCAATACTCGGTCAAATGCTCTTTGGTGGGGAGCATCTCCTCAGTATTGGTTTGATCTTTGGTGTTATTGATATCCCGATAGAACTATCTCTGGTTGGTGTTGAAAAGCCAGTTCTGTCGTTTTCTCTTTGGTCACTTGTAACTCTGCAGACGTTTTGCTTTAGCTTTTAGTTTATCCTGATACTCATCTAGTTTTTGTTGATGGTTGAGATCGGTGGGTTTTGTACCAATCTTCTTAAAGCGCGTTTTAAGTCTGCCGGAGGGGTGTTCATTCTTTCGAAATTGTGTAAGCCTTCCTAGTTTCTGTCTCAAATCATCAATGGTCTTCTCAATTTTTTCTGCCATATGGGATTTTGTTGGTGTGTAGCTTTGCCTGTTTTTTTTTTCTGGGAATGCACTAGTTGTTTACGACATCTAAGGACGGCGACGGCAGAGCAGTAGATGCGTGTGTGGAGCTCTCAAGGGTGTCATACTTCAAACTAAACTCTGCTAGTATGGTGTTGAAAATCTTGAGAATGCTTTGAGTTTCTCGACTAGTTCTAAGTTTCGGGAGCTTAGGTCTTGGAGTTGGATCTAGGCTATTAAACTCAGTAACAGCTTCTTGCAGTTCGTTGTATACTGATATTTTTCCATTGTCCTGGGTGTTGTTAGCTCTGTCAATGATGTTTTGTCCTGTAGATTCGACTTCGCCTATGTTTTCTTCATTTCGAACCTCCTGCTCGGGTTCCTCTGTTGTAGGCGGAGCTATGGGCTCAACGCGTTCGTTTTCAAGTTCAAGCTGCACCTCTCCTTTAAGTTGTTCCTCCTTATTATTATTATTATAATGACTTGTTGTCTCACAGTATTCCTGCGGTTGTATTTTATACTAACGAGATTATACCAAGTCAGTACAAAAAATAAAAATAAAAAAAAAGGAAATGGAAAAAAACAACTATTGTGTATTAAGAAATGATCTAACTATGCTACATGTTTTTTAAGTGATTTTTCTCTTTTTTGGATTAAAAGGTGATATTGGGTCTATTTGCGGGGATTGTTTTATCTGTGTGGATGTTGGTGTATAATAGTAGTAAGGGTCTGTGTTCTCCGTTAGTTTGTATGTTGTGGCTAATGCTTGATGAACCACCTTCGCTGCTGAGTTGTGTCTCGCGGTGTATTCAGTTCCAGCCATTATTCTACATCCACTCGTTATGTGATCGATCGTTTCTCTCTGCTGGTGACATCTCCTACACCTCTCGTCTTCAATGGTTGTATCCTTGATGATGTGCTTTCGGTAGTTTCTGGTTGCTATGACTTTGTCCTGGATGGCAAGCAGGAAGCCTTCTGTTTCAGGGAACAGCAGCCCTTCTTGTAACCACGTATATGAAAGCTTTTTATGTATATGGTCTTGCTTTATGCGGTATCTGTGTCTTCCTTAAAGCGTTTTTTCAGACCAGGTGTTCATCTTTTCTAGTCGTGATTGGATGTGACTGTGTGCGTCTGCTGCGTGGCTCGTTTGAGACAGGTCGAGCGGTGTATAATTCTTGTCTGCCTCCACTATTGCCTTGTGGAGGTTAGTTTGTTTGTTGTGGAGGAATTTTCTGAGTTCGTAAATTTGTTTTTTATTTAGCGATTCTATATCTATAATTCCCCTTCCTCCTTCTTTTCTCTCGATGGTGAGTTTTTCCTTGCATGCGTTGGGATGTAACTTCCTGTGTTTAGTGAATTCAGAGCGTATGAGAATGTGAATATTTTCTATGTCTGTGTGTGACCATTTAATGATACCAAACGAATACGTAAGAATAGGTATGGCGAAAGTGTTAATAGCTTTCGTTAGATTTCTGGAATTCAATTTTGTTTTTAGTAGCTTTATGAGTTTAGTTTTAAATTCCGTCTTGAGCTCTGATTTGATATGAGTGTGGTTAATTTTGGTGCTTTGATGGAAGCCTAGGTATCTGTACGTTTCTTCTTTGAGCATGTTATCTATAGTTTCATTGTTGATTGTTTCCCCCATAGGGTGGTCTTTCCACTGTCCCTTGTTGATATGAAGTAGCTTGCATTTACTTATACCAAATTCCATGTTAATGTCCAGGGTAAACGTTTCTATGATTTTAAGGAGTTCCTTTAGCTGTGCCTTTGTGCTTGCATATAATTTTATGTCATCCATGTACAAGAGATGGTTTATTTTGTGTAAGTTATTTTTTTGGTGTTAAATTTGGAAATCGAAGTTTGTGTTATTCAGTGTGTTTGAGAGTGGATTAAGACAGAGTCAGAACCACAAAGCGCTGAGTGAATCTCCCTGGAACATACCTCGTCTGATGTAGATCTCTTCTGTTTCGATGTGCTCTTTTTGTGCTCTCATTTGCGTAAGAAATTGTCTGATGTTTTTATTGACTTTATATAATTCTAGTACTCTGGTTAGCCAACTGTGGGGTATCGAATCAAAGGATTTTTTATAATCTATGTAACCAGTATTATTATCATTATTATTATTATTATATCGGGAAAATACTGAGACTGTGCTGAGAAAAGTGCGCAACTGTTCAGAAATTAGAGTTCAGGATCTCGCCGGCAAAAAATGCAACTGATTAATAACATATTGTAATTGGATAACTTAATTGCGCGAGGACAAATATTTTCTTCCTACGGAATTTTTTAATAATTATGCATGCCCCGCCACCGCTGATTGAAATTTCTTCGCGCGTCGGACTGAAAATTGGAAAATATATTTTGTAGGACAATATGAAAAGTGAATTCTAGGTATTTTGATTAAGCAACCATATAAAATCAGCTGGTTATCGGTGAACTGAAATAAGTTATGATTATGACAAAAATCATAGAATGCCAAAATAATAACTTTTTACATTTTATAGATTACCAGGTGATTTTTTCATTATTGCTAATTAAAATACCTACAAAATCCAAAATATTTTCTTACTTTGCTTGAAGTTCTTTCATAACATTTAAATGTGTTGGAGCAACCAATAAATAAGTATTTTCAATAAACTTGTTTATTTCTTTCTAGTCCTTCCTTTCATATATATCTACAAATCAACATCAAACGGTAATACATAATTATGATTTTTATTATCAACAGTAAACCAAGCAGAACATATTTTTTGGCTTTTTTTTATTTTTCGTCTTTAATATCCTAGAAAAATACTTTATAGTTTAAATGTATAAACTAAAAAGCAAAAGTCGAGACAAAAGTGCAACAATAATATATATAATTACAATTATATATAAGTTACTAATGAGTCAAATATTAATCTAGCAGGATTTTGATAAAGGTTTATTTAAATTATTTGCTATTATTGATATTAGAGGTGCATATTATATGCAAGAATTGAATTATATTTGGTAATAAACTCGTAAGCTATTATAACATAAACCGAAAGACAAACATTATTCTATTTGTCTTTGACTTGTATGCTAAAGTTTCCTTGGGTGACGTATGCTAAATAACTCACCTGTATAGTAAGTAACTATTTCAACATTATATTGCTGTGAATATTATAGTTTTCGCCCCTTTTGTTAGGCATTACTAAGAATTACTGAGATATTACAGTGAATTAGCGGGAATTAGTAGGCATTGGCGGGAATTTAGTTAGGAATTATGGGCATTAGTTAAAAAACATTAGAGTAATGTATAAAATAGGCATTGATATGCACAATTTAGGTCAGCGGTTTGGCCCTCGGCAATATATGGCTTGAAACAAGCACCATTGTATTGGTACCAAAAATTTGACCAAATGTCAAATGAAGGATATTAGAAAAATAAATGCGATAATTGTTTATATGTAAAAATTACCGAAGATATAGTCATATATGTAATAATTTTTGTGGATGATATTTTCATTTGTAGGCCTTGTGTTAAAGAAATTGAAATTTTAAAGTTAAGTTTAAATAAATGTTTCAAAATGAAAGATTTAGGCTTACCAAATTATTTTTTGGGCATATCTGTGGAGCGAGATATAAGAAACAACACTATTATATCAGATCAAAAACAATATCTACAAAATATACTTAAACATTTTGCTATGCGGGATTTCAAATCTGTAAGTATATCAGTGGACACTAATTTTGATTATGATAGTTTAAAGGGTGATAAATATGAGGGCTTAGACATTGAAAATAAATGCAGAAAAATAATTGATTGTATTATGTATGCAATGCTAGGAACTAGGCCCGACTTATGTTCAAGCATTAGTTTGTTGTCAAGATATCAAAACTGTGCTAGCGAAAAATTATTAACCTCCCTAAAAAGAGTTCTGCGATACATTAAAGGGACGCTTGAACTTAAGTTGGTCTATAAGAATAAAGCAAATGACATTTCAGGTTTTGCCGATGAGATTGGGCTGGCGACACTATATATCGTAAATCATACAGTGGTTTTTATTTATGTATTTGGTAATATTGTTTCTTGGAATTAAAAAAAAACAGACGGTCGCCATTTCAACTACAGAGGTTTCAACTACAGAGGCGGAAACTTATAGCCTTAAGTCATTGTATCAGTGACGCTTGTTGGTTGCGAAATTTGCTGTTAGAATTAAGATTAGTTAAGGAGTGTAAGATCATTATTTATGAGGACAATCAATCTGCGATTCGTTCCTGCAACTCAGACGAGCAACTAAAAAGAATTAAACACTTAGACATTAAATATCACTTTGCGAAAGAAAAAGTCAAAGACGGTATTGCAGAATTAACTGTTCCAAGCAGTGAACAAATCGCAGATGTACTCACCAAACCTTTAAATAAAAATATTTTTGACAAATTAAGAAATTTTTTGCTTACTTAAGTATTTTTGGTGTAAAGTTTTTTTAAATTCTTATATAGCTGAAAAAAATTTTGATTTAGCAAGGGTGTGGTTGTATAAGCAATCAAGCTGGCTGGAGTCAGTTGTCTGCATAGTAACGGTGGTGCCGGCCGGTAGCTCATTGCTAAGACTAAGATTATTACTTTATATCAAAAGTTCCATACAATATTTGTTTATTCACTATCTGAATATTTTTATTACTACCACTTGCTTCCCCCACAGTTTCGCCCTAACGGGCATCATCAGACCTAAAATGAATATATATTAGAACGGAAAATATAATTAAATAATATATAACTTTACCATAAACAATACACATTCTACAAAGTACCTAAAAAAAACATAACCAAACAAAGGAACAATTAAGTATGAAACAAGGCTATGCTTGAGTGACCAATCAGAGACGTCGATGTAAATTTTTGATGAGAGGCGATAGGCCAAATTGAAGAAAGAAGAGATTGTTCAGGACGAACTTGACTAACTGTCGCAAAGTACAATGCTACTTTAATAAAAAGAAGAATTAGTAAAAATGAGAGAAAATACTTGAAGGTTATACAAAGTAAGAATAATATAGGAATTCTTTCGTAATATTGCTAAAAATCAAATGGGGCGCAAAATTAAACATTTCATTAACACAGGTAAGGATGGGGTTCTTTTTAGCTTTTGTTATTTCCATCTTTTCCAAAAGATCCAACTTGGGAAAACAATGTTTTTGAATGAAAATTAATGGATGATATCTATTTTTAATGAATAACTCCTCTATATTGGAAGGGAGGGTACTTATTACATCGTTTATCATTTTTTTGGAGCTGGCAAACACTGCACAGGACACAAAGCATTACACACGTTTATCAAATTAATGAGAAAATTAGGGTTTCTCTAGTCCAAGACGGATAGAACATTTTTTTCAATATTCGTGTTATCTTTGCAGCTACGACACTATGGTAACAAAAAGTAATCAGTTCTTGCATAGTATATGCATGAGTAAAACGCACATGACTATTCATAATTTAATAATATTAAAATTTCGTATATATCGATCCAAATAACTTCGATTAGATATTATTTTCTTTAATGAACTCTTTTTTTGTGCACGCCATCGGAACAACAACCATTATTTGTTTACTTTCCTCTATCCCGCGTGAATTTTCTTGTACGTCGTTTCGCGTGTCCGCTCTATGTTGATTGTAAACAATTTTTATGGGTTAAATAGCACTAGCTACCTATTCCATGTTATAATTCTATGATTCATGTATATAATTTTGATCAACAAATGAATGATTCAAATTTGATATTTTTTGATAAGCATAATTAGTCTTTTTATAATTTGAGACATTATTATTTAAATTTTCATGATTAGCAGCATAATCGTTAAATTGAGAATGATTTTGAGGGTGTTGTTCTAAAACATTTTGATTATAAAGTTGTTTAGTAATTACTTTTTTGTTTTGGATATTATTTAATATAGTATATGCAGAACTTGTATCCATAGGTTCTACGTGTCTATTTTGTCATAGAGTTTTAGCAAAATTAGGGCTAGTTGTAGGGTCTTTGATAGTTTTATTGAAAAGTAGGTCTCATATTTTGACTTGCATTAAAATTGTTTGAAATCTTTAAAAAAAGGATTTATTGTATTAGGAAAATTATTATGCGAATAAGGGGGTTTATATATTGGTTGATAGTTTTGATCTTTATTTGGTAAATTCGTTGTACTTATTGATACAGGTTTATTTTGTAAAATTTGTGATTTTTTAAAATAACTAAATTTTACTTCATCACGCATAAAGCCATAGCTTCTACAAGTACTCTTGGGTTTTTTAAACGTTTAACTAGTTGCATATTATACGGTAAAACTGGTACAAATGTTTTTAAAGCGAATTCATCTTAAATTTTTATTAGTTTAGTTGGAGCGTATTCATTGCATTTAATTTAGCGGAAAGTAAATTTCTAGATTCTCGAATTCTCATACCAAAGTTTAAAGGATGTTCATTTTTATACGGTTTTTTAAATTAATTAAGTTTTGAATAAGACAGTCGACAGTTCTTTGTTCTACAAAAGTATTTGTAGAAGCTTGTTTTACTAAAGTTCAAATTTTTAATTCAGCTCGTGAAACAATAAGTTCTGTGGCTTTACCTAATAATTTTCTTAATATTACATCAAACAGACCAATGTTTATTGTCAGTTAAACCAATTGATAATCGCTAAGAGAATTAACTAGGTCGTCAAGATATCTTTCTTTAAACAGATGAATTTTAGTAATATATATATATATATATATATATATATATATATATATATATATATATATATATTTTTTTTTCTTACAAAAATTCTTTGGCTGACGTCTTATATATATTTGAGAGGGTTTTCTTGGAAATAAGCCAATTTGTTTAAAATATTGAAATGTTTTTAATTTTCTACATTTGTCTTTTTGGATTGACGTTTCGACCACAATTTGGTCTTTTTCAAAATCTAAAACAAGGAGTTTTACACGTCATTAACATTGCTTTACAAAAACTTACATTATGCTATTTTCTTTACATGTACAACTATACGATTAATTTTATAGTAAGTATGTTAGTAATTTTTAGATATACATAGTTATACAAGCACCTTTTAAACGTCTACTTTTCATTATATTATTCACAAACAAAAAAAGGCAAAAAAGAAAAAGAAAAGAAAAACACTCACCCAAAGAACGTAGGTTAGTCCTAAATGATTAAAAATTTATAAAACACGCGTTCACATTTTACGAAGAAACACACATATTTTGTAGCAGTTGTTCCGCCTGCAAGTCGCGACGAACACTATTTCAACAATGAATAATATATTTTGCTTAAACTGTTTATATCTTTTTTATCGTTGACGGCGTTCTGATTTTTTTGGATTTCTATCATTTCTAGAAACTCTCTTTTTTTGGTTTTTTTTTCTGATTGTATAATTTTTGTATTATTATAATTAAAAGTGTGTTTTTTTGAGATTTCGTGGGTGATTAGGGCAGTGGTATTTTTTTTATCATATTTATGGCTTTTCAATCTGTTTTCTAAATACTGGGAAGTTGGACCAATATACACTCCTGAACAATCATTGCAAGGAATTTGGTAAATGATGTTACTTTTTTTGTTATTCGGGGTTTTTGTTTTTAGTTTGGTATAATGTTTGTTAAGAAGGTTGAAACCTTTGTGACACACTGTTAAATCATGTTTATCTAGAAGTTCTTTTAGCTGTTCTGATAGGCCTTGTATGTATGGCAAAGAGAGATATTTTTTCTTAGTTGAGTTGTTTTTTTCATTTTTGTTGATGTTCGCAGTAGAATTGTAGAACTTATGAATTCTTTTTTTGAAAATTTTGTTAATTAAGTTTTTGGGGTAGTTATTTTTATAAAGGGCATTTTTTGCTTTTTCAATAGCTCGTTTTCTGTATTCCCAGTCAGAAAGAGCGATGGCACGATCCGCCAGACCAATTACAACGGATTTTTTTTGACACATTGGATGACATGAGAGAAAATTAAGATACCTTGCTGACCACGTTTTTTTTGTGAACCATTCAGTTCTTAAATTTTCATTTAGATTATGTATGGTGACATCTAAAAAATTTATTTTGTTGTTTTCCTCTATTTCATATGTGAATTGTAATTTTTTATGGTAGCTATTAAATATTTTTTGAATGTTGTCTATTTTGTCTTTTGGGATGGCTGTGATACAATCATCCACGTATCTATAAAAAAATGGGAGTTTATATTTTAATTTTTTAATGGAAGTTTCTTCTAGGTCTTCCATCACTATTTGCGCGACGACACTGGAAATAGACGCTCCCATTGCACAACCCTCAATTTGCTTATATATTTTTTGTTCATATAGAAAATATGTTGAATTTAGGGTGAGTTCAGTTGCACATAGAAAGTCTTCTAGAGGAATATCTGTATACTTGCTTATGATGTCCCACTTTTTCTTTATTATACTTGTGGCCAGGGTAATCGGTATATTTGTATAAAGAGATATTACATCGAGTGATATGAGTGAATAGTCTTTTGGCATTTTTATACTTTTTATTTTTTCTTTAAAATGTGTAGAATCCTTTATGTAATAGTCATTTTTATAAACAATGTTTTGTAAAATATCTTTTAAAAAATTCGATAATAATGTTAACGGTGACTGGATGCAAGAGACTATTGGACGTAAAGGTATGTCGTTTTTATGCATCTTTGGAAGCCCGTAGATTTTTGGGGGAACAGCATTTCTTATTTTAAGTTTTTTTGCCGTGTCTGGTGATATGTATCCTTTTGTCTCCCCTGGCCACAAGTATAATAAAGAAAAAGTGGGACATCATAAGCAAGTATACAGATATTCCTCTAGAAGACTTTCTATGTGCAACTGAACTCACCCTAAATTCAACATATTTTCTATATGAACAAAAAATATATAAGCAAATTGAGGGTTGTGCAATGGGAGCGTCTATTTCCAGTGTCGTCGCGCAAATAGTGATGGAAGACCTAGAAGAAACTTCCATTAAAAAATTAAAATATAAACTCCCATTTTTTTATAGATACGTGGATGATTGTATCACAGCCATCCCAAAAGACAAAATAGACAACATTCAAAAAATATTTAATAGCTACCATAAAAAATTACAATTCACATATGAAATAGAGGAAAACAACAAAATAAATTTTTTAGATGTCACCATACATAATCTAAATGAAAATTTAAGAACTGAATGGTTCACAAAAAAAACGTGGTCAGCAAGGTATCTTAATTTTCTCTCATGTCATCCAATGTGTCAAAAAAAATCCGTTGTAATTGGTCTGGCGGATCGTGCCATCGCTCTTTCTGACTGGGAATACAGAAAACGAGTTATTGAAAAAGCAAAAAATGCCCTTTATAAAAATAACTACCCCAAAAACTTAATTAACAAAATTTTCAAAAAAAGAATTCATAAGTTCTACAATTCTACTGCGAACATCAACAAAAATGAAAAAAACAACTCAACTAAGAAAAAATATCTCTCTTTGCCATACATACAAGGCCTATCAGAACAGCTAAAAGAACTTCTAGATAAACATGATTTAACAGTGTGTCACAAAGGTTTCAACCTTCTTAACAAACATTATACCAAACTAAAAACAAAAACCCCGAATAACAAAAAAAGTAACATCATTTACCAAATTCCTTGCAATGATTGTTCAGGAGTGTATATTGGTCAAACTTCCCAGTATTTAGAAAACAGATTGAAAAGCCATAAATATGATAAAAAAAATACCACTGCCCTAATCACCCACGAAATCTCAAAAAAACACACTTTAAATTATAATAATACAAAAATTATACAATCAGAAAAAAATACCAAAAAAAGAGAGTTTCTAGAAATGATAGAAATCCAAAAAAATCAGAACGCCGTCAACGATAAAAAAGATATAAACAGTTTAAGCAAAATATATTATTCATTGTTGAAATAGTGTTCGTCGCGACTTGCAGGCGGAACAACTGCTACAAAATGTGTGTGTTTCTTCGTAAAATGTGAACGCGTATTTTATAAATTTTTAATCATTTAGGACTAACCTACGTTCTTTGGGTGAGTGTTTTTCTTTTCTTTTTCTTTTTTGCCTTTTTTTGTTTGTGAATAATATAATGAAAAGTAGACGTTTAAAAGGTGCTTGTATAACTATGTATATCTAAAAATTACTAACATACTTACTATAAAATTAATCGTATAGTTGTACATGTAAAGAAAATAGCATAATGTAAGTTTTTGTAAAGCAATGTTAATGACGTGTAAAACTCCTTGTTTTAGATTTTGAAAAAGACCAAATTGTGGTCGAAACGTCAATCCAAAAAGACAAATGTAGAAAATTAAAAACATTTCAATATTTTAAACAAATTGGCTTATTTCCAAGAAAACCTCTCAATATATATATATATATATATATATATATATATATATATATATATATATATATATATAGCAAAATTATATTTTCAAAAATAAGTTGTAAAATTAAGTATTTAAATTAATTACATCAAATATAGAAAAATTAACTTATTTTTGCGAAAAAATGGTAATATTTAAATATATTTACAGGTCCTTACTGCTAAGCAGGTTTGACGATGTTTGTCTTTCCAGAGGTAGATTATTGGACTGCTGGATTGGCGATGTTTGTGCTGTCCAGCGGTCGCATGTGTGTTTTACTAGCTTATCCTTTTTCTTTTTTTCGCTGGTTCTAAATTTTAAGATGGTTCCGTAAAAGTAGCCTTAGATTGGCACTACCTGCTTCCACCAGGCTCCAAATTTTCTTTAGAAGTGTCGTGTGAAAGCCGCCTTAGATCGGTCGGCATTGCCTCAACTTCCAGAAAGGCTCTAAATTTCTTAGGCCGCTCTCTGACGGGCTAATTGGTACTGGTACGACATCGGTGCAACATATGTTTCTCCGATGGTATTCTTCAGTGGAGTCCCTCACGGTCCTGCAAATGTTCGGTTCGCATTTAGTAGTGGCGAGACTTTCAGTAAAATATGCCGTCATCCTCATTCAGCGACGAGGATGTTGTGTTGTATATATATTTAAGGTTACGGAAGAAGAGGAAATGATTTTGGAGACACCCCTTTATTGAATGAAATATATACTGCTGATTATTTGTGGCAGTTCAGAAATTGATTTTAAACGATGAAAAATTTCAGTCAATAGAATGTCAAAGAAAACATTTCAGGAACTCGTTCGTATTGTTAATCCAGCTGTTACAAAACATAATACAAATATACGGGAATGTGTTTGTGCTGAAGAGAGAATTTTAATAAAATCAAATACCAAGTATTTTCACCAACATAACATTAAATGGTTTGATTGAGGAGGCGATAGAATAGATACTGAAAAATCTGACGACGTTGATCGACCAGCAGTCTGATAGGAATAAGGGAAAGCTGAAGTATTGGTTCTCGGTTGAGTGGGAATCGATTTGATGTCATATCTCAGCAGCATTACTGTGATTTTAAATTTTCGTATGTCTTTTTGAGAGTTTTTTTCTACTTCTGGAATTGGACGTTTGCATCAACGACCAGGTGTATTAGCAAGAAATTATGATGGTGCTGACTGTGATTCATCTTCTGTTGTGTATACAGATGCAATAATGTTTGGAATTGCTTCCGTTTGGCCAAAATCGTCGTTATTATTTTGTGCTCCTTAAATACCATCATCATTGACCTGAGCATTTTCCGTCTTTGCGGCTTCTATCTCAGGCGGTGGAACATTGCTGCTTTTTTCAGCTTTATGCAGTAATTTCGCATCAGGTAATATTACCTGTAAGTGATCCTTCAAATAATAAGGTTTTTTTGCAATAGATTTAGGTGGAAGGACTCTCATTCTCAGCTGATCTAATATTTCTCCATTTTTCCTTACAGTCATTAACTGAAACCAAAATTATAAATCAACTTGATTACCTATTATGCGCAAGTTATCAAATATTAACTCAATGAAAAAAGTAATAATTTAAGTGTTTTATTAGAACTTTTAAGGATATGCAAAAAAAAATTTCAGCTGTTAAAAATTTACATTTATTGCCATTTTTCTGAGTACATCTTTGTGTCATTTTTTTAAACGCAAGTATTTAAAAACCGTCGGAAGATACTGATATAGAATTTGATAGGGAATCCAAAAATGTAATATTACACTGTTCCGTTTAAAATAAGAATGTTCATATACGTTTCCGATATAATCGGAAATTCCACCATCTTGAAAATATTTTGAAAAAGAGGCTTCTTTCTTCTTATACAAATGTATAAATTTTCTAATTAGAATTGTAACTTTTTGCCTTACAAGATCTAATGAACCACTCAGCTGTCTAAGCAGGCAATATAGTTTTTATTTTAGGTATCTTGCTCTGATTTTTTGTCTTTTTGGCATTGTATTTTGCAAGAGCGGATTGCGCTATATTAGATATAATATCTGAAGGTACCCTCTACCGAAAAAATGGATTTATGCAGCGAATCGATTTAACGAATGTGGAACCTCCCTAACTGTTTAGGAGCTATAGACGGAAAACACGTGAGGATTCAAAAACTTCCTAATTCTAGTTCAACGAATTACAATTACAAACAGTACCATTCAATTATTCCACTGGCGGTGTGTGACGCAGATGGATTATTTACTATATATAATTACCGATAAAAACGGGATATAAGGGTCAAAATAATGGTGGAGGAATATTTAGAGCCTCTAACTTTGCTCATTGATTAGAAAGAAATGATTTAAATCTGCCAGCTAGTGCATGTTTACCTTATGATGCAAATCGACAAAAGGTGCCGTATTTTTTTGTAGTGGATAACGCGTTACCTTTAAAATGGTACGTAATAGTTAGAACCCTTGATAACAAAAGAATAATATACAACTACTGGATAAGCAGGGCTAGAAAGACAATAGAGTGCAATTTGGTATGATGACTCAAAAATTTTAAGTTCTATTGACGCCCGTGTATAAATTACACCGGCATAGTAAATATCATAAAATGTATTTGTGTTTTACATAATTTTATTCGACTTAAAGAAAGGATTCAGTATTCGATACCTGTACAGGGTGGCTCACATAAGATGACCCACTACCTTATCTCAGAACCTGTACGAGATAGGGAAAAAAGTTTTATACAAAAGTTTCTTAGGTTTATCTAGATTTTTTAAATATTATATTTTTATATATATAGGGTGTGTCATTTTGCGTTGACAGATGTCAACTTTGTTATTTTAAATGGAACACCCTGTATATTATTATGGATTTGAATAGCTCTCTTAGAGACGATTTCAACGATGTATTATAAGATGGGTCTACGATCATCTTCAATTTTTTGACATACTTTCAACTTGTTTTATCTCTGGTATTTATCAGCTTTTTTGTTTCATTTTTGTGCAGGAAAAAACATAATTTTATGCTTTATTGGACGTGTAGGTAAAAATATTGAAATTGAAAAAAAATGTTACAGTGTTGTCACGTTTTGCGTACCATCAGTTTTCTCAAGATTTTTAAATGCAACCCCCTATATTTTATAACGGATTTAAATAGAGCATCGAAAGATGATTTCAACGATATATTATAACATAGGTTTACAAGTCACGGTTCCCGAGTTTTGGGGATTTTCTTCAGGAATCAATTTTAATATTAAACAATTTTTACTAAAACATAATATAAACTATTAAACGTGACATGACATGAACGAAGACAACAAAATTAATATTATATGCTAAAGAATATCTAAATTAGATTTTCTAATTGCTTTGAATAATTATTACCACGCCGTTTTCCAGATCAAACGTAAAACTCTCTAAAAATCAGTTAAATACATAATGTGTATTTTTGTTAAAATAGTGTGAATCTATTTAAAAATAGTTCTTTATGTTTCCTTCCCATATACTAAATAAGCCTTATCAATGTTATGATTAGCGATTACCGAAACAGACGGCCAAGGCGACTGTGTCGATAATGGTGCCGCAAAATGTCTTTGCTTACTAATCATTTTTGTTATTTCGTTTTTATATAGAGCGTCTGAAAGTCAGTCGAGTAATAAACGTCATCAAGCTAAGTATTGGCTTCGTGTTTTTTCTCTCACAATTATTTATCAACCTTTCCACAACCCTATCAACAATTTTAAGTAGGCTGTGCTTCAAAACCATGGAAACAAACGAAATATTATTTGCATGAAATTTGACAGCTTGGTTGCATTTCTTGATTAAATTAGTAAATTTAAGAAATAATTATGTCGAACTACACTATTCAACAACGTTTAAATTTATATGAGTGATCAATGAGAGTGGAGCAGTTCGTAGGGCAATAAAAAAATTAGACATTATTTATACAACATGTATAGCACAGGAAGGTGGTTATATAGAAAATTTAATTTAAGTAATGTTTATTTTTTTGTCTTTGTTCTTGTTATGTCATGTTTAATAGTTTATGTTATGTTTAGTAAAAATTGTTTAATATTAAAATTGATTCCTGAAGAAAATCCCCAAAACTCGGGAACCGTGACTTGTGAACCTATGTTATAATATATCGTTGAAATCGTCTTTCGATGCTCTATTTAAATCCGTTATAAAATATAGGGGGTTGCATTTAAAAATCTTGAGACAACTGATGGTACGCAAAACGTGACAACACTGTAACATTTTTTTTCAATTTCAATATTTTTATCTACACGTTCAATAAAGCATAAAATTATGTTTTTTCCTGCACAAAAATGAAACAAAAAAGTTGATAAATACCAGAGATACAACAAGTTGAAAGTATGTCAAAAATTGAAGATGATCGTAAATATCTCCGAAACGGTGCCTCGTAGATCTTATAATAGATCGTTGAAATCGTCTCTAAGAGAGCTATTCAAATCCATAATAATATACAGGGTGTTCCATTTAAAATAACAAAGTTGACATCTGTCAACGCAAAATGACACACCCTGTATATATAAAAATACAATATTTAAAAAATTTAGATAAACCCAAGAAACTTTTGTATAAAACTTTTTTCCCTATCTCGTACAGATTATGAGATAAGGTAGTGGGTCATCTTATGTGGGCCACCCTGTACATGAAAGCTCAACAAGATGTTAGACCTCCAAATGTTAATGTGCAAAAAGACGTATTAATAATAAATCCAACATTATCTGCAATCATCTATTCCATGGCAATATATTAATTGAGTATCATTTTTTTATTACACACACATTTTTTTTTCGGTATAATATAATATACATACCTGAGATTCCCATTTTAGCTGATATTGCATTATGTTTTCTCTGTTAGGTTTTTACGAGAATAATCTGCCAACTTAAAATTATATAGACATTCATATGTTTCAACTTTTAATTTAGGCTCGCGAGACAAATATCAAATCACGCTACTATCCTCGGTAAATGCCGCCTTTCGATTGAGAAATATTGAAAACATGTCTGTTCTGCAGCGCGAACTTACCGCATCATACCGATTCGTGTGGAATCAACCGAATACATTTTGCAACATGGCGATGGCGCAAACCCCTGACTCTTAAAAATTACTTATTGGGAGTCGGATTGTTCTATTTCCATTTTTGTTTGGTTTGAAATCATTAACATGTTTTGGTTTACATGCGGCACCTTTGATTGATTATTTGCGATACAAAAGTGTCCAATTTATTTGTATTTATGCGTAAAGTGATTAAGTTTAACAACTGATTAGACATTGAGTAAGGTAAGTGACATACGGTAGAACCGTGTAAAATATAAAAACAATTGCAGAATGTCGGTGAAATCACCTTAACAAGATGCTTCGTATTTACTCTTCTCTTAGCAGCAACGTGGTATTCGCTTTACATGATTTTGACCGTATAATTTCTGTCTTTTTACAAGTTATTAGTCATATTTGATAAAACTCGTACGGTCTATGCTTTACTCTAGACATTTTTTGCAAACTTTCTTACTGTTCATTAGTCACATGACAGGTCGATGATTGCTTAAAACCGTTTCAATTATCGATTCAATTGAGGAACTGCTCCTAGTCATGTGTAACACTGCGTTGAATGGCACGTTTGTGCTGATACCTTTTTGTGTGTCATGGGTGTTGAAATATGGTCCAAGAATATAGTGACACTAAGACAGTAGAAACTCTCTTACTGATGAATGCGCGGTGCCAGTTGCACTGGTTGGCCGGCACATCACGCCGGACGCCGCTGCCGGTTAGTGGCAGTAGCGATTCGATTTTCCCCGTATTGATTCGATTCATCCATTCGGTATCAGTACCATCCAGGGTATCACCGTTTACGCAACAGGCGCTGTTGTCGAATGAAGAAATTGGCGTTGTTTTAGTATGGGTAGAAGCTTTTTATCGTAAAAATATGACAAACCAAACAATAAAACTTTGAAGGGTTTATAGATTTTATTTATCTTACTCACAATTAAGAAACATTCGTAATTCGTACTAGTAATATAATGTAGTACAGGCTTACAGGTTGTTTTAAAAACTGGAGGTGCGATTTTGGTAACCAATCACCTATCTTCTATTGGCAACCGCTAACGCATTACCAATTTCTAGTGTTTTGTATTGCAATATAACCACTGACCTTAGGCTGAGACTAATGTTGCCAACCTTTCATTTGGGTTTTTCACTTTAATTTCCTGATAAAAAACCGTTTTTATATTTAAAAGAATGTTTAAAATAAAATCAATAGTTTTATATTACATTTTGTACATGAATCTACCTCAAAAGATTATCGAAAATCTATTTTTGAAGTTTTTTTGTTAGAACAATTACATAATATGGAAGTAATTATACATCTAATTTAGTAATCAATTCCAAAAAAATCCGCTCGATGATTAAACATTTTTAAATTACCGCTTTGGCCATGAAAACATTATTTCACAGTCCTCAATTATTTCCATTTCAAATGTTTCGTCGTTTAGCAACATGGTAAACCTTAGATGACTGACTACACGTTGGCAGTATGGAGATATGAGCGTGAAACCTTAACTGCGCTTGTGAAACAATTTGGATTTTGTGTCATGATGCAATTGTGCTGACACTCTATGTTGATACCGGAAACAGTGTCGGTGTTATTGAATCAACACACGAACATTTAGAGTCTTACTCATGACTAACTGCTCCTCCCCTTTATGTTTATGTCCGACTTTGTGAATGGCGCTGTTCCTGCGGTTGCTGGCGCACAATCGTGTTCAATGAGGCGAAATCTATCGCCAGCGGTATCATGATGGTATTATTATAGATATATAGAGAAGGTTAAAATGTTTGCAAATCAAGCATAAGTATACTCAGTTGTGTCCGGTATTTTTTTAGGAGTGTAACTCTTTTTTATATTACAAGCAATTGATTAAAAATGAATATAAGAAAATAATTCTTGGCTTCATCTCACCTAACTAAGAAGTTAAAACTTATTTCTAATTCGCAGTCTGAACCAGCGAAAGCAGGGACAACTGAAAGTTTCACATGGGCACCACGTACGTCAAAATAATATCGCACAAGAGACTTAACAAAATTTGAATTCAAAAGCTAATTATTATGATACAAAGTCTAAACTAGCGGATACAGCTAAAAAACGTTGCACAGACATCTCTTGGTGAAGAGAACACTTCCCTACAGAAGCCTAGCGTGTGTGTCCCCGTCGATTCAAAACGAGCTTATCAATATTTGTGGAAATGTGCTTCGGGAAGACATTGTGAAAGAAATAAACCAAAGGGGATATTTTAGTGTTTTCGCGGACGAGATTGTGGATATTGCAGGCATAGAGCAGTTGACCTTTAGATGTCCAATATGTTTATAAAACGCAAATTAAAGAGGAATTTTTCTCAATTTCTGAAACTATTATTAAAAGTTTTCAACGTTTTGGACTTAACATGAGCAACTTAATTGGTCAAGGCTATAATGGATGTGCAGCAATCAATGGCTGGATAGGAAAGCGGGGTCAAGACACGGATTTTAGACAAATATAAAAAAGGTTAATATTTTTACTGTGCATCGCACAGTTTAAAACTCGTTCTTCGCCATCTTAATACGTTGATGTTAGAAACGTTGTGGGTAAAAAGTATCATACAGTTTCTTCGGGAGAGCAACTTGCGATGGATTTAAATACCTAAAATTCTATTATTATGTGAAACACGTTGGTGAGAACAAGCACAAAGCGAGTACATTTTTTATAGTAATTTTGAAGAAATTGTTAATGCTCTTATCTGATTTGTTATTAAATGATAATAGAAATAATACACGTAATATTGCATTTCAGTTACATGCTTCATGCACTACTTCGCCTTTTGTATTAACTCTTATATTTAAATGTGTTCAGATTATTTGTTGCGTTTAGATTGATAAACAACAATCTTTTTTGGCTTTTTCGCAACTGAACAAAAGTATTTAACTTTAAATTATATGAAGCAAATATTTAATATAATTAGGCTCTTGTAAAGAATTTTACCCATGGAATTTAACAAATTTAAAATATACATTTGAAAGATTACCGTTTTTAAATAATTCCTATACATAAAAATTTATGGATGAGGCACTTTTTCAAATTATATCCAAAAAAACTAAGATTTTGGAAGGTTGCACTGAACTTGTTTTTGGCGTATCGCTAAAAACCTATTTTTCACAAACTTAATTTATGAACTACGTAAAAGACTAATTATATTATAATGCTTTATAACACAAAAATGATTATTTGTAACTAAAAGTTAGAAGTAATTATTATATTAGACATTATTAAACGTTTTTAAACATAATTACAGCTGCTAAATAAAGAGAGAGCGAGGGTGTCGTCTGTTGGACGGAAATCCAGTGTGCTGGGGATGCTACGTTGCCAAGTTTATTTTATTTATGATCTATATAAATTATATAAGAAAAACAAAATGCATTTGTGGATTGGTACCAGCAGGAGAGCGAATGCACTAGGTGGATTGGTACCGGGTTAGCACCAGGTTAGGCGCCGTAGGCGTCATCGTTAAAGCCCTAAAAGACGAAAAACAGCGCAGGGCATCACTGGCGAAAGTCTAATATTCGGCATCGGCCCAGAGGTTTGTTAGGTTTCCGCCAGTGATGCACCCGCCTATTGATTAGTGTTGACCGCACTAGGTAGATTGGTACCGGGTTAGCACCAGGTTAGGCGCCGTAGGCATCATCATTAAAGCCCTAATATAAAAGGCGAACGACAGCAAAGTGCATCACTGGCGAAAGTCTAATATTAGGGATCGGCACAGGGGTCCAAATGCGTTACTGTCGGAAGACAAACAAGAGAAATTTAAGCTCCATACAATAATGTAGGTTTGGCAACGGTGCAAGATAGCCTTTCTTCAAATTGTCATATTAACGAATATGACGCATTGGAATACAGTGAAAATATCGGATTTCTTTTTGGTTTTTTTAATAGAAAAAGTGGTTCATCCATTTCTTTTATTTTCTTAAAACAGTTAAATGAAGGTAAACTTTCTATTTTGTATTAAAAAATTATCAAATTCCGTGGGTTTAATTGTGTACAAGACTCATATAATTACATACCTCAACATGTAGACTAGCCTGTTTACGGAATGTTTCGATACATAATATAAACAATATTATTTAAGCAAGCATAAAAAATTATATCATTTACCTTAAGTTTTTATAGACACATAGTAGTTGTACAAATACTTTCATCCTATCGGGACTCATCAGTGCGCCGATCGTAAGAGAAAACATTAAATAATAGAAAATAATTGATTTCAAAATTTTAAAATGTGTCAGTTTGTTTGACATGTAACCTAGATATGAAAAAAGTGATAGTTTGCAGCCATCTATAATGTTATTTTTAAATGTGTTCAGATTATTTGTTGATTTTAGATTGATAAACAAAAATCTTTTTTAGCTTTTTCGCAAATGAATAAAAATATTTAACTTTAAATTATTTGAAGCAAATATTTAATATAATTACATACCTCAACATGTAGACTAGTCTGTCTACGGAATGTTTCGATACATAATATAAACAATATTATTTAAGCAAGCATAAGAAATTATATCATTTACCTTAAGTTTTTATAGACACGTAGTAGTTGTACAAATACTTTCATCCTATCGGGACTCATCAGTGCGCCGATCGTAAGAGAAAAACATTAAATAATAGAAAAGAATTGATTTCAAAATTTTAAAATGTGTCAGTTTGTTTGACATGTAACCTAAATATGAAAAAAGTGATAGTTTGCAGCCATCTATAATGTTATTTTTAAATGTGTTCAGATTATTTGATGCGTTTAGATTGATAAACAAAAATCTTTTTTGGCTTTCGCAACTGAATAAAAATATTTAACTTTAAATTATTTGAAGCAAATATTTAATATAATTACATACCTCAACATGTAGACTAGTCTGTCTACGGAATGTTTCGATACATAATAGAAACAATATTATTTATACTTGCTTAAACGTACGTACTTTTTCACTTGTAAATGCACTAGATTTCTAGGGTTGATAGTTGTTCATAGTTGTTCGCATGAAATAGTCGATATCCGTACGTTTGCGTCAATTACGTTGTGGTCGAGGGACAACACTTTTTAAAAAACTTTGAAACGACTGACAAGTGACAAGTGATTCAGAACCGCTCTTTATTTCTATTTAGAAGCTTATTCTTATCTCTAAATTGTTATAAAGTGCTTAGCATTAATGGCGATGTAAATCGCATGAGCGCAAAGTTTGTAGTAATCAGGTTTGTTTTGGTAATATCAAACCGAACTTTTACGGGTTCGAGGTATACCAACGCATTATTAATATTCTTTGAAACTTTTAATTATTTACTTTAAAAGTTGTAGTATCTTGTTTGAATGAAATGTTACTAGGACCACCCACGGAGATAAAAAAAATCAAAACTGTGCAAATAATCTAAAACAAGCAAATTTTATGGTAATGATAAGAACCTAAAAGAAGAATTTTAGATTTGCGTTTAAAAAACCTTGCCAGCGTCTATGACAATTGATTTTGAGTATGAGATATGTTATATAAAATGTGATTAGAATTTGTAGGATATTTTTTTATTATCGTACTATAGTTACTGTGAGAGAGTTGATAGATTATATTTATTTGACTAGGAGTTTTTTGAAAGTCCATCTTTTCGAGCAGATGGTCTAAAGATATATCCTACATTGGTAATTAGAGGAACAGGATTGTATGAATTGTGGAAAACGGGAAGGTACAAGAGCTATCCACCATCAGTGTTAGTAGATCTCATTGCGAAAATTTTAGCATTAGTACCACCATGGACTAGAGTTTATCGTGTTCAGCGGGATATTCCTATGCCACTAGTTAGGTAAGTCAAAAACAGTTATACGTTTGTAGCAACGTTATAGATTTCGACCTCTTGTTTAAATTTTTTTCATACACTCATTCTTTAGTTTTTTTTAGATAAAGATAGATTATTTAGCAAAATAATTTTTTTAATGAAATTGGTGCAGCATGTGTAAAAGATATCGATAATATTAAGAAATATATATATATATATATATATATATATATATATATATATATATATATATGTATGTATGTTTCGTCTCGCGGCATCACTAAGACGGATCGAGCGGGTGTCCAACCAGGTTGTAAGGCTTCATTCTATGTAAAATGGCAAACGTTAGTTTTGTTATATATATATATATATATATATATATATATATATATATATATATATATATATATAGAGTAAATTTGATAAAAAAATTATGTTATGGTCTTGTATGTCAGTAGGCTTGTTTAGTGTGTTAGGTTCTGGTTAACAAACGGCCGCGAAACCGTTTGTTACTATGGCTCTCGCACTCGGGGACGAAAACCTGGTGTGGGTCGTGTTATTTTAGAAAAACGACCTTTCGGTGGGTATATTTAGGAAAATATTAGAAATAGGGTGATGAATTTAACATGTATTTTTAGAGGAGACATAGATCTACACGATACGTTTGCAGATTTTCTGTACCACATTTAGTTCCGGAGAAGTACCGCAAATTCTATCAAAAAAGTCAACTTCGATGTAACTCGGTTCAGGTCGCAATTTTTTATTTTTTGTCGAAACTTTCCGAAACGATGGGTGTTTTGGGTGCCCCCTCTCGAAATTTTGCAACAGACATTTTTCATTGGAAATATAGAGGAGAACAATGCATCTCTGTCGGAAAAATGACCGTAAAGTAGGAATTTTTAAGAAAAACTGAAATTTTTTTGATACATTTTGTTTTTTATAGAAAAAAGCAGGCGTTCTGTCGGAAAACTAATTGCGGCATCGGAAAGTGCTCAAAAATATACACCAAATGGATGAATATCTATGAAGGATTCTGAGTATGTACAGGGGGTGCAATTACTAGATAAAATTTGTAAAGTTTCCCAAAAATAGGTACATTTTTCCACATTACCCTGTATTACAAGAAAGTTAATACTTTTAGGGCGTAGGGTATTTTTTTTACGAAACTTGATACTCTAGGTAGATTGTGACCAAATTTCAAAACTTTAGCGCGGACACGGTTAGATTAGTGCAATTTTTAAATTTGAAATTTTAAAGTCCAAATTTAACCTCAGTGTGGGGCTCACTGTAAACAGTAATTGGAATTATTTCCTGACACAAGGATAGAGCGTTTATTTGGCTACAAAAACTTGTATAATATTTTCTTCTAGCTATTGGGGAAATAGGTAAAAATTCGATTTAAAGGAAAAAATAAGTGACCCTTTGGACACAATTTCTAGGTTTCTCTGAGATGATCAAACATTTCAAAAATCCATTCATTCTTGAGTTTCGTTGCTGTCAGAAGTATAATTGAATAAATATTTAAGTAAAAATTATTTAATTTTAGAGACTCAACAAGGATTTTTGGGTAAGTTTAAAATTGGCAGCATAAAATTTGAACGTTTTTAAGTAGGTAGCTACAATTTCCCCAATTTTATAAAATATCTCTAAAAAATTTAGCTGTCATTCTCGATTGAATGCATTACAGAATATTCGTTTAATAAACGAGCTATTCGATTAGCATTTTAGGATCATTTAGAGCAGCAAAATACTTGCGTCTAATGGGATACGGGATAGATGCGTTTTTTTAGTATATAGTCCGGTATGTTCATATACTTTGTGAGGTTTTTTAGGATACAGGAAATGTAATGAAGTTCAGTATATATAATGTTCGGAAAAGTAGTAAACTTTATATTATTTTATACAGGGTCGATAGGTGTAGTGTGTTTTTTTATTAATGAAACTTTTCGGTACAATCACTAATTAAAACATTTTGCTTTCGCAGCTGCGATTTTTTCAATTTTCTTTTCTTTACTGGTATTTTTTTTAAGATTTGAACATTGGTATTATAAGTTATAGGTAATAGGTAGGGTTTGATTGATTGATTGAATTTTTGTCCCCCTCACGAGTTTCAGTACAGAAGTATAGCATATATTTTTATACAGGGGCAGTGTAACATTTTCTTTCTTAAGAAATTCTAGTTTTAAATCTGTAATTTTTTCCTAGTGAATTATTTCGGTATGGAATATGGATTAAAGAGATTTGGATAATAAATTTAGAAAATTTAGTTTTTCATTTTTTTTCTTTACCTAAACTTTTAAAGGATTTAATTGGAGTTCTCGATAATTGATGGGATATTTATTGTAACTTTTAGGGGTATAATTTATTACAAAAAATATTTTAATACCTATTAAAAAATGGGTTTACCTAGTGACTCCTTAAAATTTGTATATACGGTTTTCTTAGATTTAAGTAACTATTAGTGGCGTTTTTTTGTTTTTAATATTTTGAGAGCTTTAAAAATATAGATATTTTCCTTGTGGCTTTTGAACTACTGAAAATTTTTAAATATCGTTTTCACAGATACATGTAATTTTTAGTGGTGTAATTTTTAAAAATATTTTGACAGTTCTTAAAAAAAATTCCCCGGGACTTTTAAACTTTTTAAAAACCGGTTTCACATTTTTCTCAATTTTTTTATAGTGTAATTTAATAAAAAGAAAATTCGACATTTGTCAAAAAAATTGGTTGTTTTTTTGTAAATTTTAAACTTATTAAAAACATTTTATGTGGATTATACGATTCCAAGTAACTTTTAAAAGCGCAATTGTTTTGAAAAATATTTTGACAGCTGTCAAAGTATTACTTATATAAAAAAACATGCTGAGTTGTAAAAAAACGTTTTTCCCCACAACTTCAAAACTACTTAAAATAATTAAAAACGTTTTTCATAGCATGTAGCTGAATGAGACGCAATTTATTAAAATAAAATATTTTGACAGCTGTCAAAAAATGATTTTGTTTTCCTTATCTTTTGAATTGCTTAAAATTTTTAAAATGCGGTCTTTACAGTTCCATGTAGCTTTTAAAGGCTTAATTAAAAAAATATTTTGAAACCTGTCAAAGAGCCTGTTTTTTCTTTTACCTTTTCAACTGCTCGAAATTTTTTTGACAGCTGTCAAAAAGTTTCGTTCTGACTTCTGAACTTTTTAAAATTTTTAGATGTAATTTTTTATAGTCTGAATTTATATCAGAAAAATAAGATCTAGTTTTGGTAACTTTTGAGCAGTTCCTTTTCTTTAAATCAGATTTTTTACATATTTTATATATATATATATATATATATATATATATATATATATATATATATATATATATATATATATATATATATATATATATATATATATATATATATATATATATATATATATATATATATATATAGGGTGTTTCTTAATTGAGTGTCAATATTTAAGGAGGTGATTTTTGAGTCCATTTTAAGAAGAAAACTTCATATAAACATATGTCTTAAAAGGTGTAAATTTTGAGATACAGGGTGTTAAACTTTCAATAATTTCATAATTTTTCGATAATATCTCGAATACCACTCTAGATATTGTAATGAAATTTGGTATAGAGGTACTATGCATCTAGTGGAATTTTTTGATGTAGAACATTTTTTAAATTTCCACCAGTGGCGTCCGTACGGAATCCGACCTGCATATTTTCCCAGACATTGATGGTACGCCACTGATTTTTTTTTAAATAAAAATTATTTTTGAAATTCCCATTCATTTTTGAGCAAATTTGATCCCTTGGTTGGAATATTATTGTATTAAACTTGAGAAATCAAATCTTGTCGAAAATAAATACTAAAAGTTTTCAAAAACAAACAAATGAATCAATAAAAATGCTTTATTTTAGAAAGATCAGTGGCGTGAAAGTAATTACTATGTCCATACTTAATAAAATCAGAAATCGCTTTATCTTAGTGAGAGATATTTGTAGATAATAGTATATAGTCTTCAGCCACCAATCTAGGACCACCAAGTCAATGTTTTTCAGAAGTCTGTTCCTTCATAAATACTTTTTATAAATTTTATTAAAATAATATGACATTCTTCAACAATAACAAGTTATATACAAAACTATACTAATACAACTAGGTACATAATTAATAATTTCAACAAAAATAATTAGGTTTTAACAAATTGACAGCACACTTTGTGAAACAAAATAGAAGAAAAAAATTAGATGTTGTTGAAAATGCCCACCACCTTGGAGAATACACGCTTCAGCCCTTTTCCTCATGTTGTCGCGAACTCTTTGAAGGATACCCTCGGTGTTTCTGATAATATCGCAAGAATCTCTTATACGATCCTTCAGCTCCTCTACAGTGTTTACTGGGGTGCCGTAAACTAAAGATTTAAGATGTCCCGATATTTCTAAAGTCCAAACTATTTAGGTCTGGGGTTCTAGGGGGCCATGGTTGGGGTCCGCCACGACCTACCTATCTGTTGTTAAATGTGGCCATTTAGTCTTTCTGGGAGGAAAAAAGGTCCAATTAGGTGATTTTTGATAATGCCAGCCCAAACATTTACAGAGAATTGCTCTTGATGATGATGTTCTACAATGGCATCGGGGTTCTCGTCGGCCCAGATATGATTATTGTGGAAGTTTCTGATAGCGTTCCTGGAGAAGTTCGCTTCATCTGTGAACATTATTTCGCGATCAAATAAGGGATTACGCGCAATTTTTTCCAAAATCCATTCACAAAAATTAACTCGGAAAGGAAGATCTCGGGGAAGTAAGGCTTGCACTCGTTGAATGTGATATGGGTATAAAAAAAAATCATGTAGAATTCTCAAAACTAGGATGTGCGAAATATTTAGGTTAATTCCAATTTTCCTAGTACTCAGTTCAGGATTTTCATCTATGGAATTTAATACTGCCTCTTCAATTTCTGGAGTTCTTACAGTCCGATGGGCCCCTTTTAATTGATTATTTGGCTTGAATGTACCTGTTTCGGTCAACCTTCTATGCACATTTGCAAATATTCACCTATCTGGTGTGACTCTACCAGGAAAGCGCTCTTGATATAATCGCCTAGCTTCTGGTGAACTGCCATCAGCCAAACCATACATGTAATGCATGTCTGCCAATTCTTCATTGGTAAACTCGACCATTTCTTTTCTCAGATATATCAGATATTTAGAACACAAAATTAATTAAACCCGACTGAATCTGAAAGCTGAGTATTACATTTAAATATAACTTATTATCAAGCTACAAACGTAAGTTTGGTAATTTAAACATTGTGTTCGGTACAATATACTACAAAATACTTAATTTTATAATTACAATAAACATGTTAAACTTGAGTTAGTACATCGAACTACACAATAACTATAGTCCCATCACTCCTCCTAACACAACTAAATTAAAGATATTTAAACAATAAGATATTTTTTTTGCCTGAATGCAAATGTAAATGAACAAAGCTATGAATACCCAAAAAAAAATAGTTATATAATTCTACAAATATACATTAATTGCAATATCCAAAATGTTACAATCAGACAAATTACAATGTGACATGATGTAAGTTTATCCTCTGTACTGTTAAAATAAAATCATAAACATCTGTGGGTTTTCAGCAACAAAAATTCTACAATTTACAACAAATTTTTTACTGTATATTAACTTTTTGATGCTACCCGGTAACAAGTTATAAAACTTCGGCGCCAGGTAATTAAAAAATTTTTGCTTAATGTTTGTGTTACTTATAGGCACTGCTAAATGATTATTGGTTCTCCCTCTAGTGTTGTATGCATGGTTAACAAAGGTTTGAAGTTTAGTTTTTTTATGTACATAGGAACATGAACACAAGACATATAGTGAACGAACACTCAGAATAGCTTGGAAGCTGTGTGGTAGGATAAAGTTTGTTTTTCTTTAGGGTTACTTTCAATATATAAATTTTGTGCGACATTAAGTTGCTTTAAGGAACTTTTATAAAGGCCACCCCATGCTATGATGCCATATCTAATTAGTAATTCAACAATTGCCTTATATACACTTAGTAAAAGTTTTTTTCTCAAAATTTCTCGCAAGGTATAGAATTTATATATTAGCTTTCGGATATTGTTACTGAGTTTCAACACATGTACATTCCACTTGAGGTGCTTATCTATAAATATGCCCAAATATTTGATTGTCTCTACCTCTTTAATGGTTTTTGTAGAACCATCAATATCTAGGCCGTCGTATGTGGGTCTATTCGCTGATGTAAGTGAAAACGCCAAGTATTTAGTTTTATCAATATTCATGCTCAATTTGAAAGAGTCTAGCCAGTCTATGATTTTACCCATACCTTGTGAGGCTCGTTGTCTTACCTCATTCCAAGTCAATCCATGAAAAACTACTACCGTATCATCTGCATAAGATATCACGCAACCATTCTCTGTGTTGATGTTTGTTAATGAATTAATATATAAATTAAAGAGAAGGGGTCCCAGGACCGTTCCCTGCGGTATGCCAATTTGAACAATTCTAGGGTCACTATGTACGTTATTCATTTTAACTATTTGTTTTCTATTATGGAGGTAGCTCGCAAAAACATCTAACACTGTGCGACGAACTCCATTGGTTTGCGCTATTTCCAACAAGGTTTGGTGGGGCACAGTGTCAAATGCTTTCGCAAGATCCAAGAATACTGCAATACATTTTCTGTTGTTGTCCAGATGTTCTGTGATTTTTTTAGTAAGCTCATAAATGGCATCCGTAGTGCCCATGCCGGGAGAAAAACCAAATTGATTTGGTGACAATATTTTGTTAACAGTGAGGTATTCATATAATCTACCTTTAAGGCACTTTTCAAAGATTTTGACTAAATTACTTATAACGCTGATTGGTCGAAAATTGGATATTATAGATTGGTCTCCACTTTTATGTATTGGCGTTACAATAGCCAATTTGAATTGTGATGGTACTATACCTGTATCAAACACCAAATTAACAATGTGTTTTATTGGGTTAAGAAGTTGTAAGTGATATGTTTTTAATAAACAAACACCAATGTTGTCAGCACCAGGTGCACTATTATTTTTCAGAGAGTTAATATGTTGTATGATCTCATTGTCGTAAACAGGGAATAGAAACATGGAACTCTCACTATTCTTTGGCATCTGAAATTTGGTTCTTGAAGTACCTATTTTTTTCAGCATGTTTATGCCAATTTCACTAAAATATTTGTTACTGTAATTAGCCATATCCTTATCATTACAAAAAGGGATAGAATTGTCATCATTAATTTTGAAATTATATTGATTAGTATTGTTCTCGTTTGTTGATTCTGAAATAATTTTATAAATTTTTTTAGGGTTGTTCAAATTATCTGTTTTTTATAAAAGTCATATTTACATTTTTTTATTAGTTTATTCAGAGTATTTCTATATTCTTTGTATTGTGATTCATCTGCATTGTTATAATTTAGAAGAAGTCTTTTTTTCATTTGATTTCTTACCTTAATGGAGTTAACGATTTCCTTTTTTTGATCTTATTAGAATATATTGTTTTAACTATTGATGAGCTTTCCATTATTTTATTAATTATGTTGAATAGATTTGTAGTACATATGTTGACATCCCTGCTATTCAAAACACTATCCCACGTTTGTACATTAATAAGGCTATCAAATTTTGTGTAGTCGATAATAGTCTTGTTCTGACAGTAAGACTTCATAACACGGTGTTCTTCTGTTTCAAAATTTAGGATCACTGGAAAGTGGTCCGTTCAATCAGCATTAAGAATAAAAGATTCATGTTTATAATGAGTATAATTAGAATAGTGCCTGATGAAAATATGATCGATTAAAGTTTGTGTTGTTAGAGTGACACGTGGGTAACCATTAATGGTTGATGTAAAGCCATGGGAACCTACTATTGACAGATATAGGTTGATATAATAGTCGTCTTGTTTAATTAAGTCGAGGTTAATGTCACCAACAAACAATTCAATCTGTTTTTAACATTCACAGTGAAGTAATTTTCAAGATCATTCAAGAAGAACTGGACATTAGAAGATGGAAAACGATAACATGTGACTCCATGCGAAATAGTGTTCAACTGAAAATCAAGCTTAGTTAAAAACACACCTGATTCATTTAGCTTAATGGTGTTAATGTCCACAATATTAGATTTAGTATAGATAATTATTCCATCATTTTTATTATAATTGCCCTGATTGTAATGCATATTATATCCCGCAACATTAAAATAATTTACATTATCTATCTGCCAACACTCACTTAAAATAATAATATCAGAAAAATACAAACTATAGGCATCAAGAAATACAAGGAAATCATCAAATTTTTTTTGGATACTCCTTATATTTATATGCATCAATGATAAGGCCCTATTTTTTTTATTGATTTTAGAGTTTATATGATGACAGTCAACCCTGTCCTGTATTATCCTTTCAAGACTATCCAAGTCATGTAAAATGTCAATTTCGCTACCGTATTAGTCATTTAAACCACCATAGTCAATTTTACTTCTAAGCACATTAATAAGGTACTGGTACGTTGGACAGTTGAGATCCGCAGATGTGTATTGTACGTCATGATTTAATTTGTATTTTGTATTAACTTTCATACAATTGGTACACTTTTTTTTTCTGTTTTTGAACATTGTTGGATGTTATGGTCACCACCGCAGTACTCGCAAACAACATGTTTTGAGCATTTATCTTTTTTGTGATAGAATTCCTGACACTGAAAGCACCTTGATATGCTAATGTCTTCATAAATTGGATAGCGTTCCCATTGTAAGAACACTTTTTTTTTATTCATCAGTTTTTTAAATAGACCCGGGGAGCATTCTCCATATATAGTAGATAGCTTACTCTTCTTATTTAAGCCTACAAAGTTAATATTCAATTCATCTTTTTCATCTATTGTGTGATTTTGTTCCTGTAAATGTTTTTTGATGTTTTCTGGCTCTAAGTTCCCTCTATAGCCTGTGATTTTAAATTTTGGTTTTTTTAGTTAAGTGTACCTCATATCCTACCAGTTTCTGTTCGGCTTCAATTTTTAGTTTTTCAACATCACTTCTACTACAGCATTTGACAATTAACCCACCATCTTTAATGGACTTCGTGTTTTTTAGTCCTATGTTTAATTTATTTAATTGTACTTTTTTCTGGAGCTCGTTCCTAGTTTCTTCTGTACTTTGTGGATTCTTAGGTTTTATTATTAAGTTAGGAGCATTTATTTCATATATTGGGGATTTATGTTGTACTATTTGACTATAAGTAGCGCTTTGTATGGGAATTTCATTTTCTTTCTGGGTTTCTAATTCTGTAAGTTTTTGTTTCAAAAGCATAATAATTTCATCTTTATTGGTTATTATATTAATTTTATCTTTAATTGTTTCCCTGAGTAAGTTAAATGTGTCAAACTTAAGGCATTTCTGACAATAGAATTTCATAACCCTACTTATTTTAAGTTCCAATACTTTAGCCTCGGAGGAAGTAAGACTACTACATTTCAAGCAATTTTCGGAGGAGCGACCATCACAGACAAAAATCCTTGTATCTTTCTTAGAACATACGCCCCATTCCATTATCAATGCAATAGCAGGGTGAAACAATATCCACTTTCAACATGTGCACTATGCAATATTGCGATTTTCATGAATTCACATCACTCAGCGAAAAATAAACTGATTTTCCAGTGTTTTTTTACTTCTTCTAGTTACTGAAGCAACATTTTAAGTTCTAAGTTTAGTAAAATTCGCAGTTTTGCTATCACGTTTTTCGATGTTTGTTTACGTACGGTTTTGGCAATATTTCGCCGACTTGGATTTTACAAACACCCCCAGTCATATACAGGGCCCAAATAACGATTTATCCGTCGTTAAAAACCAATTTACAACTCTACATTAACAAATTTTCATCAAAAATCGGGGAACACAAGGTAAACAAACCGGTAATCTTAACCTTCCACCAAACTGTAATCTTTCTTTATTGATGAACTAATAGTATTTTATAGTTTCGTGTTAAAACATTATAAGCTCAAATAATAATTTTGAAATCTTTGGGTATTAGTTATTCGTAAGCAAATTTGATTTCTTGAATTTCAGTGAAAAAAAAATTTCCTTGGATGCCATGGCGATTGGTGTTGTCATATTAGCGATATTGTTAAAACTCTGCAGAGAAACGGTTTTTATTTTTTAAAACGAAAACCGTGCGTTCAACTCAAAATTACCAAGAGATCAAACTTGCTCAAAAATGAATGGGAATTTCAAAAATGATTTTTGTTTAAAAAAAATCAGTGGCGTATCATCAATGCCTGGGAAAATATGCAGGTCGGATTCAGTACGGACGCCACTGGTGGAAATAAAAAAAAATGTTCTACATCAAAAAATCTACTAGATGCATAGTACCTCTATACCAAATTTCATTACAATATCTAGAGTGATATTCGAGATATTATCGAAAAATTATGAAATTACTGAAAGTTTAACACCCTGTATCTTAAAATTTACACCGTTTAGGACATATATGTTATATCACTCGACTTAAAATTCACTTTTTAAAAAATATTTTTATTTACAAAATCAAAATTAAACTAACAGTATAGAAGCTTAAAAACGAATCATGATTTTATTTACAATTTACACTATTTATATGAAAGACGAATGCTGCGTTAGTGGGAACTTGCTTGCTGGGCAGATTCTGCTGACGAGGCGTCTCGATACTCGCCGTCTCCTTGAGATAACCGACATACGGTGGGAACCAAGGGCATCGTACTTGAAGGTGACATTGCTCGTGAGAAAGGATATAACAACTCCCCCATTAAGATGAAAGTTGACGCGTGGTGACAACTTTCAGGTCCTCTGCTTATTGAGGTTGAGTTCAATCTCTTCACTTTCTTCAATCGGGTCGCCAAGGCGGATGCTCGGTCTCCTTCTGGGAATTATTCTTCTCCATTGTATAATGTTAGATCCTCTTTTAGGTGGAGAGGGTGGATTGTCATCGTTGCTAGTGGCTACTCCAATCTTGATGTTACGTGTTCGTCTTCGACATTTGCAAAAGATGTATAAGGCAATCAGTGTGATAATGAGTGTTATTGTAAGAATCGTGAACCAACTTATGTGTTTTTTCACGAACGGCTGATTTACCAATTGATCCAGCTGATCGGCATACTGATTTAGCTTGTGCTGGGCTATGTTCAGGTCCTCTACATCTATTTTGTTTAGCTTCAGAGGCTTCAAATCTGGTAAGTGAATATTCTCTGGCATATGGTTACAGCAGTCAAAAGGGATGTTGACTGGGTGGTAATTGTAGGTTACGTTGTCGTAAACATCAACTGATTTCTGGGCACGAACTCTTGTACTCCCAACGAAGGCACTACACTCGGGTTGAAGTTTCATCAAAGTATTTGTGTTGATGATCTGAGTCTCTATATCTCTGGATCCACATTTTATTGTGACGCGCAGAGGGTCTGCAACAGCTATCAACCATAAATTCTGACTGATTTCTTGAATGTTATAGTCTTTGGCAAGAATGACTAAAACTTGGCATGTTCTGGGTAGATGATCAAGTCTCTTCAGAAGCTGAGCCTCGCAGACTGCATCAGTATCAATTGGGTATGGCAGGATGTTGGAACAGATGAACATACGGTTGCCTAGTGGTTTGCAGGACTTCATATTGCGGATGGATGTATAAAGTAAAGAATCATCATTTCGCGCAATTAGTTTATTAGTTATTGACAAAATGTGATGAAGGCCTGTTCGATTATCCAGAATCGGTATAGGATATAAGTGATAGAGAGTGTATTTTTCAGGTTCAACTAAAGGTATTTCTAGTACAAAAATTATTCTAGTATCTAATTGATATGCCTTTAATTCTATTATGTCGAGGTATTGAGCTACGCTTGAATAATATATCGGCAAGGGAAGATTATTCTTCTGTAATGACTGCGATATATGCTTTAATGAGTCTACTAAATCGTATGGAGTGATGATTGAACTGTGCAAAATTTTTAAACGTGCAAATGTAACAGCGTTTATAGCATCGTTCAAAGTATTTTCGATAAATGAATAGCTTTCTGTTAGTGATTCGCACAAGTCTAGGATATCGAGTTGTGATTGATAAAATTTGAGATGATCGGAAATATCCATAATTGATTCGCGAATTTCTTTAATATCGTTATTAAAGGTTTCCTCGTCAATTTGAAGTTTTTGAATGGTTTCGTTAAAGCTTTTGATAACAGAGGTAGTTACAGATATTTGATTTTTGTTTAGATTCGGGGTTTATCAGAATTGCTGAATTTTGTAAAATTTCGATTATTTCGAATGGACCGTTAAATTTATTTTGGCTTTTGTCCTTGATTTGCGATTCTTTAATGTATACCTTATCTCCTACATTATATTCATAGGGGTGAGCAGAAACATTTTGGTCGAAGCGCTCTTTGGCTTTTTCTTTTTGTTGACATGTTCTGGCTCGAGCTGTTTTATAAAGGTATTGCATGCGATTGTTTAGATCTTGCATATATTTGGAAATAAGACGTTTTTCATTATATAGGATTTCGGGTGGTCTAGATGAGGTGTGTCCAAAAATAAGTTCGTAAGGCGTGAAACCGTGCGTTTTGTTTTTGGTATTGTTATAACATATAGTTGCATAAGGAAGAACATTAAACGGGTGTTCGTCAGGGTTTTCAGTTTGATTAGCTCGTATCATTTCACTAAGTGTCGCGTGAAATCTCTCAACAGAGCCGTTTGATTGAGGGTGTCCTACGCTAGAGAAAGTTAGTTTGATATCGTAAAGCTCACAGAGGTCATTCATTAAGGTGTTTTTGAATTCTCGGCCATAGTCACAATGTATACGTAACGGAGTTCCATAATGTTGAAAAAATACAAGAAGTGTATTAACAACAGATTTTGCTGTCTTATCCTCTATAGGGTAAGCTTGTGTAAATTTTGTTAGTTCGTCACGTACTGTTAGGGCGTAATTTCGAGTTGGGTATTCAAATATGTCTATGTTTATTCTTTCAAAAGGTGTTTTGGGCGTTTCTGTTACGACTAGGGAACTGCTTAGATTTTTACAACAGATTTTTACTTTTTGGCAAGTTTCGCAACTTTTAATAAAGTTTTCTACGGCTTTTATTATGCCTGGCCAATTGTATTTTTCTTTTATGCGTCTTAACGTCTCGTTAATTCCGCGATGTAAGTTGGTTTTTCCGCGATGGTAATGATCTAAGATCTGAGGTATTTCGTCTTCATTAGGGGTTGTTGTGATGTTTTGGCAGATACTTAATTTTATATTTTTGTCTGCAAAAATATACGAAAATATTTCAAGGATAGGAAGTTCGAGTGTGTTTTCCACGAAATAGGTACAAGAGATGTCAAGTTCGTCTTGACCGGTATAGAGAATGTAAAAGAGAAGTTGTGTGACAGTTTCTGGGTTAAACGGGAGAGGAATAATGAAATATTTACGATTTTTTGTTGATTTACTGGAGAAAATATTTACTTGTTTTGGATTAAATTCCATGTTTTCCTCGAAAATATCGTCAAGAATCTTATGATGTAGTTCTTCTAATTTATTTTGTCGAAAGAATGTTATAATATTTTTGTGTGACTTATCCAACAGCTGGTCGTTGGTTGTTTCGATTTTAGAATAATCGATCAGGGATCTGGTTTCGTAAAGGCTTACGAATTTATTGTATTCTTCGGCTATTACATCGTCGTCATAGGTTTTAGGTTCTTCGATAGGTTCTTCGGATTCTGTCTCATTCGATGCAAAAACAGATATTTTTGTTTGAAGCTTTGCGCATTCTTGGAAATGATTTACTTTTATTCGAGATAAAGCATCAGCGTTTTTATTAATTTTTCCCGTTTTATAAATTCGTACTGATATTCTCCTAGTTTTAGCCGCCATCGTGCTAATCTGCTACCTGGGTCTTTAATAGAAAGTAACCAAGTAAGGGGACGATGATCTGTGACTAGAATGAACTTTCTTCCAAATAAATATGGACGAAAATATTTCACGGCCCATACAATTGCAAGTAGTTCTCTCTCTATTGTCGAGTAATTGGTTTCGGCTTTACATAATGTTCTTGAGGCATAACCAATGGGTAAGTCTTTGCCAATGGGACCTTGTGAAAGTACAGCGCCTATCGCAAATGCGCTTGCATCCGTTGTTAGTAGGAAAGGCTCATCGAAATTTGGATAGATGAGAATTGGGTCAGAAGTCAGTAATTGTTTTAGTTCGTCGAAAGCTTGACGACAATCTGAGTCGAAATCAAATTTGATATCTTTTTTCAACAATCTGGTAAGGGGCTTTGATATTTTCGCAAAGTTTGGAATAAACCTACGATAATAACCAGCTAAACCCAGAAAGGATTTTATGTCTTTTGAATTTTTAGGTTCTGGAAATTTCTGTATACAATCGATTTTAGTGGGATTAGGTTTAACTCCGTCCTGAGTGATTAGGTGACCAAGGTATGCTACCTCTTTTCTCAGGAACTCACATTTGTCAGGTTGTATTTTGAGGTTTGCTTTTCGAAGACGTTTAAAAACTTCGCGTAAGCGTGTTATGTGGTCATGAATTGTGGGTGAATACACAATGATGTCGTCCATATAGACGAGACAACGTTCATTGAGAATGCCTAGAAGGATGTTGTCCATTACTCTGTGGAAAGTGGACGGGGCGTTTTTAAGACCAAAGGGCATTCTTATAAATTCGTAGTGTCCGTTCTCGACAGAGAAAGCAGTTTTTGGAATATCTTTAGGGTCTATCTCGATCTGGTGAAATCCTGAAGCCAGATCCAGGGTTGTAAAATACTGGCACTTGCCTAGCTGATCCAAAAGATCGGAAATATTGGGAAGCGGGTACTTATCATCTACCGTGGATTCATTCAATTTACGATAATCAATGACTACTCTCCATTTTTGTTTGCCTGAGGAATCAAGTTTCTTGGGGACGACCCAAACTGGAGATGACCAAGGTGAAATAGAGGGTTTTATGATTCCTTGTTCTAACATTTTATTAACCTGAGTTTTTACCTCTTCTTTGTGAATATGGGGATACCTGTATGATTTGGTGAAAACAGGCTTTGCACCATTGGTGTCAATTTGGTGTTTAATTTCATTGGTAAAGGTAAGATTGTCACCTTCGAGGTAAAATATGTCCTCAAAATCTACGCAAAGATTGGTAATTATTTCTTTTTCTTCTTCGTTAAGATGCTCTAAACGAAGTTGGGACTTAATGTTGGGAATGCGGTTAGGAGATAGCTGCTTATCAGATAAATTGTAATTGAGTAGCGAATGAGAAGAAAAAGGTTCGATTTCGATATTTGAAAAATTAATGGTTTTTGGGATGGCGTTTGCATTAACCACAGAAGTTAGAAATTCGCCTTTTTCATTGACATGGACAATTGCGTTTGGAATGTGAACTTTTTCGATTTCTTGCCTAAATAGGATAGCATCGGTGTTGACTAAATCACAACGTAATTTAAAAATTTGTTCGGTCCTACCTTCAATCTTAATTTCGTTAGAATTGTTTACGTTAGTTATTTTATTATTTTGTTCGAGGTTTTCTTCTGCCTTAAACAGTGGTAAAGTTTTAAAATTTGTAACAAGTTGTTTATTTTTTAAGTCGATGGTGCATTCATAGTGTTCTAAAAAGTCGAGTCCTAGAATACCATCGAAATCAATATCTAAATCGTATATGTAAACTTTATGTGGGTTTCCGGCTTGAAAAGGAACTAGGGTTGATTCGGTGATAAGAAGTTTTTGGTCTGTGATGCCTTGAATCGTAACGTTTTCGGGAAAACGTTGGGGAAATTGTTTTACTGTGTTTTCTTTAAATATCGTAATTCCTGCTCCGGAATCTATAAGTAGTTTAAAAGTGTTAGATGTGTCTTTTATGTAATATAGATTTTTCGGGTTAACAGCAAGAAGGGGATTTAAAGAAAATGTTGTTCTGGGAAATTCAATGACGGGTTCATGTCGTCCAAATTCAGGGTTTGTATTTGATTTTGGATTTCCGTCACGGTATTGGTATCTGAAATTGTTCGAATAGGAGGATGGTTTTGATTTGAAGTGGGAAGAAAATCCTGATATTCATCGTAATTCGTTTTATCTTGTTGATCAATATTTTCAACATTTTGATATTCGTAATCGGGGTTATCTTCATACATTCCTGCGTATTGGTTACAATACTCGTCATATTGGGGTTCGGAATAGTTATTGTTGGAATATTGGTCATTGTCGAAATTGACAACATGAGCACGATGCTGGGGAATATTTTGTATTACTGAAGGACGTTGAAAATTGTTAAATGGTGTTTGACGTTGGAAATTGTTTTGGTTTGATTGGTTATGGGGTGTGTACTGCGGTCTTGGCTGACCGTTGTTTGGTCTATTCGACTGAAAGGAGGTGCTTGATTGAAAAGAATTTGATTGTTGATTGGTATTAGGCCTTTGGAAATTGCCAAAATTCTGGGAAGTATAACCATTAGGACGTTGTTGCGATCTACATTCATTTGCTAAGTGACCATTGCGACCACAGCTATGACATTTAAGGGATTGTACATTAGGTCTTTTATTAGTTTGAAAAATAGGTCTAGCAGGCGGATTGGGTCTAGAAGATTTTTGGGATTCGAAATATGATAGTTGGAGCTCGCGTCTGATGCGAATTTGTGCTTCCAAAAGATTAGGTGGATTTCCTGCACGTATTATATGACCAATTCGGGGTTCCAGGCCAGTAAGTAGGCTATTTAGAGACATGGATTCGATTAATGTTATTTGGGCTGCCTTTTGACTGGGTGCGAGTATGGATTTTTGTATGTTGGCATGCATTTTGGCATTTAGGACTTGAAGTCTGTTAAGAAAAGTCAAAGGAGATTCGTTTGGCAGTTGTCTCATTCTTTGTAAGTCCTGAATAAGAGAAGATAGATCTCGCGTATCTCCGAAGTGAGAATTAAGTAATTGCTTTATCTCTAGAAAAGAAAGTGGATTTCGGGAACTTATCAGCTGCGCTGCTCTCCCTCGCAACCTATTTTTTATGTGAATCACTAAAAGATCTTTTTGGTTACCCGTAGACATATCATATGCACATTCGCAGGCATTTAGGAAGGTTTGTAAAAATATTTGATCACCTTCGAATTCGGAGATAATAGAAAAAATCTCGGAAAGTTTATAAGGTTCGATTACTGCTACCGCTGCTCCTGCAGTTATTCTTTCATTTTCCGTCATATTTGCTCAATATATCAACACAATAAACACTAGCACAATATAATATAAAAAGGATATAAAACACAAAATATTTTACGAAATTTTATGTTGATAGACAGTACGTAAAGTAGTATGCCAACCAACGTAAAATAAACAGTTCTTATTAACTAGTTAGTGTGATTAAATTAAAACTGTGTAATATTTCTTGTAATAAAAATACAAATGTAATCTGGAGATCAGTTAGCAGAATAACTGGTCAAAATAATTCCAAAAAATGTTTTAAAATTAATCAATTAACAGAATAACTGATTATACACAAATTATACGTTGTTACACTTAGAAATACAGAAATCAATTAGCAGAATAATTGATTAGTTTATCGAAAAATCAATTAACAGAATAATTGATTATTTTACTAATTAATAAAATGTAAGATCGATTTTGAAAAGTCGAACAGGTATTTAATTAAATATTATTTTTAAAATAAACGTGATGATTCGTTACTTACAAACAGAGTAGAAACATCGCTCGTCGTGTTCTTAGCAGTTAGTTCTACCAGGGGCTTCACTATGTGTTCCTTCCGTAGATGCGTGTTCTGCCAAGTTGATGACGTCACAATGCACAAAATGGGGCTTCTTTGTTCTTCTGGATGAAGGATTGGGATCCACCGTTGCCAGTTAGAGTTCTCTTGTTCTGCCAACGTTGCCAGATCCTACCACGACTGCGCCAATTTGTTATATCACTCGACTTAAAATTCACTTTTTAAAAAATATTTTTATTTACAAAATCAAAATTAAACTAACAGTATAGAAGCTTAAAAACGAATCATGATTTTATTTACAATTTACACTATTTATATGAAAGACGAATGCTGCGTCAGTGGGAACTTGCTTGCTGGGCAGATTCTGCTGACGAGGCGTCTCGGTACTCGCCGTCTCCTTGAGATAACCGACATCCGATACGGTGGGAACCAAGGGCATCGTACTTGAAGGTGACATTGCTCGTGAGAAAGGATATAACATATATTTATATTTTTCTTCTTAAAATGGATTCAAAAATCACCTCCTTAAATATTGACACTGAATTAAGAAACACCCTGTATATATATATATATATATATATATATATATATATATATATATATATACATATATGTATATATATATATATATACATATATATATATATATATATATATATATATATATATACATATGTATATATATATATATATATATATATATATATATATATATATATATATATATATATATATATATATATATATATATATAATTAAATGCCCATGTTTTTGAATTTACAAAACGGCTGTATAATATATGTAGCCGCGTTTTATGTATAAAATTTTTAACAAACGTTAACAACTCTATATCTAAAACGTCACTGTTTGTTCCTGCGGTTTTTACGTGGCTATGTCGTGTTTTTTTTTCAAAAAACTATGTTTTTCAAATGTTCGTGGAGCGTATTTCGGTATTTTTGTAGATGTGTTTCTAAGAGATCAGTTTGAAAATTTTTCTGTATCACGTTTGATACCGGATATGTGGTACCGAAAAGTCGACCAAGTTGCCTTGTACAGCAGGGTTTTCGTTGAGTTTTCTCGTCTTCATTGGTAAATGTATCAAACAGATTTATTTGTGATTGGCAAGAAGGAACCCTTTCCATTGACTTATAATATACAGTATTACATTTAGGAAACCAAAGTTCATTGATATCAGAAAAGCTAAATACCATGTATATGTATTATTTATTATAAAAATGTTTCGTATTGAGAACTATTTTGATATCTACAGACATATGAATATTAATGGGGTATGCATTTGTAACCAAAAAACCTGTAGGTTAGGGTTATGTTAATAGTAAATAGAGTCAGAACCTTACATGACTTAAAAAAAGATAGACTAACTCAATCACAAATTCAAATAGTCGGTAAAAACCTTGAACGTACAATAATTCGAATGCAATGAATAAACGGTGGAAGCGTAAAGATTAAATAGGCCTGATAGTGGATTTTCAAGGGTTATTTTCGTTTGACAGTGGAACACGTGCTTTTATGGATCAAGAGTTTTGCATAGGCGGCTTGCCACTTTATTTGTTAAATCTTATGTGAAAATGGAAAATGTATTCGAATTTATAAATAAGTATTTACTATAAATTTTAGATACTCTTATAGTATATCTAATTTGTATTTTTTACACTCAAACAAAACAACACTTAATTTTAGTGTTATTTTTCGTTACCACGCATTAGACTTTATTTGAAGTTTTATTTAGTATTTGGAGCAAACTAATGCAAAACGTATCTTTTTTGCTGTAAGGTCTGAATCGGGTGTATCAAATTAGCGGACGTGTGTTAATCAAAACGTAGCCGTAAAGGTTATGTTACTAGTAAAGGGAATCAATTCGAAAATTATCACACTCGCAAAACATATATAGATTAACCAATCTTTTGCTTTCGATCTGTGCCATATCCGGCTAACAAATTTAGATTCGTGAAATGAAAATTATACTAATTAGGTACATTCATTATAATTTCATATTTTCAAATTTTTGACTTTTTAAATACAGGCAATAACCCCTTTAAAACATTGATCTAAAACCAGAAAAACTGGAATATTTCGAAAACTATAAATATTTTCTGATGAATATAAATTAGGAAAATATGTGCCCTAGGGAGATGTATATTTTATTCATATACAGGATTTTTTTTCATGGTCTTACGATTTTAAGTTGTACGCAAATTTTTATAAAAAGAAATTTTCTTTTATTACCAGTTCTATAAATATTTCATTTATTTCTATATAATTTAATTAAAAATGAGTAGTAATGAAGATATTATTCAAATAGTCGTTTTTGTGATTTTTTGACTCAAAAATGTACCCTGTACTTTAATTTTAAATTCGCAAATAAATAGAATTTTTAATTACTGTTTTTATTATTATTACACAATAACTTTTTAACCATTATTATTTTATTTTAATATTAACGCCTGTCAAAATGTTTCCGTTCGCAACCATTTATGTACCAGTAGGACCAGCGACCGTTTATTATACAAAACATAGCCGTCATGGATATGTTAATAGAAAAACACTTTCTGCTCCACACGTATAGGAATGCTGGACAATGCAAGCACGAAAGTAAGTGTGTACACAAGCACAAACACACTTTTTGCGAGTTAACGCTGGTACTTGTTTTATGTAGCACATTTTTAAAAAACATCTCTTTGACACATCTTTCTGTTGTCAAAATTTTAACTTCTGTAAAATCCATTGTATGCCCTATGTCATTAGCGTGTTGTGATAGTGCATATGCACCAAGCCTTAAATGAATATCACTTTTAGTAGTTATAATAGGGGAGCGCCTCCTCCTCCTCCTCTTCCTCTCTCTCATGTCCCTCATTCTTAACTTCCTCCCCTTTTATTCTCATTCGCATCATATTTTTTAATTTTTTCTCTTTGTTCTCCCACATTTGATTTTGCATTCTTAAGTCTTATAAATAGGTGCATCATGATCATTTTAGTATGCCGAGACACATTTACTAAGCTGTGCTCGAGTTGCGTAAAAAGTTATTTTTGAATTTTTCCACCAATTTTGTATAAAACAAAAAGAAAAAATGTGTCAAGTAATAAGTGAATTATGTGTAATCGCGAAAAATTAACTACAACTATCAGACAGTTAAAAGTTAAATATCTCAATTTCTTTGAAGTGATTTCGAAAGATGAATACACCAAGCTGTTTTATCCACTGAAACGAGATTATTTGGAAGCAATTGACTGTTGTGATGATTATTTAGAAGGAATTATAAGCCTTACTACGTTTTTCAATACATTTGGGAAATCATACTTTGTAGGAGAATTAAGCCACCTAATAGAATTTATAGGAGAAGATTGCCAATTTATACCTGCTATTATTGCAACCCAAAAGAGGTTTCAATTATACGAAGATAAAAAACAGGTATTATCAAAGAAAGTTAATCCTATTCGCAAGAGACGTCCCCCTACATATTTAAAATATTATGTTAAATAAATGAAATGGCTGAGTTGCTGATTGCAGTTAAATTATTAGAGGAGAAATTTAGTAATCTTTCAAAAACCTATTTCTCATATTGTATGGCAAGTGGTCCGGAGTGGATAGACTTTTATTGTAATCAATCTGAGGAATTCGTAAAGGCTGCCCTCTGTTGCAACAAATACATTGAAACATTAAATTTTTTTCAACTTATTCAAGATCTAAAAGATATTGGCTTTGGTTACTATTTAAAAGACTTGAAGCAATTTATTGACGAGGATACTATTCTTCAAGAAATTGAAAAGGAAGAATAAATTTAATAATATTTACAATGGAGCAAATGGTTACTGAAATGTATGAAGAGTTTATTATATCTGCTGCATACTTCCAATATTTATCAATTGTAGGCGAAGAAGACGCAGAAGCACAAGATTTGTCAGCATATGTTAATAATATAGATCAAATGAAACAATGTAAATTAGCCGCTAAATTTTGTAATGATTATTTAAAATATAAAAATGAGTATGAACTTTTAAATGAATTTAGAAAATTAGATTTAAGGTATCATATTAATTGTATTCAATCATGGTTGGTTAATGCAAAATAAAAAGGTAATTAAGTTTTTTTTTATATTTTTATTCATTCATAAAACAATTGTCATATAAAAATAACACATTTGTCAAAGCACACATACAAGGTGATTTTGAATGATAGAAGCATTTTGGTTCCATTAGCTTTAGCGCTGGTTGTTCATCTATTTCAATCACATGCTTTTTAGAATATTTCTGTATAAAATCCTTTTTTTCGCTTCCTTTTACAAAAACAAAATCTGCTTTCTTCGTAAGTGTTTCAATTATTTTTGGGAAATGATGTAATGGAGTAAATCCATTATTCCAATGTATACAATGATAATTTTTCGTTAACCATACCGCCTGCTTGTGACAATCAGGTGAAAGAAACTCCATTGGAAAAGGCTTTTTAAAAATGTAATGAGTCATTTCATAACCATCAAAAGCTGCAAGCTCTTTCGGTATAAATTTATTTTTTTCATCTTTGAATCCTTGAATATCTATAACCAATCTCATATTTTCAAAGCAGCAAATTTTTTAATGAGACTTTTTTTACTTGAATAATTTGCAATTTCTTCTTTCAGTTGATTAATTTTAAAAATAAATTTTTCAATTTGTAGTTGTAGTTTTGATGTCATGATTAAAACTAAAAGCTTTTGAAAATTTCTTTAAATTAAATCGAAATATGAAAATAGTGGGGATAAAGTTTATAATTGTTTCACAATTTTAGTAAGAGGGTTGTAGCTAAATAATTTGTCATGTAAAATAAGACAATAAGCAGAAGTATCTTTTTTAATTGCATTGTGTGTCTCAAATTCAATTCTCATTACTACGGATCCCGTTTGAATTGTTTCTTTTTGATGGGAGCAATCAATATGTGTAATAGGACTAATGTTTTTGAATTGTTCAGGATTAAAAATGGGTTCATTTGGAACACCATAGTAAGACTGTCTAAAGTTGGCAAACATTTCGTATAAAGCAGAAAATTTGTTTTCTTCGAAATTTAAGTACAAATCGTGATAAGGATATCTTTCAGAATTTAAATATACTCTAATATTTGACAAGGTAATATTGTCAAATTTACTCATATCTTTAACAATTTTCCCTTTTCTGTTTTCTTGAAAGCCAATCACAACATGACGAGGAGCTTCTAGTTTACTAGTTGTTTTTACCGGCCATGTGTGACGGGTTGTTTCGGTTAGAGAAGAATATTCAACAAGTTCCCAACTCCTGAATCCTATCAATATATCTTTATTTGATTCTAATATTTTTGATAGAGCAAGTTGTTGTGGCATATCAACTAGAATGTGAGGAACTTTCCAATAAATTTTATCGAAAGTAACCAATGGAGTGTCAGGAGCAGTAACAAGGTGTGCCGGATCTTCTTTGAAAATAACACCATCTAAATCATCAGTTGATCTAATAAGAATCAATTCCTGTTTCATATTCATAATAATTTTTCTGTAATCTTCAAAAAATCCTAAAAGCATTTTTAGTGGTATGGATACGGAGAATTTTCCATCATTATCAACTAAAATTGTATCACCTTCTTTCCGATGTGGAAACCAACCTGCATTTTCCAGTTTTAAACTTTCGTTGGTATTGTGAGAAAGGTAGCTTTTTAAGGTTGATGCTAATCCAACATTTCTTATTGAATCTATAGTAATTCCGTTTAGTTCATAGCGGATTTCTCTGAACAAAAAGGCTATACCATTGTTAATAAATAGCAATTCTTTCTTATATTTACCTTCTGTATTAGTTAATTTTCCTTCGATATAAAGTAAACTATCTGATGGTAGAGTGTAAGCATCGAGTTCTTGAATTGGGATCCTTATTTCATCATTGTAATCGAATTTTGAAGAAATATATGGTTGATATGTGTGAAGCTCAGAACTGACGATGGAATTGTCTACATAAAGCTTTTCGTTTACGTTTAATATGTTCATTATTTTAAAACAGTGAAACCCAAGGATGTGAGAAATTTACGATTATCTCGTCTTAACTTGTTGGTGTTGGATTTGATACTGAACTGTTGTTTAGGCTTTTTCTTTTTATAAGTTTTTACTTTGTTGATAGTGGTAGGGGCAAGTCTCATCCCAAGGGCTCTATTATATCTAACAACCATTTTATATTTCACTTGTTTGTAAATGTAACCTTACTGTTATAGTTTCTCCTCTAAAACTGATAAGTTCTCCGTCTTGATCAACTATTTTAACTGTTATATTGTTAATTGCTTTGACGCTAACTGGAAAATACAAAATGGGCAAAGGAGATTCAACTATTTTATACCCTGGAGCTACAGTTGGATAAAACTGGTGAATAATATGAACAGGTTTACCATTATTGTAAGAACCTGACACAAATATTACAGTCAATACAAATAGCATTCACCTTAGTTATTTTTGCAACATTATCTGATTCTTCCTCTTTCATAGCTTCTAGTATCCTGCTATTAAAACCCAACATTTTTCCTATCGAATCTTCCTTGGTAAAATCAATTATTCTACTACACATTAAAAAAGTTTTTAGAGTATTAACATTTGCTTTTAAAAGAAAAAAAATTTTTTCATTCGGAAATAAATCTTCTATACTTTCTCTTATGTATGTTTCTATATCTGTAATGTCATAAGTTCCGTCGGGAATAACAATTACTTTTTTATCTATATAAAATTTATTATATCCTTCTTTTATATTGGGGATAGTCATAAACGTTTCAAAATCAGCTAAACCCAGGTAATATTGTTTTTCATCCTCTAAATATATGGGCGGATTAAAATCAGCAGACAAAACAGAACTGTTTCCTGATATGGCAATTGTGGTAGACATTGCAGTTTATTTATGAATGAGATATTACAATAAATAATGAGTTTATATATTTTTTTGCAAAAATTTTAGGGATAGTTGACCACAGTTATATGAATTAAATTTTTGTTTATTTTCATAAGTATAAAATACATCCACTTTGCCATTCGAATTAAAATATTTGAGAAGTTCAAAAGGTGGTTTTAAATTTCCATAACTATCAAAATATATTACATTTTTGTTATTTTTAATATAAGCAGTCCAATGAGATCCTTTATTTTGTTTTTTATCCAAATTTACAATACCACATTCTTTCAGATTAATTTTTTTTGGAAGTTCATCGAGCATAAAAACACCTCTAAAGCCAGTTATTTTTAACAACTTTACATATTTAATAATATCATTGTTCGTAAGTGCTCTTTTTGGAAAACTTATTTTGAGTTTTTTTTTTGTCTGATTGCTTTCATTTTGACGGATCCTCCTTTATAAGGTCTAATAAATAGTCCCTTTCCTTTATATGGTCTAATATATAATCCTTTCCCTTCTTTAGAAGCATTTTCCATTGCAATATTATGTCTATGTATTTCTTCTAGTTGCTGTTTAGCTGCTTTAGCATCATTTACTGCCTTAGCAATTCCTGCCGCGCCTCCACCTAGTGCACCCAGGGCGCCAAGAATGGGAAACAAAAGAGGTAGAAATCCTCCAATTTTTTTGGGCGTTCGAATGATACGTTTTTTTCTCAATTTAAGTTTACCCCCTTTTGTATTTTTTAATCCCAAACCGAACTTTCTTTTACCCTTCATTATTCCTGCAACACTTAAAGATGCAATTTTTTCACCAATAGAAGAATCTTTAGCTTTTACCCTATCCCAGGCTTTTTTTTCTAATATTTGGTCAGATATGTGTCTTTTTGATAAATCTTCAGTCTGAGAGTAAGATATATCATGTTCTTTGCAAGCGGAATCCAATGGATTTATACTAACGTCACCTCTAGTTAATCTTTTTTCCAAGTTGGTGCCGGGACCACAATAATTATATCCTGGTATATGAACTTCGAAAGGTAGTTTGCTAATTAATTTATTTACTAAACCAGAGCCTTTTCTATTACGTGTTTTAATAGTTTTTTTCAACTTATGGCGACCCACAGTCATTGAAGTTCTTTTTATACTAAAAGCACATTGACATTTTTCTGGTATAAATACTTTTACAGCTAAAAATATTTACTAGTGTGATTAAGAATGAGGATTGAAAAACAAAAATTCTCATTACCAGTAAATAATCATGATGAAAAAATTTTAAGTAAACAGTTGAGAAAGCATGGTGACTTATTTTGCGGTGGTTCAAAAAGAGGGCTTATAGTTGGTTGCAGTGGTAGCGGTAAAACCAACGTTATGCTTACACTGCTCGAGCATCCAAATGGAATTAGGTTTGAAAATGTCCATGTTTATTCAAAGTCATTAGATCAACCAAAATATGAATATTTAAGAAAGTTGTTAAAACCTATGAAAGAAATTGGATACTTTGAATATGATAGCGATGAGAACATTATTTCACCTCATGAGATAAAGCCAAATTCCGTTATCATTTTTGATGATATTCCTTGTCATAATCAATCTATTATTAGGGACTATTTCACGCATGGAAGGCATAGAAACACCGATTGTTTTTTTATTTTTCAAGGATATTCCTCAATCCTTAAACGTCTAATTCGAGAAAATGCAAACTTATTAATTTTATTTAAACAGGACTGTTTGAGTTTAAAACATATATATAATGACCACTGTATATTGGATATGACATTTGATCAGTTTAAAAATATTTGTGCTAACTGTTGGATGGATCCATATGGCTTTCTTGTAATTGACAAAGATTGTGAAGTAAATCACGGCAGATATAGGAGTAAATTCGATTCCTTTATATATTTATAAAAGTAAAAAATTTGCAGTTTTATTTCATTTAAAACTTGTACAGCATGGATAAACGTTTAGCTCGAGTATTAATAAGATCGAGACAAGCTGTGAAGCAGAAATATCAAAGCTTGAAATTAGCTACTTCTACTGCTCAGTCCGAATTAGAACAAACTTATAGACCAATAACACAACCACTTAAACAGCTAATTTCAAGTATTGGTAAATCCGAACCATTCGATTTAAAAGAAGAAAGAGTTTCAAAGTATGAAGATTTCAAAACACCTACAAAGCTTTATAAAACATCAACTCCGACGAAAAATATTCAGAAAACAGGAAAAACTCCGTCACTCCCTACAGAACTACCAACATTTTTAAATGACAGTAGTATCACTTCTTCCTCTCCTGTAGTTCAACCATTGTCATCAACTGTTATAGCAGAAACTTCAGATCCTTCTAGTGACACAACAACAAATTTAAACTTGTCAGACATATTGGAACAAACTAGAAAAACAATTCAAACCTATGTTGGTACACCATCATATAAAGATTACTTAGCAGATTTTCATGAATTACCCAGATCATATATTGATGAGGGTGTGAAAGATACACAACATAAATTTGATCATTATTATGGAATAGTTCATGACCTCGAAACGAATAAGTTTTCTTTTGGTTTAACACAGATACCGGTAGAAATTATTGGAAAAGACATTAAAGTGGGAGGAATAACGTACACAGGCACGCCAGGTTTATACGAATTGCTTTTCAAAAAAGAACCGAAAGGTTATAAGAAGGAAGATTTAGATAATTACATGAATATTCTAGCTAAAACAAATGTATATCGTAGGAATTTTGATTCAAATGAACAAGTTCAAGGAAATACATCACACAAATATGTTACAATAATAGGACCATATTTACAAAGAAAGGGATTACAAAGACAAAAACCTTGCCAAGATTAGTTACAGCATTTAACAAACCATAACCTCCGTTTAGAACAACTAGAGCCAAATCTACAGGAAAGGGATTAATTTTGAAAACAAACAGATCAAATACAGACTATGTATACTGGAATAATGTTAACGAAATTGTTGATAGGCTACGTTTATTAATTTCATCAAGTGATGCGGGAAATAATGCTCATAGTAACGAGATTATCTCTATTATTGAAGAATTAAGAGAAGATAAAGTAATACTATAAATAACAGCTATCAAATATAATCATATTTATTGTTTAATGAAAGCTCAACATGACAGTTGATAAATTTGGACGCCATATTTCAAAACAAAATCAAGAGAGAATAAGTGACATTAATAATTTAAAAAGGAGATTAGGTGAAAATGAAACAAATAATGAAATCTTTGCTAAAAAGCTTAAGGTTTTTGATGAAAATTTTTTAAAGTATGAAAACCAGATTAAAGGATGCTATACCTCAATGAAAACGTTAATAAACAGTTGCTAACGCTAAATCAAATAAGTAAAGATTTGCAATTTTTAAATGAACATGTTAAAAAGGAAGACAAAAAATTAAGTGATGATATCAACAAAATTAATAAAATAATGGAAACAATATAAGAGAAGTAATAATTGAAAAACACAAGGAAAAAATTAAACAATTAAGAACTTTTATAAAAAGGTTAGATGATGAAAAAAAAAGAAATCAAAATAGCATTCTTAACAGTAGAACAATTGACCAACTCACTTTGGAAGAAAATCAACAATATATTTCCTTGGAAAATATAATGTCCAGTGTAATTAAGAAATTAGAACAAGAATTAAATAAAACAGAGGAGGAATTAAAAAATAGTGATAGTAGATCAACTACTTTCTTAACTGGAGAGATAAAAAAATCCTTTAATGCGTTAGAAAAGGAGATTACTAAAATTAGTAAAATTTTAAATGAAAAAAGTTATACAATACAAATTGATAAATTGAATGAATGGGAAAAAACATATAAAAGTTATATTTCGAATTATTACAAAACATAGAAAGTGAACTTCCTTAAAATTGAATAAACAAGTTTGTTGTCATGACAACCGTTAAACAACAAGTCGTTAATGAATTACATAAACCTGCTAGAAAAAACTACAAACGCAGAAGGGTGGTAGTGAAAGGGTTAAATGATCTTTTTCAAGCTGATTTGGTTGAAATGTTACCCTATGCCAAATTTAATAAGGGATTTAAATATATCTTGATTACCATAAATGTATTTTCTAAGTATGTTTGGGCCGAACCGTTAAAATCTAAATCTGGAAAAGACGTAACAGCGGCAATGAAAAAAATATTAATCAGTGCAAAAACTCCACCAAAAAACTTGCAAACGGATAGAGGGAGAGAGTTTTTCAATGTAAATTTTCAAAATTTGATGCAACAATTTCGAATTAACCATTATAGCACGTTTTCCAATTTGAAAGCGAGTATAGTAGAAAGAGTGAACAGGACTTTAAAGAATAATATGTGGAAAATATTTAGCATTCAAGGAAATTACAAATGGTTTAATATATTAGCGGATATTGTAAAAGATTATAACAATACAAAACATTCTTCAATAGGAATGAAGCCAAAACAAGTAAATAAAACAAATGAAAATAGAATCTTGAAATCTGCATTTACTCATGCTAAAACGTTAGATATAAAATCTCCAAAGTTTAAAGTGGGTGATCACGTACGAATAAGCAAGCATCGAGAGGCATTTTCAAAAGGTTACACACCAAATTGGTCAAATGAGATATTCCACATTAAAGAAGTTAAGATGACAAACCCTTGGACATATTTAATTCAAGACGAAGATAATCAGGACATTCTGGGTGGTTTTTATGAGCAAGAATTACTAAAAGTAAAGCATACCGATGTGTATCTTATTGAGAAGATTTTGAGAAGGAAAGGAAACAAAGTTTATGTGAAATGGTTAGGACTTGATAAAAAATATAATACATGGATTGATAAAAAAAATATTGTTTAATTAAATTGAAATTAAATTTTAGTTAAATTTGTTTTATTTCTGTTCCTCACTTTATGCTTTAGCTGATACAAATTACAAAGTCTTAATGTGCTAATTAATTTCAAATAAAATTCACATTTACTAAACTAAAATTTTATTAAGTAAAACATCAAATACAATTTTTATTAAAACGTGTCAAATATATTTTATTTCTATGTTCCTCAGATAATATCGAATCTAGAATAAGTTTACAATCATTTATTCTTTTTTCAAAACGGAGTCTATCTAAGTACCACATCTGAAAGTTACTCCTACGGGCTTGTCTGTAAGCAAAGCTCCACTTCACTAACACATGCACCTTATTGTTCTCTTCCAGAAAAGATATTGTTTTCTTCGTAATATTTTCTTTTTGATCCATTTTCATTGTTTTCTTCGTAATATTTTCGTTTTGTTCCATTTTGCTTCAATTTGTTTTCCATTTGTTCAGGATATAAAGCAAGTAATTCCATCATAGTTGAAACATTTTCACTGTTAGGATTTTCTGTTGGACTTATTATATTATAAACATGCGTACACAAGTCGCCACAATCAGATGAAATATTATTTTGAAATATTTTGAAATATGTATTGAATTCTTGCCTTTTAAGTATAGATAATCTATAATCAATAATTTCCTTTAATCGCCACAAATTGTCCAAAGACTCTTGTCCTAAGTATATGAAGTGTGGGCCTTTTGTAATTTGTAGAACAGGGGTATCATTTATTTTCTGAACCTGCAGATGAATGTTGTTTATATTCACAGTGTTTTGATCAACTTGATGAAAGTAGAAATTGTTTACAATAATTCCTTGATGAACACAAATGTCTTTCCAATTTTCTTCGGTTAGTGCGATTGAAAATCCAGTTTTTCCACCAATTACAATTTTTGGAGAAAAATCATTTAAACTAATGCCAACAAGAACAAATTTTGACAAAGAATTATTTAAAAAATAAATTTTTGAATTAAGAAGCGTTTCCAAAGGTTTATGAACCACGGCGTTGTTCATAATGACTAAACGAGACTGAAACATATTGTGTTATTCTTGTACTTAAATATTCTCATCCCCACTTTCTTTAAAGTTTCGTTTAAAATGGATTAATGAAAAAATAGATTTCCAGTTTGAAATTTATAATAAAGATAAATAATTAAAATGGTAATGTATAAAAATAATGCAAAGTTTAATGTAACACTAATGATGGAAAAGTAATAATTTTTGAATCCGTCATAATAATTGGTACAGTTGGGGGTTAAAATTTGTAACTGATTATTTTTAAACTCTAACCTTTCTATCCAATTTGTATCAAAAATAGATCGATTTGGATAATGATACAAAATTTTAAAAAATTTACTTGCATTTTCATTTCCATTTATTCGTTCCATCCAACTAATTGTACTATTGTTAATTAATCCAATTTTCATAAATTTACAATATTTACTTAGAGTGACGTCTGTTTTATTAGAAAAACATATTTCACACTGTGTTACGCCAGGGGATGATGAACATAAAAAACATTTTGGAAAATAAAATAAAGAAGAATAAATTGAGATCTACTGATAGTCATTAAAACAAATTAATAATAATATTCCAAATTTATTAACATTAAGCAGATACTTTCACCACGAAAGCAAAAGCAGTTGTAAAAAAATAACAATAAAATACTTAATTTAAATATATGTAAAAGTTCATAAATAAGGATATTAATAATACTATATAAAATGTGTAGCTTGAAGACTTATTTTGAATGGTTACAATTATTCGATTCCTATTTTTCCATAAACAGTTATTTAAATCACAATTCCTAGCAAATTTCTTATGCTCCACAATAGGATCATCATAACTTAACCAATCAAAAATTTCAATACCACAATAAAAACATTTACAAATATCATTGATTGAAGTATAGTAAAAGCCAGCTCCAGCTAACACTTCTGGTCTCAATTTTCCTTTCCATTTTTTAAAAGTGGAAAGTCGTTTTTCATATGTTTTAAAATAACTGTTATCAATTTCTTTGTCAAAAGTTTCTAAGCACATTTTGTGAAAGACTTATGAAGACTAACTTTGGTTTCAAAAACAACAAATTTAAATACCTTATAATATCTACATAAATATATCTAAATCTTCATGTTCTGCATTCCATTGATACAAAGCAATATCTTGGTGTCCCCAAGCTAATGTATTAAAACTATAGGGAATTTTATACCGCTTATCATCTTCGGAACTCAAAGCCAATTTATTAATTAACTCTGTAAAAATTGTATGTTGTCTAGATCGAAAAACATACATTGAACAAAAGGTTTTAGAATGAGTTTCAACAACATCTTTATAATGAATAAAATCCAACTGCTTTTTAATTGCACTTTTTTTAACACCTTTTGCTTTTTTGTTAAACTGTTTTCCGTTTTAATACAATATGCTTTTGCTCCAGTACCAAAGAAAGTAGTAATGGGTTCACCAGCATATTCATCTTTGAATTTTCCTATAACTGACTTTGTAATAGGCATTTCATGAATATTATTAAATTCATAATTAGATGTGTCAAATTTGTGAATATTTTTTATCATGTCAGAATAAATATTTGGAGTTGTGACTTCTAAAATGAACGAATCGGTATCGGTGTATAAAAGTGAAATATTTTCCTGATAAAGAGGTTTTAAAAAATTATAAAAGAAATCATACATGACAGTTTTAGATATATCTAATATTGAGAAGCCTACATATATTGGTTTATTGTAAGTAACTTGAATCTTTTGCATTTGAATAGCTACCAAGTTTTCAGAAAATATTGTTAAGTCCTTGAAATATGGTTTTGCAATTAAATTCTCAGCACCATCTTTTCTTCTATTTTTTTCCCACTCTGTAACAAGTCTTACGTCAATTCTCCTATCAACATTTTCCATAGTCTTGCCATAAATACTATTATTTGCCAACTTGTAAGTATTACGATCAAATTCATTCTTTGAATCATTTCTTAATCTTGAATTCAAGTCTATATATTTTTTCAACCAATCAGATTGAGAAAACTGTAAAACTCTATGAACTTTAGTTAACTTGAGTCCATGTTCCAAACATTGTTTTAATAATTGATAGTGAATAACATATTTTGATTTATCATTTAAATTGGGTATTAATTTTATGCATTTAGAATTTGGCGGTTTAAAGTTTTCTGGACAAAACGGAAAATCGTTATGATAGGAATGTAGACTTGTAGGATATTCTAAATCAACTTCTAAAACATATCCCTTATTAGATTTTTTAGAAATATTCATAATATTTAAATCATTGATTTCTTTATCTGTTAACCAAACAAAATCTCCCGTTGGAATGTGCTGTGACATTGCATAACCATACAAATTTGTTGCATCATAATAAATTATGTATTTAGTTGGCTTTAAAGGATCAAAATTTAAAAGAAATAAATTATTAGCTTCAGATTTTCTACAAATGCAAGAGCTCACACCACCGCGAACGCTTTTTTGAAAAAGTGTATCATATCTGGATCAGTTAACAATTCTAACTCTATTCCAGTATAACGCAAACACGCCTCCCAAGATAAACCTGGAAAAGTGTAAAAATGAGCTGGATCGAGCTTATATGTGGATAAACAAGTGCTTCTAAAATTTTCAAAAATATCTGCCAAAAGTAAAGTATCAGAGAGTAAGTAAACGTCGGAGTATTGACCAAGAGATTCACATTTAAACAATTGCCAAACCTTTACAGCTCTTTGGTATTCTGCATCACTGATGTGCTCATCCGTTAAAGTATTATAAAATTGGTCTTTTTGAGGTAAAGTTGTTTCTTCTAATTTTAAATAATCATCAATATAATTGTAAGGAAATACACCTTTTTGCCGAATAAGTTTAAATCTTTCTTCATCATTGAAAATTTTTTTTATTTCCTTACATTGTTCATCTTTTAAGCTTTCAGAGAGTTTTGATAAAGAATGGGATAGAAATTGAAAAGAATCAATAAACCTTAATGATATATTTTTTTTCTTAGCCTTTTGTGTCTTTTTATCAAAATAGTTATCCACATGAATAAGCTTTTCAAATGAAATATATTTTTCCTTGTTTTGTGCGATAACTGTTAGTTGTTCTTTGTTTAAGCATAATTTTTTAAGAAATAGATGAGAATCATAATTACGCAAATTATGCAATATAACTGGAATAAAGTTAGGTATTCTGTAATTTATGTTGCAGAGTGAATGAGCTGGACCTCTATAAAGACCGGTTATATGACAATGATCTGCAACCCTGTCATTTAAAAGAGGTTTATTACAAATATGACAAACTGTTTCATAGTTATGATAAATTTTGTCCAGTTCGTTCAAAGGAATCATCTTTTTAGGAGTCTTTAAATATTTATTGTATATGTTATACACATCTCTTTCTAAAGAATTTATAAATAATGTATCACAATTTTGACCTCTATATTTTTCAAATTTAGAATAATTATCGTCGAATGAACATTTAATGTAATAGGCAAATGAATGTGGAATATGTTCATATTGTTTTAAGGTGTATGAAGTATTAGGATTTTTATCAACATTGTCATTATTTAAAGGCTTTAAAATGCATTCAAAATCTGCATACACCACGAAAGGAACTTTCATTTGTTTATGATAATTTACAAATTTCAAAATATTATCATATGAATAGTTTCCAAACTTATCTTTTATTAATTCTTTAGAAGGTAGGTTAATTCGTAAATGATCACAATCATAGCTATTGTGTTGTAATAAATTTTCTTCTGTAGGGAAATATTGTAAACAACCATCGCAAATATATTTTTTTCCGTGATGTTTAGAAATTTGTGCAGAAACTAGTTTTGATAAATCTTTAATATAGCAATAATGAAAAGTTTTTTCATCATCATCACTTATTAACAATAAATTGACATGTTGATTTTTTTTATTCGATGAATAATAAAGTGGACCAATTACTTCATACCCCTTTTTAGGATTTATAATTTCTAATCCATATACATTAATAGAAATGTTATTTTTTTCTTCAAAAATCTTAATGTTCTTTAGCAACATTGGAAATTCTATACCTGACATATCCAAAACAGAAGAGTAGTGTGGGTAGGATGAAGTTTCAAAATCTAATCCGCTTGGTTGGTGAAGAGCAGACACAACTGCCCAGGCGAAGCAAAAGTTGTCATCATTCCTAATGTTGATCACAGCTTGACGTCTCTTGATCTCTTGAGGAAGTTCGATAAAAGATGAGGCTCTCAGCGGATTGTGCTTGTTAACATTAATTTCCAAATGAAGTAAATTCATCAAAGCCCATCCTGCAACGTAAAAATTAAAAAATTACTTTTTTTGTTGCTGTTGTAAAATCGAAAATAAATTCTTTACCTGAATCTCTTTCTGCAAATTCGTCAGCTTTCTGGTCAATAATGGTGCAGATTTGCTCTAACAGTTCTTTTTTCTGATATCCCTGGCAAATGACTTGGAACGGCGCATTAAAAGATTTGACATCATAGCTGTCGCTGCTGGGGTTAAAATAGAAACCGAACAGTTCCATATTTAGCTTGATACATTTATGTTTCTGCAGTTCTTGATCTATTAGATGTGCAATTTTGTATTCCAAATGTTGAAAATACTCTTTCACATTTATGAAGTTTTGGTGTGAGGAAATCCTATAAGATATTATTCGGTCCCTGAATGCTGACTTGATAATTTCAACACCTTCCTCCAAGCCTATTTTGGAATTGTTCTTGTGCACACTAGATCGAAGATGTCCACCCCATAGACTTTGGTTTATATTTTTCTTGCATTCTTTACAATATTTTACAATATTTGTAGAATCTATAAATTAAGAAAAAAATATTTTACAAAATATAACATGAAAAATAAAATGTTCTTACCTTTAACAAGCTTTGGTTTTTTCAACCAACTGTTGAGTTTTGTGGAATTTCCGTTAACATGTTTTTTATTATGTCGCAATAAATTATCCTTTCTAGTGAAGACTTTATTACATGTTACACACTTATGCATTTCTGAAGTTTTCTGGATAATAATAATAATAAAATTAATATTGTGCATTTCTATTTAGTTATAGTCAAATTTTGAAAAAAGCAATTGCATTTTTGAAGTTCTTTGTATAATAATAAAATTAATATTGTGCATTTTTATTTAGTTATAGTCAAATTTTGAAAAAAGCAATAGAAATTAATTGACTTTATGAATCCATTTCTTCAAATGAGTCAACTAATTTGTCAAAGGCCTGTTTAACATAATTCACCGTACTTTCGTCTCCCTTTTTAATTGTGATCAAATTAGTTAAATTTTGAATAGCGAAACCCAGACACTTAAGGTTTGCTATTTGTTTTTTATTTTTTTTATTAATTTTAAAATTTTTTTTAATGATAAATGATGGTTTCGAAATTGAATTTTGTTCAACTGGTGAATTATTAGGAGAAATATCCGAAGTTAAATTTGCATCAATTTGTTTTTCTTGCGGATCAGAATTTACAATAGCAAATGGTGAATTAATAGAAGATATAGCCGAACTTAAATTTTGATCAATTTGTTTTTCTTGCGAATCAGAATTTACAATATCATATGGTGAATTAGTAGGACAAATAGCCAAACTTAAATTTTGATCAATTTGTTCTTCTTCCGAATCAGAATTTTCACTAAACAAAAAGGGAGAGCAAATTGGTCTCGGAGAATTAATTGGCGATTTTAATGTTAAATAATTTGTATTAGATTTTTGAAAACAAACAATATCCTCATCGCTAGAATTTTGAGTTTCGTCAATGTCATTCAGTTCTTCAAGAGTTTGTTTAGTTTTTGTTGTAATTAAGTCCGATTTGTTGTCAATAATGTCATTAAGATCGTCAAGAGTTTCTTGTTGACTAGCTGTAAATAAATATTTTTCGTTGTTCTGTTTGTTGGCATTATTTTGAACTTGGCTATTATAAATAATTTCATTCAAGTCCTGAATAGTTTGTTGTTGACTAGTTGTAAATACGTCTGTTTCATTGTTTTGTTGGTTTGCAAAATTCTGCATTTGAGTACATGTGTATAAGTCAAAGTCATTGTCAATAATTTTGCTACTCGATGCCAAAAAATTGTCCATTATGAAAAAAAAATCGTAATAACAAATAAAATGCCACAAATGTACATAAAAATGTCACCAATATATATAAGAATTAAATCTTGCCAAATAAAAATGTTAGAAATAAAAATAAAAATTGAAAAATTACCAAATAAACACAATGTAAACACCAGAAAACTCGCGAGCTCTGCACAGTGTGAATGCAGAAATCAATTGCATTCGTCTCTTCGCTGAGGCGATTTTATATGCAAAAGTTAATCACATGTGTCCTACTTAAAGTTGAACGACAATCTCTAAAAACCACTTTCCCAAGCCGATCAACTACCTTACCCCCCTCCCCCCTCCCCTCTCCCCCCCTTCCCCCCGGACCCCTTAATTTCCGAGACTCAAATCCCGGCTCCCCAATTTCGGGCTACCCTCTTCAGGTTAAGTTAAGTTAGGTTATGTTAGGTTAGGTTAGGTTAGGTTAGGTTAGGTTAGGTTAGGTTAGGTTAGGTTAGATTAAAAAAGAAGAAAAGAAAAAAGGAGAAGGAAAGAAAAAGAAGAAGGAAGGAAAAAGGAGAAGGAAGGAAAAAGGAGAAGGAAGGAAAACGGAGAAACATATAAAAAAGAGAAAGAAGGAAGGGAGAGAAAGAAGATAAGGTGAGGGTGAGGGGGGTTTAAGGGGGGCGAAGCCCCCCGTGGCGCCCCCCCCCCCCCCCCCCCCCCCCCCCCCCCCCCCCCCCCAACCCCAAAACTAAAAAAAAAAAAAAAAAAAAAAAAAAAAAAAAAAAAAAAAAAAAAACTTATGTATTGCAGGTAGTAAAAGTGGTGGTTGATGGGATATATACTTAAGAACATCCACTCGACGATCATACAGTAACATTCGCTGTAATATCAGTTGTCGCTATTATTTTAACGTATAACCAAATTTTTTATCAAATAAATCGATCTAAATCCAAAGTTCCTAACAATGGCAGAAAATATTAATGGAAACGCTGTCCAAATTGAAGAAAATAATATGGAGATCGCCGCTCAAATTGAAGAAAGAGAAGAGATTTTTAATAACTTGGAAGGCGATTCCATCACTTATAAACATTCATTTTTGGACAAGTCATCTAGGCTTGTTAGAAGATCATTCTTATGTAACATCGATATTAATTATATTGAAGAGGAGGAAGAGGAAGAGATGGAGGAAGATGATCAGGAAATTGACGAAGGAGTGGATATGGATGGACAATTACTAAATTTAGGAACCGAGGGTGACGTAAAAGTAAGCAAGTTTAGGGCTAGTGAATTATTTAATAATTTTGAAGAAAAAGATGTATGTGTTATACAAAGCTACTCTAAAATTGAAAGTCGAAGACTAGGAACATTTGCTATTTGCCTTCCTTGTAGTGCAATTCACATGAGATATTTACGGAGAGGGGAATCCGATCACGTGAGCTGCCACTACAAAAGAGCCTATGTTGTTAGTGCTTCTGATTTACATTGTGCTATTTGTAGGATACATCTTTTTATACTAATTCCTGAACATGCTTGCTTTTACTGCAACAAAAATGAAAAAAAAGAAATAGAAAATTATATTGTTAAATATTAATATTAAACATAGTTTGTAAATGTGATGGGTAGATTAGTTTAACAATATTAATTTTAAATATAGGTTAGGTTAGGTTAGGTTAGGTTTAATATTAAACATAGTTTGTAAATGTGATGGGTAGATTAGTTTAACAATATTAATTTTAAATATAGGTTATAAACGTAATGGATAGATAATGTCAAAAATATTAATTTTAAACTTAAATTGTAAAGATAATAAGAATACGTCAAGAATATTAATTTAAAAATGTCAAATGTTACTATAAGCGGTTATATATTTTCAGTGCTATATGCAAAATACTTCTTTTTATTCTAACATCTGACACTGTATTTGTAAATGAAATAGTTAATCATATGTAAAAAAAGTGTCGATTATGTCTACTGCCACTAGAAGCACTCATATATTAGCATAACATTTTGTTAACGCTTGTTTCTGTATTCAATTGAGTTTTCTCTTACTTGATGCAAATTATATTAATATTATTAGTATAATTAAAAAGTAGTAGATTAGGCTATGCCGGTCCGACAATCAAAACCGTCATTTTTACATGTAAATTCCCATAAGAAAATTTAAGATTCGATCTGCAAAAGTGGTGCCATTTTAGGGCGTGGCACTTTTTGTGTCAACCCATAACAATTGTTTTGTTATGTAATGTGAAAATTAGTATGTATTAAAAAACTTGTTAGATCATTGTTGTCGTTTCAATATAGGAAAAGGAAAAAATGTGTGTCAATTATTATATATATATTTACATTTACTTTTTTTACAAAATTATTTGTTACCAGAGTTTTCACAAACACAAATTATAAAAAAAATATTATCCTCTTTTTAAAATTACAACAAAATGATGTCTAATTACATCTTTGAAGATTTGTACCAAATAGTAATATCTAGTGCGACATACAGGACAATTGTTTACCATTATAGAACAACAATTTTCATCATTCCATCTTAAAATACATTTTAAACAAAAAATGTGGGAACATGTATTTGGTCTACATGAATCATAATATTCGATTATTTCAAAACAAATAGCACAAAACACTTTTTTCTCTTCACTCTCAGTTTTGTTCAAATTTTTTAAAACAATCCCATTATTTTCTTCTCGAACTAATGGTATATTTTCTTCTTGAACTCCTGGTATAATTTCTTCGAGGCTCTGAAGCGGAATGGATCGATTTCTTTCTCCAACTGATTCACTCATTTTATTTTAATATTATTATTAATAGATTTATTCAACAGATTTTTTTCTTTTAACAGTCACTCGTACCTTAACATACTAAAATGATCTTGATGCACCTATTTATAAGACTTAAGAATGCAAAATCAAATGTGGGAGAACAAAGAGAAAAAATTAAAAATATGATGCGAATGAGAATAAAAGGGGAGGAAGTTAAGAATGAGGGACATGAGAGAGAGGAAGAGGAGGAGGAGGAGGCGCTCCCATATTATAACTACTAATATTAACATAGTTGTCGTAATTGAACAATAATAATTATGAAAAAAATTGCTCAATATGGCCTCCGTCTACTTGATTACATTTTTGTAATCTTCTTTTCTATTGATTAATCGAATTATTTATTATGGTTTGGTCGAAGTTTTGCCAACAACGTAAAATCTCGAGTTTTAAATCATCAATGCTGTTCAAGTTTTTGTTTTTATAGACAGCAGCTTCTAACGTTCCCGAAATTGTATAATCTACTGGGTTTAAATCGGGGCTGTTCGGAGTCCACTCATCTGGACTTATAATTTCTGGATATTGTTGATTTTAGAAATGAACTGTATATGCAGAACGATGTGACGGGGCACCATCTTGCATGAACACCTAATTATCGATATATAGATAATTTCAATTTCTGGCAGCATAACCTCAAGGATATCATGACAGTATACCATTGAATCCACCTTTACCCCGCGGTTTATAAATATAACGCTTGTTTTACCTAATTTGGATACTCCAAGTACTCCAAGATACCATGACGCCACCTGCGAAGTGCTGTTGTTCAATTAATAATCTGCCCGGATTTATTTATTTCCTTTTTTTGGAACATCATATACCCTATTATTCTGAGTGTTCTTGGGGGGTCGCAGATAAAATATTTTTTCATCGGTAAACCAAATGTTATTTACACTATCATTTCTTCTAAATCTTCTATCTAAATGAATGCACCTGTCAAGTCTCCGACGCTTGGATGCTGCTGATATCTGGTGAATAAACTTTCTTTTGAATACATTTAGACCAAGATCATATTTAATAATCCGTCTCACTGAAGATCTTTTAATACCAAACAGTTTCTCAATTAATCTTGGACTTTTGCTACTACCTGGTAAATTTATGGGGCTTTTTACATTTCGTCTTACGATTTCAATTTTTCCATCCGTTCTTGCAGATTTTGGTCATCCACTTCCTTGCTTTCTCCTATAATCCCCATTATTTAATCTCATTTTACGCAGCAAACGAGACACTGCTCTAATGCACCAGTTTCTGTTAGGAAACTCCCGCACTATCTTAGCTTCAAAATTTTTCTCTTGCCCTACTGCTTTTATTAAAATTTTATCGTTTTCCGACAACATTTTTAAAACAAATCTGACGTTTTAAAATAAATCTGACTAAACTAACAATGCATCAGTTTCCAAAGCCTACTTATGATAAGAATTAGGATATGAACTGTCAGGTGTACGAGATACACTCTGGTTTATGCGATGCTAATAACTGACAATAAAACAAATACTGAAAAAAATCTTTTTATTTTGTTTATTTTTTAATATAGGAATGAACTATACTGAAAACTGTACAAAGAGATTCTTAATTACTGTAAATATATGAGGCTTCAACATGCTAGTAATAATAATCTTTAAAAACAAAAGATATATTTTAAGAAAGGCTTAAAAAAAGCCCTGTATATCTAGTGATGTGAGCAGGTCGAGGGGCCTGGTAAATACACAGTGAGTAGGTAAATAAAAAATGGGAATTTACCCGAGTATTTACCTCAAGCCCCGGTTAAATACCCAACACATGGGTATTTATAATTTATTTAAAGGTCAGGGGATTTTTACTAGGTCCACTGCAATTTTCATGCTCTAAGGATTATAAAATGGTGATAAAAAGTGCCTTGAAGTTTATAAAACCTGGTGGTCACAAGCATTTAACTTCTGAGCATGATCCAGATAAATGCTCAGAACCCGGGTATTTATAACTTTCATGATCTTTTGGAGTGTTGAGTATATTTAATCCTAATAATAAGGTATTACTTAAAGTGACTGTTTGTCCTAAGTAAAATAAATGCATTGGATGATTTTTTGTTTTTTTTTATAGATTTTTTATATGTTTTAGGTTAGAAAGTTAAGTAAAAAAGAACATTTAGTTTAGTTTTGCTTGGCTTAATTATTTTAACGTGATGATTGATTTTTTATGTATTTGTCTTATTATATAAAATTACATATTTTGAAATTTCTATAGAATTTCTCTTATTTAACCAGTTTCTTCATATATTGGTGATGCGTGTGTAGGCTCTGTACTAAAACAGCGCTGCACGAAAGAGCGAAAAATTAGCCGCTAAATGTTGTAATGATTATTTAAAATATAAAAATGAGTATGAACTTTTAAATGAATTTAGAAAATTAGATTTAAGGTATCATATTAATTGTATTCAATCATGGTTAGTTAATGCAAAATAAAAAAGTAAATAAGTTTTTTATATTTTTATTCATTCATAAAACAATTGTCATATAAAAATAACACATTTATCAAAGCACACATACAAGGTGATTTTGAATGATAGAAGCATTTTGGTTCCATTAGCTTTAGCGCTGGTTGTTCATGTATTTCAATCACAGGCTTTTTAGAATATTTCTCTTTAAAATCCTTTTTTTCGGTTCCTTTTACAAAAACAAAATCTGCTTTCTTCGTAAGTGTTTCAATTATTTTTGGGAAATGATGTAATTGAGTAAATCCATTATTCCAATGATTTGATTGGTGATGATTTTTCATTAGCCATACCGCCTGCTTGTGACAATCAGGTGGAAGAAACTCCATTGGAAAAGGATTTTTAAAAATGTAATGAGTCATTTCATAACCATCAAAAGCTGCAAGCTCTTTCGGCATAAATTTATTTTTTTCATTCTTGAATCCTTGAATATCCATAACCAATCTCATATTTTCAAAGCAGCAAATTTTTTAATGAGAATTTTTTTACTTGAATAATTTGCAATTTCTTCTTTCAGTTGATTAATTTTAAAAATAAATTTTTCAATTTGTTGTTGTAGTTTTGATGTCATGACTAAAACTAAAAGCTTTTGAAAATCCCTTTAAATTAAATCGAAGTATGAAAAGAGTGGGGATAAAGTTTATAATTGTTTCACAATTTTAGTAAGAGGGTTGTAGCTAAATAATTTGTCATGTAAAATAAGACAATAAGCAGAAGTACCTTTTTAATTGCATTGTGTGTCTCAAATTCAATTCTCATTACTACGGATCCCGTTTGAATTGTTTCTTTTTGATGAGAGCAATCAATATGTGTAATAGGACTAATGTTTTTGAATTGTTCAGGATTAAAAATGGGTTCATTTGGAACACCATAGTAAGACTGTCTAAAGTTGGCAAACATTTCGTATAAAGCAGAAAATTTGTTTTCTTCGAAATTTAAGTACAAATCGTGATAAGGATATCTTTAAGAATTTAAAAATACTCTAATATTTGACAAGGTAATATTGTCAAATTTACTCATATCTTTAGCAATTTTCCCTTTTCTGTTTTCTTGAAAGCCAATGACAACATGACGAGGAGCTTCTAGTTTACTAGTTGTTTTTACCGGCCATGTGTGACGGGTTGTTTCGGTTAGAGAAGAATATTCAACAAGTTCCCAACTCCTAAATCCTATCAATATATCTTTATTTGATTCTAATATTTTTGATAGAGCAAGTTGTTGTGGCATATCAACTAGAATGTGAGGAACTTTCCAATAAATTTTATCGAAAGTAACCAATGGAGTGTCAGGAGCACTAACGGGGTGTGCCGGATCTTGATCAGCCTTGATCTAATAAGAACTAATTCCTGTTTCATATTCATAATAATTTTTCTGTAATCCTCAAAAAATCCTGAAAGCATTTTTAGTGGTATGGATACGGAGAATTTTCCATCATTATCAACTAAAATTTTATCACCTTTTCGATGTGGAAACCAACCTGCATTTTCCAGTTTTAAATTTTCGTTGGTATTGTGGGAAAGGCAACTTTTTAAGGTTGATGCTAATCCAACATTTCTTATTGAATCTATAATAATTCCGTTTAGTTCATAGCGGATTTCTCTGAACAAAAAGACTATACCTTGTTAATAAATAGCAATTCTTTCTTATATTTATCTTCTGTATTAGTTAATTTTCCTTCGATATAAAGTAAACTATCTGATGATAGAGTGTAAGCATCGAGTTCTTGAATTGGGATCCTTATTTCATCATTGTAATTGAATTTTGAAGAAATGTATGGTTAATATGTGTGAAGCTCTGAACTAACGATGGAATTTTCTACATAAAGCTTTTCGTTTACGTTTAATATGTTCATTATTTTAAAACAGTGAAACCCAAAGATGTGAGAAATTTACGATTATCTCGTCTTAACTTGTTGGTGTTGGATTTGATACTGAACTGTTGTTTAGTCTTTTTCTTTTTATAAATTTTTACTTTGTTGATAGTGGTAGGTGCAAGTCTCATTCCAAGGGCTCTATTATATCTAACAACCATTTTATATGTCACTAGCTTGTAAATGTAACCTTACTGTTATAGTTTCTCCTCTAAAACTGATAAGTTCTCCGTCTTGATCAACTATTTAACGGTTATATTGTTAATTGCTTTGACGCTAACTGGAAAATACAAAATGGGCAAAGGAGATTCCACTATTTTATGACCTGGAGCTACAATTGAATAAAACTAGTGAATAATATGAACAGGTTTACCATTACTGTAAGAACCGACACAAATATTACAATCAATACAAATACCATTCACCTTAGTTATTTTTGCAACATTATCTGATTCTTCCTCTTTCATAGCTTTTAGTATCCTGCTATTAAAACCCAACATTTTTCCTTCGAATTTTCCTTGGTTTTCTACTACACATTAAAAAAGTTTTTAGAGTGTTAACATTTGCTTTTATAAGAAAAAAAAATTTTTCATTCGGAAATAAATCTTCTATACTTTCTCTTATGTATGTTTCTATATCTGTAATGTCATAAGTTCCGCCGGGAATAACAATTACTTTATTATCTATATAAAATTTATTATATCCTTCTTTTATATTGGGTATAGTCATAAACGTTTCAAAATCAGCTAAACCCAGGTAATAGTGTTTCCCATCCTCTAAATATATGGGCGGATTAAAATCAGCAGACAAAACAGAACTGTTTCCTGATATGGCAATTGTGGTGGATATTGCAGTTTATTTATGAATGAGATATTACAACAAATAATGAGTTTATATATTTTTTTGCAAAAATTTTAGGGATAGTTGACCACAGTTATATGAATTAAATTTTTGTTTGTTTTCATAAGTATAAAATAATTCCACTTTGCCATTCGAATTAAAATATTTGAGAAGTTCAAAAGGTGGTTTTAAATTTCCATAACTATCAAAATATTTTACATTTTTGTTATTTTTAATATAAGCAGTCCAATGAGATCCTTTATTTTGTTTTTTATCCAAATTTACAATACCACACTCTCTCAGAATAATTTTTTTTTGGAAGTTCAATTGAGCATAAAAACACCTCTAAAGCCAGTTATTTTTAACAGCTTTACATATTTAATACTATCATTGTTCGTACGTGCTCTTTTTGGAAAACTTATTTTGAGTTTTTTTTTGTCTCATTGCTTTGATTTTGACTGATCCTCCTTTATAAGGTCTAATAAATAGTCCTTTTCCTTTATATGGTCTAATATATAATCCTTTGCCTTCTCTAGAAGCATTTTCCATTGCAATGTTATGCCTATGTATTTCTTCTAGTTGCTGTTTAGCTGCTTTAGCATCATTTACTGCCTTAGCAATTCCTGCCGCGCCTCCACCTAGTGCACCCAGGGCGCCAAGAATGGGAAACAAAAGAGGTAGAAATCCTCAAACTTTTTTGGGTGTTCGAATGATACGTTTTTTTTTTTCAATTTAAGTTCACCTTCTTTTTTATCTTTAAATCCCAAACCGAACTCTCTTTTACCCTTCATTATTCCTGCAACACTTAGAATTTTTTCACCAATAGAAGAATCCTTAGCTTTTACCCTATCCCAGGCTTTTTTTTCTAATATTTGGACAGATATGTGTCTTCTTGATAAATCTTCAGTCTGAGAGTATGATATATCGTGTTCTTTACAAGCGGAATCCAATGGATTTATACCACCTCTAGTTAATCTTTTCTCCAAGTTGGTGCCTGGACCACAATAATTATATCCTGGTATATGAACTTCGAAGGGTAGTTTACTAATTAATTTATTTACTAAACCAGAGCCTTTTCTATTACGTCTTTTGATATTTTTTTCAACTTATTCCGACCCACAGTCATTGAAGTTCTTTTTATACTAAAAACACATTGACATTTTTCTGGTATAAATACTTTTACAGCTAAAAATATTTACTGTTTATTGTGATTAAGAATGAGGATTGAAAAACAAAAATTATCTTTACCAGTAAATAATCATGACGAAAAAATTATAAGTAAACAGTTGAGAAAGCATGGTGACTTATTTTGCGGTGGTTCAAAAAGAGGACTCATAGTTGGTTGCAGTGGTAGCGGTAAAACCAACGTTATGCTTACACTGCTCAAGCATCCTAAGGGAATTAGGTTTGAAAATGTCTATTTTTATTCAAAGTCATTAGATCAACCAAAATATGAATATTTAAGAAAGTTGTTAAAGCCTATGAAAGAAATTGGATACTTTGAATACGATAGCGATGAGAACATTATTTTACCTCATGAGATAAAGCCAAATTCCGTTATCATTTTTGACGATATTCCTTGTCATAATAAATCTATTATTAGGGACTATTTCACGCATGGAAGGCATAGAAACACAGATTGTTTTTTTATTTTCCAAGGATATTCCTCAGTCCTTAAACGTCTAATTCGAGAAAATTCCAACTTATTAATTTTATTTAAACAGGACTGTTTGAGTTTAAAACATATATATATATATATATATATATATATATATATATATATATATATAGATATATATATATATATATATATATATATATATATATATATAGATAACGACCACTGTATATTGGATATGACATTTGATCAGTTTAAAAATATTTGTGCTAACTGTTGGATGGATCCATATGGCTTTCTTGTAATTGACAAAGATTGTGAAGTAAATCACGACAGATACAGGAGTAAATTCGATTCCTGTATATATTTATAAAAGTGAAAAATTTGCAGTTTTATTTCATTTAAAACTTGTATAGCATGGATAAACGTTTAGCTAGAGAATTAATAAAATCGAGACAAGCCGTGAAGCAGAAATATCGAAGCTTGAAATTAGCTAATTCTACCGCTCAGTCCGAATTAGAACAAACTTATAGACCAATAACACAACCTCTTAAACAGCTAATTTCAAATTTTGGTAAATCCGAACCATTCGATTTAAAAGAAGAAAGAGTTTCAAAGTATGAAGAATTCAAAACACCTACAAAGCTTTATAAAACATCAACTCCGACGAAAACTATTCAGAAAACAGGAAAAACTCCGTTACTCCCCACAGAACTACCAACATTTTTAGATGACAGTAGTATCACTTCTTCCTCTCCTGTAGTACAACCATTGACATCAACTGTTATAGCGGAAACTTCAGATCCTTCTAGTGACACAACAACAAATTTAAACTTGTCAGACATATTGGAACAAACTAGAAAAACAGTTCAAACCTATGTTGGTACACCGTCATATAAAGATTACTTAACAGAATTTCATGAATTACCCAGATCATATATTGATGAGGGTGTGAAAGATACACAACATAAATTTGACCATTATTATGGAATAATTCATGACCTAGCAACGGATAAGTTTTCTTTTGGTTTAACACAGATACCGGTAGAAATTATTTGAAAAGACATTAAAGTGGGAGGAATAACGTACACAGGCACTCCAGGTTTATACGAATTGCTTTTCAAAAAAGAACCGAAAGGTTATAAGAAGAAAGATTTAGATAATTACATGAACATTCTAGCTAAAACAAATATATATCGTAGGAATTTTGATTCAAATGAATAAGTTCAAGGAAGTACATCACACAAATATGTTACAATAATAGGAATATATTTACAAAGAAAGGGGATTACAAAGACAAAAACCTTGCAAAGATTAGTTACAGCATTTAACAAACCAAAACCTCCGTTTAGAACAACTAGAGCCAAAAAAAGAGGAAAGGGATTAATTTTGAAAACAAACAGATCAAATACAGACTATGTATACTGGAATAATGTAAACGAAATTGTTGATAGGCTACGTATATTAATTTCATCAAGTGATGCGGGAAATAATGCTCATATTAACGAGATTATCTCTATTATTGAAGAATTAAGAGAAGATAAAGTTATAATACTGTGGCGACTGAATGTCTCCCACATTTGTCTGCCAAAGTTAAAATTTGCGCATATCACACTGTATATATTTGTTTTTCTTTTCATTGTTATTGCATAACATACTGTACATATTTATTTTATTTTACATTTACTTTTTTAATCTAGGCTAATTATCTATTGCTATTGAGAAATGTAACAATTTGTAGGTACTTAGTTTTCTGTACATAATTGTGGGAATTTCCATCGGCATTTAGGGTCTAATTTAGTTTTAAGGTTCTTGTATGCTATCCGTTAATTTTTATTTTTACAACACTTCTTTGTACGATTTTAAAATATGTTGTTGCACGTTCGATAGTAGGAACCATCACCGATAGTAAACTGTTTATTGCATTTAGGGTTTTTGATAGGAAAATACCGAAGCGACCCTTCTTAGTAAAGCTTTCTCCAAATTCCCATTTTACAATATGTAATGAATGTTTTTATTTTGACCATGGGAAAGTTTACGAAGATTGAAAAAAAAACCCTTTTGCCAACGAATAGGACCAATCAAAGCGAGGAATTTTGGCACAGGGGGTGGAACTTTATGTTTCTTGAGATTTGTGTTAATATTAGAGGAAGACTCTGTTTTTGGACTTACAAGAAGTCGGATGTGAATTTTGTTGTTCTAGTTCAATAGGCTTAGTTTATTTCGTTTTAACAGTGTTTCAATAAACTCTCACAGTTCAAGCACACACATACGTTCCTAAAATACTATAAATAACAGCTATCAAATATAATCATATTTATTGTTTAATGAAAGCTCAACATAACAGTTGATAAATTTGGACGCCATATTTCAAAACGTCAATTAATAAATTCTGCTTCTTTGGAAAATACAATTTATTCAAATATTGAAAGTAAAATTCTCAACAATTTTAAGTTAGATTTTATTAAACAAAATCAAGAGGGAATAAGTGACATTAATAATTTAAAAAGGGGATTAGGTGAAAATAAAACAAATAATGAAATCTTTGCTAAAAAGCTTAAGCTTTTTGATGAAAAATTTTAAAGTATGAAAACCAAATTAAAGGATGTTATACCTCAATTGAAAACGTTAATAAACAGTTGCTAACGCTAAATCAAATAAGTAAAGACTTGCAATTTTTAAATGAACATGTTAAAAAGGAAGACAAAAAATTAAGTGATGGTATCAACAAAATTAATAAAATAATGGAAACAAATATAAAAGAAGTAATAATTGAAAAACACAAGGAAAAGATTAAACAATTAAGAACTTTTATAAAAAGATTAGATGATGAAAAAAAAAGAAATCAAAATAGCATTCTTAACAGTAGAATAATTGACCAACTCTCTTTGGAAGAAAAACAACAATATATTTCCTTTGGAAAGATAATGTCTAGTGTAATTAAGAAATTAGAACAAGAATTAATTAAAACAGAGGAGGAATTCAAAAATAGTGATAGTAGATCAACTACTTTCTTAACTGGAGAGATAAAACACCCCTTTAATGCTTTAGAAAAGGAGATTACTAAAATTAGTAAAGTTTTAAATGAAAAAAGTTATACAATACAAATTGATAAATTGAAAGAATGGGAAAAAACATATAAAAGTTATATTTCGAATTATTATAAAACATAGAAATTGAACTTCCTTTAAATTGAATAAACAAGTTTGTTGTCATGTCAACCGTTAAACAACAAGCCGTTAATGAATTACGTAAACCTGCTTAAAAAAAACTACAAACGCAGAAGGGTGGTGATGAAAGGGTTGAATGATCTTTTTCAAGCTGATTTGGTTGAAATGTTACCCTATGCCAAATTTAATAAGGGATTTAAATATATCTTGATTACCATTAATGTATTTTCTAAGTATGTTTGGGCCGAACCGGTAAAATCTAAATTTAGAAAAGACGCAACAGCGGCAATGAAAAAAATATTAATCAGTGCAAAAACTCCACCAAAAAACTTGCAAACGGACAGAGGGAGAGAGTTTTTCAATGTAAATTTTCAAAATTTGATGCAACAATTTCGAATTAACCATTATAGCACGTTTTCCAATTTGAAAGCGGGTATAGTAGAAAGAGTGAACAGGACTTTAAAGAATAATATGTGGAAAATATTTAGCATTCAAGGAAATTACAAATGGTTTAATATATTAGCGGATATTGTAAAAGAATATAACAATACAAAACATTCTTCAATAGGAATGAAGCCAAAACAAGTAAATAAAACAAATGAAAAGAGAATCTTGAAATCTGCATTTACTAATGCTACAACGTTAGATATAAAATTTCCAAAGTTTAAAATGGGTGATCACGTACGCATAAGCAAGCATCGAGAAGCGTTTTCGAAAGGTTACACATCAAATTGGTCAAATGAGATATTCCACATTAAAGAAGTTAAGATGACAAACCCCTGGACATATTTAATTCAAGACGAAGATAATCAGGACATTCTGGGTGGTTTTTATAAGCAAGAATTACTAAAAGTAAAGCATACCGATGTGTATCTTATTGAGAAGATTTTGAGAAGGAAAGGAAACAAAATTTATGTGAAATGGTTAGGACTTGATAAAAAATATAATACATGGATTGATACAAAAAATATTGTTTAATTAAATTGAAATTAAATTTTAGTTAAATTTGTTTTATTTCTGTTCCTCACTTTATGCTTTAGCTGATACAAATTACAATGTCTGAAAAGTACCTACTCTTATGTGCTAATTAATTTCAAATAAAATTCACATTTAAGAAATTAAAATTTTATTAAGTAAAACATCAAATACAATTTTTATTAAAACGTGTCAAATATATTTTATTTCTATGTTCCTCAGATAATATCGAATCTAGAATAAGTTTACAATCATTTAATCTTTTTTCAAAACGGAGTCCATCTAAGTACCACATCTGTAATTTACTCCTACGGGCTTGTCTGTAAGCAAAGCTCCACTTCACTAACACATGCACCTTATTGTTCTCTTCCAGAAAAGATATTGTTTTCTTCCTAATATTTTCTTTTTCCATTTTGCTTCAATTTGTTTTCCATTTCTTCAGGATATAAAGCAAGTAATTCCATCATAGTTGAAACATTTTCACTGTTAGGATTTTGTGTTGGACTTATTATATTATAAACATGCGTACACAAGTCGCCACAATCAGCTGAAATATTATTTTGAAATGTATTGAATTCTTGCTTTATAATTATAGATAATCTATAATCAATAATTTCCTTCAATCGCCACAAAATGTCCAAAGACTCTTGTCCTAAGTATATGAAGTGTGGGCCTTTTGTAATTTGCAGAACAGGGATATCATTTATTTTCTAAACCTGCAGATGAATGTTGTTTATCTTCACACTGGTTTGATCAACTTGAGGAAAGTAGAAATTGTTTACAATAATTCCTTGATGAACACAAATGTCTTTCCAATTTTCTTCGGTTAGTGCGATTAAAAATCCAGTTTTTCCACCAATTACAATTTTTGGAGAAAAATCATTTAAACTAAAGCCAGCAAGAACAGATTTTGACAAAGAATTATTTAAAAAATAAATTTTGAATTAAGAAGCCTTTCTAAAGGTTTATGAACCACGGCGTTGTTCATAATGACTAAACGAGAGTGAAACATATTGCGTTATTCTTGTACTTAAATATTCCCATCCCCACTTTCTTTAAAGTTTCGATTAAAATGGATTAATGAAAAAATAGATTTCCAGTTTGAAATTTGTAATAAAGATAAATAATTAAAATGATAATGTATAAAAATAATGCAAAGTTTAATGTAACACTAATGATGGAAAAGTAATAATTTTTGAATCCGTCATAATAATTGGTACAGTTGGGGGTTATAATTTGTAACTGATTATTTTTAAACTCACCTTTCGATCCAATTTGTATCAAAAATAGATCGATTTGGATAATGATAGAAAATTTTAAAAAATTTACTTGCATTTTCATCTCCATTTATTCGTTCCATCCAACTAATTGTACTATTGTTAATTAATCCAATTTTCATAAGTTTACAATATTTACTTAGAGTGACGTCTGTTTTATTAGAAAAACATATTTCACACTATGTTACGCCAGGGGGATGATGAACATAAAAAACATTTTGGAAAATAAAATGAAAAAGAATGAATTACGATCTACTGATAGTCATTGAAACAAATTAATAATTATATTCCAAATTAATTAACATTAAGCAGATACTTTCACCACGAAAGCAAAAGCAGTTGTAAAAAAATAACAATAAAATACTTAATTTAAAGATATGTAAAAGTTCATAAATAAGGATATTAATAATGCTATATAAAATGTGTAGCTTGAAAACTTATTTTGAATGGTTACAATTATTCGATTCCTGTTTTTCCATAAACAGTTATTTAAATCACAATTCCTAGCAAATTTCTTATGCTCCAAAATAGGATCATCATAACTTAACCAATCAAAACTTTCAATGCCACAATAAAAACATGTACAAATATCATTTATTGAAATATGGTAAAAGCCAGCTCCAGCCAACACTTCTGGTCTCAATTTTCCTTTCCATTTTTAAAAAGTGGAAGGTCGTTTTTCATATGTTTTAAAATAACTGTTATCAATTTCTTTGTCAAAAGTTTCTAAGCACATTTTGTGAAAGACTTATGAAGACTAATTTTGGTTTCAAAAACAACAAATTTAAATACCTTATAATATCTACATAAATATATCTAAATCTTCATGTTCTGCATTCCATTGATACAAAGCAATATCTTGCTGTCCCCAAGTTAATGTATTAAAAGTATAGGGAATTTTATACCGCTTATCATCTTCAGAACTCAAAACCAATTTATTAATTAATTCAGTGAAAATTGTGTGTTGGCTAGATCGAAAAACATACATTGAACAAAAGGTTTTAGAATGATTATCAACAACATCTTTATAATGAATAAAATCCCACTGCTTTTTTATGGCACTTTCTTAACACCTTTTGCTTTTTTTGTTAAACTATTTTCCGTTTTAATACAATATGCTTTTGCTCCAGTACCAAAGAAAGCAGTAATGGGTTCACCAGCATATTCATCTTTGAATTTTCCTATAACTGACTTTGTAATAGGCATTTCATGAATATTACCAAATTCATAATTAGATGTATTAAATGTATGAATATTTTTTATCATGTCAGAATAAATATTTGGAGTTGTGACTTCTAAAATGAACGAATCGGTATCGGTGTATAAAAGTGAAATATTTTCCTGATAAAGAGGTTTTAAAAAATTATAAAAGAAATCATACATGACAGTTTTAGATATATCTAATATTGAGAAGCCTACATATATTGGTTTATTGTAAGTAACTTGAATGTTTTGCATTTGAATAGCTATCAAGTTTTCAGAAAATATTGTTAAGTCCTTAAAATATGGTTTTGCAATTAAATTCTCAGCACCATCTTTTCTTCTATTTTTTTCCCACTCTGTAACAAGTCTTACGTCAATTCTATCAACATTTTCCATAGTCTTGCCATAAATACTATAATTTGCCAACTTGTAAGTATTACGATCAAATTCATTATTTCAATCTTTTCTTAATCTTGAATTCAAGTCTATATATTTTTTCAACCAATCAGATTGAGAAAACTGTAAAACTCTATGAACTTTAGTCAACTTGAGTCCATGTTCCAAACATTGTTTTAATAACTGATAGTGAATAACATATTTTGATTTATCATTTAAATTGGGTATTAATTTTATGCATTTAGAATTTGTCGGTTTAAAGTTTTCAGGACAAAACGGAAAATCGTTGATAGGAATGTAGACTTGTAGGATATTCTAAATCAACTTCTAAAACATATCCCTTATTAGATTTTTTAGAAATATTCATAATATTTAAATCGTTGATTTGTTATCTGTTAACCAAACAAAATCTCCCGTTGGAATGTGCTGTGACATTGCATAACCATACAAATTTGTCGCATCATAATAAATTATGTATTTAGTTGGCTTTAAAGGATCAAAATTTAAAAGAAATGGATTATTAGCTTCAGATTTTCTACAAATGCAAGAGCTCACACCACCGCGAATGCTTTTTTTGAAAAAGTGTATCATATCCGGATCTGTTAATAATTCTAACTCTATTCCAGTATAACGCAAACACGCCTCCCAGTATAAACCTGGAAATGTGTAAAAATGAGCTGGATCGAGCTTATATGTAGATAAACAAGTGCTTCTAAAATTTTCAAAAATATCTGCCAAAAGTAAAGTATAAGAGAGTAAGTAAACGTCGGAGTATTGACCAAGAGATTCACATTTAAACAATTGCCAAACCTTTACAGCTCTTTGATATTCTGCATCACTGATGTGCTCATCCGTTAAAGTATTATAAAATTGCTCTCTCCGAGGTAAAGTTGTTTCTTCTAATTTTAAATAATCATCAATATAATTGTAAGGAAATACACGTTTTTGGCGAATAAGTTTAAATCTTTCTTCATCATTGAAATTTTTTTTTATTTCAAAATATTATATGAATAGTTTCCAAACTTATCTTTTATTAATTCTTTAGAAGGTAGGTTAATTCGTAAATGATCACAATCATAGCTATTGTGTTGTAATAAATTTTCTTCTGCAGGGAAATATTGTAAACAACCGTCGCAAATATATTTTTTCCGTGATGTTTAGGCATTTGTGCAGAAACTAATTTTGATAAATCTTTAATATAACAATAATGAAAAGTTTTTTCATCGTCATCACTTATTAACAATAAATTGACATGTTGATTTTTTTTATTCGATGAATAATAAAGTGGACCAATTACTTCATACCCCATTTTGGGATTTATAATTTCTAATCCATATACATTAATAGAAATGTTATTTTTTTCTTCAAAAATCTTAATGTTCTTTAGCAACATTGGAAATTCTATACCACATATCCAAAACAGAAGAGTAGTGTGGGTAGGATGAAGTTTCAAAATCTAATCCGCTTGGTTGGTGAAGAGCAGACACAACTGCCCAGGCGCAGCAAAAGTTGTCATCATTCCTAATGTTGATCACAGCTTGACGTCTCTTGATCTCTTGAGGAAGTTCGATAAAAGATGAGGCTCTCAGCGGATTGTGCTTGTTAACATTAATTTCCAAATGAAGTAAATTCATCAAAGCCCATCCTGCAAAGTAAAAATTAAAAAATTACTTTTTTTGTTGCCGTTGTAAAATAGAAAATAAATTCTTTACCTGAATCTCTTTCTGCAAATTCGTCAGCTTTCTGGTCAATAATGATGCAGATTTGCTCTAAAAGTTCTTTTGTCTGATATCCCTGGCAAATGACTTGGAACGGCGCATTAAAAGATTTGACATCATAGCTGTCGCTGCTGGGGTTAAAATAGAAACCGTACAGTTCCATATTTAGCTTGATACATTTATGTTTCTGCAGTTCTTGATCTATTAGATGTACAATTTTGTATTCCAAATGTTGAAAATATTCTTTCACATTTATGAAGTTTTGGGGTGAGGAAATCCTATAAGATAGTATTCGTTCCCTGAATACCGACTTGATTATTTCAACACCTTCCTGCAAGCCTATTTTGGAATAATTCTTGTGCACACTAAATCGAATATGTCCACCCCATAGACTTTGGTTTATATTTTTCTTGCATTCTTTACAATATTTGTATAATCTATAAATTAAGAAAATATATTTTACAAAATAAAACATGAAAAATAAAATGTCCTTACCTTTAACAAGCTTTGGTTGTTTCAACCAACTAGTGAGTGTTGTGGAATTTCCGCCAACATGTTTTTTAATATGTCGCAATAAATTATCCTTTCTAGTGAAGACTTTATTACATGTTACACACTTATGCATTTTTGAAGTTTTCTGGATAATAATATTACAATTATTATTGTGCATTTTTACTTAGTTATAGTCAAATTTTGAAAAAACCAATAGAAATTAATTGACTTTATGAATCCATTTCTTCAAATTTGTCAACTGATTTGTCAAAGGCCTGTTTAACATAATTCACCGTACTTGCGTCGCCCTGTTTAATTGTGATCAAATCAGTTAAATTTTGAATAGCGAAACCCAGACACTTAAGATTTGCTACTTGTTTTTTATTTTTTTTTTAATTTTAAATTTTTTTTTAATAATAAATAATGGTTTCGAAATTGAATTTTGTTCAACTGGTGAATTATTAAGAGAAATATCCGAAGTTAAATTTGCTTCAATTTGTTTTTCTTGCGAATCAAAATTTACAATATGATATGGTGCGTTAATAGGAGATATAGCCGAACTTAAATTTTGATCAATTTGTTCTTCTTCCGAATCAGAATTTTCAATAAACAAAAAGGGAGAGCAAATTGGTCTCGGAGAATTAATTGGCGATTTTAATGTTAAATAATTTGGATTAGATTTTTGAAAACAAACAATATCCTCATAGCTAGAATTTTGAGTTTCGTCAATGTCATTCAGTTCTTCGAGAGTTTGTTTAGTTTTTGTTGTAATTAAGTTCGTTTTGTTGTCAATAATGTCATTAAGATCGTCAAGAGTTTGTTGTTGAGTAGCTGTAAATAAATATTTTTCGTTGTTCTGTTTGTTGGCATTATTCTGAACTTGGCTATTGTAAATAATTTCATTCAAGTCCTGAATAGTTTGTTGTTGACTAGTCGTATATACGTCTGTTTCATTGTTTTGTTGGTTTGCAAAATTTTGCATTTGAGTACATGTGTATAAGTCAAAGTCATTGTCAATAATTTTGCTACTCGATGCCAAAAAATTGTCCATTATGAAAAACAAAATCGTAATAACAAATAAAATACCAAATAAAAATGTCACAAATATAAATAAAAATGTCACCAATATAGATAAGAATTAAATTTTGCCAAATAAAAAGGTTAGAAATATAAGTAAAAATTAAAAAATTACCAAATAGACAGAATGAAAACACCAGAAAACTCGCAAGCCCTGCCCTGTGTGAATGCAGAAATCAATTGCATTCGTCTCTTCGCTGATGCGATTTTATATGAAAAAGTTAACCCCCCCCCTCCCCCCGGACCCTTGAATTCCCGAGACTCAAATCCCGGCTCCCCAATTACCAGCTACCCTTTTCAGGTTAAGTTAGGTTATTCGCATGACTACACACATCAAAAAAGTATATGAAAAGGCCAGCTTGGCATTCAATAAAATGTGCTCAATTATGCCAAATCTCGGAGGACCCAACTCCACGAAAAGAAAAGTACTAACAACTGCAATAACCTCGATAATCCTATACGCTGCACGAGCCTGGAAAAATGGAATGAGATTCAAGCACTATAAAAACCTGCTGGAAAGATTAAATCGAAGAATGGCCCTGGGTACAATAATGGGATACCGAACAGTAACGAGCCAAGCAGCGCAGGCGCTTGCGGGCTTGGCACCCATAGATCTGTTAGTAAACGAACGCTCGGAAATCTTCAAAAGAGGAACAAACAACGCCGAATTTCTCAAAGAGCAAACTTACACACAATGGCAAGCCAGATGGAATGAATACCAGAGATGGGCGCAAGTATTTGTCACCGACATAAAACAATGGCAGCAAAGAAAATGGGGCGATCTGGACGATTTTACTACCCAGGCAGTCATAGGGCATGGAACGTTTAAGCGATCCCGAACATACGATCTTCTTATGCCCAGAATTTCTAAACCTCAGAACACAGGCTCGAGCAGAAACTGGTCAGGAAATAACAAAAGAGAATATTGCGACGCTCCTACTAATCTCAAGAGAAAACTGGCTAAGTATCATGAAAATGATTAGAAACATAATGCTACAAAAATCACAGGAAGAGAAAAGAAGAGAAAACCAAACCGAACTGAGAGTACAAGACTAAATACTTAAGAAATAAAGTAGAGGCATATACCAAAGAGACTAAGAGACAAAAAAGACTAATAATGACCAAACGGCAACGCAAAGTAAACGAAAGCAACGAAACTCCCGCATTGTCGCCACTTGAAGTAATGCTTAAACGGCGGTCCCGAGGGGCGACAAACACATGCGAAGGGCAGAGGAAGGGTTTTAGTGGGCCAGCTAGACTGAAGTCCCACACTCCCCTGTGTCCCCAGACTTCAACCAATGATACAGGACGTGCATAGATACGCATATCCAACCTCTGCCGAAAAAAAAAAAAAAAGGTTAAGTTAGGTTAGGTTAGAAAAAAAACCAACTTAAGTATTGCAGTTGGATCTGAGAATGATATCACGCAGGTAGTGAAAGTGGTGGTCGATGGGATATATACTTCAGAACAACCACTCGGTGATCATACAGTATCATTCGCTGTAATATCAGTTGTCGCTATTATTTATAACTTATAACCAAAATTTTTTTTTAACAAATCTATCTATCTAAATCTAAAGTTCCTAACGATGGCAGAAAATATGATTGGAAACGCTGCCCAAATTGAAGAAAATAATGTTGAGATTGCCGCTCAAATTGAAGAAATAGAACAAATTTTTATTAACTTGGAAGGTGATTCCATCAGTTATAAACATTCATTTTTGGACAAATCATCTAGGCTTGTTAGAAGATCATTCTTGTTTAACATCGACATTAATTTTATTGAGGAGGAGGAAGATGATCAGGAAATTGACGAAGGAGTGGACATGGATGGACAACTGCTAAATTTAGGAACCGAGGCTGACGTAAAAGTAAGCACGTTTAGGGCTAGTGCATTTGCTATTTGCCTTCCTTGTAGTGCAATTCAAATTAGATATTTACGGAGAGGGGAGTCCGATCACGTAAGCTGCCACTACAAAAGAGCTTATGTTGTTAGTGCTTCTGATTTACATTGTGCTATTTGTAGGATACATCTTTTTCTACTAATTCGTGAACCTGTTTGCTTTTACTGTAATAAAAATGAAAAAAAAGAGATGGAAGATTATGTTGCTAAATATTAATATTAAACATAGTTTGTAAAGGTGATGGGTAGATTATTTTATGTTGCGTACTTCGATAGCTGATTAGTGAGAGATTTCAAAATGGGCTATATTTAATTATAAAAAGTATAAATAAATGCGAATCTAGGTGAGAAGAAAATAATGTAATAGAAAACTCACCCTTATAAGTGGATTCACTAAGAAGATTTATCGGCTGTCTTGTTCCTCGGTTTTCTCCGGGCTTCTAGAGAGCTCTCAATGTTCTTATCTTCTTATTTTCTGGATTGATTCAAGGAACAAGAACGAGTAACACACGAGGGTTTAAATAACCGGTTACAAAAAGAAATTTAGTTAGTTACAAAATGCGGATAGATGCGTTAAGATAAATTATTAAAAAAACGCGTCTCGAACAAATTGGACGTGCGTGATGCGAGAGAGAGAGAATTGTTGAACTGGTACCCTTTTTCGTCGTATGACGGATTTGAAGGGATTGCAATTTGCGCAAGTTCATAAAATTATTGTTAAATTACTGGCTGAATAAATAATACGCGCGAGTTTAAAATAAATAGTTATAATTATTATAACGAATAAAAATTATTAATGACCAATTAAAAATAATAATAATAAAAATATCATTTAACACCAAACATACTGCCGGGCAAAATGCGCAATATATTGAGCATTTTGGAAAAAAAAAAAACTTCTTAAAAAAAATATAACTAAAGAATATATGCGTTTTAATGATACTTAAAAAAAACTGAGTTAATCTGTAATTTGTAGCGGACATAATTTAACCAACGGACGTTTCCAAATCCCGTTTGCGGTTTTAATTGATGCTACACGTGAAATTCCATCTCTATCAGGATAAAGGCTTTCGATTCTACCCAAAACCCAAGTAGAAGGAGGTGCGTTTTCATTTTTGATCAGGACAAGTGTCCCAGGAAGTACCGGACTGTCAGGTTTTGTCCACTTTCCTCTTTCATGGAGAGTGTGAAGATATTCCAGCCTCCAGCGTTTCCAAAAATGTTGATTTAGCTGCTGGATAAGTTGCCAGCGAGATAGGCGATTAAGAGGTAAAGACGTTAGATCCTCATCAGGTAAAGGATTTAAGGGTTCTAGCGTAAGAAAGTGGCCTGGTGTTAACACTGATAAATCATTTGGATCACTACTTAGTGGCGTCAAAGGGCGAGAATTAAGAAGAGACTCAATTTGAACTAAAAGAGTATTAAGCTCTTCATAGCTTAACACTTGACTACCTATAACACGATTAAGGTGGGTTTTTATAGATTTAATCCCTGCTTCCCACAAACCTCCAAAATGGGGGGAAGATGGTGGATTAAAATGCCACTGGACGCATTCCGAAGTGGCAACATTTTGCATAAGTTTATTTAATATTTTGGATGCTCCCATAAAATTAGAACCACAATCAGAATAAATGTGAGAACATCTGCCACACCTACTAATAAATCTCCGTAGAGCAGCCAAAAAAGTGTCAGTAGTCATATCAGAAGCTAATTCTATATGAATAGCTTTAGTGGCATAGCATACGAATATGCAAACATACGATTTGAAAGTTTTTGCACCACGATGGCGGTTCATAGTTGTCATAAACGGCCCTCCATAATTAATACCAACATGCGAAAAGGGTTTAACTTGAGATATGCGAGTAATAGGTAGATTGCCCATTGGGGGCTGAAGAGGTCGAGGGCTAGTCTTCCAACAGTTCATACACTTTGATAACTCTGAACGAATGGATCTTTTTGCAGAAATAATCCAAAAATGCTGACTGATTAAGTACTGTGTGGTGCGAGAACCACAGTGAAAATGTTTTTTATGAAAATAATCTATAACAAGCTCAGTGAACCGACCTTTTCTAGGTAGCAAAAGAGGAAATTTTGTGGCAAAGGGGAGCTGTGAATTACCTAACCTTCCTCCGACTCTTAACAAACCATTAGCATCAACAAATGCATTTAATTTTCGCAGCGATTTTGAAAACGGATGCTGGGAAAGTTCATCGTTAAAGGCAATTGACTGTACGTAGCGAGTTATGATATTCACAGCTGCTTGCAGTTCATGGTTAAGAAGATAGTTATGAGTGGTTTTCTTAGAATTGCGTAGATTGTTTATAAACCTATAAACATACGCCATTACCCGTTGTAGAGTACTAAAAGAAGAAAATTTGTTAAGCCCAATAATGTTGTCTTGTCGAATAACTGTCATGACAGTTTTGCGAGTCTCAGAAGAGAATTCATCAGAAAATGGCAACTCTGAGTGAAAATTCCAAATTTCGCAAGCATTATTTAAGAAAGAAGGACCAGTAAACCAAAGGGAATTGTTTTGCAATTCTGATGGACGTATACCACGGGAAGCTAAATCAGCCGGGTTTACCAAAGACGGTACATAATACCATTTTGCCAAAGATATCTTATGATGAATATAAGATACGCGATTTGAAACGAAAGTTTTCCAGTGGCTGCTATCAGATTGGATCCAGGCTAGGACGACTTGTGAATCCGAAAATGCGAATATGTTTAATAATTCAAGACGTGGAATTGTAATTTTACGGAGGGGTGAAACCTTAGATTTGGCCATCACAAAAAATATCTGAAAATCATCCTGGTTTGAGCACATACGAAAATAACAAACAGCGGCATAACCCTTTTCAGAAGCATCACAGAAACCAACTAAATCGATATATTTATAGTTATCACAAGACATTCGACGAGGTAGCTGAATCTTGGAAAGATGCGAAAAATCATTTTTATATTGCGTCCACAGGCGAAGAATGTCATTAGAGGGTTCATCGTCCCAGTTAAGTTCTAAACGCCAAAGATGTTGAATTAAATGTTTGATAAGAAAGGTAACTGGACTTAAATACCTAGAGGATCAAAGGTTCGAGCGAGTTCAGACAAAACGTGACGTTTTGTGCAGGATTTTTCGCTCGAATTTACAGAAAAATACAAAAAATCATTGCGGGGGCTCCAGTTTAAACCCAAAATTTTTAGTGACTCAGAATTATGATCAAAAGAAAGCGGATGCGCTGATATATGTGACGAGGGAAAAATAGACAAAATATCAGGGTGATTGGATGACTATTTTCGCAACTCAAATCCTCCTCTTTGTAAAAGAGAAATCAGTTCATCACGAAGTTCGATTGCAGAGTGTAAGGAGTCACAGCTACAACAAATATCATCTATGTAGGTTGAGTTAAGCAAAGCGGCAGCAGCAAGAGGATATTTTTTCCAACTGTACTTGCTAGCTCTCGAATAACACGTAAGGCTAAAAAAGGGCTACAATTTAAACCATATGTCACTGTTAATAAAGAAAAATCTTGTAAAGGTTCATTACGATTAAAGCGCCAAATAATTCTTTGATAATCGCAATCTGAAGGAGAAATCAAGATTTGTGTATACATTTGCCGTATATCGGCGGTGAAACAAACTTTGTAAAAACGAAAATTTAATAAAATTGAACAAAGGTCATTTTGAAGTTTTGCGCCTACTAACAAGCATTCATTTATTGACTTTTGATTTGGTGGTCCCATTGAACCATTAAAAACTACGCGAATTGTTGAACTATCATTTTTGAAAACACCATGATGTACCAAATAGTAACAATTGTCATTTTTTATAGGAACTACAGCCTTCATATGACCAAAATCTAAATATTCTTGCATGAAATCGCAATATTGTTTATAAAAATTTAAATTTTTTATTAAACGGTTTTCTAAATTTAAGAAGCGTTTTATGGCTAGGTCATGCATGCCAGGAAACCTAGGGGCGGGCTCATGAAATGGCAGAGATACAACAAATCGGCCATTTTCAGTGCGCTGATAGGAACTACAAAAAATCTGTTCACAGAGGTGGTCTTCAGAACTCACAACTTTAACTTCAGGCACATTTTCTATCTCCCAAAATTTGCTTAAACTTTCAGATAAACAAGGTTCATGTGAAAAAGTGCACAAAAAGGAATTAATGGCCCGTGAAGATTCTGAGACTTTTCCTATCAAAACATAACCAAAAATAGTAGGCAAAGCATCTGGTTGATTCAAAGAGTGCCCAGTAATTTTTCCATCCAGCAATATTTGAGAGAATACATCAGCTCCCAATAATAAATCAATATCTCCTGACTGGTAAAACTATGGATCTGCTAAGTTTATATTTGAAATGTGCGCCATGTTACCTAAATTTAAAGAATATGCGGGTAACTCACCGCAAACGGTGGGTAAGATTAATGCGTCAATTGAAATAACAGGTTCTCTACTACCAGTGGGTTTAATATGAAATGAAACTCCTCCTAAAACTTGAACAGTTGAGCTCTGGTTAATACCCTGAATAACTGTATGCGGGTGATACTTTTTTAAACCTAAAGTTCTGAAACATTTTTCAGAAATCAAAGAAGAATGACTACCCGAGTCTATAACGGCTCTAAATATATGAAAATTACCGAAAATATCAGAGATATCTACCCTAGCGGTGGCCAACAGCACATTAGTTGGTTTATGTCTCACGAATCCTGTAAATGTAGGTTCTTCAGTTGTAGAAGCGGAAGAGAGGGCTTAGGTACATTATTAATTGAAGGTAAATTAATACTATGAGAGATATTGTCATTAGAATTATCATCGCGATTTTCTTTTCGAAAATGTAAAAGCGTATGATGTGGCGAACCACATTCTTTACACCTAGAAGTAGATTTACATGTTTTAAGGTCATGCATCCTACTCAGGCAATTAAAGCACAAATGTTCTTTTTGACAGATTTTCTTTCGTTCGAAAGGATTTTTAGATAAAAATATTTTACACTGATATAACAAATGTTTGTCTTTACATAATACGCAAAGATTGTTATTAATTTGTCCGTAAAGTGTCTGCCTTGGCACAGTATTAGGTTTATTACCCGAAAAAGAAACTTTAGGTTTTGCTATGGTATAATCTAATGTATCTAATGTCTATTTAAAAATTCGGTTAGTTTTTAATAATCTGGAATATTGACAGAGTCGTGCGACAGCTCAAAAGCTTTAGCTGTTTGAGGATCAAGACGCTTTAACAACATATTTGTTAATATAAAATCGCTAAATGGATCCAAAGTAAAACCAATATTTTTTAGTGCCGACAAATTTTCTGAAAATTTATCTAACAGTTTGCGAAGCTCTTGGGGCTTAGACCCGTCAATTTTTTGACAATTTTCAATACTATTCCAATAAGAATAAGCTGAAAACCTAGGATTTGTGTAGCGTTTAATTAAATTATTGTACGCGATTTGGTAATTATTACCAATAAGCGGTAAACATTGTACTAAAGATAAAGGCGGACCCTGTAGAGAGGAAACAAGATAGTTAAATTTTTCTATATCTTTTAAAGCGTTATTCGAACGCACAAGGGCATCAAACATATCCTTGTACGTAGGAAATAATTTATAATCTCCGCTAAACTTCATCAATTCTATTTTCGGCAAGTTCGCATTTGTGTTGCTACTAGAGTTTGAAATTGTCGGATTATGTAATACAGATTTGTTTAAATCATGTTCAAAAAGTTCCGAAAAGGTAGCTTGAATGCTATAATAAGTCGATAAAAATTTATCTTTTAGTTCGTCTTCGGTATCCAGATTTAGGGTTACGTCCGAAGCAAGTTGCGAAATCAAGTTAGTATGGTTTTTTATAAAATCGTCGCGAATAGTTTCCACTGCACTCATACGAATTTTAAATAACATTCTTTTAGTGGTATCTATTTTACACTGTTCGGATAATTCGAATAAACGATCGATTTCATTCAAGGCACTTTGTCTATATGCGCGAAGTTTGCGAATTTTTTCGGACGTCGACATTATTGAAAATTTCCCGAAAGTTTTCACTAAATTTAGTAAACAAACAATATAAATTTCTTATTTAATTCAAAGCAATAAAGATGGTACGAAATTTCAGGTTTTACTGAAAACAGGTGAATGAAGGTCGAATGATCGTTACAGATGCGCTATCGGTAGCTGCAATTTTTAGGGAACATTTAAACAAATGGCGTACTTAACAATCGAAATAATTTTTATAAAATAACTGAAAATTTTACACTACATAAATTTGTAAATTTTTGAGGTAATAAATGGCTAAAATGTACCCGAAAAAATGCTCAGTATATCGGTAAAATTGCCTGGAATTTTTATGGTCTAGCTTAAAATTGCGCTACTTTAAATTTAAACTAAGATTTTGTTAGATTTTTTAAAGAAAGAATAAAATCAAATCCGGCTCGAAGGACCAAATGTTGCGTACTTCGATAGCTGATTAGTGAGAGATTTCAAAATGGGCTATATTTAATTATAAAAAGTATAAATAAATGCGAATCTAGATGAGAGGAAAATAATGTAATAGAAAACTCATCCTTATAAGTGGATTCACTAAGAAGAATAATCGTCTGTCTTGTTCCTCGTATTTCTCCGGTCTTCTAAAGACATCTCAATGTTCTTATCTTCTGGATTGATTCAAGGAACAAGAACGAGTAACACACGAGGGTTTAAATAACCCGTTACAAAAAGAAATTTAGTTAGTTACAAACTGTGGATACATGCGTTAAGATAAATTATTAAAAAAACGAGTCCCGAACAGATTGGACGTGCGTGATGCGAGAGAGAGAATTGTTGAACTGGTACCCTTTTTCGTCGTATGGCGGATTTGAAGGGATTGCAATTTGCGCAAGTTCATAAAATTATTGTTAAATTACTGGCTGAATAAATAATACGCGCGAGTTTAAAATGAATAGTTATATTTATTATAACGAACAAAAATTACTAATGACCAATTAAAAATAATAATAATAAAAATATCATTTAACACCAAACATTTTAACAATATTAATTTTAAATATAGGTTATAAACGTAATGGGTAGATTATGTCAAAAATATTAATTTTAAACATACATTGTAAAGATAATAAGTAGAATACGTCAACCATATTAATTTTAAAAAATATCAACTGTTACTATAAGCGGTTATATATTTTCAGTGCTATATGCAAAATACTTCTTTTTATTCTAACATCTGACCCTGTATTTTTTTATTGCAACAAGAACGAAAAATAAAATAGCTAATCATATGTAAAAATAATGTGTAGATTATGTCAACTGCCACTATAAGCGCTCATATATTAGCATACAATTTTGTTAACGCTTGTTTCTGTATTCAATTGAGTTTTCTCTTACTTGATGCAAATTATATTAATATTATTAGTATAATTAAAAAATAATAACTTTTAATTTCCACTGTTTATTTTAAAAATGTTAAAGCATAACAGTTGTTTTGTTATGTAATGTGAAAATTAGTATGTATTAAAAAACTTGTTAGAACATTGTTGTTTCAATATAGGAAAAGGAAAAAAATATATTAATATATTATTATTAGTATAATTAAAAAATAATAACTTTTAATTTTCACTGTTTCTTTTAAAATGTTAAACCATAACAAATTAGTATGTATTAAAACACTTAAAGAATATTGTCGTTTCAATATAGGAAAAGGAAAAACTGTGTGTCAATTATTATATATATATTTACATTTACTTTTTACAAATTTATTTGACCAGAGCTTTCACAAACACAAATTATGAAAAATATTATCCTCTTTTTAAAACTACAACAAAATGATGTCTAATTACATCTTTGAAGATTTGTACCAAATAGTAATATCTAGTGCGACATACAGGACAATTGTTTACTATTATAGAACAACAATTTTCATCATTCCATCTTAAAATACATTTTAAACAAAAAATGTGGGAACATGTATTTGGTCTACATGAATCATAATATTCGATTATTTCAAAACAAATAGCACAAAACACTTTTTTCTCTTCACTCTCAGTTTTGTTCAAATTTTTTAAAACAATCCCATTTTCGTCTTCTCGAACTAATGGTATAGTTTCTTCTCGAACTCCTGGTATAATTTCTTCGAGGCTAATTGTCTGAAGCGGAATGGATCGATTTCTTTCTCCAACTGATTCACTCATTTAATTTTAATATTATTAATAGATTTGTTCAATAGATTTTTTTTCTTTTAACAGTCACTCGTACCTTAGCATACTAAAATGATCTTGATGCACCTATTTATAAGATTAAGAATGCAAAATCAAATGTGGGGGGACAAAGAGAAAAAATTAAAAATATGATGCGAATGAGAATAAAAGGGGGGGAAGATAAGAATGAGGGACATGAGAGAGAGGAAGAGGAGGAGGAGGTGCTCCCCTATTTTAACTACAATAAAATATCGGCTTGCGTCCTGCAGAAAGCGCCCACTAGGTATTGTTGAAAGAGTTTTTGATATGTGTGCAAAATATTAAAAGGGCCATCTCTGAGCATTAATTATTGCATGAGCATTATTAAATGGTATCTATAGAATTGACGAAAAGTAACCGTTTTACCATTATCGGCCCTTTTTACATCTAAGGAGTGACCTGGATCGCCCCATGGAAAAAGTGGATGTACCATTGGATCCGCTAGCTTGTTTACATTTTTTTATTTCGTAATGAATTTGATTCCATTGACAAGCGTTGGATATAAAACTATATCGACTGAGAATGGGGTCAACCCCTAAAAGAGACCTGCAATTCGACTAGGACTTTCTGGCAAATTGGAGTGCCTTCTATCGACATTTCCTGTAGGACCTGCACCTGTAAATAGATCTTCAAATTCTTGCGGAAATGGACGTTAAGAAGGTAGCACAACACCATCATGACAGCAGCAAAATGCTGTACTCCCATTTTTAAAGCGAAACTCACCACAGAAAAATTTGGCCTGACAAAAACTGCATTTCATGGACATAGGACCCAGGTGATCAATTTTCGTACCGGGTGACTTCGTATACACTGGCACCCCCCGTAACTTTTTTATTTTTTGTCGTACAAAAAAAATAAAAATACTGACACACAGAGGATATTTTTACGGTAAAAATCTGCATTGTAATTCCCAGTAACTTTTCATATATACGAGGAACGACAAAAAGTACAATTTTTTTTTAAAGGAATGCTCTGTAAATTTTTGCCTAAAATGAAAGATCTTTTTTTTCTGATTCCAAATATATAATACAAGTTGACATTTGGTTTAGCCGTTTTCGAGTTATTTAAGTTTAAAAATCAATTTTTATTATAGACTGTAAAATTACTGGCTATAAAATATCAGCTTTTTGAGTAGTTGGCTATGGAAATAAACAATATAAACAAATGTTCTGTCAAATGTCAAATTACTGCATACCTAGGCATTATAATAAAACTGCGAAGTAAAAATTAAATATAAACAACAATTTATTAACAATATATTTTACTGCAAAATACACAGATGAACCAAATAACACAAAACAAATTAATCAGAATGAATATTTTCCCCTTGATTATCTACACATTCGTGATAAACGTTTCGCAAGTGCTCAACTGCGTTCTCTATAAAATAACCATTTCTTTTATTTAAATGTCTTATTTCCTGTGTTATAAAATATTTTATATCTTCAACGTTGTCCAGATCACGTTTGTATATTTTGTTTTTAATATACCCCCACAAAAAATTATCCATGGGAGTTAGATCTGGACTATTTGAAGGCCACGAAATAATTCCATTTCTTCCAATACACTCGTTATAATTCTCATCCAAAAAAGTCTTCACGTCACATACCACATGTGGTGGGGTACCGTCATGTTGAAAAATTATGTTCATATACTGCCTTAACGGTAAGTTTTCTAGCATTTCCTGTAGATGAGTTTCCAGAAATTGTTAATATATTGGTCCAGCTAATGTTCCTTCGAAAAAATAGGGCCCTATTACATTATTATTCAGCAGGCCGCACCACACATTAACTGTTCTCCTACCTTGAAATTGAACTTCCGTTGTGAATTGGGGATTTTCTTGTGCCCAGTGACGAAAATTTTGTCGATTTGGTAATCCATTAGTTGAAAAGCTTGACTCATCGGTCCATATTATATTTTTAAAAAAGTTTCTTTCGTTATTTATTTTATTTAACATAAAGTGGCAGAAATTGAGTCGTTGATTCTTATGCCTTTGAGTTAATTTTTGAACAGTATGATATTTATAGGGCCTTAATCCATATTTCTTTAAAACCTTCCTAATATATTCACGTGAAGTTCTTTTTATTCGGTAACGGGCCCGCATTTCCTTGGAAGTAGTTCGCAGTGACTGACCCGGATTTTCTACGTGATGCAAAGCAATATTTAAATCGTGATATTCCGTATTATTGTTTAGTTCCCTCTTCTTTCTTTGCAAATCTGACGTTGTTCTAAATTTGGTGAAAATATTCTGGATTGTCGATCTTGAGGGAATCGGACCATCGGGATGATCTGTCATGTAAGCACGTCGCGTTACAGAATATATAAATATTTTCAGCATACAAACAAACAATTTCTCGTTTTCCTGCCACAGAATAAACTATTTAAAAAAATATATATCAAAAAGAATTGATTTAGTTTAGTTGATTTAAATGTCAAAGTCATTTCAGAAACATTTGTTAATATTGTTTATTTCCATAGCCAACTGCTCAAAAAGCCAAATAACGGCTTTATAGCCAGTAATTTTACAGTCTATAATGAAAATTGATTTTTAAACTTAAATAACTCGCTAAAATGGCTAAATCAAATGTCAACTTGTATTATATATTTGGAATCAGAAAAAAAAGATCTTTCATTTTAGGCAAAAATTTACAGGGCATTCCATTAAAAAAAATTGTACTTTTTATCGTTCCTCGTATATATGAAAAGTTACTGGGAATTACAATGGAGATTTATAACGTAAAAAAATCCTCTGTATGTCAGTATTTTTATTTTTTTTTGTACGACAAAAAATAAAAAGTTACGGGGGGTGCCAGTTTATACGAAGTCACCCGGTACATAATTTCTCTACTTCAGAGGCAGGAGTTCCAATTGCTGCTCTATGAGAATGTTCACCCTGTTGACAAGGAACAGCAGGACGTTTCGCGGAATGTTTGACCCGGAGTGAAGGACGTTGAACGGAACGTTTAGGACGGGTTGAAATATGGCCTTGGACGGAAGGTATATATGAATATTTCTCTTTTTAACCGATCCTATGACCGCTGCTGGAGAAGAAATACCAGCAATTCTTGCAGATAATCTTATGAAAGCAGATTTTTCGAGAGACATTTTCATCCTAACTAGACAAATTCTAAGTTCTCTAAATGGGTCGTTACTGAGAGCAGTGGCAACTAAAGGAATGCAAGGTGATAGAGGCGAAGAAGAAGGAGGTTCTCCGACGAACATTTTCATCCTGTCCAAATAAATTTTTAAATTTCTCATATTATTGGTCATAATGAAAAATTAAAAGAAACGCCTATGTGATGCAAAATTAGTGTAATAACTTATTATTTGGGGTTGAATAACGTATCTATTAGGGTTGTTCATCTTACTGTTCTGTCCAGGTTGATGCGTAAAGAAAGACGCTGTACTAAGAACACCTTTTATTGCCTATTACTATAACTACATACAGTACAGCCCGAGGGCCGGGCTAGCAAGGTCCGCCCTTACCCTTACTATCACTCGGCTATAGCTAGTTGTAATAATCTCTGTCTATCGGACTGCATCCAATACATTGCCATTAGCACGATGCCTCGTCAGCGTGCTTATTTCGCACATACATATTAAACAATGGTAATATACTAATAATAACAATCCGCTATATAGGGTGATACTTTACCACACTACACCTTCCCCTTTTTTGGAAGAATGATTTAACTCCCTGTTGAGTCATTCTTAAGCATCAACCAATTTAAATACTACTTATACTTTAGAGAAAAAAATCTGAATACTAGCCTGTTATAAAAGTAATACTAACTGTCGGCTAAACTCATGCAATTAGCTTCCTAGCTAATGGCTTCCACTATGGCCATTTGTGAAAGACATTGCTCTGCGGATAGGGTTACGTACCTGCTTAATTAAATTATTGTTTTTATTTTTAAATGGGAATGTATTTTAAGTGCTCATTGCATAGTTTTGTCAACCAGTTAAGAAAACAAAAATTAAATAAATAAAATAAAGTAATATCAAATTAAACAAACAACTTCATACACATCAACCCAGTCATAACAATTTTTCGGTCTTTATACATATAGTCGGGTGTATCCAAGGTATAATATAAGTTATATTTTAATTAAGGCAAAATTCGATTTATTAGTTTCATAATGGACTGATTACACTCGACAAGTTGATATATATTAATGTGGAATATATATTTTCACCAATTTTTAACTGAAGAGTTTAAAATATTAATTATTTTTTTCAGACTCAAACTGTGATGTATTATGAAATTTAAATTATTAAATTAATTTTTTTTTGTTATATTGGATTGGGACCATCAGATGCTCATTTTTATTGCGTCATATGCAGTTTTAAAAAATTATTTATATTTTTATTTATTTATTTAGCGCATTTTAACTTCTTTCTCCAATGATTTTTAATATCTTCACTTCTTATTTCATACTTTACTTTCTTTCTTCATTTTTTTTGTTAACTTCTTGTACAACCTTTATAGCCTTCTTACTTATTTCAACCAACTCTCAACATTTCGTGTCGCGCCGATGTTGATTGATTTTTTGGTTAACTGTCCATTCTTCAACTCTATATATTTCGTATTTTGCACGTATTTTATTAATATTCAAAAGATATTTAGAAATGCACAATGTCGACATTTTCAATAGTATACGATTATTCCGGAATTTCATTTTCTACGCATATTTTCTTTTTCCATTTACCTCAGCGATGTACCTAAGTCAATACACTGATCGGCGATTCTGGTAGAAATATAATATTTGTGAATTCACATTACATATTACGGGTACCCTATACGATTCGGGCAATAAGCACTATTTTCATTATTATTTCTCACTTATTAGGCACGCTTCTTTCCATCAGCCCTTATAGCTTAGATAATGGTGCTAACACTGAACTTATCATTAATGAATAGGTGCCCTTATTTCTTTTATCCTACTACTTTCTATGCAGATTAGGTACTACCTATACGCGCCCAGGACTTTCGTACATTTGCGGGTGATCAAGTCGTTTCTGTAGGATTCCAAACAATTTGAGTATGATATTCACTATCGCACATTCCAATTTTATGTACTCATACATTCTTCAACCTTTCTCATTTTCTTTGTCATTCCTAACTATAACAACGTTGTGATCATCAGCCATCAATTATAGCTAAGGTAATATTTGCTCTAAGCGAATATCACCATAAATGATCGGAGTTTTCTCATCTCACAGCGCTCATTTTCTTCTAGGGGTAGAAGGTAGAAGTGACCTTACTTATGCTGCTACTGTCTAAAGTTCAGCAAAATTTAGTAAAATCGGTTTTCGTCGTTCGAGAGTTAATAATTTTTCTTTTGGTTTATTATGTAAAATTATGTGTATCAGAGACTTATGATAAGATTCAACTAAAATTTGATGCCCTATAATTATTGTAAATGTAATTTATCGCAAATGAGGCCTGTAAAACTTATTGTTTTATCGATAAAAGTTTATTCTGTAGCGTAAGCTTTCTCATACAAAAAATATAATGCCGCACAAATTATCGTTAATTTATATTAAATATTATCGGTATTGAGGATATTATGTAAAAAAATATTTATGACCTAAAACTTATTCTGTATATTACGTATTATAATATAATATTGGACTCTAGTTATTTCATTGTCAGCAAAATTTTCTGAATAGGTCGCACTCGGCTATTGTTTGTTTATTGGAACAAGGTGCCAATGAACCCATCATCAGCAGTTTATACACGTGATGAACGAGAATTTTAAATTTATTTAGCTATTTTGAAAACTCATTTATGTTTATACCTTGATTTTTATAAGTTACGTAATATTAGCATTAATATATTTCATCTGATATTTTAGGAAACGTGCTATTGTACTATAAATTAACCGTTATAATGAGTAACAAGTAATTTTTTTAGCCTTTAGAGGAATTTCCTTCTTAAGGAGTAGATTAATCAAAAATAGCTTGAAACGAACCAACACAGTAGCTATTAATATGCGAAAAAAATACCTTATAGGACGAGGTCAGTACTTGATGATTTATAAAACAAAATTGCTTTATTCTACAGTTGTTTCTGAATAAAATTTAATTATCTAAATTACAATACAATTTTAGTCTATGACACTGAGCGTTGTTACATTTTATATTAATTATGTTGACGAAATTGTAATTCTGGCAGTTTAGAAAAATTTTTCTTTTATTATACTGAGTCATCATTTCAAAGAATTTCTGTGTAATTTACATAAATTTGTGTAGGCACTTTTTTGAAAATTTTTAAGCAAGAGTCAAGGAAACAAGGGACTCCTGTACAATCACTCAACCACTCATTAAATCACGCATTTCTAGTAATGCTTAGTTTTCATATTATACTTCCAACCACCGCTACTTCGCCAAGATTTGGTTTCGTTTTTTTTTGCTTACTCTAGTTAATTTTAGAATTTAGAGAAATGCCTACTAATATTATTTATAAGTTTGCAACGCAGTGCTCAATTTGTTTGCAGTTTCGGGCTGTTCGGCCCAAAACTCCCAATAACCGCCGTAAGTAACCTTTTATATCAAATAAGGCATAGGCTTTTTTTTGCAAAAAGATTAATATTTTAATATCCCATTTTGTCGACGGATGCCACTGAAGCTGAACATTTCTTTAAAATACAACGAATGTCGCCTATCTATATTTTTACTTAATAGGCTTTAAATGAAAAAATAATGTTATAACTGCATAAGCGAAAAAAAAATTCTTTTAGCTAATTTAAAATATCTTTAACAGTCAGTAGATTATGTTTCCTTTCTTTGCGCATCAAAACCTAATTATTCATCTCCATTAAATGATAATTCTTAGTATGCAGTGGGGATCTCAATTTATCATTTGTTTTTTTTTTATTCTCACAAGACCTTAATTTATTACCACAATTTATTCTAATTTAAAACTGAGGAAGCGTATTGCTGTTTTGCTTTTTGTGTATTTTCACGACTTTTATGTTTTTTTTGTACATTAAATAATTCAGTGAAATTGACCCTCATCGTTTTATATTGAATAATAGAATTTTTGCAAAACATGAAAAGTTATAAAATAAATATTGAAATTTCCGACCAAAATTCGGTATGCATCTTTAAGCCTAAAAACAAATAACTTTCTTTAATAAACTTTGATATTTTAGCGAATAAGCCTTTTTGTGCAATTTTCATAAATAAATGTCAAATTTGGCAGGTAATACGAGTCATGTGACTTGAACTGACCATTTCCATAGTTAATGAAGCAAGGATTATGGCTTATGCTACATTTTAATAAAATCACCTAATAATCTCCCATATGTTTTGATAACAAATAACAAGAAAGGTTAGTGCGAATTTACTTACTTATTCAACTTTAAATACTCTTTGCATATTAATTGTAATTGATATGATTGATACTTAAAAATATCATTCTCTTGGGCTTTAAATAAAATATTAATAAATATATTAACTAATATTATATATTAAAATTAATAAAATAGCTAAACTCTCCGCACAAGCCGTCCTCGCATGACTCTACGAACTTTAGGATAAATATCTAAGTTAATCAACATCTGATGTCCACTATGAGTCTGTTTTTTATTCATTATATTTTATTAATATGGCCTTGATTTAAAATTTTATTATTAGAGAAATAAGAGATAAATAGAATAATTTCAAATTCGCGCTTGTTTCTAGGTTCAAAATTAGATTTCTTATGTAATGCTTAATATTTTTAAATAAATTTGGTCTACTATGAGATACTCGCCAATATTTATCTGTTTACGCAATAGTATACACCTATCTAAAATTTTACACTTATGTAATAACTTATTAACAATATATATATATATATATATATATATATATATATATATATATATATATATATATATATATATATATATATATTTTTTTTTTTTTTGATAAAACACACCCTTAATTAATGAAATGACCTATTGTCTAACAATAATTCTAGTACCTTAAGCCTACACTCGACTTTGACAATCTAAGTTCCCTGAATTTGGTATGTTACATATTTATTATATACATCAATTTAAGTCCTTTGCACCAAAATGTACATCAATTTCCAAATTTACATTTCCATATTTAAATTTTCTAATCTCTTAAACCTAAAATAAAACCCTAAAAAAACATCGTTCTGGCCCATATGGTCATTTATTCATCATCATCCAATTTGACATCAATTTGGCTTAGTTTATTAGTAATTTGCCCATCATTTAACTTTTAGCATTATGTCGTCCATTTCATGGAAAAAGCCATACAAAACCAATCGTGGCGATGTTTTCATTTCTGGTGAGCCAGAAGATTCTCAGGAAGTAAAATCCTGTTAATAAAATCCTCGACATTTTCCAAAAGCTGCTTTCGACCTTCAGTTTCAGGATCGTCAATGAAAGCTTTGCTATGCGTCATGGCTTCATAAATCGGGCGGTATCTAATCGCCTTCGATCCTCTAACTTTCGTTCTTGATTAATGACCGACCATCGTCCCGAACTCGCATCGGAAACTTCTTCGTCTTGCACGTTATGACCCCCGAAGCGCGACTTTTTCTTTCTAATCTTCTTTCTGAAAACAAAAATTTGAAAAAAGACAGTTCGAATTACATTTGACTATATACTTTTCCAATTCGTCGTAGGCCAACGAATACCGCACCCTTCTCAACAACGATATTCTGTTTTGCGCCTAGTCATCGTCGTCGTCGTCATTTGCCAACACTTCGTCCGGTTGTCGCATAAAGTCGGCAGCCATTTTTCTGATCCACTTTCTAAACATCGTCTTAGGATCCTTCATCGGTGCGTAGAGCATCATTAGTGCGAACACGTTCCGTAATTGTCGAGGGCCCATGTTCTCCGCTACCCACCTCACCACACTTTCGGCTTCTGTTTATGCGTCTATTAGTTTCAGCGCTACCCAGGTGGCTTTGAATGTGGGGTACGCCACCGACTGTACGGTCCTCGCATCTTCAAAAGATCTCAGATCTGGTCTGTTGAAAAGGATCATCTTTAGAAAGTATCTTTCCATGTTGCCGGGTGAGGGATAGACGTGAACCGGCAGCGCCACGACCTTGTGGCTGGTAAAAAAGTTTCCTCTGCCCAATATTCTATAGATCGACTCGTGTGGACCGATGAACATCATCTTCATGAAGGCGGCGGCTTCGTCCCAGCTCCCAGTGTTCTTCTCGCGATCGATTTCCAGCTCGACGCTCCTGATGTCGGCCATGTCGGGTCCCTTGTTTACGTATTGGTTTATGTACCCACAGACTTGTATAGGGTTTCCTACGAATATGGTCACGTTCAACTGACAGTTCATTCACACCAAATTAGTTGGATTATACGATATTATCCATTGATTCGAGACTATCCTGTTTTGTCCCCTGTGGAACACTTCCACTCCCTATGGTCGCCTGTAGCTTAAGCCTTTATCGAATACCAATACGGTTTTTTCTTGCAGTATCTGAGGAAACCTCCACCGACACTTGTCTTTCGACGTCCAGCATCCCGGTCTTTTCTTTTGTTGTTGTTCTTCTTCGTCTTCTTCGTTCGCCGCGTCTTCGTTGGGGAGGAGTTCTTCTCTGGCTTCTTCTACCCCTGGTTGTACCGTTTCTTCTGCGATCGTTTAGTCTTGTTGTTGTTGTCGTTGTTGTTGTTGTTGTTGTTGTTGTTGTTGTTGTAATATTGGTCCCGATGGTGGTGCACCCTCATTCGGTATATCAATGTCGCACTTGTTATGCACTATATAATTACTCACCATTTCTCTTACTTTTCGCCATCCGATACCGTCGCTCTCTTCGGGCCATCGCGTCCAGATCACCTTATCCACGTCTTCGGCCGAAGTCGGAATGTCCTGTTTCTTTATGTAGAGTAAGATATGTGCGTGTGGCGCGCCCTTCTTTTGAAACTATTCTTACTACGTAGGCTTCAACCTTGCCGAATATTCGATATACCCTGCACAACACGTCGGTGAAGTAGTAGACGTCCGCTTTCGTTTTGCCCCTCCTCTCCAGTTCTTCGGTCACCTCTCGTCACTGTCGGTTGGCGGTGAATTCGGCGGCAAAACTATCACTCTTCCTACACGCATCTCCTGCAACGGTCCCGGTTGACGGTTCTGGGCTATCGCCGTAGCCTCTTCGGCTGCCGCCGCCGCAGCTCTCTTCTCCAGGTATCCTCTTAGGTTTACGTAAGAGTCCGTCCTGAGCTGTCGCTGGTTCTTCACGGCCCAGTTTACGTTTTCATATTCGATTTTCACTGCAGCGTCCACTACGTATTGCAGTCTTAATTTAGAAACTTTATCGAGGACACTCCAATATCCTTTGTCTCGGTTACTCGTCAACACTGACGGATCCGAGAGTAGCCGGCAGCAGTAGGACTCCCGCAACGTATTGATGTTATTTTCGTCTTCTCGCGGCCACGTCGTTTCCCCGTGTAGATGCACCAGCGGATAGAGCATGAAGTTGAGCGTACTTCGCACCACTGCTACTTCTCTGTACGGCACCTGTTGCCCGTCGTCTACCGGTTTCGGGACGAACTCCACGTCGTAGTAACAGGAGGTCTTTCACCCAAGTAAATACCCGCTACCGTCTCGTTTACCGGGTACCTCATATTCGACTCGACTGCCGCGTTTCTTCTAGGCCTGCCTCGGTGACGCGTCTTCTTTACTCCTCGGATTTACACACAACAACCGGTTGTTGCCGAGCAGGAATACTTCTATTTTCTTATCGTCTCCTCTTCTAATTGTTCGGCCATCGTTGAAAATCCTTTTCTAGTTTCCAACACGGCTTCGGTCACGTCGAGGAAGTAGAGGTGAGCCTCGTTAAATTCGTTCTCTCCCGCCCAATGTGTGTCCGCCATGAACCTTACCTGCCTATTGACCGCCGTCGCTGTGCCGTCTCGTGGATTACATTCGAATCCGAGTCCGCCGTACGAACCCCTCGAATGAGCCATAGCAAAAATACTATTATAAGCTCTTATGTATTTTTTGAAATTATTCGTCCTCCTATTTTGTCGGTCTTCGTATAGTCGGAAAATTTCCGCCTCCGTCGTTTTTTTGAAAGTTCCTTTATCGGATAGAACCAATTTCCCCGGCTTACAACACAGTTCGGTTCTGCCGCTCTTGTTAGCCAGCTCGGTTCTCCAAAAGCACGCTCCACAATGTTCGCATGTTCATCTAGTCCTAGGAAGTTCGTGTATTTGTATTTTCTCGTAATCCCCGTCGCCGTTGAAATTCCACGCGTTCATATAATACATGGTAACCTTGTTGCCTATTATTTTCCAATTTGGCTTGTTCTCGTCAGTCTTCGGTAATGGTTTCCATGGCCTCAGTCTCGCCGCGACGTTAATGGTAGCTCTTCTAGCTTGTTCAGCAGCTATCGTCGTCCATGAACTATTGACTTCTTCGTCCTCGTTATCCTGCTGCTGCTGGGTTTCTACTTATGTCGTTACTTGGGAATCGGGAGACGATGGTCTAATGTTTTGGTCCTCAAAGTTCATTCTCTCCAAGTACACGACCAAATTTGTATTTTCTTTCCCATTAATCGTCATATGTTTCAACATTTTTTCAACTTCTTTTTCTTTTTCTAATTGTCGTCGTCTTTGATCCTCTGTTTTTTTCTATTACCATCTTTTCCAATCGTATCACCAACTCTTTCTCTATCTTCACTTTCTTTGAGGGGGAAGGTCGCTGCTCTTGCTTCTGCTCTGTATCTTCCAATCTTTTTAATCTGACCACTAAACTTACCTTCTCGGTTAATATTTTCCTCTTTTGCTCTTCGACGTCCATAACGCGATCTGATTTCTCCGTTGCCGGTCTTGTCTGTTCTTTTTTCTCCTTGAGCAGTCTTTTCATATCGTCTTCTTGTCATTGTTGTTATTGTTGCCTCTGTTTCTTCCGTTCTACTTCCTTCGCTTGTTCTTTTCGTCGTCGTTCTTTTTCTACTCTCTTGATACTCTCTTCTATTTCATCCATTTTCTTTCTTTTCAATTCTTCTTCTTTTTGTAGTCTTTTCTTAAGGATTTTTTCCTCCAACGCTTTCCTGGCTTCCATATCTTTTCTTTTTTCTTCCATTTGTTTCTTTTCTTTTTCCTTTTCCGCACATACCACTGCTTTCACATTACTCGTCGTCGTCGTTCCTATTCTTTCTACATCCTGACGATCATCTTCCAATGGCCTCGGGGTTTCTACATACAAATCTATGTCTTGCATATTGCCCTGATCAAGCATCATCCTTCCGTTCTCGATCACTACCATCCTCCTATTGTAGACCGTCGCTAGGGCCATTATCTCCAGGGAGGTGCCCCATTCCCTATCACGACTCATTATCCTTGATAATCTTCCACACTTGCATAGTCTCCCATTGCTTGATAAAACTCCCACATAGCACTAACTGCCAGCACGGCAGATTTCCGTATCCCGCCGTGCCGTTCTCGCGCTAAAAATAATTTCACATTAATAGCTCCAAATAAGCAATTACCCTCGCCCGATATTCTCACGAAACGACCAAACAAATCGTTTCCGACGTCGAATGATGGCTACCGATCGTTGTTGTTTCCTCTATTTAATTTCTCTGCCATCTCCACTTTACACTAATAAACACAAAGGAAAAAACACTTCTCCGATTTCACCACCACGCACCAACACTAAAAACAATCCTAAATCTAGACGAATTTACTATCGTCCGGGGAATTTAAAAAAAAAAAACAGCCAATTTATTGTTGTGCCTAAAAAAATTCTAAAATGTATCGAAAATTTAAATAAATTTACTAACGTCCGAAAAGAAAAAAAAACTTTGAAAACCACCCAAAAAAATTATTTATAAGCTATCAAAATTAAACGAAAACTTAAATTTTTTTTTAAGTTTCAATGTACTTTTGTAATTTATTATTATTGATTATATATTATATATATATATATATATATATATATATATATATATATATTCAAAAAAACTTACGAAGATTTCTTATATCCAGTAAAAAAAGAAATTTACTGATGTCCGCAAAAAAATAAACTTAAAAGAGACCCAAGTCCTTTGACGAATTTGGCAAAAAAAAATTCCAAACCAATTTACTATTGCCCAAAAAAATTTTTTCTTAAAGTTTCTATTTACCCTTAAAACTTATTATTAATTATATATCCGAAAAAAACTTAAGAAAATTTCTTAAAGCCACTCAAAAATTATAACAATTTACTATTGTCCGCAAAAAAAATAACTTAAAACAAAAACCAAGTCCGTTATATCCGACTATTTAAAACAACCCGAATTTAGAAAAAGAAACTTACACACCAATTTACTATTACCCTAAAAAAATTTTTTTGTTAAGTTTCAATTTACATTTAAACTTATTATTATTATTATTATCATTATTAATTATATATAAGAAAAAACTTACTAAAATTTCTTAAATCCACTCAAAAATTAGAACAATTTACTGTCGTCCGCAAAAAATTAACTTAAAAAAAACCAAGTCCGTTGACTATAAAACAACCCGAATTTAGAAAAAGAAACTTACACACCAATTTACTATTACCCAAAAAAAATTTTTTTGTTAAGTTTCAATTTACACGTGAACTTATTATTATTAATTATATATCCGAAACAATTTCTTAAATCCACTCAAAAGTTGGAACAATTTACTGTTGTCAGCAAAAAATAAACTTAAAAAAAAAAGTCCTTTAACTATTTAAAACAACCTGAATTTGACAACAAAAAAAAATAATAACCAGTTTACTGATACCAAAAAAAATTGTTTTAAAATTTCAATATATCCTGATCACTTATTGTTATTATTATTATTATTATTATTATTATGACTTGTTGTCTCACAGCATTCCTGTGGTTGTATTTTATACTGACGGGATTATACCAAGTCAGTACAAAAAATAAAAATAAAAAAAAGAAAAAAAACAACTATTGTGTATTAAGAAATGATCTAACGATGCTACATGTTTTCAAAATGACCGATTTTTTGATGTTGCTGTGAATGTCTGTATTAAGTCCTAATTGAGCCAAATGCGGTGTAAATGTTATTGGGGTGAGACCTGTTACTGATATGACGAGAGGAACAATGATGACTTTTTCCTCTTTCCACAGCCTTTTTACTTCCATTGCCAAGTCGGTGTATTTGGCTCACAGTATTTCGCTTGGATGTTCTCGTCGTTGGGGACAGCCATGTCAACTAAATAAGTGATTTTCTCTTTTTTGGATTGAAAGGTGATATCGGGTCTGTTTGCGGGAATTGTTTTATCTGTGTGGATGTCAATGTCCCAGTAGAGCTAGTAGCCTTCGTTTTCGAGTATAGATGTTGGTGTATAATGGTAGTAAGGGTCTGGGTTCTCCGTTAGTTTGTATGTTGTGGCTAATGCTTGATGAACGACCTTCGCTGCTGAGTTGTGTCTCGCGGTGTATTCAGTTCCGGCTATTATTCTACATCAACTCGTTATGTGATTGGTTGTGTCCTTGATGATATGCTTTCGGTAGTTTCTGGTTGCTATGACTTTGTCCTGGATGGCAAGCAGGAAGCCTTCTGTTTTGGGGAACAGCTGCCCTTCTTGTAACCACGTATATGAAAGCTTTTTGTGTATATGGTCTTGCTTTGTGTGGTATCTGTGTCTTCCGTGAAGTGTTTTTTGAGACCAGGTGTTCATCTTTTCTAGTCGTGATTGGATGTGACTGTGTGCGTCTGCTGCGTGGCTCATTTGAGACAGGTCGAGCGGTGTATAATTCTTGTCTGCCTTCACTATTGCCTGGTGGAGGTTAGTTTGTTTGTTGTGGAAGAATTTTCTGAGTTGGTAAATTTGTTTTTTATTTAGCGGTTGTATATCTATAATTCCCCTTCCTCCTTCTTTTCTCTCGATGGTGAGTCTTTCCTTGCATCCGTTGGGATCTAACTTCCTGTGTTTAGTGAATTCAGAGCGTATGAGAATGTGAATGTTTTCTATGTCTGTGTGTGACCATTTAATGATACCAAACGAATAGGTAAGAATAAGTATGGCGAAGGTGTTAATAGCTTTCGTTGGATTTCTGGAATTTAGTTTTGTTTTTAGTAGCTTTGTGAGTCTGGTTTTAAATTCCGTCTTGAGCTCTGATTTGAAATGAGTGTGGTTAATTTTGGTGCTTTGATGGAAGCCTAGGTATCTGTATGTTTCTTCTTTGAGGATGGTATCTATAGTTTCATTGTTGATTGTTTCCCTCGTAGGGTGGTCTTTCCACTGTCCCTTGTTGATATGAAGTAGCTTGCATTTACTTATACCAAATTCCATGTTGATGTCCAGGGTAAACTTTCTGTGATTTTAAGGAGTTCCTTTAGCTGTGCCTTTGTGCTTGCATATAATTTTATGTCATCCATGTACAAGAGATGGTTTATTTTGTGTAGGTTATTTTTTTGGTGTTTAATTTGGAATCCGAAGTTTGTGTTATTCAGTGTGTTTGAGAGTGGATTGAGACAGAGGCAGAACCACAAGCGCTGAGTGAATCTCCCTGGAATATACCTCGTCTGATGAGAGATCTCTCTTCTGTTTCGATGTGCTCTTTTTGTGTTCTCAGGTTGATTTTAGTTTGCCACGTACTCATGATTTGCGTAAGAAATTGCCTGACTGGTTGCCTAACTCTGGTTAGCCAACTGTGGGCTATCGATTCAAATCAAAAATATAATTTATGTAACCAGTATGAAGGTTTCTATAATTTTTCCTGGTTTATTCCATGATGACGCTGTCTATAATTAGGCTGTTTTTGCTGCACCCTTTATGCTCTTCCGTTAGAATGTTTTTGTGTGCTAGATGTTGTTCTATTCTCCTGGTAATTGTGGCTGTGATAATCTTATATAGGGTTGGAAGGCCCGCAATAGGTCGGTAATTTGACGGGTCCTTATTGTCTGAATTTTTGGGTTTAAAGTATTCCTTGGTTGAGAAAACTGGGGAGTGTGCTAGGTTTTAAAATAATTTCATTAATTTGGCGAGTGAGAGCTTCATGTGTGGAGGTAAACCGTTTGTACCAGAAGTTATGAATTTTATCTATTCCAGGACATCTCCAGTTATGCGTGTATTTGATTGTTTCTGCAACTTCTTGTGTTGTCATTGCAAAATCCTCTTATTCCTCCAAGCACTTGTATCTGTCTTCTTCCGCTTTAATCCATGAAGCGTTGTGTAGTTTCGGTTCGGACCAAATACTTTTCCAGTATTCTGTGATCTCTTGTTTGGTCGGTGGTTTTATTACTCGTGCCTCCTCATTGTTCATGATTTTTGGTAGAACTATTTTTCGCTTCTTCGAAACAGGTTGTTAGCGTCCTTTCATTCATTTGATTCTTTGTATCTTCGGAGTCTTGCGGCATACACGGCTAGTTTCTGCTTCAGAGTATCAAGGATTTCTGTAAGCGTGTGATCATGAGATGCAGATTTGATTTTCTCTACACTTTGTGTGATACGTTTTGACTTGTTGCCGTTCATGGATTGGATAAGATGTCCCAATTCTTTTCTAATTTTGTTAATTTTGTTTCCGATCCTTATCTGCCATTTGAATTTTGGTTATCGTGGTTAGAGCTGCTGCGTAGATCACTGTATGAATGTCCTCAATTGTGTTCGCATTCGTTATGTACTCGGGAATTAGGTGTTCGTTGATGGTCTTTAGGATTTTATGTGTGTCTTGTTTGAAGATTATACGAAGAATAGGATCTCTTGTTGTAGGATCGGAGCCTGACCACTTGTTTAGATGTTGACTCATTTCTACTTTGATTGCTTGTGTGAGAGATGGTCTGAGGTGTAGCTGTGTGTGTGGTGCTTTGGGCGAATGATTTACTTGTCCTGTGCGTTGTATGGTGCTTGTCATCTGTCGTGGGTTGTTGCTGGGAGCTTTGCCCCTACTGAGCATTGAGTGAGGTTGCAGATCCTCTTGCACAAAGTTGGGCTGGTTTGTATGTGGGATCGGTTCGGCATCTGCCCCACTGTCCTCATTGGTTGATGAATGTTTAGTTCAGCATCTACCACATCTTTGGTGTTTTGCAATGCGAGTGGGATGAGCTTACTGTTCTTAGTGATGACTCTTTTTTGATCTATTACTCTCTGTTCTGTGATAAGTGATTTGTATTCTGGATCTTGTGCTATGAAAAGTGTATGCAGTTTATGTCCGTATCCTGATGAAATTGTCTCAAGTTTACTAGCGGTGTAGTAGAAATGAATCACCGTTCGATTCATGTCATCTGTCCATTTTAACCTCTTCCTTGGTTTATCTGCCTTGGTAGTTGCAGGTAGTCGTTGCGATATATCCGCTGTTGTAATGGGCTCAATTTGTTGTGTTTGGTTGGCATCTGTGTCAGATTTATTTGTGTATCCATTTGGGCAGCGCATGATCGGTTCGCTCGATTCTGTAATGCGGCTCATGCGTTGCCCTGCCTTCCCGCCTTGGTGGGTGCCAGCTTAGCCGGCAAAACACTTTTGGTGGATCTATTTTCCTTTGCCTGGTCGTGATCGTTTCGGTCCAGCTGTCTTTTCCCGCAGCGTCCTCGACCGTTACGCTGCTCGCCCGATGTTTTGTTGTTTGGATTGATGTTTTCTGATGTTAGAAGCTCAAAGTGTCCCGACATTGGATCGCCTGTTAGTTTATTATTATTGTTGGTCTCTCTTTAATGCAGATCTGTTTTGTTCTTGTTCTTGGTTTTGAGAAAATATGAAAGATGTGCTTCTGGGTTTCCCAGACAGCATATATTTCAAGGCTCGTTCCATATGTAGTGATTTTGCTCATGAACTTATAATAGTTGTCGAAGTCCTTCATATTGTCGTCGTGAAATAACGAAAATATCTGAAGTTCCGACCAGTTTTGTCGTAGGTATTTCAATGCGTCTTCTCGAAGTTTGGCATGATTGTTTTGATGGCCATATATGTGCAAGCTGACTGATCGGAACAGACAACTTCCGTTTCCAACAATGTCGGCTCTGATGAAATTCTCGGGAATAGGTTCGGCTGTAGCAGTTTTTTCGGCAAAGGCTTGCCTGTTCAGCCTTTCGCCGCCACCGTCCCGCAGTGGCTCTAAAGGTGCCCTGGCGATCCCCAGGGAGCGGCTTTTTTCCGAGGCTTGATGCTTTCTCCATTTTCATGGGTGTGCCACCATTTGACCCTGGTGGTCCAGTTAACTCGGGTCCGTGGAGACGTCACTCCCCAAGTAACTTAACCGAGGTTAGATGCTTCGTGCGGTTTTATTATTATTATTATTATTATTATTACTATTATTATTATTATTATTATTATTAATTATATATCAAAAACACACTTAATCAAATTTCTTATATCCACTCGAAATTAAAACCAATTTACTGGTGTCCGCAAAAAAGTTAATTTAAAAAAAGCCAAGTCCTTTGACTATTTGAAATAGCCCTAATTTAGCAAAAAAAAATGGACAAACTAATTTAATACGAATGCCCAAAAAAAAAATTTTAATAATGTATACTTATTATTTGCTATATGATATGAACTAAAAACACCCGGGAAAAAAAACTCTGTACAACTGAAAACTTTTATCAAACTATTGGTACAGGTAACAACAAAATTTAACAACGATTGAGTGTTTATAAACAGTCGACGTTGCTAAACAAATAATTTACCAAACAAACACGAAAACCGAAAGAAAGCACTAATCAATCCTGTAAAAACCACCCAAATCAAATACGTAATATAACGTGTAAAAAAAAAGTCCGGCACTGGTCAACTCAAAGAAATAACTATATTCAAATAATACAACAAACTCTGTACCTACCTTCCAGCACTCACGTATATTTAAATACAAAACAAATCAAACGTTACTTATACTCTACACTAATGGGTATCCAGACGAAAATTCACCTAAATAACCCAAAAATACTAAAAAAAAACCTACTACAAATACGTATTAACACTAAATGTAATCTATATATATTATATGTATATACCTCTACGTAAATAATAAATACACTTAACTCTCAATACACAAAAACAGTCACGTACACTTCACCCCGAAACAGAACAAAAACTAATAGCAACAAATTTAACAACAATATGCAGTTTATTATTAATTAAATTATTAATACTTTACGATAAAAGTAAAAGTGACACTTTGATTAAAAACTCTAAAATTCACGAAGAGCTCAAATTAACACGTCAAAATTGGAAATCACCTGATTCTATACTGTTACTTGTTAATTCGCGTAGGATTACTAAACATTGGAATCATACGACGACAGGTCACGGGAAATTAGCGCCACAGTTTCACCCTTTCGCCGACATTGACAAATAATATTAATACGCGTTAATAAATAGTTCCCGAATATATAATTCGTAATTATCTTTTATCTATCTAAAAAACCCACTTGGAAGATACCTATGGATACCTATAGATACTTGGATGCTTCTAAAGCGTCCTTAGATTGTATTCCCGTAGGATATACTGAAAATTCAGGACTACTATGAATTAGAGATGACGTAAGAAAATCATTGGCTTCCGGATATAATATTACTTCATTCATTAGTGGTTGAGTCTTGGAAAATGTTCGCTTGTAAAATTATCAACTTATATTTTTTGAAACGTAATTTTTTACGCATTTATCATTAAAAATACTTGTAATACTACTTCTTATTTACGTTTTTTAATTTAAATTTTTCTTTTATCTATTATTAACGTCTTGGATATACCTAATTGATCTAAAATAACGAGATACGAAAAAAAGTGGAAGAGTAAAAAGTTTTTGTTTTTTCCATTTTATAAAGTAGCGAAGTCGGAAAATTCATTTACCCAATTTTTTAATTTTCCCCTATATTAGATACCTCGTATACGTCGAAACCTAATTTTTATTACTAATTTCTTCACAACCACTTATAGTACTACCTTCTCACTACCTTTTCCGATATAACTATTTTTTTTATGTTTTTCCGTTTTTCATTTAATAGAAGTTAAATTACCATGAAAATTCAAATTCGACATTTAGATATTTTTGAGGAAAATAGGTATTTCCCGAAGAGATAGGAAAAAAAGTGTAAGGATAACTAATTCGAAAAATTCATTTTCCCAATTTTTTTTTTATTTTTCCTCTATATTAGATACCCCGTATACTTCGCAACTTAATTTTAATTACTAATATCTTCACAATCACTTATAGTACTACTTTTTCGCTAACTTTTTCAATGTAACTATTATTTTTATCTTTTTCCGTTTTCCATTTAATCGAGGTTAAATTACCATGAAAATTCAAGTGCGACAGTTAGATATTATTGCGGAAAATCGGCATTTCCCGAAGAGATAGAAAAAAAAGTGCAAGGATAATTTTTTTTATTTCTTCCTTTTTGTCGAATAGCTTATTTATTTTCCTCTATATTGGACACCCTGTATATATCCAAATTTAATTTTTACCACAAATTTCTCTACATATGTTTGTAGTACTACTTCTTCTCTAACTTTTCCAATACAACTATTTTTTTTATCTTTTTTCCCTTTTCCATTTAATCGAGTTTAAATTAGCATGAAAATTCCATTTTAAAATTTACATATTATGTCTGAAAATCGACATTTTCCGAAGAGATACAAAAAAAAAGTGCAAGGATAGAAAATGTTTTATATTTTTTTCCTTTTATCGAATAGCAAAATCGGATAATTCATTTTCCCAATTTTCTATATTAGACACCCCGTATTCATCGAAACTTAATTTTTATTACCAATTTCTTTACAACCCCTTCTAGTACTACTTTTTCACTAACTTTACTAATACAACTACTTTTTTTTCTTTTTCCGTTTTCCATTTAATCGAGGTTAAATTACCATGAAAATTCAAATGCGACATTTAGATATTTTTAAGGAAAATAGGCATTTCCCGAAGAGATAGATTTTTTAAATTTTTTCCTTTTTGTCGAATAGCGAATTCGGAAAATTCATTTTTCCAATTCTTTTCTTTAGTTTTTCCTCTATATTAGACACCTCTTATACTTCGAAACTTAATTTTAATTACTAATATCTTCACAATCACTTATAGTACTACTTTTTCGCTAACTTTTCCAACGTAACTATTACTTTTATCGTTTTCCGTTTTCTATTTAATCGAGTTTAAATTACCCCGAAAATTCCATTTTAAAATTTACATATTATGTCGGAAAATCAACATTTTCCGAAGAGATACAAAAAAAGTGCAAAGATAAATTTTTTTAAATTTTTTCCCTTATATCGAATAGCGAAGTCGGATAATTAATTTTCTTAATTTATTCTTTTTCAATTTTCCTCTATATCAGACACCCTGTACACATCGAAACTTAATTTTTATTACTAATATCTTCACGACCCCTTGTAGTACTGATTTTTGACTAACTTTTCCGATATAACTATTTTTTTTATCTTTTTCCGTTTTCCATTTAATCGAGTTTAAATTACCATGAAAATTCCATTTTAAAATTTACATACTATGTCGGAAAATCGACATTTTCCGAAGAGGTACAAAAAAAAGTGCAAAGATAAAAATTTTGTTATTTTTCCCTTTTATCGAGTGGCGAAGTCGGAAAATTCATTTTCCCAATTTATTTTTTTTATTTTCCTCTATATTGGACACCCTGTATATATCTAAATTTAATTTTTACCACTAATTTCTTTACATATGTTTGTAGTACTACTTCTTCTCTAACTTTTCCAATATAACTATTTTTTTTTATCTTTTTCCGTTTTCTATTTAATCCGATTTAAATTACCATGAAAATTCAATTTTAAAATTTACATATTATGTCTGAAAATCGACATTTTCCGAAGAGATACAAAAAAAAGTGCAAAGATGAAAACATTTTTATTTTTTCATTTTATCGAATAGCGAAGTCGGAAATTTCATTTTCCCAATTTATTCTTTTTTATTTTCTTCTATATTGGACACCCTGTATATATCTAAATTTAATTTTTACCACCAATTTCTCTACATATGTTTGTAGTACTACTTCTTCTCTAACTTTTCCAATATATCTATTTTTTTTCTTTTTCTGTTTTCCATTTAATCCGATTTAAAACACCATGAAAATTCAATTTTAAAATTTACATATTATGTCTGAAAATCGACATTTTCCGATGAGATACAAAAAAATGCAAAAATAGAAATTTTTTTATTTTTTTCCCTTTATCGAATAGCAAAATTGGATAATTCATTTTCCCAATTTATTCTTTTTCAATTTTCCTCTATATTAGACACCCCGTATACATCGAAACTTAATTTTTATTACTAATCTCTTCACAACTTTTACAATACAACTATTTTTTTTTATCTTTTTCCGTTTTTCATTTAATCGAGTTTAAATTAGCATGAAAATTCAATTTTAAAATGTACACATTATGTCGGAAAATCGACATTTTCCGAAGAGATACAAAAAAAAGTGCAAAGGTAAAAAAAAGATTATTTTTTTCCCTTTTATCGAATAGCAAAGTCCGATATTTTATTTTCCTTTTTTTTATTTTTTCTTTATGCTAATTTCTTAATAAATTTATGTGTTTCTCCACCTTTTTCAATGTGAATATTTTATTTCCATCTCTTACCGTTTTGAATATAATTGTCATTAAATAACGATGAATATTCAAATTCAACATTTACATATGATGACAGAAAATCAAAAAATGTTCAATACATTTTTCGTATTTTAAATAATTTAATTTAAAAAACGACTTACCTACGATACTTAGATGCGATACTTACTTGCGATACTTACATCCGATACTTACTTGCGATACTTACTTGCGATACCTACTTGCGATACTTACTTGCAATACTTACATGCGATACTTACCTACGATACTTAACTACGATACTTACCTGCAATACTTATCTGTTCTAAAAAATTGTTAAAAAATTAATTATGCTTAAACAACCAATAATATTACATTCTGAAAAAGCATTATCTCAAAACACCTAGGAGGCAAAAAGACAAAGCCACTAAAATTAACTTTATAAAAAAAGACCACCCTTATATAACCTAATTTTATTTTTATTTTTATTTTTATTTATTTTTATTTATTTTTATTTTTATTTTTATTTTTATTTATTTTATTTTTTTATTTTTTTACTCCTCACTCGGGACAACGCCAGAAATATCCTTACCTTCCTGAGGGTTTGTCTTTGGGCTTCCTTCTAAACATGCCCTGCAATCCAGTAATCTGAGTGCCTTCCACGAAGTCCTTCCTAGGTAACACCACTCTCTTACCTCTGAACACTCCTGTCGCCATGGTGCAAAGTATCACGTCTGTCTGCAGTTTCCGTACTACCATTCTTTGCCTGTTGACCAATCCTCGCTTGACGTTCAGGTTTACCACCAACATCACAACGCAATCTACCTTAAGCCTCAAACATTGCGGTGGCAATCCGGACAGCTCGATGCCCTTTAGCGCTTCCGAGGTTACGTCGTATCGCATGGGAGTGTCTCCGTTGTCGCGATCGCCGCCGTCGTCGTCGATGATGAGTCCTCCGTCGCCGTCGTGTCCCATCATTCCGTGGTTCAAAGGTCAACGAATACCGCATGCCTCTCAATAATCTTCTGTTCTCCTTCTCCTCTTTGTCGTCATCGGCCAACACTTTGTCCGGTTGTCGCCTAAAGTCGGCCGCCATTTTCCCTATCCACTTCCTGAACATCGTCTTGGGATCCTTCATCGGTGCATAAAGCATTATTAGTGCGAACACGTTCCGTAGTTGTCGAGGGCCCATGTTCTCCGCTACCCATCTCATCACCCTTTCGGCTTTTGTTTCTACGTCTTTTATCAGCTTCAGCGCTACGCAGGCGGCTTTAAATGTGTTGTACGCCACGGACTGTACGGTCTTCGCGTCTTCGAAAGATCCCAGATCTGGTTTGTTGAAAAGGATCATCCTCAGAAAGTACCTTTCCATGTTTCCGATTGAGGGATAGACGGGATTTATCCTGCCGATAGCCGCCTGTCTGGTTATCTTCTTCAGCACCCATTCTCCTTTGGTCCAGGCGTAAGTTCCCACGACGTCCACGTTGTATCGAACCGTTGCTTTTTTGACTTCTCGGCTGCCGTAGCTTCCGTGTCGTTCAGATGAAACCACGCCGTCAACTTGGTAAACCTTCTTCGTTCCACCGTTTCCATTTCCTGTCCCGCATAGAAGATCTCCGGCTGTTCGTTCTTTAGATGAACCGTCAGCGCTACGAACTTGTGGCTGGTGAAAAAGTTTCTTCTGCCCAATATTCTGTAGATCGATTCGTGGTGACTGATGAACCTCATCTTCATGACAGACTTGTATCGGGTTCCTTACGGACATGATCACATTTAAGTGACAGCCATTCGCACCAAAAGGGTTGGATTATATGATATCCATTGATTTGAGACCATCCTGTTTTGTCCCCGGTGGAACACTTCTACCCTCTGGTCGCCTGTAGCTTAAGCGTTTATCGAACACCAATACGGTTTTTCCTGTAGTCTCTGAGGACCCGGTCTTTTCTTTTGTTGTTATTCGTTCGCCGCCTCTTCGTCATCGTCGTCGAGGAGTTCTTCTATGGCTTCTTCTACGCCTGGTTAATTTTTTCTTGTATACGTGTTTTTAAGTGTTTCCAACAAATCAAAATTGCGGATCTTTTTTAATTGTTATTGTAAAGCAATACCAATACACATACAAACGTATTTAAAAAAAAATAAACATATACGTGTCCAAAAAAGTATGCAACATATGAGAAACTTAGTTTTAACAGTATTCGGCTTTAGGTCAGATATACAGGGTGTTCGAAGTATACAGAAAAGTAAATTTTAAAAACTAAAAATTTTAAAAAAACAAAAATTTTTGTGAAGGAATTTTAAAGGCTATGAAAAATTGTAAATAAAAGATAACTTAAGTTTTTTCATATTACTTATAGTTAAGAAAATATTTAGTTTAAAACATTTTTACGATAAAATCAGTTTTTTTTTTCGGGTTTAGAACGTAAATATCTTCTTGACTATGATGAATATGGAAAACATTTATTTACCTGTTATTTACAATTTTTTGTGGGGTTTAAAACTGCCGTCACGCAAAATTCATTTTTGAAAATTTTTATTTTTGAAATCCCTTTTTCGTTATTTTTTGAAAAACCTGTATATTTGACCTTAAGTTTATAACCGCCAAAACTATTTTTTCTTCAAGCACCAAATTTTATTAATAATAAAATTTTCTGAGAAATGAATAATAAAAAAGTTCCAATGTGTTGCACAAATTATGGCCCACACCATATTAAACTCAAAACTTTATGTTTTATTAAATTATTAAATATAAACTTATGTTTTTCGTGGCATTTTAGATTTTTTAATTTAAATTTAATTACATTTATTATCAAAATTGCTAAAATAAACAACTATACATTTTTGAAAGCAGAAGAAAGAAAATGTTAGATATATTTAAACAAGCTTTTATTAATACACTATTGAACGAAAAAGTAAAAAAAAATAAACTTACATAAACCCACAACTCTTAAAAATGTAAATATTTTCTTAAAAGTTTCAGGCGATATTTCAATAACTTTGATCACGTCTCACCCCATAAGCTTTTAAGAAAATTTTCAAATTTTTAAAAGTTCTGTGTTTATATAACCTTAATTATTTTTTACTTTTCAGTTAGTTTATTTTATTGTGAATTTTTTAACATTATGTTTAACACATTCACGGATATACATAATATTACTATAGCAAATCGCATTCACTTCCGATAACGAAAACTATTGTGTACTTTTTATCATTTTCTTACGTATCCTGTATTAAGACATAATAATATAACAAAGAATGCAACATCCGAAATGTGTGTATACTAATTTAAACTGCTTGAATTGGCTGGAATATATGCTAATTATTCCCGAGCATTCCTTAATATTCTTGAGTATTGCCGTATTCCTCAAGATTTAATAGTATTTCCGGCATTCCCTTAAAAGTATTTCGGAAAGTTTGTATACCCAAAATCGAAATTTGAAGTTGTAAGTGTAAGTTTAAAAAATCGTCGCTGCAAAACTATCGAAGCTAAAAATATGAAATTCAGCACAGACAAGCAATTGATTTTCTTAAAATTTTAGGTAAAAACCGTTTGCCGCCACCTTGATTTTTTTTACTCTTAACATTGTGTAAATTAGGGCAATTTTTTAGAAAAAGTTATATTTACAATACTACTTTCATGATTTTAATACCCATTCCTTCGAAATTTTAGGGTTTTTTTGGAAATCTAAACATATGTGCATTAGCTGTGTTTGCTAGTCTGTCAGTCATAAAAGCTGCACTTGTTGCGGCGTTTTTTTGGCACTTCACTTATGTTTAATATGAATAACATTGTTCAATAGAAATCACACTATTTACACCAAATGGTTTATCACACTATTATCTATGGCACTACATTTCAAAACAAATTAAAATTACTATGTACAAATGACAAAAATGCTGATCACACCTCGTATACATATAAGTTCGCCCGCACCAAATCTAATAAAGGAATAAAATTAAATAATCTCCAGCGAATCCTTTGCCGCCGCGTGCCAACTGCGAACAAGAGAGAGCGGTAATACTTTTACACTAGCGCGTACATTCCTTCTGTCTTGCTCTATCAAGTACAGTGTTCTACTGTGGGTTGATTTTCCGCAAAAAATTTATTAAAACCCTGTCCTGTAGCTAGTTTTTTATTCAAAAATTTACTTAGTCCGGACCTGCGGTCCATATCAAAGTCTGAGTCTCCATCGCATATGGAGATGAGGTCAAGATCTCTTTCCCTAACCTGGCTCTGTCTGGGTGAGGATAAGTTTAGATTAATTAAAGATGTTGGAAACTGAAGGTCTCTTACAGGTTTTCGTAATTCCAAAGAAATGTCATTAAATAATGTCCGCAGAGATTTACGCGTGCGGCTAGCATTATCGAGCAACAAATTATCGTATGAGTTTTCTACTGTTTCTTTTGATGTTCTCTTCATCGGGACACCTCCATGGAGAGGTCCTCCATGCAAGTAGCTCCGGAGAAGGTACTGTGCATATAGGTTTTATATGATTCGTCGTGGTTTTTGTAATGTTCAGGAGCAGTTGTGAACAAGCTGGTCAGGCACCCACCACTCACCCGAGGAACATTAGGATGGTCGTTCCCCTCGCCAGATGAAAGGGTGAGCTTAAGCTCACAGAGGGAAACGGTGTTGCTGGGCATAGTAGAAGTTGTCGTACCGTTCTTGGGAACCACCACAGAAGTTGGAGTGGCCATTGGTAGACAGTTGAAAAAGTTTAAGTTAAAAAATCAAAATTCACACTAGCTGAACAAACAAATTTACGAGCAACGGGCAGTTAGTCGGGGTAAAGTCATTCTTAAAACTAAGAAACGCTACCGGGTGGATACCTATTACTTAGCCTAAGAATTTTTACAAAAAGTCTTAAGGATTTATTTACTTAATAGCCCTATCAATTATGGCTCTTGCCGTGTGCAGGCTTTTCTAATTCCATACACCTCTAAAAATGTCAACTTTCTGTTGTCTTTAAGAAAGCACTATGCACTGTCACTAAAAGTGTTCTGTCTGCACCTTAGAGTACTTGAGTTTTTTTTTATGTTTAGTTTTTGTTAAAGTTTGCTCAACAGTTTTTCCACTAAAACAGGTAAACGACAGCAAATAACTGTATACTGTAATTAATCAAATTAACAAATCTCTCGTATTTGTTAAATAATCAAAAAACACTGTTACTGCAACAGTAAAGTCTTTTTACGTAAACAACTTTAAAATCATAATACAATATTTACTTAGCCTAAAATCGAACTAACTAAATGAATATCTTCTTATTAATTAGAATAAATATGTAAATATTAATTAACTGGAAAGTAATTAAAAAAGGTTATAAAATATGTATTAATTAAAATATTAAAAAACCAGAAAAAATATTTAAATAACAAAAAATATAAAAATCAAACTGAAAAAGATATTCTAATTCAACCTTGGCAAAATCCCTATCTAATTATCCACCCAGGTCATGCCGCTTGGGATATTAGACGTGAAAATGATGATGAACGTTAATTAAGTTTAAAAATTAGCAAAATATTTTAAACAGTTTATGATAATAATATATATATATATATATATATAAAAATTCGCAAAAATATAAATATTAAAAATCAATAATCAATAATATCAAAAGGCACGGTTTTAGCTAGTGTTGCTTAGAATAAACAATCCTCCTTACTCAGGAGAGGTTGAAAACTTCAGGGACTGACGTGCTAAGTACTCTGGAGGGATCGTTGAGTTTAAAAAGAACGGATTCACCAAGCGTACTAATACTAGAACCCTATTCTAACTTTTACAAAGATAAAGTCTAATTTATAGTTATTTGTTTAAACAAAGTATTATTATAAATGACGCAAATTCAGAGAAAATCCAATAATTAAAATGTCAAAATCAGTACAAAAAATGTGATTCGCCCAATCAAGGGTAGATCACAAAAATAATACAAGTCAAAAATAGATAAAATGTTACAAGATAAATGTTTATAAAAATGCAGTGAAAATCAGTAAATAAATAATCACAATTGTTTAATAACAGTTTCAAGGTTAAGTGAGCAAATCGGAATTTTAATTTAAATGTTAAAGATAGCAAAAGGTTGAGCAATTAGTTACATTTCAAAAAATACAATCAAAATGAATAATTTATGCCTGAAGTACAACAATTACAAACCACTAAATGAACACTGGTTGAATTCACTTAAAGTTACTTAGAAAGGAAACTTATTGAGAGGGAGACCAGAGTCTTAGCTTACCCAGCTTCTACACGCAATTTTGACAGCCGGTTCTTCTTGTTCTTCCAGATGCCTCCTACTAGGACATAAATCAAGAGAACCTGATTTAATTCATGAGGACGATCTTCACAATCTAAGCCCTACTCGGAACCAAAGAGCTCTGGAACCTTTCAGTACAAAGACCTGGCGAAATCCAACGGTGGGAACAATAGTGCAAGGTTCCTCTAGTTGTCTTCGGCTGTGTCACTAAGAAGGCTTAAGAAACGCACTAATATACTGCAACCGGTGCTTAGGAGGGCTTATGAACACAAGTGTCACATGAACACAAGTGTCACTAACGAGTTTGCTTCGCGATCTGCTAAAGAGTCAAATTTCGGTCTATATTTATATGATTTCTCCGTCAACGTCACAGTTACATCCTGTTACGAAACCGTCGACAATTTTGTCAAGTTTATGGCAACTTATTTTAGGAATAACATCTCCCGGGAAACTTTGAAGTCCCGTGGGAACGTTGTTTTTGAGTATTTTTGCTATTTCCTATTTTTCCCAGTAACAACATCACTATGTGTATTATGGCAAAGTTTCAGATTTTTTCTAAGACATTTAATTTTTTCGCTGAAAAAATTCGTACGTAATTGAAAGTTCACAAAAAGTTGTCTTTTAGTTGTATAATATGCCATTAAAAATTGGGGGAGAAACTGGGTCGTTTTTCGGATATTGGAACTTTTCACCAGGACCTGGTGCTCTTCTTCCAAGGCCTATTTTCTTGGTTCCTATTAGTTTTTTCGTAAAATGTTTTATTAAAGAAAATGTTTTCTTTCTATGGAGCTATCTTCCTATGAAGGTCCCGTTTTGATATTCAAAAATTCAATTTTTTGTTTTGTGGAATTTTGACTGAAGTCCAAAAATTGAAAAATGATCTTCCGTAATTTTTTAGTTATAGAGTTAGATTTGATATTTTGTAGATTAGGCCATTTTGAACATTTTATGTAGAGTGACTTTTGTTGATATCTCCACGCGTTTAGGAGTTATGAAATTTTAAAGTTAATTTTCTCAGGTGTTTCTGGTTGGATTTTAATGAATCTTTTACTCAATTTTTTTTTGCCGTGATAATGGCTTTCTAGAAAAGTTAAAATTTTAAAAAAATATTGAAAATTAAAATTTTGAAAAATTAAATTAGTTTTATTTCTACATGAATTAGTTGAGATATTGCAAAGATTTTTATACAGGCGTGAAGCGCTTAAAAAATTAAACATTTCTACCAAGTTTCATTGTTCTATCTTAATTGGAAGTATTTTTAATTATTTAAAAATGAAAATTCTAGAACGACGCCAACTAACTAGGTCAAGCTAAACTCGGCGTGGTCGTTCCTGATTGGCTACAAGGTGCGCGTCCTGTATTCTTATTGGTGGAATTTAAATCATCGAATTTTCGAGATCAAGGCGTGGTTATTCGTTTGCATTCGAGTAATTCATGTTCTAGAAGATGCTTTCTAGGCCGAATTTCCATTGTCTATTACATGTATTAATATAGGAATATTTATTCTTGATTTTGGCCTTTTTCTTGATTTATTCGGTAAAAAATGTGATGTTACGATAACAGCATGGGGCTGCTATCGAGTACATTACAACGTTCGGTTTTAGAAACAGGCGTTGTTTATCTATGTTGGTTTATCTATGCTACTACTTTCACTTTCAGCGCCTAATCAAATTTGTCTTCTCCTTTCTTTGTCTTTCGATAACCTTTTCTTTTTAGACACATCGCGATTTTTTACATACAATTTTTTTGTGCATGGATCAACAGATTCTTCAGACTCATCATAAGATGGGTGGAAACTAGTTTCTGATCCATAGAACGGTTCTGACTGAGTGTGATCGTCAAAATCAATTTTAGTATTACCTACTGATTTATTTAAGATGCCGCAAGAAGTACTAGGCATTTATAAACATGTATTGCTAGTCTCTCCTTTTTTCATATTTTTTTTCAACTTTCTTTTTTGTTTCAATAAAACTGATTTGTAAAGTTCCCGTTATCGATTATTCCTTATCAATACTTCTCTGTACTTTCTCTTTGTTAAATAATGTCAAGAGTAGAATGTCGTCCTTAGAATCCCATTCCCTATCACTACTCCCTTGTACTTCCATGTTCTTTTTATCAACTTTTTTTTTGGTTAAATAATGTCAAGAGTGGAATGTCCTCCTCAGAATCCCATTCACTTGCTCGACTTGCTTTATCTTCTAGCTCTATCATTTTCTTAGTGGCTTCTTTTTTCTTGTCGCAAATAAAACATATTTTTTCCGCGTAGGTACGTTTTATATATTTTACTTCGCGCACACTATTCAGTACTAAGTCGCCATATACTTCCGAACCTTTAACAATGTCATATGCGTTTTCATCAGTCCATAAAATCACAATCCACAGATTGTCTTTACCAATAATCGCCTGTCTATCCATTTTTAACACCTACACGTTCTTCACCACTTCAACTATCTGCAACAAGTAAAAGCATATTTATTTACAAAAAACATAATATTCAGAGACAAGAGACATTTCGTAAATATAAGAGAGCAAAAAAGTTCCAAGTACAATGAGTTTGGCGCTTGACACCTCTGTACAATAATACAGTTTCTGCAACAAGGGACCAACCGCCAGTGCTGGGATCCTTTTTTTCCCTCATTCTTATTCAAATGTTGGCGCTTATCCCCTCGGCTATTTTCTTACTACACTGCATGACGCTTATCACCTTTTTACACAATGTGAGTTAGGGCTTGAGTACTATGGCGGATTGAAATTTCGTCGCTTGGTCCCTTTTTGCTCTACAGCGGCTATATCGAAATTTATTTTTTATTACTAATTTCTTTACAACTATTTGTAGTACTACTTTTTCACTAATTTTTCCAATATAACTATTTTTTTATCTTTTTCCATTTTCGATATAATTGAGTTCAAATTAGCATCAAAATTCAATTTTAAAATTTACATATTATGCTGGAAAATCGTCATTTTCCGAAAAGATACGAAAAAAAGAGCAGGGGTAAAAAAATTAGTTTTTTCCCTTTTATTGAATGCCGAAATCGAAAAATTCATTTTCCCAATTTTTTTTAAATTTTTTCTACATATATATATATATATATATATATATATATATATATATATATATATATATATATATCTCGAAACTTAATTTTTATTACTAATTTCTTTACAAATGTCTGAAGTAGTACTTTTTCACTAACTTTTTCAAAATAACTATTTTTTTTATCTTTTTCCATTTTCGATTTAATTGAAGTTAAATTAGCATAAAAATTCAAATTTAAAATTTACATATTATGTACAGAATACAGTACAGGATAGGTACAAAAAAAAGTAATTTAAATTATCGAATAGCAAAATCAGATATTTTATTTTCCTTTTTTTTAATTTTTGTTTATATTAGTCACACTGTATATATTGTAACGTAACTTTTTATGCTAATTTCTTAAGATCTGAGTGTTACTACTTTCTCTCTAACTTTTTCAATTTGAACATTTTATTCTCGTCTCTCACCGTTTTCAATATAATTGGCATTAAATAACGATGAATATTCAAATTCAACATGTACATATCATGACAGAAAATCGAAAAATTTTCAATATATTTTTGTCTTTTAAATAATTTAATTTTCAAAAATTACTTACCTACAATACTTACCTACGATACTTAAATACGATACTTACCTACAATACTTACCTCCAATACCTACCTGCGATACTTACCTGCAATACTTACCTGTCCTAAAAAAAAATTGTTAAAACATTAATAATGTTTAAAGAAAAACAGTAATATTACATACTACATACATTCTGAAAAAGCATTATCCCAAAACCCCTAGGAGGCAAAAAGACAAAACCCCTAAAATTAACTTTATAAAAAGAGACCACTTAACAAAAAACTTGGTCACTATAAACCACACTTAGAATCGCCCCCCTAGATAATAGATATAATAATAAAATGGACTAACAGACCCCTAAAAAAATCACTATTATAAAAACTTTATTTACTAATTCTCCTCTTTAATTTCAGCAGGTCGTCTCTTGAAGATGATCCCCACCCACCATTACTGCAAAAATCTAAAAATACAAAAAACAATTTTTAAATTTTATACGTATACTTGAAAGTTTTTAAATTAACTAATTTTATTTATTTATTTCTATTATTATTATTATTATTATTAAGGAAATTTTTCAATACATTTTCGTTTTTAAATACTTTCTATATTGTCAAACTACAACTAATTATTAAAAAAAATTAATATTTAAAGAAAAAAGTGCAACTTACCAAACCATTTTGAAAATACTTACCTCCAGCCCCCTAGAAAACTTTAAAAATTCCTAAAAAAAAACAGTTTAAAATTCTACCACTTACCGAAAAAAACATAATAGAAACTATAAAACAAAATTTAATTATCGGCACCTATGTAAACTATACCGACAGACCCTTAAAAAACCTCACTTAAAAGAAAAACATAATTTTATTATTTTATTTTTTGTTTCAATAAAATAATGACCCATTTGTAATGCCCGAAAACCTATTTCCAAACCATCCTAAAAATACTTACCTCCAGCCCCCTAGGAGACATTAAAAATTCCTAAAAACATTTTAAAATGCAACCAGTTACCGAAAAAAAACATAATAGAAACTATAAAGAAAAATTTACCACTCGCCTCCTAGGTAAACTATACCGACGGGCCCCTAAAAAAACCTCAACGGAAAGAAAAACAAAATTTTACTTTTCTATTTCTATGTTTCGATCAAATGATGACCCATTTGTAAATTGGTAACGCCCGAAAACATTTTTCCAATTTTTTTTAACCAAAGACCGAAAAAAAAACAAAAAAACGCGGGTATCTCGACTAAATATATCTAGAGCAAAACGGTGAAAATTTTAAGCCATAAGTCATTTGGAAGTCGCAACAAACATCCACCCCCGTCCCTAAAATTTGCCTATACTATATAGAAAATAGTGCTGGGCGATGTTCATCGATGGTTTTGAAACATCGATGTTTTGTTGTTCGATGTCCGATGTTTCACCATCGATGTTAAAGGTGACAAACATCGATGTCAACATCGATGGTTGTCATTCGATGTTAGAAGTTTTGACGTTGATGGAGATATAATTCAATTTTTCAAGTTTAAATTCTGTTCCAAAATAAAAAATGTAGTTTCAAACGGACTTAGGTATTTTTTATTGATTAGATAATTTTATCCGAGTTGGCAACGTTGGCAACCTGTGGCTACGACGCGGCGGCATGTGTCTTGTGTCTAGCTTCGGGGAAATACAGATATATTGTGTTTTTATTGATTTTAAGTGTTACTTAAGTAGACGTAAACGAACGGCAAGAGTTGTGAAGACGTAACGTGTCAAAGTGATATTCTAATATTGTAGTGAATAATACTGTTTTTAATACCTATATTTTATTTTACATTTATTGATAAGGTAAGTGTCAGTTTTGTTTTATTTTACAAAAAAGTTATTGTATATTCTGTATAAAGTTTAATTATTTCGTGGGATATTGGTACTACCAATATGGTAAGCCGAAAGATTCTCAGTAATTTCGATCCATTGGGATTACAAGTAAATGTGATGAGTAGATCAAGTCTGGCAAGATGACCGGACGACTTATACTAACATCCTCCTCTTGTTGCTGACTAACGGCAGGAATCACACCACTAGCCGCCGCTTTCGGAATAGCAGTTCTACGATTATATGGATCAAGAGTCTCCTCTTGAGCCAATCTAAATTTGTTTTGATGTTATTGAATGTAAAATAAAATATCGTTTTCCGTTCTGCACCAAGGGTCTAGGTATTGTTGAAAGAGTTTTGGCACTGCGTGCAAAATACTAAAAGGGCCGTCTCCGAGCTTTAAACAGTATTTATAGAATTGACGAAAAGTACCCGTTTTACCATTATCGGCTCTTTTTACATCTAAGGAGCGACCTGGATGGCCGCACGAAAAAAGTAACGGAGGTACCTACCGTTGGATTCGCCAGCTTGTTTAATTTTTTTATTTACAGGCTTTCGATATAAAATTAGATTGATTGGAAATGGGGAATGATCCTGTCTTACAAAGAGACCTGCAATTTGACTAGAACTTACTGGCAAATTGAAGTGCTTTCCTTGATTGTTTCTTAGCTAAAAGCCTAACATGAAGACGCCCAACTTTTTCGTCGGCTAATGACTCCCATTATCTCATAAGCTTGAATGAAGGGATTGACTTCCCTTTGTTTGAAGACCGTCATTGAAAGCTTTACTATACGTCATGGCTTCAGGAATTTCTAAAAAATAAAAATTGTTTAAACGCGTCTCTGATATATTCTGAGCAACTGGTATCCCCTTATAATAATGGGACACCATCCCAGTTATTTCGAGGCATCTACCGACATTTTTCAGTAAGTTAACATCGGGCACAGAAGTAGTAAACGAAGCCAAGGCGAAATGTCCGCTAATATAACGAATCTTCCTGAATTGATTGCACGCAGGTCCTGCACCTGTAAATACATCTTTGAATTCCTGCGGAGTTGGACGTAAAGAAGGTAACACAGCACCACCATGACAGCAACGAAATGCTCAAGCGGAACTCACCACAGAAAAAGTTTGCCTTTCACGTATATAGGACCCAGATCTATTTTGGTACACAATTTCTCTATTTCAGGGCAGTTCCAATTGCTGCTCTATAAGAACGGGGTCTACCTACATCCAGTTGACGAGGAACAGCAGGACGTTTAGCGGAACATTTGGTACGGAGTGAAGTGTGATCTTGAACGGAACGTTTAGGACGGGGTGAAATATGGCGTTGAACGGAAGGTTAAATTTGAAATTTTCTCATTTTAACGGGTTCTATGACCGATGTTGGAATAGAAATACCAGCAATTCTTGCAGATCGTCTCATGAAGAGAGATTTTTCGGGAGACATTTTCATCCTTACCAGGGGAATTTTAACTTCTCTAAATGGGTCGTTACTGCTGGTAGTGGCAACTAAATGCAAAGTGATAGAGGCGTCGAAGAAGAAGAAGGTTAAACAATGGACATTTTCATCCTATCCAAATGAATTTTTAAATTTCTCATATTACTGGTCATAATAAAAAATTAAAAGCCTATGTAACGCAAAATTAGTAAAAAATAATATAACATGAAATATTTTATACCAGAAAAACTCAAAAGTTTGTAGCTGTTTTAAACAAAAGAATGGCTAGGCAATAAGAAAAAAAAATAGTTAATAATAAGCACCAACGCTACCTTTTAGTCCTTATTTACACGACAAAATTAAAAACGTTCCCGACGTAAAACGCTGTCACTCGCAAATTCTAAATTGGGTTGTTCCTCACCTTGTTGTGTCTCGGCGGCGTCTTCCTTTTTAGTGGCGGCCAAATCGTCTCTACCGAATAAGTCGATGATACCAAATGACTGCAAGGAGCCCGCGTTGATACTCTGTAAAATCCTGTTAATAAAATCCTTGCATTTTTTTCGAGTAACCTCTTACTTAAATAGTCAACAATCATGTCCACCTTATATTTTTGCCACAACGGAAGAATTTGTGCCAGATCGTGTACTACGTCAACGATTGCACATAAGGTCGCAAAAAGGCGTCGTAATCTGCACGGTTTTTGTCTAATGACTCTGCCATACAGCGTTGGTATTCTCCGCCGTGCCTTAACAAATCTCTACGTTTGCAGGTCCATTGAAACGTGTCGCAAGCATGCCCATTAAAGCACCGTAGATTTTTGAAACCTGTCGGTCCTCGTACCCAAAATACGCAAAAGGAATTTTTCTTTTTGCGGATCTTTCGAACTGATCTGATACACTGTACTGATTATCTTGTCAGCCCCGCCATCACGAATTTCTCAGTAGTCTTTCTCTTCCAAACGAAGTGTTTGCAAAACAATCTGAATAAATTTGATTTAGGCTTATATTTTTTTGTATTTGTACTTAGTAAAATAGTATTTAACTACTATGAATATAAAATAAAAATCATTAATTTTTTCTATAGCATTTTATTTACCAATATATGTTACAATGTGGTAAAAGAGTTAAAGTGGTTACTTTATAAATATTATGAAGGAGGATATAATAATAATAATTTAAAATTTGATATTAAAATAACTAGAAAAACAATTAATAAAACGAAATAACCATAATTAGAGGAACCTTTATGAAAATAAAATTAGTCATTATTTAAGGAGAGAAGCCCCACCTCCTCCTCCTCACTATGCATCTACTTCTTCTCCTCTTCCCTAATATTGGAAATTATTAAATCGACTTCGTTAACTTAGCCTCGCCACAGAGGGTTATCCCCTCTGTTAAAATAGTAGCCTAGCGGAAACATTAAACATAAAGAATAATCACTTAAGCTTAGTGTTAACATGACATTAAATATTGAAAATAACGAATGAACATCAACAATTCAAGAATTGCATAGTGAATTTAGCAAATTACTATATGAAGTTAATGAGCATCAAATGAGAAGTAGACCATCTTTTTCTTCATTTTATTCCGAATTTTCAGAAGATTATTCAGTATCGTTGTGTCTTGAATATTTAAAAAAATTTTGATTTGTTAGAATTTGTGGATGAACTGATAAAGTTAGGCTTTTATAGTGAGGTCATATGTTTAAAAAAATTTGTTCAAAATTCAACAGTTTTGAAGGAGATATCAGCGGCAGAAGCTGAAAGAGATTTTTACTTGTCAATATCTCAAGAAGGTTTAGTCTAGGAAATTGTGTAATTGTGATGGAAAAACTAGTGACCGAAGTGCTTGAAGAGTTTGTTATGTCAGAAGCTTGCTCAAGATATTTAGCTTTTGCTGGTGATGATGATAACGTGAATGCTTAAGGTTTAATAAAAAGTCACAAATATTTAGAACATGCTGAATTGTGTAAAAAAATAGTGCAAGTGTGTAAAAACTTTTTAGAAAACAAAAACAAAAAACAATTTTTTGCTGATATTGACAGTTTAAAAATACAATATAATTTTAAAGTTGTTATAATAAGTTTAAATAAAACAAAGTACTTAAAGCTAATATTAATTTTATTCATTTACAAAAAAAATATCAAACAGGTACAAAACATTTGAAAGTGCACACACACATAATGATTTAGAGTGATAAAAACATTTTGGTTTAGATTCCATTAAAACTGATTGTTCATCTAACTCAGTATCTCTCTACAGTATCCTCGGTCAATTCTTTGATTATATTTGAAAATGGATGAAATGGGGTTTGTCCAGAATTCCAGTATATACAATAACAGTTTTTCATCAACCAAATAGTTTGCTTATGTTGTTCAGGCGAAAGAAAGTTTAAAGGAAAAGATTGTTTAAAAATATAGTGACATATTCTATCTCCGTCGTAAGCTGCCAATTCTTTGGGTATAAATTTATTTGTTTCTTCCTTAAGACCTTGAATGTCTAATAGTAGCCTCATATTTTTAATTTAGAAAATTTCTTAAAAATAAATGTTTTTCGGAGTAATCTTCAATATCCTTTTTCAGTTCTCTTAATTTTCTGATAAAGGTTCCTATCTTTCCTACTCGAAGTGACATTATCAGTTAGTCAAGTTTTCTTGTCAAACGTCTAGTAATAACTGACTCTTTTGTTATTTGCAAGTTACATTTAGGAGTTAAATTTAATTTTGAGGTAAAAATCCCGCATGCGGAGCTAATTTACAGTTGATTTACAGCTTTAGTAAGTAGATTGTAACTAAAAACTTTATCATGTAATATTAGACAATACCCTGTTGTGTCTTACATTACAATAGGTCCGGCTTGCAAAGATTATTTTTGATGAAAACAGTCAATGTATGCAATATGGGGGCCTTCTCTTTGAATACGAGACGATCAAATAATGGTTCCTCTGTTTTTCCATAATAAGTATTGCGGAAAATTGGAATACATTTCGTACAAGATAGCGAATTTATTTTTACTCATATCTAATATAAGATCATTATAAGGATACCTTTCAGAATTTAAGAATACTTTGATGTTCCTTAAGTCTATGTCATTAAAGTCACTCATATTGCTCTTTTTCTTATTTTATTTTTCTTGTTGAAATGCAAGGATAACATGACGGGGGGTTTCAACTCGGGTTGAGGTTTTAACTGGCTAATTGTGTGTATTAGTTTTTAATAGTTCTGGATACTTAATTAATTCGCAACTTCTAAACGCTATTATTTTTCAGTATTTTTATCTATAATTTTGTTAGTGATAGTTCTTGAGGAATTTCTACTGGTATATTCCATGTAAGTTTGTTAAGAGTAATTTTTGGATTTTCCTTCTCATCTGTGGTTGAAATGGCATTGTTATCGGTATTATGCCTAACAAGTATGAGCTCTTATTTCGAATTTAGTATTACTTTTTTATAGTCTTCGAAGAATACCATTAAAGTTTTAAGGGGTATGCAAACATTAAAAAAATCCTATTTTTTTAATCGACGACAGATACAGTTGTTGTCGTAGTCGCACCTGTTTGAAGAGTTTTAACAGGATACCAGCCTGCATTTCGTAATTTAGCTGACTCGTTTTCATTAAATGAAAGATAACCTTTTCGTGTTGATGTGATACCAACATTTCTAACCGAGTCTATAATAACACCATTTAATTGAATAACACCATTTAATTGGTATCTTATTTCTTTAAAAGGAAAGGCAATTCCATTATTTACTAAACTCAACGTTTTAGAAACTGTTTCGTCCTCTCTAGGAAACGTTTTTTCTATAGAAAGAAAACTCTCCCAAGCACGGGTGTATTTTTCAATTTTATGGTCGGGAATTATTATCGCATCATTATTTCCTAATTTGGTGGGTAAATAAGGTTCATAAGAATGAATTTCCGAATAGGTGATGGAATTATGAACTAAAAGCTTTTCTGTAACATTAAGTATATTCATATTAAAAGTTGAAGTCCTAGAGACTCCATTTGCAGTTGTTAGGTCTTTAACGTTAACACGTCTACTAATGTTTTTCTTGACTAATTTATGCCTATTATATGTTTTATGAACACTTTTATTTGGAATACTAAAACTTCTGTTGTATAATATAATCACTATTAATCTAGTTTTTTTATGTGCAGTCTAAGTGTAACTGTTTCCTCCCGAAAATTCATTATTTCCCCGTTTTGATCTAATATTCTTACAGTAATTTTATCTATCACTTTCACGATTACAGAAAAATATATAATATTTTGTGGACTTTTAAATCTAGGAGAGACGTTTGTAAAAAATTGACGAATAATATGAACAGGTCTTCCGTTCAAGTAAGAACCTTCAGCAATACTGCAATCGATACATAGTGAATTAACTTAATTAACATAATTTTTGAAGGATCATCTGAATGTTTACTCTTTCCGTCACCTCTGATAACCTGATCTTTGAATCCTAAAATTTTGCCTATACTACCCTCTTTGAATGTGATATTTGTAGAAGATTTAATTACCGATTGTAGAGTATTATTATTTGCAAATAAATCAAACGAAATCCCTATTTTATCAAATTGTTCTATTAAATATGTATTAATATCTTGAATTTCATAGCTTCCGGGAGAGATTTCAATAAAATCATCGTTACCATCTCTACAGAAAGATTTATTATTTTTTTCATCAATATTTGAAATAGCATTTCATCAATATTTGAAATAGCATTTCATCAATATTTGAAATAGCATTACCGGGGCTAAGGCTTATTGTATAAAACCGGTTAAGAATGAAGTAAAAAAGGCCAAAGGTATCAAGAAATCGGTTATCAAAAATAATCTTTACCTGGAAGAATATCGGAAAGTTGTAGAACAGGGCGGTTTAATTTTTCGTAAAATGAAAACTTTCCGTAGTCAATTACATAACGTTTATACCGAAATAGTAAACAAAGTAGCTCTGTCCCACAGTGACGATAAACGTTATGTAATTCCATCTTCTACAAAAACATTACCTTGGGGTCATAACGACATACAGTTCTATCAAACCGCACCCGAGGAAAATGTTTGAAATGTTATGAGATAAAAAATGTTGAGTTTGCAAAAGCTCACGCATAAGTACAAAATTTGTCTTCTTAAAATTAAACTTAAAGTTTGGAGTGTATTTCATATTTGCTAGTTTGCACTTCAAATTGAGAGCAATCGGTAGGGAAGGGTGATCAACTGGCAATAATGGTTCATTATCGGTCATTATTTCACTGTTATGTAGGTGAGAACTGACAATAACTAAGTCCAATAGTACATTTATTAACATTTAAAACATTATTTCGCCGCATAAAATTAGTAAACGTTGAGAAATTTTTAAAATCACATATGAGTTCTTTATACATATTGGTGGAAACTAGTTCGCGCAAATTAAAATAACCTAAAATTATACAGTCATTATTAACCAAATTAGACTCAATACAATGATAAAACCGTCGTTTTTATCCGAAGACGAAAAATTAGATCAACTTCTTAGTGTGATAGAAACGTTTCTGACTAAAGATAATGTTTAATATAATGTGTTGGAAAATCCATACTTTATTGTATTTAGTTTTTTTTTTCATAGAATATATATTTAACCTTGTATATTTTGACCCGCAGGTTTTGAGGGACACATCTTCAAGGACGTGGATGGAGCTGCATATTCAAGGTTATGGGTGGTGGAGTGGATGCGCAGTAAAGATTAGGGGGTTGTGTTAATGGTGGTGGTTGCATAAAACAAGATGTTGACATGGTGTAACTTCAGTCTCTGACATTCGTTCAGTTTGATTTAAAGTACGACGCGACTGACATATAGAAAAGAAAAATGACTTCAATCAATGAATGTGGTGATTTAATCAATAGTTCCGCTCTTGGTGATTCTATCGACTCGCTCGCCGAGAATAGTTTTAACATTGAAGCCATATTAACACCCGGGGCATTCGAAGACATAGCAGAGTGTGGTGGTGTTAGCGACACGAAATTGGATGAAGCCATGGGTGTCTACATAAACTGTTTTCCACAAAATCTGCAAGAACGTCCGCAGCCCGCCGTGAACATAATCAGTGACACATTAATCAAGGAGGCAACAGAAGAACCATCAATACTCAAGAAAACCCTAATAAAAGTTCGAGGGTAGTGCTTGCCAAAAAATGCAAGGTGGAAAACAATGAGCCGCAGCCGTCAACATTGAGGTTGGATCGGCCGTTGTCACCCATAATCCCACAAAAAAAGAAGTTTAAATAAGAGAAAATTGAGGGCTTCAAAAAAAATTTTGAATATTACCGAGCAGCCCGAAGATGAACTTCCGAACAATCTGGGGCCATTTTCCCAAGATGAAGACGGTGAGGTGATGGCGCGAGTTGCTAAGGTGAAGGCAGACTTATGTGTTAAAATAAGACGGTGTAGGAGAGAAATTAGTGAGTGGCAGGCTAGGTTAGCCAAGTATGAACGGGGCGTCTCTCATTCATACGCCAGTGAAATGAACAATAAACATTTAAATATCTTTAGATTTGAATGTGCAGGTATAATATCGGAGTCTTGTGTTTAACATTTTATATTTAACAGGATGGTTGTAAATTATGTTTTAGTAATAAGTTTTAACCAGACATCACTGCGGGCTCTTCCCTTCCAATGTAGTTGAACCTTGCCGCTGGCGGGAGGGCTTAAGGTTGATATATAATAGACGTTTTTTATTCGTAAATTAATTGAATCAATTATTATAAAACAACCAACCAATACAACTACAAAAATGTATTGAAATTAATTTGAAAATAAACTTTTTACTAAACCATTATTTCTTTTATTTCAACGAAATGTATTAAAGTTGGAGAAAATGCGTATATAAACAATTATAAAACTTTCAATAATTTTTTAGTGTATTTCCCGAATAGAGAGAAAAATGTTTACATAGAAAAAGTTTTTTGTGTTTTCAGACACTATATTGTGTAATTTTTTTCAACGAAATGTATTAAAGTTTGAGGAAATGCACATATAAACAATTATAAAACTTTAAATAATTTTTTAGGCTATTTCCCGAATATAGATAAAAATGTTTATTTGACGAAAGATTTTTGTTTTTTGTTCAGACACTATATTGTGTAATTTTTTCAACGAAATGTATTGAAGTTTGAGGAAATCCGCATATAAACAATTATAAAACTTTAGATAATTTTTTAGGCTATTTCCCGAATATAGATAAAAATGTTTATTTGAAGAAAGTTTTTTTGTTTTTTCAGACACTATATTGTGTAATTTTTTTTAACGAAATGTATTAAAGTTTGTTGAAATGTAAATATAAAAAATTAAAGAACTTTAAATAATTTTTTAGGCTATTTCCCGAATATAAACAAAAATGTTTATTTGAAGAAATTTTCTCGCATTTTCAGACATTATATCGTGCAATGTTTTTAACGAAATTAATGTAATTTTGAAAAAAGGGTTAGAAATAGTTAGATGTTTCCCAACTTTGACTCTTAATAACTCGGAAACTATGAGAGAGAAAAATTTTTTTCAAATGAAATCCGAACGATTTTGAAACAAAGTCCATGAGGAAAAAAAATATTTTGAATTTTTTAGGTGTTTTAGGGTATTTCGTCGCTGAGTGGATAAAAAAAATTTCTTAGTGTGTATATGATACGAAAAAAAGTTTCAAATAAAAAAGTTTTCTCTTTTCGAGTACCATCACTGTGGTTATTAAGAAAAAGTGTGAAAAATAGATAGTTTTCGAGCAAAACGAGAAAATATTGTTGTTTAAAAAAAAAGCTGTCTCCTTGAAAATATTGAATAAATCGTACCGTTTCTCATTATTTGCTTTTGTAAATTAACGATAACACCCAAATTAACGTTTAATTTTTTCTTCAAAATACTATACAGGGTGTCCCGAATTGCAGTGTCCAAACTTTAACAGCGCATTCTGCATTCAAAATAAGCCCTAATTTTCTATATAAACATATATCGGCAAATGCTTCATTTTCGAAATACAGGGTGTTTTTTAGTCATAACTTTTTTATTACTTGAGATATTGTTATTAAATTTGGTAAACAGCCTTGGAGTAACAAAAGGCATTTTTTGATTTGAAATATTTTTTAATTTTTCATCAATAGCGTCCGTACGGGATTTTTTATTGAGTATTCTTGAAGAAAAAATGGTACTCTACTGCTTTTTCTGAAAAAAAAAATCATTCCTAAAATCCCCACTCAGTTTGGAGCAAATTTGATCCCTTGTCTTTTTTTCGTGCGGTGTAAGGATTTCGAGTAAAAAACTAAAAACCATTTTTATGTATGGTATAGTTAAATTTTTTTTTGTAACAGCAAGTTTTTTTAAATGTGTTCAGATTATCTGTTGCGTTTAGATTGACAAACAAAAATCTTTTTTTGGCTTTTTCGCAACTGAATTAAAATATTTAACTTTAAATTGATTGAAGCAAATATTTAATAAAATTACATATCTCAACATGTAAACTAATCTGTCTACAGAATGTAGACAGATTAGTTTACGATACATAATATAAACAATATTATTTAAGCAAGCATAAGAAATTATGTCATTTATGTAATTTTATTAAATATTTGCTTCAATCAACTTAAAGTTAAATATTTTAATTCAGTTGCGAAAAAGCCAAAACAGATTTTTGTTTAGCAAGTTTTTAAAATTATTTGGTTTCCGATATTTATTTCATGCATTCCGGGTGAGTTCATAATTTCTGAACAACGTATGTTTCTAAAATAAAAGCTTGTCTAACAACTAAGGAGAGATGACGTCGTCGACCCGTTGTAATGGAGATTTGCATTATGTTTGGGTTATCAGGGTGACATCGCAGAAGTTAGCAGGCAACCTATTAAAATCTAATGTCCTTGGTACTGACCATCATTCCTTCATTGTCGACTCTTGGTATGCCATGATTGCATTTTTGTGATAATTGAACAATTGCTAGGTTCGTCTTTAAATATGACAGATGAGTTTATAATTCTAAAATCGTCGATTCATTTTGTAAAACGGTAATTAGAAATAATTCAATTTGGAGATGATACTTCATTTTACAGAAACTACTCTTTATTAACTAAGTTCGTAATTAATTTTACAAAAACTAGAATTCATAACTTTTATTAACTTAGATCGTGAAAAAAATTTATAGAGCACTTTAAATATCATTAAGGATTAATGAACACGTGGATTGTCACGGCTCCAGATTCGTAAATTATGGAAATTTACTGAGCCGCTTCGGGTAAATGTGGCTTCAGCAGTCCATAAATTTTTTTTTGAGAAGTTCTCGTCTTCATCTATTTGGCGTAAAAACCATTTGCAAAAACTGACACGTTTTTCGGCATCACCAGGTTGTAAGTTTTGAACTGGCTGCATCTGAAATGGCTTCCTGTGATCTTTCCTCAAAACGCGATGAACCTTATTTTTAGAAACAAAAACTGCGTTGCCTTGTAAATTATGAGCTGCTCTTCGTAGGCTTAATGTCCTATCGTTGTCAAACTTATTTAAAATTACTTTTCGATATTGTTCATTTCTCCTACCTTCGTTTCTCGGATTCTTTTTGAGTCCAAAATTCCTAAACATTAAATGCGTTTTAATGAAAACTTGTTTGCAAGGTAATCTTCTATTTGGAAATCTTCGTTGGTATTCCTGTACTGCTGCATTTGCATTTCCATTAGAGAAACCATAAACGAAATGAATATCAGCATACTCAAAGTTACTGAATAACACCATTTTGAAATCACTAGTTAGACTGATAATTACCTTTTTGTATAAACTGTAATGTACCTGACATTTATTTACTCTAAAAACTTAAATGTCACACTTTAAAGACGAAACTAGCAATTGTTCAATTGTCACAATAATACAATCATGGCATACCAAGATGTTAAAGGTTTTGCCACTGAAATAATTAACAATAATGGAAATTTTAACTACGCCATACATAAAAATAGTTTTTAGTTTTTAACTCGAAATCCTTGCATCGCACGAAAAAAAGGCAAGGAATCAAATTTGCTCCAAACTGAGTGGGGATTTTAGGAATGATTTTTGTTTTCAGAAAAAGCAGTAGCGTACCATTTTTTCTTCAAGAATATTCAATAAAAAATCCTGTACGGACGCCACTGATAAAGAATTAAAAAATATTTCAAATCAAAAAATGCCTTTTGTTACTCAAATGCTGTTTACCAAATTTAATAACAATATCTCAAGTACTAAAGTTATGACTAAATAACAATTTTTTTCTTAAAACTTTAACACCCTGTATTTCGAAAACGAAGCATTTGGACACTGCAATTCGGGACACCCTGTATATTTATATTAATAAATTTAAAAACCAGACAAATAACACAAACACATTAATCAAATTAGTATTTATTTATTAAATTATGTTTGTTTGCATGATACAATTAATTGTTTACATTCTATACATCGTCACCATCCATTTTGCCCCATTATGCAGTAGCATTAGCGGCATTGCCTACACGATCCAAACTATCTCCACGTAGTGGAGTCGGTATTTCCTTCCGGAGTATCATCTGGAACATCAGGCACTACCCACCAACTACTGTCTGCTGGCCCGTCAAAGTCACCACGTAATGATGGAGGACTCCACCAACTTGATGAGTCAGGCAGATTTGCTCCCACCGACTCCTCCTCCTGACGCTCTTCATCAGACGAAGATTCATTTTCCGCCAATCTCTTCGGTTATTTAACCGGACTATTTCCACATCAAATATAATAAGAAGAGTTAGAAGACATGTTCGTTTTGTAAACTGTTTTGGAATATAACAGAAATTTTAAACGCCAACCTTATATATACTCTTTGTATCTTATTATGTATTCCGTCGCGCACTCAAGGTCATATGACGTCACATACCCTCAAGATCAAGGAATATAGCAGCGCCCTCAGGGTCGGGACTTAATTCAAGGACGAGTGGAAACCAAATTTTTATATTAATTTACCTTTTTAGAACTTATACTTAAAATAAAATTCAAAAAATAACTGGTCCAATATGTTTTATTATTTAATTTGTGACGTTAGTTGCTATCCTATCTCTTACACATCAATTAAGTTTTATATAAAAACACCAAACTTAATTTAAACTATATAACAATGTATGGATAAACTAAGATATGAGGGGGCTAATTCCAAAGTGTACAATCTCCAGTTTTATAAAAAAATGACAAAACGAAAAAAACGTATAACTTTAGTGCACTACCATAATTTTTTTTTGGCTGTTTCAATCAGTTAAGGTAAGTATTTAGTATTAGTTTGTGAATTTGTAGAAAAAAAGTTATTTTTGTGGCGGTATTGAGAAAAAGAAAGATGGAGATTGTACTTTATGAAACTCATTGATGGAGATTGTTCACTTTGGAAATAAGTCAACGTCTTCATCTTTTCTGTATGCTTTTATTTAAATTTTAATTGAAACATAAGTCGTGGTTCTAGTTTTTTTAAAATTATTAATAAAACATAGGAAATAAATAAAATGTTTTTATAAAAAAAAAATTAAATATTTAGGCTGCATTCTTCTTCCATTGGCTCGCAAACTACTGAGCTACTCTGCTTCTCTCAAGAGCTGGAAGTACGCTTCAGCCCGCATTTTATGCACTTTTTTCTCGGCAAGCAAGTCTTTTTTAACATTCTCGTTATTACAACTGTTTATCTTCTCTGTCAACTGTAAACATGTTGAACATACGTCAGTGCGCAGATTTCCGAAACCCAAGTTATAAGAGGTATTGAAAATATACCTAAAATAACTATGTTTAACTAATAGTTCTTTGTTTTCATTTTGGTACATGGCCCACATTTTATTAATATTTAAGGAAGAGTCTAGGTACATCCTTTCACTTTGCCCCCTGCAATAGTGACTTTCTATCACCTTAAACTTATTAATAAATTCCATAATCGATTTTCTACGGGCTTCATATTTTTCCGACAGCCTATCACCACCCCGATTTTCCTTCATATTCATAAAAGACTGTTTGCAAATTGGCACAAGTCTTTTCTGTTGACTAACGATATAAAAATGCGCTTTCGCTATGTCTCGAATTTTTTGGCCTTTTGCGCTTCACCGGAATATTCTGACAATATTTTAGAATGAAGTTATCTTGGTAAACCTTTTCTTTTACTTCATAAAATTTTTTGTGACAATTATGTACTTCAGCCATTGTTAGCAAACTGCACTGAAACGCAGAGGTTTTGTGGCCACAAGTTGGGTAAATCGGAAATAAATGTGGACTATACCTAAAAATTTTCTCATGGAATGAACTGTATTACACCTAAAATAATGCTACTTCTTACCTAAGACGCACGTAGGTCTTTTTTGCTAATCTAGGCGTGCAAAAGTCTGTTTACTTTTCGGTCTTGGAAGTTTTGCAGTTAAATGCAAGAACACCCTTAGAAAAGATGTAATACTAAGATTTATTTATAAAAAAAGTCCCCAATTGTCATATTTGGAGCAAAAATTAAATTAAGTTATTTTAATAATGCGAAAAAAATACAGACTATAATTATTCTACCTTTTGAGAAAAAACGTGATATTTAGGTTGAGCATATGGTTAGTAATATTAGTATAAAGATACATATTTTGCACAAAAAACAAATGAATATCGTTAAGGTTTTTTGATAAGCATTAGTTTTAGAATTAATGACAGCCTGTATACAGTGTGTCTGCTTAAGTTGGCCACATATGGGAAACTTTTTTATTATTAATTTTAGGACAAAAAGTTATTCTTTATAAAAAGTTCTGCATGTTCCAAAACCTAAAATGCAACCATCAGATATAACATTTTTTCAGTCGTATACGGGGCTTTGTCGAAAAATATGAATTTCACTCAAGAGTAAAGTACCTTTATATTTGACAATATCGAAAATTGGTATACAGAAAAGTTGATCAGAATTAAAAACTACGTTTAAATATGCAATTGCATCCATATACATTGAAAAATATTTTTTTCAATGTTTGTCTACAATAACATTTCAAATAAATGTAGTTGCTTGCGTGAAATCTAGGATGCACTGATAAACAAATTATTTGTTTATAGCAACAAATTTTTGACAGTTACAGTTACAGTTAAATACCTTCTAAATGAAATGGAAAGGTTATCATGTTTGTAATAAATAAAAAAGATAAACCTATCGGTATACCTAATTAAATTTGTAAAAATTAAAATTTTAAGTAGAAAGATGTTATTGCATATTTGAACGTAATTTTTAGTTAGTAGAATAACTTTTTTTTCCTAAAATTAATAATAAAAAAGTTTCCGAAATGTGGCCAACTTAAGCAGACACACTATATTTTAAGATTTATTAAACATATCTCAAGCTATCATTTGTTTTTAAAAAGTGCAGTCTTGGCAATCAGTTATGGTCTGTAAAATATAAATTTCGTTATCATTACTTATTTACTAAGCACCCTTTGTCATTCGGAGAATATACATGCATGAATTTTTAACTGCCGTTCATAATTAAAAAATAAACAAATACTAATTATAGTAAAGATATTTATTCCTTAAAAAACTTAAAACAAAGGAAACAAATAAATTAATCTTCTTCGGGCGTTTTTAACAAGGCTAAAACAGAGGTAGGTAAGCTACTAGAAGATCTTGGCTTTACTCTTCGCATAGAAGATATAACAGGGTCCGATGATATAAGGAGTAAGTTAAACATATCTTCAACATTTTCTTTCCTTGAAAATTTGCGCGCATGAAATTCCCTAAAATTTCTTACGTCCTTATTCCTATGTTCCTGAGCCTCTTCCGAGAGAGCTCCTATCGGTATAATTGCCTCCTTTATTATTAGGCTTCCATGTATAAGAAGTTTATGTACACTTTGAGGCATGTAGAACCAAGCATATTCTTGAACATACAAACGTGCTGTTTTTGCTGCAAAATCTTCAAAAACCAAGGTATTGACAGAAAAACCCGAGTAAATCGTTCGAAGAATTGTAGCAAGTCTTTCGATTAAATCCATATTTACTCCCGTAGCTTCTGAAGCCAGTAGAGGATTTCCAAAGAATGTCCTAGCGATATTTCCGGTATTACTGCTACCATAGCCTTGTTTGGGTAAATCAACTAAGATATTTAACTTTAGTCTCAAATTTTCTTGGACTAGTTTTTTCTTTAACTCGGTTGCCTCCTTTTGCTCTTTTCCAATCCTCCATTGCCTTATATCAAGGCGATATGATATATTTAAAATGCACTCCATGCATTTAATCCACGCGTGGAGACTTGATAACCCGAATTGGAGTGTGTCTATATTTACAGGTCTCTTACGAACTTCGTCAAGGTTATTCATTACCTTAGGTGAAGCTCCGCAAATATGACAGTTTTGAGCCCCTGTATCGGAAAGGGTGCTGCAGGTTTTGCCATCAATCATTGTTAAAGAAAACACAGAGTCAAAAATATGTTCTGTTTCTCCTATTTGAATTTTTGTAGGGATGAGTGTTTTGATCTGATCTTTAATATCATTAACTTGCTCTTTCACAAAGTCTGCTGTTTCCTTATGAAATATTATTTTTAAAGGACGGCAATATTTTGTTGATGAAGGTACTGGGTTGCTCCAAAGGATAAGTTCTTTATTTCCAGTTTTTAATTTCGCTGACATTCTTAGGGGTACCATTGATACTAAATATAAACTCCCATCGTCCATATTAAAATCCTCAAATCCTTGCATATAACGACTTTGTCCGGATGCGCCATCACACCCCCATTTAAACATTACTTTAATTTCAGATGGGTTATATTTTCCAAAATATTCATAAAAAACGTCTTTTTGTACTATAGCGAGCCTTTGTATGGTATGCTGCACTAGCGACTGTAATTTACTTCTCCTGATGCCTCTCTAATGGTAATATCTTGCGGATAACACATTTTCTTTGCCTTAAGCAGGTTGTTGTATGTTGGATAGATATTTGCGTTGTGTGCTTTTGCAGTTTGCTGAATATCAATGTATTGCTCCTTGGTAAATTTGTTATCAACAAATAGAGCCAATGCTTTTTCGGGTGTCATTTTTAAAGGAATCCTGGTAGGAGTAGCAATAGCTTTTTTAACCTTGTTGGCTCTATTTGGTGAGACGCTTGGAGAGGCGACCATCTTGATTACTGTGGCAGTGTCTCTTTTACCTTCTTCCCTTAGTTTAAGCTGTGTAGCAAGAGCCAGTTCACTAGAAGTAGAATTTTGGATAAATTCTTGTACTTTTCTTTTTTTTGCCGAGTAACTGCAATTTTTAAAATACTTTTTTGGGCGACCCATTTTTGCAACTACATTGTTTCCTAATGTATTAGGCATACCATTAAAGGTCAAATAACCATCCAACCATTGTTTGTTATGTAGTAAAAAAGTATTAATCGAACGGTTGCTCTGTCTCCATTTAGAAGCAAATTGTGCACATAAGTTTTTGGTTGCTTTGGTAAAATTTGCTTTACATTCCTCATTTAGCTCTTGATAATTTACCATTTCCTTAAGATGGTCGAGTACTATATTAAATTTTCGGCAGCCTATTTTTTCATTACGCCAGAGATTGAAAACTTCGAGGCGCTTTAGACCGTCCTCCATATCTAAAAAAGTTATAAAATATGTAAAGGAAGAGGCCTTGGAACCTTTCGACACAACACTAGCCAAAAACAATTTTAATTTTAACGATAGCAGTTACTCGGCCAGAAAAATAAAAGTACAATAATTTTTGATACCCTTGCTACCCAGCTAGAAATAAAGGAAAAAGGTAAAAGAAACATTGGCATAGAAATTAAGATGGTGGCCTCTCCAAACGTGTTAGCAAATAGAACCAACCAGGTTAAAAAAAAATATTGCTTCTTTCACCAAGGCTTCCCTAAAAATGACACTTAAAAAAGCATTGGCTCTTTTTAGTGATAACCAATTCATCAAAGAGCATATTATCCAACAAACTGCAAAAGCGCACAACCCAAAAATCAACCGAACTTACAACAGCCTGCTAAAGGCAAAAAATGATGTGTTACCCAAAGGGCCCGCTAGGGCAACATACCATACAAATACTTGTTTCTATACAAAAAGGCGTTTTTCTTGAATATTGTGAAAAATATATCCCCTAAATGACAACAGCTGAATCAAAAACTGGAAATGAAGAGCTTATTCTTTGGAGCAACCCAGTATCTTTATTTACAAAATATTACCATCCTTTTAAAATATTGTGGAAACTGCAGATTTTTTGAGAAGCAAACAGGCAACACCCTTTCCGACACAAAGGTGCTCAAAACTGTCATATTTGCGGAGCTTCGCCTAAGACAATGAATAACCTTGAAGAAGTGCGTAACGAACAATTTGGACAAGCGTCTAAGCGTGGATTAAATGCATAGAGTGCATCCTAAATCTATCATATCGCTTTGATATAAAGCAATGGAAGATTGGAAAAGAGCAACAGGAGGTAACCGAGAAAAAATAAGTCCAAGAAAATTTGAGATAAAAGTTAAAGATTTAAGCAAGGCTGTAATACCACTAAAACTAAAAATATAGCTAGAAAATTCTTTGGAAATCCTAAGCTACTCGGATACAAAAAACTGTTTTTGGCTAGTGGTGACAGAATTTAAAAAAATTATATCTTCATTTTTTTGTCAACATACAAAATAAATCCAAAAAATTAAAATCTATACCCTTAGACACCCATAAAATGACACTCGACTTTTTGTAAATTTAAAAATTTTCATCCCCTACCCCTTTTTTTCCTAAAAATAATACCCTAGCTTTACCATTAGAATCCCATAAAAAAGTATTATTTGATTATTTATATAAAAATGCAATTTTTATCAATCAACCCCCTATTTCACCCCCTTCCCCTTAACGAATTTTTCTTAAAAACACTCAGAAGCTTGCTTTATATTAAATTAAAAAATGTGTATAAATAATACTCTCATTCCTTATTAGTCTTTACCAGACTTTAGAATACTATATGGTAATAAGAATTAGTAACCTAAGATTTTCACCTATCTTTTGACATCATAGCGTTACTAAGCTACCGAATTTGATGGTCTATTATATTAAATATTTATCCTATAATTAAGACAAACCTAAATTTGTAGGTTTCACTTAATCTACAGAAACGATACCGCACATCCCCCCTATGGCTTAACGCCTAGTACCCGTAATGATGAACGCCTTGAAAGGCAGATCGATTATCAGGCAAAATAGTTAGAGTAATGGATAGAAAACATCAAATAAAAATAGATGCGGCAAATTACGGCAAACAAAATTGTTACCGTTACAATTATAATATAAAAGTTAATTAAAAAAAAATACCTTTAGACCAATCCTCTTCAATCACATAAGTTCTACTCTAATCTAATAAAATTTAACTTTTTTTGTAGTACTTTTTTCTCTATAATAGTTTTAATATAATTACTTTGGTAAATTAGCAAATATCAAAACAAACTTTACACAATTTTTTGGACATACCTCAAGGTACACATTACAAAAGTTCGTTTTAAACAATCTTTCTCTGACACAAGTTTTTTTGGATTCGAAACTCCGTAAATAGTTATCAAGTACATGCATATGCACAACATCCGCTGACAAATTGTCATTTCGTACAGATATTTATTTGTATCGACTAGCGGCGTCTCCTAGGCAACGGTTCTTTTGTTTTCCATGGCTATCTGAGTACCTAATAAAATAAGTTTAAATCCATTTAACGCGGCTAAATTTTACGACTTTTGCACGCCTAGATTAATGAAAAGGACCTACGTGAGACGTTTCTCTTGATTTTTCTTCCATCCAGAAGGATTTCTTTTCCTCTTTCGGCCTTTGCCTTCACTAACAGGTGTTACATTAAGATCCATTATTAACTAAAAACTATGCTGATCACTTTAAACACTTAATAACTACAAAAACATAAGAGCGTACAAACAGCCTCATTACTTTTCAGCAAACAACACAGTAATGACGTTTAGAAACCGTTAATAAACGGACTGTAAACAAATTTAGGCGCCAATCGGATATTATACACTTTGAATATTAACTTTGGATATTGCCTTAAAATACATTGCAGATTGTATGTTTTGCTTTCATTGATGACCGAAGAGTTTGTACAATTTGAAACTAAAAAATGGAAGGAGATTGTACAGTTTGGAACTAATCTCAAATTTTAACCCTAATTTTATGCTGGAGAATGACCGTTTTGACGCAAAATAATTTTATTTTTGAATCTAGCGCCACAAATTACACCAGAAGCGACATCTATCTCATTTTTATCAAAACTTGGAGATTGTACACTTTGGAACTAGACCCCTCATATACTATAACATATATGCTAAGTATAAAGTATAATTATAAATAAATAAACGACTAAACAAGCTTATTTGATGCAGAACCAATTAACATATTACAACTAAAAATAGAATTGTGAATTATTAATGCGAAAACTTTAGTGTCTTTAGGAAACCGACTGTTGCGTGTTTCAAATTCAATCTTGACGTCTACAGTTGATGATCAATAACAAACAACAGATTTTTCATGTATTCCCCAAAATCCATCATGGGGTCGTTAAATTCTCGACCATAGTAATTGCTTTGGAAGTTTTCATAGTTATAATAGGCCGCTGCATACAATTTCTTTGAAAAATCCAAATTCTATCTTTCATATGGGATTACTGTCGAATTAAGATAAACTCGAATGTCACTTATATTTGCATTTGCAAATTCAGTCGCATCTTCTTTATAACTGTCCGCTTTTTCCAATATTCGGAAATCTGATAATTAAATAACGAGGTTTCTCTAGGCTTGTACTCGTTCTTATAGCCCATACATCGGATGAAGTGTGTCGGAGAGCGGGAAGCTCGTAAAGATCCCACGTGCGGTAAGCCATTCGGATATTTGCATTACTAGCACCTTTATTAATACGTGATAATAGTTTTAGTTTTTGCCTACCCTCGGGAACAATGTGACGTATTTTCCACTCCAGTTTGTCAATTTTAATATCGGCTTCAACTTCTCCAATATAACAGTTGTTAAAAGTGCAGGCAATTATTATAATCAATTCCTGTTTAATGTTAAAAATCCCCTTCGTATAATCCTCGGCAAAACCCATCAGATATTTTAGGGGTACTTTGCCAGAAAATATATTACTAGCGGTATCCACAATGTGTTGGTTTTCTTCATTTAGACCCCAACCACGTGTTAGAAGCGGTTTCAGCTGTGTACTACCAAAGGAAACCCTTGTTTTAAGAGCTGTAGTTACACCTGGTTTTCTTAACAACTGCAACTTTCTCACCGCCTATCTCATATCGAATTTCCTCAAATAGAAAAGCTAATGAATTATTAGATAAAAAACACTTTTTGGTAGCGTCTTTTGGTTTAAATGTTCCTTCGACATAGATGTAGCTTTCCGATATATCCAAAATTATGTCTTGAAAGTGAACTGGAATACGAATTTCATCGGAATTTTGGAATAAAGGTGATCCATAGGGTTTATATGTATGTTCTTGCAGGCCTATGATAGAATTATTGAAAATAGGTTCAGTAAAAACCTCAATTTTTTCACTAGTTGTCATCATGTTCGCGGGCTTCGTACTTTCAAGCCAGTGGATTGAAGAAATCTACGATCTTTGGCAGAGAGACGTTGATATCCTTCTGGTCTAACGTCGTGATCGTGAATGAACTTCGTTTTAGAGATATGTTTCTTTTTATTAGGTTTCGTTATTATTTGACATATCGAAGAAAACATGTAAGGTGGGCGATTGTAACAAAAACCCATCGTTAGACTAGTTTCTTTAGCTCCAGTTTAATAATAATCTTCTCGTTGTTGAAATCGATAAGATCGCTGTTGTCGTCCAAGATGCGTAGAGTAATGTTGTCAATGAACTGACGTCCTTCAGGCTTCAACGGCAGATAAATAAGGTTTGTGGGTTCTTTCGTTATCTTATAACCAGGTTCAACATCAATGTCAAATTCAAATAAAATATGACATTCTTGTGAGTTCAGGTATGCTCCAGAGATAATATTACAATCAACACGTATTATGCGTACTTTCATAATGTCTACTTGAGAGGTTGATTCATGTTTTTTGTTGTCCATTGTTAACAATATACGATCAAATCCCAACATCCGACCAATGCAGTTTTCTCCTGTAAAATCTATAATGTATTTTGTTTTTATTTCACATTTCAATGTTATTATTGGATGTTAATGAAAATATTTTATCATCATTATCTCTCGTGGATACTTGTAAAGCAGTTTTCATTGCTTTTTCAATCTGATACACTTCATATACTCCTGGGGGAATTGTTAACTTTATAGATGGAGAAGTTTTGACATTTTTTTTGGATATGCAAATGAATTATTGCTTTCATCAATATTAAAAATAGAATTATATGTGTAAAATCCAACAAGTGCAAGCCCACATTTATTTACTGTACTGAGTTCTAATGGTGGGTAAAAATCTGTACTTAACTCGCTCGAGCGTTCTGTTAAAGTGAATGTATACGACATGACTGATAAAAAAAAAACTGTTTTTAGCTTTTATTGTTGTCGGCAGCAGTTTATATGGCTATAGGTGGTACACCGTTTACTTGGTTCTGAAATTTTAAACCAATTTTTTTCTGTTATTTTTACATCTCTTGTTTTACAGTAACAGCAAAACAATCTTCTAGGTCCTGCTCCATCACCTACGTCTCCATTCAAATTCTGGTTATTATGATGGTCCGTACAATACTGATACTTTAATATGTCTATGTCACATTTCATGTGTTTTGGCAATTTATCCCAAACAAGTGCGATTTGATTTGGGGAACCAGCAATCATTACCTCCTTGGGCATGTTTTCTAACTCCTTAGAAGTAATTTTTAATAAACTACGGGAACGATAATGGGCTTTTAACGAAGACGCCATCTTTTTATAACTATCCCGATCCATTTGGGGGGTATAAGACATATTGATTTTTACGGTTGAGAGCGAAACTTGAAGCATGAATGACCGCACCAGACTGTCCCAAATTTCTGCTGTCGATCGTATGTATAGTAAATTTCCTTTGCTGCTTCCCCACCCATTCGCAGATATCGAAACAGTTCAGTTGGTGGTGGTAAATCACCAAAGCTGTCGTAACATGTAACACCCTGAATCACCCTTCCGATACGCCACCCAATGTGTTCCAAATCTCATTATACTGTCCAAATTAAGAATACCAGATTCATAACGTCGAGGAAGTGAATCTCGTATAAATACACCTCTAAAGTGTGGTACTGTAGTACATACCTTTCTAGATCAATATTCGATAATGACCTTCGAGGAAGGCATTTTACTAGTTTTTTGAGTGGTTCATAAAAAGTCCTAAACCTATCCTATATGGTTTCAAATACATTCCACCTCCTTTCGATTTTAGCTGTAACTCACCACCCGTTTTTTGGGTTGTGGTATTTTTTGCTGTTTTTACTGCACGCACTACCCCTGCAACACCGCCTGCTAAGGATCCTAATGCTGAGAGCCCAGCAAATATTGTATGCGTATCTTCCGCTTACCACCACGGGCTTTTAATAATTTCCTTGCCGCAGCCACTGCTATTCTAGATACGTTAAATATGTCTTTCCGCAAATTTCTTACCATCAGCTTTAGCTAATTCTTGGGGGATTGATTGGGTTGTCACAATGTCGATCCAAAAGTAAACTTGGACACTCTTTTATTTTTACATGTACGTTTCCCTTTCACAAATCGTCGTCGCTTTCTTTTGGAGCTCTTTATTTCAGCTGAATGCGTTGAAACACCCATACCGAAACGTTGTTTCCTATTTCTATTTGATTTTCACAGTTTTGATTCTCTAACTCGTCTAAGTTGATGGAACCATACAAGTTTCTTTCACACAAATGAGCGTCTGACATGAAATTAATGACATCTTTCATGTACTTTCTATATTGACTGACTGTTGATTCAACCGCTGACCCCTCTTATGTTGCAAAATGTAATATCTCTTGTGCCACATTTCTTAACTTACGCGACAAACACATCATCTGAGAATTAAGGTCTTTACTTGGTGTGATGGTACTATTGCTGTCACACATCTTTAAAACACTAATTATAAAAATGTCTGTCTAATCTGATTTGTAAAATTATTAACAAATTGTTAATTAACCCAAACACTCAATTAAGCACCCAAATTAAAAGGCGAAAATAATACCAAATTATGTAAATATTTCTAAATTTTGTTTATTCTAAACACCAAAATTTAAATATTGATCTGCTAGTATTAGTGCCTGAGATTATTCGCAAGCTCTGTCCCAAATAAGTTAAAGTATACATCCCATTCGACTTATATATAATTTCTATAACATCTTCAGAAATAGTTTCGACAACACGTTTTGGTAAAAAAGTTTGGAATGTTTTGTCATGCGTTTTGTCGTACAATGTTGCATGAAAAACTTTGCCAAACCGTGTCATCTTTAAGGCAATATTTTGAACTATAAAAGCTTTCCCAATTGTTAATGATGAAAATTTTCTTTGTTCAACAAAATCAATATCCTTATTAAGAATTTCATTAATTTCACTCAAATTTAATTTTTCACTCATTGTTGAAAAAATGTAAAAGATTTAATACAAGAAAACACAGTATTACCGTAAAATAAAAAAATTGAATCAGAATACACCACACAATAACTTTTAGTGAAGATATCAGTTGTGACTGCACCAACAGAGTACCTCTTTTTCAGCTTTGAACGGTGTGAGCCTTGGTTTTAATAGCTAAAACTCAAGGTCATTTGACGTCACACACGTCACGTAGACCAAGTTAAACAAAAAAAAGTTGGAAGCGCGCTCAAGGTCGTTTGACGTCATATATCCTCAAGGCCAAACAATACAGCACACCTGTGCTCTCAAGGTCAGGATTAGTGGTGGGGGGGGGGGTTGTCGATCCGTATATTCTCACGACTAACGTTGCTCCTTGAGCAGAGAGCGCTATTGTGAACGACATTCTAACGTATTCTCTTCTTAAATGATTCTAAGATTACCTATTGTGTGTTTTTATAAAGAAAACAAGAAGAAAACAAAATTGACCACAATTTGAGGAATTGTAAGACTGGTAAGAGTTATGATTATATAGAATTTTCTTTTTGCTACTATTGCTAAAAACATATGTTATAATCTCTAAAAGGGGCCTTAAATTGCCGAAACTATCAAAATATTTGATAATTTTATCATGTTTAATATAAGCAGTCCAGTGTGTATCTGCTCCATCACTATTATATAAATTTATAATATCAGTTTGATAACGTTTGGCATATTATTCCGCATAAATACATCACGAAAATTTGGAATTTGTTATTTCTTGACATACTTTCTTAAATCAATGTTAGTGGTTTGCGAGGCAGCATCTTTAACAGTTTTTTGTTTTAAATATAATCCACACCCTTGTTTATATGGACGCAAAAATAAACCTTTTCCAATAGATAATTGCTCCATAACTTTATTATGTCTTTTTAGTTTATTTTTAGCGCTCCCCGCCGAATTAACGGCTGCAGCAAGTCCAGCAGCCCCACCGCTAAGTGCTCCTAAAGCAGATAATCCTGCAAAAAGAGGGATTATTGGTAAAACTCCGCCGGTTTTTGGAATTGGAATAATTCGATTTGTTGGATTTTGTACTTTTCCTTTACAATTGCTGATTAAAGACAACGCATCTTGATCTGCAACACGTACATTTTTATATTTTTTCCGATTATTCCTTTCTTAGCTTTTTGAACTGAATTTTTTTGATTGAATTTTTTTCCTTTTATTTAGCTTTCATAATTCCAGATATTCCTAAAGCATTAATCTTTCCACCGATTGGTAACTCAGGTGACTTAAATCTTTCAAATGCTCTTGATACCAATACCTGATCCGCTTCGGTGCGATGTTTTAAATCAGAAAATTTATAGTAAGCAATATCGTGTTGTTTGCAAGCTTCGTCTAAAGGATTTTTGCTTTTATCTCTTCTAACAAGCAGTTTACCTAGTTTGGTTCCGGGTCCACAATAATTGTATGATGGAATGTGTAACTCGAATGGTAACTTGTTAAATAAAGTGTTTAACGAACCACCTCTCGTCATGAGCTTTGACCTCCTAATATGCCTACATCTACTTCGTCTTTCCATTTTATAAATACTGAAGCTTAATTGAAGTCTTATATTTAAATGAAAAATTTGAAGATATTTCTCAGATACACATTGATTTTCCTAAAATGTAGTTAGAAAAACGATCTCGTTGCCAGTCAAAAACATGATGTCAACTTAAATAATTTTAAAAAGCATGGAAAGTTGTTTGGGGCGGTGTTCGAAAAGAGCTTTAATTGTAGGACGGAGATTCAGGAAAAGGTTGTTGCTCTTTTATTATCAGAAAATGGTTTACGTTTTGAGAATGTATATATTTTTTCAAAATCCTTGTATCAAACGAAATATGAGTTTTTAAGAAACGTAATGCATACTGTTAAAGAAATAGGATATTTTGAGTCGACAAATGAAGAAGACATTGTGTCACCCGCCGAGGTAAAACCCAACTCTGTAAAAATCTTTGATGATATTATTTGGTGTAATCAAAGTATTATGCGAGATTACTTTTCCTTTGGACGACATAAAAACACCGATTGTTTTTATTTGTGTCAAACCTATTCTTCAATTCCAAAACAAATAATGAGAGATAATGCAAATGTATTAATTTTATTTAGACAGGATGGCACGAATTTAAAACATGTTTATGATGATCATGTCACCTCAGATATTTCATTCGATTTTTTTTTAAATGTGTTCAATGTGTTGGAAATCTAACTGTGATTTTTTAGTTATTGCTAAGGATTGCAGTTTAAAATCTGGGAGATATCGAAAAGGATTTGACAGTTTTATACATTTTTAAAACATATATATAATATCTAACCTTTACAATCGACTTTAGTTTATGACTCTTCATATTTTAGTCAACATGAATGTAAAAGTTTCAAGGAAACTGGTAGAAGCTCGAAAAGCTGTTAAACGAAAATATCAAGCACTAAAATCAGATTTAGCAGAGAGTAACGATCGACAAGAAAAATAGTTAAAACCAATAAGTGAACTTTTGCTAGAATTAATTAAAACAATAAAAACCGAACCTTTGGTAAAACGACAACTTACTTCACCATCACTTTTTTTAACTCTAGAAATCGGCAAACGTAGTTTTTCAACTACAAAAAAAAAAGACCAGGAAGAAGACAAACGAATATTTATAATAAATATCTTCCTCATGATATTCCATCATTTCTACAAAATGAAGTTATTTTACAAAATACTAATAAAGATGTGTTCTTAGATGAACCAACTGGTACTCAACCCAGTCGATATAAGACAGGAAATGCTTGAATTAACTAAAAGAGTTGACGTTTATGATACGTATCTTGAAGTGTATCACCCACTCGTAAGATCATTTGTTGATGAGTCGATTAAGGGAAGTCGTGAACGAGATTATACATTTGATTTTGTTCAAGACCCCCGAAATCGGAGATTCTACTGTTGAGCTTAAGGATGAAAACTTAAAACTTAAAGATCTAATTTATAAGGGAACTACTGGGTTGTACGAACTACTTTTTTTAAAGATCCGAAAGGTTACACACCTGATGATGTAGAAAATTATTATATTAAAAGGAACAAATGCTTACAAAAGAAATTATGACCCCAAAGAGCAAGTTCAAGGAATCACAGATCCGAAATACATAAGAATAATTAAACCATATTTAATAGAAAAAAACATTATTAAACCTACAAGATATTCTGCATCTAGCATTTCAAGTATCTCTAGTTTCAGTACTTTAAGAAAGTTAAGTCCTCCTCAGAGACCACGATCCTACTCATCAAAAAAAGGTGGACGTGTCCAATCTCGTATAATTAGGATTGAATTTCCTTACAGGTAAGTCATTTAGTTCTTAATTATACTTATATTGGACACGTCCTCCTAGATCACCATGTAGATGTTTAAAGTTGCTTCGAGGCAATCTTGCCCTAAGAGATAAAATCCACACTATCTGTCATAGTTTGTATTTGAATCGCCAAAAACGTCTTTTTCAACTGATATAGCCAAAACGCTCTTTAAATGTTCACGCGTCAATGAGCGAAAGAACAGTACATAAAACCCTCTCTTTAATACAAATCCAAGGCATCGATCCAGGCAATTGGTGAAAGAACCGTACAAGTGCGGCGCTTATACTGTTTTTTCACTCAGTTGGCGTGATCGTGTACCGTGGCGACATCTGCGAATGCGGGAAACGCGTCATATTTATTTATTCATTCTATGGTTAGTTGTAATAGGTAAACGATCTTTCATTTCCCTTTTTTGGATAATTTGAGGTTTATTGAGTTTTTGAGGAATAGTAGACGTCATGTCTAATCACAGTAGTGACAGTGATAATTCAGTTAATGAAATATTGTCAAAAAAACGTAAAAAAAGACCCGATTCATGGAAACAAAACCAACGAAAATATGCCCGTCTTCACGGAAATGAGTATGTCAATACAGCGGGAAAGGCTGTTAGTAAGAAGACAGTAGTGCCTTTCGAGTAAGTTATTTATTACTTTTCTTTTAAGTTCACAAACTTATTATAATTTTTTATAGATGCAAAGATAAATGTGCGAAGAACATAACGCAAGGCGAAAAGGAAGCCATCTTGTTTAAGTTGCATGAAATGCAATCTAAGAATGAACAGGATATCTACTTAATGGGTCTTATGGAAGTCAAGCCAGTAGCAAGACGTCGAACTCAAAGTAATATTAAAACTGCTACGTTCACGTACTTTATCAGGACGGGAAGTCAAAAAATACAAGTATGTAAAAAAGCATTTATTAGCCTGCATGCTATTACTAATTCTCGGGTGCAACGATTAAATATGCTTCTAAAGGCTGGAAATACTCCAGTAGACCGGCGTGGAAAGCACAATACTCGTCGACACGTAAAGCCTCCAGAATACAACATTAAGATTAAGGAACACATAGAATCATTCCCCACAAAATTGTCCCATTATAGCAATAACATTGAAAAACAATACCTTGATGCTAAACTCAACGTGAGAACAATGTACGAACTCTTTTTAAAAAAATGGCCAGATCTCAACCAGGCAGTTAAATATGAATACTATCTTAAGTATTTTAAAGAAAACTATAACTTAAGCTTTGGAAGACCGCAAGTCGACGTATGCAGTGAGTGTGAAAGACTTGGAACAAGACTGAAAGATCCTCAACTTAACGATAACGCAAAAAGGGTGGCTGCTGCAGAATTATTAGTACATAAAAGGCGTGCCAAAAAATTTTATACACAGATGCAAACTGTAAAAGATATATGTGCTCAGCGAGTTGATGTTTGCGCTATAACTTTCGATTTTATGCAGAACTTGCCCTTGCCTAACATACCTGTTCAGGAAATCTTTTATTATCGCCAATTGTGGGTTTATGCCTTCGAAATTCATAACTTAAAAGACAATACAGGCAATTTTTATACTTATCATGAGGGACAGGCTAATAAAGGTTCTAATGAAGTATGCACTTTTCTGTTGGATTATATTTCAAAGAAAATTTCAGCCGATGTCAATGAATTGCACATATTTTCGGATGGATGTCCTGGTCAAAACCGCAATAATACCATGGTAAGATTTTTAATGACGTTGGCAGCTACAAAACGCTTCAAAAAAATATTCCATTACTTTCCTGTACGCGGCCATTCTTTTTTACCGTGTGATCGGGATTTTGGGACCTTAAAAAGATTGATAAGGAAATCTGACCGGGTTTATTTGCCTGATGAATACGAGAATATGATATTATCCTGCAGAAAGAACAATCCATTCACTGTAACCTCTATTGAGCACAATGACATTTTTGATTTTAATAACTGGTGGTCTAATTTTTATAAGAAAACATGCAAATCATTGGAACAAAATGAAAAAAAATTCACTGTGTCTCAATTCAGGCAATTTACATATGACAGCGAAACTCCGGGGTACGTTATTACATCAGAATTTATAGGAGGATGTGTTTCATATACATTTAAGTTAATGAAACCCAATGTTGAACCTCAATTAGCCACTGAAAAAGCATATCGTGAACCTGTACCAATAAAGGAAGCAAAAATAACAGACATTAAAAAAATTTTGCAATATATCTCCGGAGAAAATTTAGCTTTCTATAATCAGATTACTTCCTGGAAAGTAGTTAGGAATTAAAAATATTATATGTAATACTTTTGTTAAAATGTTTTTGCCAATAAAGTAATAAAAACAGTATAAAACATATTTTTAATTTTTTTTTTGTAATTAAGTGAAAAAACAGTATATATCCAGAACATATTTTTTCAAATTCCTTTTCTCTATAGTTTTTTATGAAGTATTTTTTTCCGGCATCTTAACTGAAAGCATAAAAACTACAACTTTTCAATACATTGTTATTTGAAAAAAGGAACGGTTCTTTATTTATGCGGTTTTTTTTTTATTTTCTCAAAATGGCAATTTTGTATATGTACTGTTCTTTCACTCACCGATTCATTTATTTTAATAATTCAAATTCAAACAATTTTTATTCATCAGCTAGTACATGACAACTTTCACGATTATTTGCTATTGTATGGAAAAAATACTTATATTCCTACATACATAAATAAGCTGAGGAATAAGAACTGCTCCCCAATTAAAAAACTGATTCGCAGCCATATAAAACATATGACTGCGCAGAACAACCCTACCAATTAACATCTAATACGGGGTACAATTTTATTCAGTAAGACATGTGCATGGGTCGGAAGAAGCTAGACATAAATAGTTTATAAAAAACATGGAAAGCATCAGTGCAGTGCATGCAGACATTTGGCTTACATTCAAATATGCGCAGGAAACACAGAAATTGATTAATTATATATGAGGAGTTTCCCAGAGAATCACGATTTCAAGTAAGACTTTGTTCAACTAAAAGTTTGTTCCTGATGTACTGGGTGAACGGTTGAATGTTATATTCCTTTACGCGATTTGGAAGAGAATTCCACATTTGTATGGCTATAAAACTGAATGATTTCTGAAACGTAGACGTTTTGTGTTGAGGAATTATAAAATCGTTAACATTCCTCGTAATGACATAGCGTAGGCCAGTGCAATTACAGTTTAAAATGGAACAAATTATTTACAAGATGCGACCAGTCGCAATCGGTAGCTTTTATGTCCCTAGTCAATATACTAAAAATCCCAAATGATCCGGTGGTTGCATCCTATACAAAAATCGACCACTAGTTTAAAAAAAAAATTCTTTGTAAACTAATAAAATTTTTTTAATATATTTTTTTTTAATTTTTAAGAATAACTTAGGTTTTGTTTATAATAAAAATCTTATTCTTAACTATCTAGTGCGTAAATAAATTTATTTTGATAATAATTTATTTGATAAATATCTCAAATAAGCAATATTTTAGGAGAAACAAGCGGTCGGGAGTTAAAAAAACGGTTTATTGAGACTTAAGGATTTTATTGTACATACATATATTTTACAAATATCAAAAACATGTTTAATCCAAATTATCTTCATCGTCTGAGTTATCAATATTGGTCTCAGATGCTTTATTATCACATGATATGCCATTGCAAGTTCCACATAGGGCTGTACAGCTAAGGCCTGATTTTATGCACGTGCAAAGTTTATTGCAACCCGATTTGCAGTTGCAATAAATCATTTTTAATATAAAGTTCGGAGCTATTGGTTTATTTGTGGTCTCTGGGATTAGGTAGTTCTCATTTTCTTTCCATCCCCAATCTTTCGGGTCCTTAGGTTCGTTAAGCCAAAATTGAATTTGATGATAAACTCTGAAGTAATGATTTTCAGCAGCCTGGCATGTTGGTGGCAAGCTAGCTAATTCAAAGTTATGATTAATACTTTGACGAGCAGTAATATTTTTGTATTTTTGGTATCTCAATTGGTCCAAATTCTTTGCCACACTGTGTTTGCCGTAAAGTTCTTCAATAAACCGATCACCAGCATTTATTAGTTCTACTTTTGTCGCAGAAGGATTCATGAATATTGAAATACAATCTTTCAGTTGCGGATTTTTTTGTATAACTCTAACTGCAGCAAGTTTACCTTTTTTATAAAAACAAGATGTTGTATCACAACCTGACATGGCGTGTAAAAACAATATAGAGTCCTTGATGTCACCTAATGCTTGCTGCATTTCACTTATATTGGTAATTCTGTTAGGTTTTCCAACTTTTCCTGGCCGCAACATAAATACTCCGTCTTTGTGTACCTTATGCAAAAGCAGTACTAACAAATCAGTGTCATCACCAACTAAGGTTACAGGTGATATAGTTTCACTTATCCTCACAGCACAGTCAACAGTCATTACGTCAGCATCACCTTTAGCTTCCACAACGTTCATTCCAGCCTCTTTAATTTTTGCAGTCAAGAGTGTAATAAATTTACTTTTATTTTTTACATTAGACAAAAATGCTTCTTGATTTATTGTAGTAGCTGTATTTTCAGTAAATATTATGTCAGATGATTGAGACCCTTTTGCAGTTCGTCTAAAATGCTCTTGATTCTTTGTCGAAAATTGATATTCCGAGTACCCGTCGAATACAACTGTAGTATTTATTCCGTAGTTATATAAAAGATAATTAACATATTGGTGTAAAATTTCACGGTAGGTGGCTGGAAATTGCCAAGTCACTTTATGCAAAAGATGTCCACCATCCACTACAAAGACAGTGTTAGCTGGAATAGTCTCACTTGGTTTACACTTCTTGTCCATGTAATTTGCAAGGACAGCCTTGTTTGTTTTTCTCATCAAGCCATTGTCAAACATAGACATAAGATATGGTGCAAGCTCAAATGAAAAACATTCTTTCAAACTGTTTTCAGATTTATATGTGCAAAGGATACGGTTAAATAGTTGATGAGGGTTGATAGGATTTGATTGGTTATACACGTTAACGGTTTTGTGGATAAATGCTAAAGATTTAACCCTATCATTCCTTTTTAGTTTTAACTCACCAAAAGACTTACCAATCGAGTCATTTATAATTTGTTGGCCAACTTCTCTAGCCCTGTCACAATTGATTTCTCTGGAGGCTACAATGCCAGTATGTAGAGAAGTCAATTCGTTGTTCTCTCTGTCGAACGGGTGGTGTATTTCTAACCATTCTAAAAAAGATTGTAAGTCTTTAAGGTCTCGTTTCTCCCTTGAAGATCTTATTTCAACATGCTGTTCGGAGTAAGATGGTTTAAACTTGCAGAAGTCTTCCAGTGCCTCAGATACTTTGATACATTGGGGCATAGACAGAACCCATTTTCCTAAAACGTTATAAGTAAAACCTCTACCATGCGTTAACCCGCCTTCTGATTTCATTGCTCTCATTAAATACTGCTCAATGGTCATGTCTGTCCACGTTCCAGACCAAAATTTATTATTTGTTCTTCTGATAGCAAAAAATCTTCTAAATTTAGAATACTCCTCCATAACTTCTTTTAATAAACTCATTTGTTGTAGATAGAGTTGAATAGACTTTGCATATGCTAAGTGTCCGGCAGCGTGGAAATATGGATGGATCTGTTTCACGGAGTAGAGGTGAAGGTCAAAATGTGCTGTTCTTTCAGCTGTGATAAATAGTTTTACAAGCTCTATTTGTTCCCAATATTGGCACCATAACTTTCCTGTTCGACTTATTTCTTTATTTAGCTTGATACTTTCAATGAGAGCGTCTTCAATTTTTTTAACAGCTGATGTATGTTCGCTTGTTTCCGAATATCCAATTAAATATAATATCTGTAAGTTTTCCTGGTCGCAATCGTTTAAAGTAAATGATTTTAGAAGAATAATTGTTAATGCTAATTGAGCTAAAAAATGTGCTCTTAATGCCCTAGCATAAGAATGGCCATTAAGCATATTTGGTATGCTATTCTTTGCATATATAACGTTCGATAATTCTTGTAGGCCACTTCCATCCATTATATATCCTATACTACCTAAAAAGGACATTAAAAGATGGAAACCACCAAGTCGTACAAAAACGTTTTTTAAAACATGATTAGGGCCAACTTCAGCTACAATTTCTGTTGCTTTCGCATAAAGAGGCTGATCAAACGTCACGAAACAAAATTTTTGTCCTTGTTTTCTACGCATATCTTGGGCGAAGATAAGAGCCGAATGAATTGTGGTTACATTACTTGGATCTAAATTAATAAATGGTAGGGGTACAATTTGAGTTGTTTCGAAGTATCCAGTTATTTTTGATGCCATATAACCGTTCCAAGGCAACTTCGTTTCAAAATCAAAAAGCAAAGCAGATACCCAGAGACAGTTTATAAATTGAAACTTCTTTAAGTCTTCTTCTTCTACTGTACAATCAGTCGCTAAGATTTTAGTTGAATTAAGAGCGAGACAACTCCTTTTAATAGCATGAATTGGGACAACTCCAAATTTTCCTAGTTCCTCAACTTTTGGAATAGAACGTGGTCTCTGAATCTTTTCCGATAAAATATAGGCCTCTTTAGGGGAGACGCAGGCTATACCTCCCATAGAATGAAATGTTCCGTGACCATCCAAAGTTTTTATATTACAATCCGCATTATCGAAGATAAACTGCTGAAAAGCCTGGTCTGAAACTGCGTAGTCGTTTTCACAAGAAGCTGCTGCTTCAAATTTCAATGCTTCTTTGTACGATTCCGAAAATCCTAGGGACGAAAATAATTCAATCAAGGCCTTTGATCCACACTTTCTATGAATATATATAACAATACTGAACAATACCGGTGAAAGAAAAGATCTTGGTCGAACTGCTGCAATTATAGCATTTGCTATGGAAATAATTTTAATATCTGTTTCCACTTTTGAAGATAACGTAGATAAAAATGTTTTTAGTGTATGTGGTATGTTGTCAAAGCCTCCATTCATAATATCATTTGCGGAAGGATATTGATTTGTCTCGTATGATTTTGCCCTGATATCCTCTCGTAAAATTTTAGCGGCCAAGCAAATTATATTGTTCCGTTGTTCTTCTAGTGGTAATGAAGTATTCTCCAAAGCAGATCTCAGCAGATGTTCGGTGTTTCCTTTAAAACATATTACAGAAGGTTTCCCAAACGTATCAATAAATACTATTCTGTCTTTGTAATAATTGTCTATTTTTTGACGAAAATATTTAATACTCCATGCATCGCTTTCTACAATATTTTCTTTAAAATCGTTATATAAATCGGTCAACGAAAACTGGCAAATGTCCTGTTCATTTTCATCCAAATATTGACAAATTTTGCCAAATGCAGTGATATTCTCCTCATTTTTTGGTCGCTCTGCTTGCTCATTTTCGTGAACCTGTGAAAAGGAAACAACAGGGCGGATGATAGCGAGCTTCACTGGCAACTAAATCACATTCTGTTCCAATTCTAGTAAGTACGTCTTTTGCCCAGTCATCATTTCTCTTCTCGCAATATTTCAATATAGTTTCCTTAATTTCTATTGTTCTTACAAATCTGTAACTCTGTCTGTGACCCAACTTTTTTCCACATGCTTTTCCGCAAAATAAACATTTTGTCTTAAAATCAAACTTTTCTTTAAAAGCCCTCAAGGATACGGTTGGTTTTTCAACTGCTTCAGTATTTTTGGTAACATACTGAAGGCTGGATTTCCTGGTGTAGTCTTTTCGGCATTTTGTATGAAGCGTTATTTCATTTTTATTCTACAATAGCTGCCATTTTCCATCCTTTCGGATTTGACTCGCTTCGATCAAAGTTTGAATGCCCTTTGCTCCAACTTTTACTGTCTGCAATGTATCAAGTGATATATTACATAAGATACAATTTTCCATATCTGGAAATACGAAAGAAAAAGAAATCAACATTTGATTCCGGCCGGAGCGATACTAAAATAGGTTCCGTATAATACCTAATGTAATGCATCATAAATCGGGATGTAAATACTTTATATTATTTATGAGTAACCTATTCATACAAAGACTGTTTAATTTTAAAATGTACTGTACTATTATTACCCGTCTGTAACAATAAATTTACTGTTTTAAATATCTAATAAAAAGATAAATCAAAATGAAGGACTGGAAAGAGACATTTTATCGGAAACAATTTAAATAGGAACAATTTGAATTATTCAGTTCTATAAACATACATTACATACCTTATTAAAATAAATCCAATGATTTTAACAAAAACAAATCACAGAAACTCGTACTTTTCACACAAAAACAGCGAATCAAAACTAACTGCCACTATCCGCAAAGTGTAAACAGACAATGGGATGGCCTACTATGCTAACAACTGACTAGATTTGATTTTCAACTATCTCATCTAATAAAAATAATCGATGATGATTGATAATTCTGTCAGTGATAATAATTATTATTGTTTATAACATTATTAATTTTAGTATCGGTACCTACCAATGATAATTTCTATTCACCACAATGGGATTTGAAATGAGGTGTGGTATGTCAGCCATCTTGTAAAACCTCTACAGTTTCACAAAAGGGTTGAATCATTAGAAATATGGGCAAATGGAGATTTTTTTATCATATTATAATTTGATTTCCACTGGGTTTTACGTATATCTAAAAGATTTCTCATAAACTAATTTTTTTCTAAAAGTTCATATTTTTCAATATGGCGGACCATTTTTTTTGGTGTTGCAACAATGGGACGCTTTGGGATTTTTAGTATGTTTATACTAATTATATGTACTACCGAATACGGGTACTCTAATTTTGTAAATAATTTGTTCTAAATTAACGTTATGTTTTTCGTAATTGCACTGGCCTAAGCGGTTATCTTGTACGCAAGAAATTACGAGTTTTTTTTAAGTTTATGACATAACTGTTTATCTAATAATTTTATTTTACTTTAGACCTAGTTTGATGCGATTTTAATTTATTTTTGTAATTGTCAAAACATTGCAACAGTTTGCTCTAAGTTCGTCTTTTTTATTTACGGACAGGTTATTGATAGAGATTTCTACTGAAGATATTATGTCTGAAGTTGGAAGTTCTTGAGAGTCTTCTATAGTCATTGCAAAGTTGTCACTCAAACTAAGAACATCTATGGCATAATCTGGGATATTTGTGTTTGTCAAATTGTCTAGCTATTCTCTCTCGATATTTATTGACTTTGAGAGAAGGTTTTTATTTTTTGCAATAAGTGCATTGATTTTTTTAATATTTTTTTTCTCTGATTTAAAAAAAAATCAAATTTACTTTTTTCATGGTTAAGAAATACTTGAAAAAGATCGTTGGAAAAATATTTTGTATTTTATTATTTGTGTCCAGAATAAGTTTTCCTAATTTTTTTATGCTTTGTATAGTGTCAGTTATCAGCAAGTTGAGGGTGCTTAAGACAAATTTGTTGAGAAAGTTCTGTTGAAATTGTGTTTGGAGTTTCGCCGAAAAAATGTTTCCATGTTTTGTATTAAGTTTTAAAAAAGTGGGTATTATTTGCTCTGTTACAACGTAATAGGAAGTTTCTTTTATTTTTTAGATTTGTCATTTTAAAACTAATCTTAGACACTTTTTTCATTTCGATCCATAGTTGGCTTCCGAACGTTTCGCACTTTAGCAGGTTTTCACCCATTCTGCAATATATTGTAAAAAGGAGGTTGACCACGTAAACTATATTCTTATAAAAAATCTTTCTAGGGAATAGTGTTCACAATATAACGCATCGTTGATGTTGGATTTTATTTTTTTTAAACGTTTCCACCATTTTATAGCCTTCATCAGTTATCTAAAACAAAATAAAGTGACTACCTTAGGAGTTTAGTGTTATTGATTGTAATTTTTATTTTTAAAATTCTGTGAGTATACATACATATATATATATATATATATATATATATATATATATATATATATGTATGTATGTATATATATAAAGTTTAAAGGTTTGAAATAGTAATCTTTTTCGTCTTACCTTAGTCTATTTAAGTCAAATCACAAACATTGTAACATATATGTTTAAAAATTCTTAAAAAACAAGTCACACATACTACTACACAGTTAAAACGATACTGTATATTTATTTATCAAAAATGCCTACAGAGTTATTTACGAGTATTTTTATTATATTCTTTCTTTTTGTGGTAAACAAAAGATTGATTGCGAGAACTATTATTGGTATATATCTATATATGACATTTTAAAATTTATATTTATGAAGTTACTTGGTTGGTGGAAATTGCTTAATATAGAATTTTCATAATACCAGTATTAATTGTTTAAGATGTTAGAATATATTTTGCTTAAATTTTTTATATCTGTTTTATCGTTAATAGAGTTTTTGGATTTTGTAATATAGATCCAGGAATTCTTGTTTTTTTTTTATTAGGTTCTGTCTGCACTATTTTGGTGTCCGAAAAATTAAATTTATAATCAGTTTGATTTTCATGTTTACTTAAGGCTGTTGAGTTTCTTTTTGTCAAATTTGTGCCCATTTAATTGGTTTTGCAGATATTGTGATGTCTGACCAATGTAGACACTTGGACAATCGGTACATGTCGTGGATTTTTTTGTTTTTATTCGTTTTACTTTTTAATGAGCTAAAATTTGTTTTCAAAAGATTGTGTCCCTTATGACTACACCATTATTGTTTAACGGTAACACCCCTTGGCTGTCAAGCTGTAGACAGTGGGATTATGAGCTTTAATATAGACATTGCGAAACATGTTGTTGCGGGCTTGCAACCGATGGCGTACTTGTGGATTGCACAGGCACATAGGATGCTTGATAGCTGTCACCATCTCTTGAACTAGGTCTCGAATAACCGGGTGATAAGGATGGATAATAGAGAGGTGTTTGTATCATAAAACGGGAAGCATATGTGCCACTTTCAGCTTTGAAAATTATTTCCCCAAATTTTTTTTTGACACAGGCATAACTTTGTCCATAGATTGGAGGACGTTTGGGATATACTCCCCATATGCGTCAAATTCGTCCTTCTTTGTATTAATCGCAGTGCGACGCTCTTCGGTGCGTCGGTGGTCTTCGGTGAACATCGGTCGGTCGGTTTTAACACTTTAAGTATCCGTCGGCTAAATCTCGGGCGCCACCCTTTGGATTTCTGTAGTAAAGGGCCCACAAACGCACACAGGTAGCTTTTAGACAGTGGAGAAAGTAAACCAGAGGTCAATACGCAAGACAGAGACAGTATCACTAAAGGTAGACGGGATGGAAAGAGAAATAAAACACCAATATAGAAAACAATGGTGCGGGTGATACTGCGATACCATACCAGGTTACTTACCAAGGGCAGTTGATATTAGCAATCTTTTACTACCTGGGCTTGAGTATAGGATGCTTGTGTGCGTGAGTGAGAGAGAGAGAGAGACAGGAACGACAGACCAGCCCAGAAACTCGGTCCCAGTGACTGGCCTGCAGGAAAGAACAACGTGTACTATGTATGTGAGAGAGACAGACTAGTCCCGAAACTTGTGACCAGTAACTAGCCTGCGTGTGTGAGAGAGAGATAGGAAGGATAGACCAGCCCAGAAACTCGGACCCAGTGACTGGCCTGAAGGAAAGGACAATGTGTATTAGGTGTGTATGAGAGAGATGGACTAGTCCCGAAACTTTGAACCAGTAACTAGCCCGTGTGTGTGTAAATGAAAGTGAGAGAGAGACCTATATCAATATACCACCTGTTTTACCTTTCATATACCTACATATATCCTGGTGTCATGGCAGTGCATCGCGACGGCAGGTGTCGGTGAGGGAAGACGGCGCCAGCTGGTCACTCCATCAAGTCCCAGTAGTGGTGGCTTACCTTCCTGCTGCTGCTGCTGCTGTAAGATCGGATCGTCGACTGGAGGCTTCGAGCCGGTGGAACTCCACCGACTGGCGAATGTACGGTGCGATCCCGTTTTTAAATGATTTGTGGACCCCTCCAAATATTCGCCCCGGTCAGAGATGGTGGTCGCGCTGCTTAATTCGGCCGCGACGCGACATGATTATTGCCTGATGATTTGCTATGTTGATTAGCGCGGTATTTTATACTATTCTCGAAGAAATGCACGCGGTTTTCCGCACGTTGCGCAACGTGTTTTATTTTTAGAAATAACGGGCGTATTTTTCTGAGTATTTTCCTGAAAGAATCGTATTTTTACTATGATCTTAAACCGAGAAACGGCGGACGAGGCATATGTTCCCAAAAATTTAGTAACTTCGTTACAGCAGTTTGTAGAGCGGCGCAGGCTTGTCCTATTCTCAGATCTTCACCTCCAGCACATTTCTGGACATTTTTTGGCTTTGGAGAAACGAATACCTTATTTTATTAATTTTCGTTGGAGAGGGTGTTGTCATGTTGTCCTTCGTCTGAGCATCGTCAGATGCCTCTTGGCTATTGACAACATGTAAGGTATCTTCATCTTTAGACTTACTCTGTTCATTTTGTGACTCAGTCCCTTCCAAGCCTGCTTCCAAAAAAAGACAGTAATAGGTGCGTTTTATAACGACCCGTTATAGTGATTTATGTACAAGTTTATATGTGAATTTTAATAATAATAATGATAATACTACTAATATTAATAATATTACGAATAGTAATAATAATGTTTTAAGTAAAATTACTTTATTATTTATATAGTATGCATAATATATTTTTCTTTTTATTATAGTTTCCGCAGGCAGCAGGAGTGGTTGAAGATAGCTGACGAAAACGAGAGAAAATTAAATTTTCCTCATTGCCTTGCCGCAATGGATGGAAGGCGCTGCGCAGTACAATGCCCTATAAATAACGATTTCGAAATCGTTTTTACCATCAACGAACATTTCACGACGGTCAACCCAGGCTGCCTACGACATAAGGGATGAATTAGCGGCATATTTCACGAGTGATGAAGAGGGTAAACTTTCGTAGAAAGGTAACTACCAGTAATAATAATGTATTGAAGGTTTCCAAATAAATTAGACCAAACATGATGTTTTTTTTTCTTTATTTTGCAACGTTTCGGCGGATATTTCAAAATTATTTAAAAATGTAAATTACTTAAAAAGAATGACAAGGTTTATATACATATATAATATCACAAACAACATTTTTTAATGGCTGTAAAATATAATAGTTTGGCGGGTAACGATGCCTTTTAGAAAAACATATTTCAAATAAAAGTTGTTTAATGTGGAGGGGAAAACAAAATGGTATTATTGGTTTTGGCATTGAACTTCATTTTAAGGTCAACTTTGTTTTAAGGGGACACCCTGTATATTATTTTATTTTTGGATTCTACGTAAAATTCCAGATATATTTCATGTATATTGTCCTATACCTAAATTCAAAATATTGACGTTTCAAATTTGATATTTTGAACATTTTAACTATCTTAAAATCCAAACGGTTTGAATCAATCGAAAAACAAAACGGACTGCACTTTCCTATCTTAATTTTTAATTATCTGTCGCATGGAAACAACTTCCGGTTTAACAGGAAGTTAAAAATTTCAAAGTTCCGATCGGTAGTTGGCCTAATGGGATAGACATTTAAAAACTAAGACTGGAAAGTGCAAACTATTTTGTTCCGTTTCAAACCGCTAGATTTTACAGTTAAAGTGTGCAAATTGTTAAATTTCAAACGTCAATATTTCCAAAACAATTGAACTTTGGTATATGGTATTATAAGTCTACAATCTTACTAAGAATCCAGAAGTAGGGTAATATGTAGGGTGTCCCTTTAAAGAACACAAAGTTGACCTCGAAGAACTTCCAAATAAAGTTCAAGTAATGTTATTTTAACAAAACAAAATTAAACAAATTTTATTTGAAACATTTTTTTCCAAAAGGCATCGTTTTTACGATAAATCACTGTCTCAAGTTAAATAACTCACCCTGTATAGTGAAAACCGCATTTATTGTTTTTTTGTAGTTAAAAAAAGTCATTAAAAATGTTTTTAATGCTTTTTCTAGTATATATGAATACACAAAAATTGCTTTCTTCTCTTGGTTACCCTCCAAACTATCACACTCTATAACAATAAAAAAATATGTTGTTTGTGCTATTATATGTATATATGAACCTTATCATTTTAAATTATTCATAAAAACAGTACTAGTAATCATTTAGTTTTCCTATCTTTTTATGTATGTAATGTGAATGTTTAAATTCCTCCTTTTAAGAAAGTGTGTCATTTTAACTTGATGCTACTAGAAAACATCCGCCGAAACGTTGCGAAATAAAGGAAAAAAAACATGATGATTGGTCTAATTTATTTGGAAGCTTCAACACCTTATAAAAAAGACCATAAATGATACAATTTACCAGCATAATAGTGATTTATAATAATATACTATGTTATTAATGTTTCATTCAAATATGCTAAGTAACTACTTAATTAAAATAAATAAGGGGTTAACACTATTAATGTTTTTTACTTGCCTCTGTATTGATTGTTGATTTTGTTTTATATTTGGTGTGCAAAAAGCGAATGGCTTTAAATACGAGCCACACAGGAGATAAGTCGACTTCATCAGCTCCAAGAGAGTTTCCAGGAGTTGCTATTGGATGGTATGGTTGTAAGCAAGATGGTCATCTTCTTTTTTATTTCTGGTACGTCAATCTCTAGTTCTTCAGAAATAGCCACCCATGCTTCATTTTTTTTAAGTGATACTTTATCAACTTATGATTGTAAGGTTGTTGAATATAACACATTTAATTCGATATCGGATTTAAATGATTTGACTTTAAAACAATAAAAGGAATTAAATATTGTAATTGATATGTTTTAAAAGTATAGACTCATCTGACAGATTAGGATTAACTCATGTCATTTCTCATTCTATTGACTCTGGTGATGCTAAGCCCATCAAGCAAAAACAATATCCACGTTCTCCAAAAATGCAAGAACATCTCAAAATGTTAAAATTAAACATAATACAACCTTCCAACTCTCCTTGGTGTAGTCCATTTTGGTTAGTTGATAAAAAATCAGGTGAATACAGAGTTGTATACGACGCCAGAAACATTAACCAAGTCACTATTAAAGATTGTTATCCCGTGGTAAGAATTGATACAATACTTTCTAAACTACGAGATGCAAAATATTTGTCTTCATTAGATCTACGTAAAGCTTTTCATCAAATACCTCTTGAACCATTTTCTAGACCTAAAACTGCATTTGCAGTACAAGGCCTTGGTCTTTTTGAATATAAGGTAATACCTTTTGGCTTAATTAATAGTACAGCTGCTATGCAGCGTGCAATGGATATCATTCGCGCTTTGGAACCGTATTGCTTTGTATATTTAGATGATGTCATAATAAGTACTCTAACTTTCGATTTACGTATCAAAGTTTTAAAACAAGTTTTGACCATTTACAGTATGCTAACTTAACAATAAATCCCGAGAAATGTAAATTTTGTAGACCATCTTTAAAGTATTTGGGTTATGTTGTTGATAAAAATGGTTTACACACTGATGAAGACAAAATATCCGCTATTCAAAATTATCCTGTTCCTAAAAACACCACAGAAATTAAAACAAACAAACAAACAAACAAAAGTATGCTTTATTGCCGCAGAAAAATTCTACAATTTTATGGACAAAGCAAAATATACCTAAAAATAAGACATATCAAAACATTAATCGAAAATAATTTCGACAAGTCAGTGCTTTTATTTTTAAAATGTAAATTATCAATTTACCAAATCGTAAAACACACGTTAGAATATAGCATAACACTGCAAACAGTAAATGAATCATGATAACCTTATAAAAGTAAACAAACACACATGTACGAGGTGAATAATTTCGATGACATTGAAATCAAAATTGCAACTATGCGACCTTAAACTCTATGTTATTATAGTTATACAAATAATTGTGATGTTAAACAGAAGGTATATTGAACTAGTGCAGAATGTAGTATACAAAAAGAATTAAATTGTTTTTAATCCAATACCTAACAAAAATAATTAAGTTTTAAGTGAATGTTCGACAGTTCTTTTCCCTATATAATGATTTACAAAATTCTATGCTATGAGTTAGGACATGACTCACAAAAGATTTAAGTAAACAAGCGAGTTTAGTGACAATTTAAAGAGACTTACTCACTGAAAAAAAAAATCATTAACGCTGTAAAGTGGTCTCTCAATGAGGTATGCTTTGGTGTTTTTTCGAAATTGTGCAAGCATAGGGATAGATTTTAAATGTACTGGCAGATTGTTGTAAAGTTTTATGGCGTTGTAAATAATTGATTTTTTTATTAATTCTGTGGAAGGAATGGGAAGATAAATATCATGCCTAGAGTTTCTGGTAGGGTATACATGTTGTGGCCTTTCTGGGAGGGTGTTTATATGTTTTCTCAGCAAACATACCGTTTCCAAAATAAATAATGCAGGAAGTGTTAATATTTCATGTTTTTTGAAATAGTATTGGCAGTGAGCTCTATTATTTAGACCAAACAAATAACGAATGGCTCTCTTTTGAAGCATAAAAATACTACGAAATTGCTCGGTGGTACAGCAGCCCCAAAAGGGAAGGCCATAGCGGAGGTGGGATTCAAATAAAGAGAAATAAGTAAGTCTGGCAGAAGGAACGTCTAGTTCTTTTGAAACTGATCGAATGGCGAAGCAGGCGGTAGAAAGTTTTTTAGTTAAGGTGTCAATATGATTAGACCATTTTAGGTTGCTATTTATATTTAAACCCAGGAATTTAACCGACTCTACGTATTCAATATTGCTGTTATGTACCTGAAGTGGTTGTAAAGTTCCCTTATAAGATAACGCCACCGTTTTATCGACGTTAAAACAAAGCATATTGGAATCGGACCAAGCCTTAATTATAACCAAGTCTTTGGAGATACTAGAGTGTAAAGACGTTGTATCAAAATCACTCCATGTTATGCTTGTGTCATCAGCAAAAAGGGAGATTCTTCCATTAATTTTAAGGTTCGTGATATCATTAATGTATAACAAAAAAAGAATAGGTCCCAAGACTGAACCTTGAGGAACTCCACTTGTAATCAACTTACAATCAGAATCGGAACCATTAGCCCTTACAAGTTGTTGCCTTTTTCCAAGATAAGATTTGAACCAATTTAAAGAAGTACCACGAATTCCATAAAAATGTAGTTTGTTTATCAGAATTTCATGACTAACACAATCAAAGGCTTTCGCATAGTCACAAAAAACTGAGGCAGTTGGGTGGTTGTTATTGAGAGATGAGTAGACGCCTCTAAGCAACGTGAACATGGCGTCACTGGTGCACTTGTTGGGTAGAAATCCGAACTGCTCCGGGGATATTATCTGATGTTTCAGGAGAAATGGCATAAGACGGTTCTTCAGTAGCCTTTCGATGATTTTTGATAGCACTGGTAGTAGTGCAATTGGGCGATAATTGCAAGAGTTAGTTTTTTCGCCGCCTTTATGAAGTGGAATAATTATAGCTGTTTTAAGGCAATCAGGGAATACACCTTTTATAAAGGACTCATTTATTAATGTTGTAAGGGCCTCTATGACTGGGAGTGGCAAGTTCAGGAATATTCTAATTGATAGGCCATCAGTGCTACACGAAGATTTACTTTTAATATTATGTATTACCTTCAATAGTTCAGTGTTGCTAACGGGACTTAAGAAAAAGCTATCAGCTAAATTTTTTGAAGGAGGGAGAAACGAAAGAGGGTCCAAACTTGGCGAGATACTAGAGGTGACATTTTTGCTTACATTAATAAAATAATCATTTAGATCATTTGCCCCTGGCAAGTTCTGAGTCACAGGGTTTGATTTGTTTCTGAGGTTATTGATGATGGACCAGGTTTCTTTTGAAACGTTATTAGAGTTTGTTAGACGTTTTCGGTAGTGTAATTTTTTTGCTGACTTAATAAGAGTAGTGTAGATCCTCCTATAATTAGAGATATAGTCGAGAATAAGAAAGGAGTCGGTGAATTTTTTTATATATGAGAGCGAGCGCATATTTTTAGCAGAAATTCGTATTCCTTTCGTGGTCCACGGTTTATGCCGCTTAGGTTTGATATTCTTAAGCGGGAAGGCCTTGTTAAAAGCACTTAAAGTTTTATTTAAAAAAGTTCTGAAGTTTGTGTTGACATTATCAGATTCAAAATTCCAATTGGTGTTAAAGCAAATATTATGAAATACTGAGAAATTTGCGGCCGAGAAAATTCTGCCCCGATGGCGAGATCTTGGTAAGGGCCTAACAGCTAAACTAAACCTGGAAATTACCGCCTCGTGATCGGAAAGACCTGAGTTATAGACCTGTGATTGCACCTCTGATGGAGAAAAATCAGACGCCATGTAATCGATGATAGAAGAAGAGTTTTTTGAAATTCTAGTTGGCGAGGATACATGCATTGAAAGACCGAAAGAGTCGAATATAGAAATTAGATATTTCTGGATGGCACAAACAGTAGCAAAAGATTATTGGATTAGTCGGTTGGTACCGCAGGTTTATAAAGGACTCCTCATCCATTTCTTCTCCTATTACAGATCTCTGAAAGGGCCGAAAAAAAGGTCAATCTATTTCATGGACCACTGAAGCTGATAAAGCCTTCTATGAGATTAAACATAGACTTACAAATGCTCCTTTCTTAGCTAGCCCTTACTTCTCAAAATCCTTTTTCATTCAAACAGATGCCAGCGATACTGGTATAGGAGCCGTTCTTTTTCAAGAACTAGATGGTTTCGAACATCCTATAGCATATGCGTGTAAAACCGTAAATAAATATTCTGTGTCTGAAAAGGAGATGCTTGCTTTAATCTTTGGCATTGAACAATTTAGAAGTTATATAGAGGGTACTACTTTTACGGTCTACACGGATCACTCAGCACTAATTTGGCTTCATAATATCTCAAATCCTTCCGGGAAATTGGTTTGGCACTAAAATTATCTCAATTTGATTTCAAAGTAATACACCGAAAAGGTTCTCTAAACATTTCCTACATTTTGTGTTAAAGAGAATCTCTTATATAAGCATATATTTAATTCTTCTGGAATATCTAGTAATCTTAATGAATAGAAAATAATCGTGCCTATTAAAAATCGGCAAGAAATTCTTAAATTGTACCATGACAGTGAATGTTCTGGTCATTTTGGAATATCTAAAACTCTATCTCGTATTTTATCTCTTTTATACTGGTCAGAAATTCGTAAAGATGTTTATCGGTATGTACGTGGATGTACAGTCTGTCAAGCTAATAAAGCTCCTAATAAAGCAACACCAGGGGTGCGATTTTGCACTTATCATTTCGTTAGTTAACGAAAATTTTCTCCATTCGGAGAACTGTTCGGCATGACAATCGGATTTTCCGATCCTGGTTCGTTAAAAACCAACCTATGACTAAAGCAGCCATTTTACGAATCTGTCAGTTCTTGAGTTTTTGATAATATCTAAATTTACTGCCTTGGAGTCTAATTTCGTAAGATAAAAAATAGTTTTGATAACTTGAATTCTAACCCATGATATAATTAGCATATACATCATACCGTAAGTAATCAACAGATGCCAAAATATTCAAGAAAATCCTGAAAACATGGAATCTCCAGATAGGCAGCGAAAAAACTCGTAAAAAAGTCCTTCAAATTAAATAAGGTAAGCTAATCTGTTTAAAAAATATTATCTATGTCATATTATTACGAAACCTATTTTAGTTATTAATGAATCATTATTTTTAATTCAGTGAATTCTTTCCTGATTTGATCATTTTGTTAGAAGTACGGGAAAAAACATAAAACGCTATCCTCAAAATGTACTTCTTTTGAAGAAATATTTAACAAAGTTGTGAATGTTCTGTTTAAATATTAATTAAATTATTTACTATATGGTGCAAAATTCTATATTACGTATTTTATTCTTAAAAGAAAACGGGGACCTATGTTAATATCTATTCTAATCCAGCACCGCGGCTGTTATGCAACCACATAAACATCATACATCTATCCGCCTTTGAAACGGGGCGCGCCTTCCACAGAAAAATAATATAACTATATAGAGGAAATGCGTTCATTGGGAGAACAAAGCGTTTTAAATTTAGAGTAAGAATAAAAATCTTACTATAGGTTGTAAATGCCCGTTGTTAGTGGGGAATGGCCCTCCCTATTTGAGGAATACGGCAGTATTTTATTTAATTTTGGTCTCTCGTAACCTAACCTAACTTTTTTAGTTCACAAATACACAGTAAACAAGGAAGTGGAATAGCTGATGGATCACTTGCGGAAACATAACAGTGGTTTAATAATGGTATGTTTAAGTATTGCAAAATTGAACATAAATTCCAGTAACTAGGAACCAATTTAAGAATATTTTCTATTGATGGAGAGACTAAAGAAGCAATAAGGGCAGTTGAATGGAGATTATCATAATGGTGATACCTGAGACTGTTGCAGGTAGGCATGAATTTGTATATTTTAGCAAATAGAATGTATTTGCTTAAATTATATTTCATTGTTTATGTCGAGGTCTATGTATAACTTGTAAACAAAAGTATTCCTTAACAGATATTATCAAAGAAAATTTATAGCGTAAGCTATTATTTTTTTAGGTATTATATATTTTCACTGTTGAGGGCGAAATGAAATAATCTTTGTTTTTCTTTAAAATAACTACAGTTGGAATTATATAATGTTATAATTATTATAGAAGGGAAATAATTAGTTATATTATATTACACAATATGTGGTGTATGGCACATTTATTGATTATAGCAATATTTTTCCAGAACATGACACTAAAAAGAAGGGAATGATACAAGAAATAATGTCCAGTATTTGATACAGTATTTTCGTTTACCTTTCACATACTTAGTCAATATAAGGAAGAACAATCACCGAAGCATAATTACAAATTCCTCGATAAGCTGTTTTGTTGATTCAAATTTGAACTCGACCATTTTGATTGTAGAAGGTATATACCTGTGTAAGTATTAATCGTGGTTATTTTGTTTTTTTTTATAAAGAAACTTACTATAATATTAGACTTAGACAGGTTAGGCTAGTATAATTCATAAACTTATGTTTAGCAAAGTCTGCTGCAAAACATACGTATGAGTTCGTTATTATAACGAATTATCAGTTCACAGTATCAAACAGAATTTAACACTTGAAGCCTTGTTTGATTTGACTAATGGTTTTTGCACTGATATTCTGTCAGAAAACAGCAGCAAGATAATCCATAGCAACTCAAGTGATGAATGGTGCACTTATTTTTTTATTATGTCATTCATTAAACTTTGTGTTAGACACCTCGTTATGTTTTATATGTGAGGGGTCTAGATGCAAAACGCGACATGTCCAAGTGATACCGTTTTGAGAAAAGCGGGAAAAACTTACACCGCCAAACTTGACATATTTTGTAAAATTTAAATGGCGTGGCAAATTTATACAACATATACAAATTATTCTACACATTTTTCAATAATTTTGGAATGTGATTTTCAAAAATATTGAAAAATAAAGTTTGCAGTTGTCGCGTTTTGCAATTGACTGATGGACATGTCGTGTTTTGAATTTAATTTTAATATAATTTTTTAATTATTTTTCAAGTACCTACCTAATTTAATAATTTTAATAGGCGAAAAAATTTTAAACACCTTACATAGAATAAAGAATTTTTATTAAGAATCATAGAAAAAAATATTAAACAGTAACTTCGTCATCATTATCGTTATCCACTGCTTCATCTACTTCTTCTGCATTTGCATAATCCTTCTTCAAAACTTCTTGCAAGTACCTTAGATTCTCATCACTAACCCATTCTGTCCCATAATGAGTTTTCAATAAATTGGATATGCTTTTTATTTTATCTTCTTTAATTTTCACACCAATGGATATCTCCTTTGGTTTCATTGCTTCAATTTTTTTCCCCTTCCTATAAATGCCTTTTGCCTCCCCTACGTTAGATCTATACACAGGTTCGCCTCTCATTAAAACCATTCCAGATTTATTTTGGTCATAATAAATCTTTTTGAGGGCTTAAATTTAAAATGCCACTGGGCTGTTGGTTTCAAAATTTTCTGTGTTTCTGATTTCCAATCTAAAACTTTGTAGTCATGTCCCAGTTTTAAAACTTTTGCTCTTTTTTCGATTATGTTTTCATACACCTCTGGGCTTGTTATTTCTGAAATGCGTCTGATTTATTTTTCTATATTTCCGAATACTCTGTCTGGAGGAATAAAGGAATGGCCCACTATAGGGAAAATGACCTCGACTTGTTGGATATGTTTAGGTGCTAATGTGGCGAACCAAAAGCACAGCATGCCAATAAATATCGAATTCTTGTTTTGTCCGCCACATCCATCACAAACCAGACGAACAGTTTTTTGCTGCAGATTAAATTCATAATTATTTAAAGTATAGAAAATTGCGGATGCTATTTCGTTTGATCCTTTTGGCCGTTCAAGTTCTGTCCATACATAGCACCGAACGTTTTCTGCAGACAGTGAAGCCTTTGAGTTACCAATAACAACTCCAATGTTGTAAAAATTCACTTGCATCGAAAAATAAGCTTGCTGATCTGGTAACTTGGGAATTTGCAGGTTCTTTTGACAGTCGAAGGAAAAGATTACTATTGAAGGGTCATTTTCTTTTAAAAAGTTATAAAAGCTCTTCGCCTGTAGTTTGTGAACCTTGTAGTTTGTAACTAAAGATTGAATTGTTGTTGGATCCCTGCTCTTTTTGATTTTCTCTTTATATTGCAAACACATAGAACATACGTCAGTTTGAGGAGTCCCAAAGCCAACATTGTAATGCTTATTGAAGTAGTTTCTAAAAAAACATTCTTTAACTTTCAAGTTTTGAGGAGCCTGATCAATGTACATTTAAATCGCAAGGCAAATAAATTCGATACGGACTATCTGAACGGCAGTAATGGCTTTCCGTACATTTTAGGGACTCTATAAAAGCCTTGATTGTATTTTTCTTCTCAGTATTCTTATCTTTTATCCGATCCCCACCCCTGGTTTTTTGCGGAAATTGTCCTGATTCCTTAAACTTCTTGAGTAAGCGCAAGATTCTGTCTTTTTTCACATTCAAGATCCCTAAGAACGAATCTCTGCATACTTTAATTTCGGTTCCATCAACTTTTTTAACGTGATATTCAACAGTAATACTTTTTGGTTTTGTGGCTACTTCATTTCGAATTCTTTTTCGTTTTGTAATCAAGGCTTTGCAATAGTATAAAATAAATTTGTCTTGATCGTTTTTCTTCTTACTTAAATAAAACAATTTGTGGAACTCTTTTATGTCGTTCATTGTAAGAGACCAACAATTATAAGGTGTCTTATCACCTCTATGACCACATACAGGAAATATTGGTAAATCTTTAGGTGAGTACCTGAAACAAATGCATTTTGTTATAATAAAAACCGACCATTAACAACCTACAAACTTTTAAATTCCATAATTTTTTTGTGCTTTATTATTATGGAGACGATATTTAATTATCAATCAATAAAGAAATGAAACAAATGCATTTTGTTATAATAAAAACCGACCATTAACAACCTACAAATTTACGAATCCCAAACATAAACAAAAAAGTTAATACAGCCCGTTCAAATTAAAATAACATACCTAGCATTCTTAGCTTTTTCTCTTCCCCATTGTTCAGTATTCCTTGCTCTTTTCCTTGCTCGATTCTCCGTATCCGGTGTAATATTTTTAGATTCTTCGTCCATTTTAATAACTATTTTTAATTATTTTTCTTTTCTTTAATAATAACAGGATATTCACTCACTAAACTAACATTAGGTAGTTTTAATGTTTACACACTAAAACGCAATGACATTGACAATACTTACAAAACGCATGGCCGCTATCACGTGGTTGCGTATAAGCTTTATCATTGGTTTAAATGGACATGTCGTGTTTTGAATCTTAAAAAAGTATCGGACGTCGCATTTTGCATCTCACTATGATTTTGTAATATAATTTAAGTAGGCTAACGTCGCATTTTGCACTTGAGAACAAGTATTCGCAGATAGAGTTTTTCACGGAGAATTTTGAAGCATAAATATGTCATTTTTGAAAAAAATTGGACATGTCGCGTTTTGCATCTAGACCCCTCATGTTTGTCTAATTTCTTACAGTGTGACACAAATTGTTTGAAGTGTGTGTTTTTCCTTGGGTTTTGCTAATTGCCATTTTTAATGTGTATTTTTAAATGAGTCTTTTGTTCAAATCTATGAATCGCTTTTGAAGTTTCACATCACAATAAAAATATTCTATTTAAAAAAATAACTATTATATGACCTAATAAGTTCATTATGTTTAATGGAATTTATTTGTTTATTCTTATGTAAAATTGTACAGGGTGCATGGTCATATTTTAAACGGTTCCCTAAAGACCTTATTCTATGAGTTATCAAAAAACTTTAAATACAAATGTTTTTGGGTTTGAACGGATCATCATTCATTTCATTTAGCCAATTATAAATATACTAGGTTTAAACTTAATCTCTAAAGATAACAGAGAAATTTTAGAAAAGCCCTGCCATAAGAGGCAATGTTTAAGAGAGGGATGGAGAAAGCTCCAATATAGTGACTGGAGTCAGTGGGAATACATTTCTTCTTAGGATAGTGTTTTTCTTAAATTTCTTGATTATCTTTAAAGACAAAGGTCTTGAGGTGTATCTATTATACAAGGTGTGCCTTTTAAAATAACGAAGTCGATGCCCATTTGCTAAATTTCCGATTACCTTTTGTTTGTTTTTCTTGTAAATTGCCCAAACCTAAACACTTTTATATTTAAAGTTTTTTGATAACTCATAATAAAGACTGTAGGGTACGTTTAAAATATAACCAGACATCCTGTACATAAAATCTGTATAAAATATCAGATGTGTTAAAAATTAAAAAAAAAACTACATAGATATACATAAAGGAACAAAAGTGAACCAAACTTAATTTTAGAGAAAAACTTATACATCATATACATTATACCTATATCATGAAGAAACTTTATTTTTTGTAAGTTAAGTTTACTGTGTTTACCATTTTTGACCAGAAGAGGTTCAATTCACCCATTCTTATAGGCTTTGTCCAGTATAATTCTTATAGGCTTTCTCCAGTATAATTTTTAGTATACCACTAGATTATGACGTATAAATGACGAACTTAAACATGCAAATTTTTGGACAATATTCAGGTCTCAACTGTCTAGCAGGCGCGTAACTAAACGGGGCATAGGGGAGGCGATGTCTTTTTTTGGGATATTGCATGGGCGCCTGCAGAACCATAACTGATGAAAAAAAAACAAAAAAGGTCATGCATAGTCCATTTGGTATATAAATGTAATTTATATATGTAATATACAATATTTACGTTTTCCATTGGATGCATTTTGGTGAAAGCACCCTTTACATGAAGAAAGTTTTTGTAGTGTTGGGTAGAAAAGAACAATATAATATTTCGTTTTGTAATAGTTATTGTGTGTGTGTATATATAAACATTTGGAGAAAATGACAAGGGCTTAGATAATACTTTGCGTAACAGATTTCTTGTGGCCTTTTGAATTTTCGATGCAATAAATCCAAGATATAGTGCTATGCATTATCGAAAACCACAACTCATTATATAAATTCTGGTTGAAAAATTAGTAAACTTGAATTTTGTCAACAAATTTGCATGTATAAATGCGTCTCTCTAGTAGTTTACTATAGAACATCAGTACCTAAAATTAATTAATTAATGTAGGGGTTATGGTTATATTTAATAAAAAAAAAATTGGGTGGAGGTACTATACATGCTGTTGGTTAGAAACAAAAGTTTAAAAAGCCATATTTATAGGGATATTCTTCTTATTTTGTTAAGGAGAATATGCTCCTTAAGTATTGCATTTAATTTTTAACTAAATTTGGAAATATACCTATTTTATCAATAACAAAGTTTTTTAATAGCATATTATTTCATTTAAAATATCCTTCTTTTACAGCTGATTTTTCGAAAAGCAAATTTTTTTACAATACTTTTTCTTTTTAGGTATTTCAAGTCACAGTGTGAGTCCTTTGGACCCTTCGTAAAAGAAAATAGCGTGAACTTACGTATCACCAGAATTCAGCAGCAATGGAAACTAATTTGAACTTGTAACAACTTGAAGAATAAAAAAATGTCCAATTCTAAATTTTTTTTATTTAGTGACAAATATAAAATTGATTTTTACGATAAAATATTGCAACACTTTTAAAAAAAATTTAAATAAGTGCCAGTCAATTTCATAAAAATCAAAATGGAAAATTATTTCATTTATATCTTAAAGATTTATGACTACACTTAAATCTAGAAAAATAATTATATTTAGGCATTTTATACATACAGATTTACTGAGATATAGAGGGTTAGAGATTGATACCATTATGAAATTAGTTACGGGTAGTATTATATATGAATCTTTAAACATTTTTCCAAAAGTTAAGGGATGAAAGTGGAAATATTTATTTTTCAGTTCCAACTGTTTCTTTTGGTAGTTATGTAAACTCTCCAAACGTCAATTTTTAGTTTTTAGACGATAAAATTATTCTGTTAGGTATAGTATTAACTGTGCAGTAATTTTATTATTTTGAATGCAATGAAAAAAATGCACAGTAAATTTTCTCCTTCCCAATCATATGGTAATTCTCAGTATTTTTGAAATATATAGAGAGTGACAAAATATGTGTTTTTATTAAATGAATACCCTGTCTATTTTTTACACCTATGAAAAGCTAAAAAATATCTTTCCAAAAAACGTCGTGCGAAATCTTCTGCCTATGATATTTAAAAAACTCAAATCATTTATTAGGCCGTCATTTAGTTTTGTCATACAAGATTCGGACTAAAATTTTACCAGTCTGTCTCTGTTTCTCACTTGGAGTTTTATACAATCTTATTTCATTAGGCCGCCATTTTGTTTCGCCATATTCGATTTTTACCAAAATGTTTCCATTCCGTTGAAAACTTAAATTCAACTGGATAAGTAGTTTTTAAGATATGCTGCGTACAGACAGACTGACAGAAGTGGGAAAACATGGGGCCCAAGCACCCTAAAATGCAAAGTTCTACAAAAATGTCAAAGGGTAAATTTTTCATTTTTTACTCTTGAACCTGGTCTAAATGCTGGTGGTTGCTCTTCTTCGATAAGGGCTTGTATTTATTTTAAACTTTATAATTAAATAGTAAAAGTATTAAATTTTGTTTGTTTATTTTTCTAATGATACTTTTCTAATGATTTAATAAATCTTATTAGGCATTTTAATAATTTTAACACAGAATAAGTGTGTAACTTATTTTATTTAGACCATATTACCATTTTATTAAAAATCGTCTTAAACATTACATATTGGAAAGTTATTATAAAAACATATTTTTATTACCAATTCATTAGCTAAATATAGAAAACAAATGTGTTAGAAATTAAAGTAGGAAGTTTCATTTTGAAAAAATATTTAATTCAGAATAAATATAACAAAATTTTGACTAGTACATCTAAAACTAGTCCACTCTAATAAAGATATTTATGCATTTATCACCACAGTACATTGAACTTGTAGACATTAAAGAAATAAAACTTAAACTCTATCTCAAAATATGGCTTACTAAAGTATTCAACAATTGTCTGTTAAATTTATTAGATTTTAATTTAACGTTGATTCTTTAGCAAGGGTTTGCTTAGTGTCCTATTTATTTAAAGAGGTCTTATGTATCTTAAAAAAGTTATTTCCTACCTAGAAATACCTGACAGTGCCTTTAAGAATATCATATTCTCTAATGTCTCTAAAATATCTGGAAAATACCTCCTGCAAGTGCAAAAATATTATATTACACCTTTATAATAAGGTATAATAATATTAAAATCTGTTCTGGAAAAGCACAATATAATATCCACTAAAATGTACATCTTTTTTCACTGCGCTCACATGTAGCGATTAATTAAAGTCAAATTTAGGTCTCTTGAAATCACCACTTATTTGTTAACTTCTGTTTTATTAGAATATTAGTAGGTATTAGGTACAATAATTATTCGATCTCCAATTGATGCCAGCAATGCTGCTGTATCTTCCCTTTTAGAAGTATAACAAACAAAGTATTAAGGATCTCCAGGCAGACCTTAGAAGCTTCAGATTTTTAATTCTTCATCACCTTTTAATTATTTTCAAAATAATAAAGTATACTTAATTAGGCCAAACAAACTTGTCGTGTTTTGCTCAACGTCAACAAAATAATTTTAAGGTTAACAGTAACTGTCAAATCGTAATGAAAAACTGGCCTACTAGACGTTAAAAAAAACATGCAATTTTCTATTTAAGAAATGGATGCTACTTAAAACCTTTGTCAGTTGTTTCGCTAAATCACGTGATTTAGCGATTCGTTAACTATCGAAATGATAAGTGCAAAATCGCACCCCAGGTCTTATGGGTGATTGCAGAAATGTAAATTTTTCTTTTCAAATGCTTTCAGCAGATCTCTGGGTCCTTATGTCAGATCTAAACAAGATAATCGCTATATTTTAGTTGTGGTGGATGGTAAAAATTTCTTTTTGTCCATATTTTGTCTAAGGCTACCTCAAAAAGTATTATTAAATTTATCGAAAATCAAATTTTTCTTGTTTTTGGTGTTCCTCAAATTTTCGCAAAGAATTTAAACAGTTTTTAAATAAGTATGATATTCAAGAGTGAACCGTGATATTGTACACTATATACGTTGTTACACTGACGAAAATCATAAAGATTGGGATATATGTGTACATAAAGTTGGCCAAGCCATTAGAACAGCTGTATATGAGGTCACAGGTTACTATCCAGCGTAACATTCCTAAAGATAACAATAATCTACCCTCAGTATCTAATAAAGATCAGTATGTCAAAGATTTGAAAGAATTTCATACTCTTTTCTCTAACATTTAAAATAAAATTAAAAATTATCATACAAAAATACTAAACATTATAATCTTGGAATGAGAGATATTTCTTTTAAAGTAGTAGGTGATAAAATAACTTATGCCTATCTTCGTATAGAAGATTTATCGTAAATTGCCTGATTTTGACGTTTGAATATCTGAATTTTGACTTCTAATTAATAAACACAAGTTTTGACCATAGGAAGTTCTATAAGGTAGACTTGCCTAGTATGAGGTCTTCCTATTTCTTATAAGGTGGCAGGCAACTCTAAGTTACGCTGTGTCGAATATTTGAAGTTGCTTATAACTTATGAGATTATTACTGTGCTAAGGGTCAGCTGATTGTCTCATGGTTGTCTCATGATAGGTTGACCAATTTTTTATTTTTAGGGAGTAGTTATAAGTTTTTTGATCTTATTTCGGTTACCTCTTAGGACAAAATTTCTAGAAGGCATATTTCCTAGAATCTTTTATTTTTTTTTTCAATAAGGTGTGTTGGTTGATTTTTTACATTTTATCTAAACATTTTGGTTTATAATTTAGCAGTTGCGTAAACCAATGTATTATTAATCTATCTTTTATTACTTAACCTGGGTTTGGAGTATATTTCTTACATGTCAGGGTTTTTATCTTAAGTCATTTCTGCAGTGTTTCTTTTGACGGATTTACCATTCTAACTTGTTTTATTTTCGGGCGCTATTCGTCAATATTAGCTACCCACGCATTGTAGAATGACAAGCTTAAAGGAACTATGATCTATAATACATATACACATCAATATTTGGTGCCACGAATATCTTTACATATCTACTTAATTTTACTTTTCCTAATAATCAAATAGTTGACATAGTTTGTATTGAACTATACATTTAACTTTAGCTTTTTATTCCAGTCATTTTTGGCAGTTTTTCTTGTTGGCGAAAAATTTACCAACAAGTTATCTAATTTTTCTTAGGGGATTGACGGGGTTTATAACGAAATAAACAGTCATTTCGTTATAATTAAATTTCATTTGGAAATTTATTCCTTTTTAATATTCGTGGTGCCATCTCTCGGTCAATCTGGTACGTGAAGCTTCCTAGTTTCGCGATATATCGATCGAGGGTAAATTTCTGTAACCGCGATACAGTAGTTATGGGACAAAATTGATGTTAAATAGATTTCTTTTATTGATAGTTTCCTTTGGCGATCTTTGAAAGTTATTGATTTTGACAGGCCAAGCTTACATTTTTTGACCCTGAAAAATGTTCTACTTAAACCGTCTCGCAGGTGAGTGTTTCTGTTTAATTTCAATTGCTTGATCTTCATTTGGTTTCTCGTTTTTAGTTTTTTACTCATAAAAATATAAGTAATCATCCATTAAATTTGCTTGATTTTTAATTTAAACAAGTTATCTTAATATGAGGAAGTGATAAATGAGAATATTTTTGTTATTTTTCGTAAATTTCATTCAAACAAATATGAGTTTTGGTATTTAGATATGGCATAATCTCAAATGTTATTTTGATATTTTAATGTATTTTAAAACATATTATTTCCTCATAAATCATTAAAGTTTTGTAAAACTTTCGTTTTCATGTTCCCTATATGCTGTTTTATACATTCTTAAATTTAATATTGGATGTTGAAGCCATGTATCTGAATTCTTTTAAAGAATATTAGGCATTTGGCAAATGTTGGAGGGTTGGCCTAGACATACAATGTAAATACGGCATAACTTGTAATTAACATTGGCAGGGTATATACTGTACGTTCAGAATTTGAGGGATGCAGGTGATTTTTTCTGTATTATTTCACTTACATGAGATATAAAATTGAATATTGGGAGAATCTTACCTTCATTTTTTGATTGATATACATCATGCTAGTTTTAATTTAATTTCCATAATTGCGTGAACACTCACCTGCAGTAAAAGGACTGCAGTCATTTATTGTACCGAAATTTGAGTATTGTTGTTGGCCAAGGGCTATTATCTAATTTTTCTTTATCTTTATATATATATTTTGTTTTATCTTCACTATGTTGTATTTGGAGTTTACAATGTGGTTTACATTTTAAACATATCTTTATGTATGGGCAAATTGTCTCATAAGTTATCTTTTTATTAAAATTTGAACTTTTCACTTAGGAAGATTAGGTGAATCTTCATAAGACTGTCTTGTTTTGCAAATTTAAGATTGTTTTGTAAAACACTACCTGATCTTTATCTATTGTCTTGTGGTCGAGTGATTTTACAAGCCAATTTTGTAAAATTTTGATTTTGAAAGCTCGTTTACTTGGAAGCTCCTTCGAAATACTATCTTGTCTGAATATAGACTTGTCTTATTTACCTAAACTGTGACTTTTCTTGGATTTTACAAATAAAATTCATTTTATATTTCAATTTCAACTTTACCTATTTTGACTAAATTATCTTTTTGACAAATAAAAAAAAAGGAAACATCTGATTTGTATCAGATTTATTTTCTTTATTTCAGGTGAACTGCTAAATTGATCCTTTATTTTATTTTTGGCTTTCTTTTTGTATATCTATGGATTAACTGTGGAATAATAAAATTTCATATTCTCACATTTTTCTTATAAACAAGAGTGAATTGAATTTCAGTAAATTATGATTTTCATTTTTTCTTGAGTAATAATAAATCTTAAATTTATGGTTTCATTTAGTTATTTAAGTGATCAACTGTTGGTGAATTTATAAATTAAATCACATGTTTACATAAACAATTTTTAATAATTTTGGCACCTTTTATTTGGATATTTTAATTTGAAGTTAAATTTGTCATAATTTCAGTCATTTTTTTTTCTTTTTGTATATGTAAACTTACATTAATTTCATTTTAAGCTAAATTTCATTTCTTATTTTGTAACCGTCACAACTCTGGTAAATTAATTTACTTTCCCAATATAACCTTTTTTTTTTAAAGTCGCTACTCTGGTCTAATACATATCTGTATCCAAATTTACATGTACACTCTGGGACTGGCCTATGAAGTTACTAAAAAAAACTGAAAGGCTGTACAGATGAGTACTCCTCTTGGATACCAGTGAAGTCCTATGATCTACACAAGGGCCTAATAGACTAAACAACTGAACCTACAGCCTACAGGTGAAGAGGTTCCAAGGCGACCATTGGAGGTTACAGTTCAGTTAAGTAACTCAGCCCAAGACTTATAAAGACTAGAAAATTACTAGAATTACAATATATTTTTTCTTTGATACAAAGATTTCTAATTAACTAATTGTTTTATTTAAAATATCAGAGTTTTGTAAATAAATACTTGTTTTTAAATTTTCCTTTTTTATTTACCGTGATGGCGGCATATAAATTTTGACCAATAAAATATAGGTACGAAACCCAAACTAGCCGAGGTAAATTCCTTAATCTTTGACCAAGTAAATCTTTGGTTATCGCTTTCCAAGCCGAGTAACAAAAATATCACTTTGAAGGTGTTTTTTTGGTTACAACTTTATACATTTTGTGGGTAGGATCCCACAAAATTGGGAACTCCTCGTATATATATTTACGAATTTCAAACTAGGATCGTTACTCCACTCCATCGTCGACGAGCACGAACAATTAACGGAAAGTGAACCACTTTCCGTTTATATGGCTTGCGCATCTTGACGTAAGTCTCTTTGATGTACTGACACCGCGCTGCTCGCATAGCTTGTCTCGTGACTTTACCTCACGTCTACAATACTCGGGAATCCCATAAGTACCACGAGTACAAGTAGTCTGGACGCACCTTAAAGTTCCTCAAAGTCAATATTAAACTACAAAATACATAACTTGTATTACTCTAAAACTATATGAATTTACATATAAAGCAAGACAGATTATTTTATTTTTCAGTATTAGGTGAGCGAACCTTACCATATTATTACCTTCATTTATTTGTAGAATAGGAAATATCTTCATGAATTCATTTATAGGGGTATTTTTCAAAACGGTTTGCCTTTTTCTGCAAGTTTGCCTCCAACAGATTTCCTTTTGTAAGTAAGGTGATGTATTATGTTTAAGCCATTCAATAGAATCTGTTATGTTCTCTTTATCTACGGAATCTAAACATTAAATTACTTTTAACAAACTGTTTTTCGCATAAAAAGTTAACATGGTATTACTAGCTTATCTAGAAAATTACAGAACAATATGTATTAAATAGTTCTTGATGCCATTTTTTAAATATTGCTACCTCTTTCTTTGCCAGTTGGGGATTCGTCATCAGGGGCTTCTCTCCTTAAATAACTACTCAACTGTTTTCTGAATTTTTATTTCTTTTTTTAATGAGTCCATTAAGTTTAAGTTGCTTTCTTAAGGGTACATATTCCTCAGAAACTATTGATACTAGGTGCAGCTACTCACAAAAAAATTCTAACTATAGTGGCCAAGAGAAAACGGTGTAAATTCTTTCTTTCTTTGTAAAATTTTTTCTAGAAGTCATCACAGTCAGAACCAACTGCAAAATAAACTATAATTAAATTAAAAAGAAGAACAAGAGCGTTTTATAGAAAAAATAAAGACCATTTAAATGATACCAAATTTGTTAAAATTGGCCTTAAAATCGGTTGGACCTAACTGGAATAATCGTTGTTTATTTAGAACGAGATCTGAAATAATTAAAATGCAGTTAAACCTGTCTATAACCCTTCAATATAAAATTCCTTAATTATTTTATAGAATTACTGATAGTGTTAGATCTTAGACTAGGTATTCTACATATAATGCGTAACGAATTTTATGTACATTGCCTGATTTCATACTTTGCTTATAACATATATATAGAAATTGAAAAGTAAAAAAAAACTCACACAAAAAATCAGTAGGAAATAGGCCAACAATGACAGCAGCTATTTCTTCAAATCGAGGTATGAAAATTCTTTTGTCCATATCTTCTTCCAATTCGGCATCTAATACTAGTTCTAACAACTTAAACTATACTCTCGAAGGAGTTTTCGATTTTTTTTATAGGAAAACATAATAAGCTTTTACCTCGTTGTCGAATTAAGAGTATCTTTCAAACCAGTTTCTTTTAGCGCAAGTTGCATTATATTTGACAAAAGGCGCATTTGTTAAGTCTTTGGCGCTCATGTCAAGAGTGTGTAATTAGGCTGATTATCAGAATTTACTGATGATGTGCTCATTACATCGGAAGTATTTGACGTATCGAGGGCAGCCTTCTTGCCCTGATTATTTATATTGATAATTTCAAAATAATATTACCATACAGGAAGGTAACTGGCTGACTCTCAATATATTTCTTAAATTACTGAGTTACATGATCAACTCTTTTGAGAGCTGTTTGAACGTAATTTCTTCAATACAATGTTTAAAAAAAGACATTATTTGTTACATATTAATGGTTATATTATTGTCTTATAGAATACCTTCAAATGAGTTCTGTCAAATTCCAACTCTCGAGAAGGAACATCCATGATGAACTCGGCAAATAATGAAAATACCTAAAAGGTATTTTTCTTTATATTTAATTTTATACATACTGTGTAACGGGTTATATTTTCCTAACAGAAATTTAGAATTTTTGCTATATTTTTATTTAAGATAATATCTAAAATATGCTTACCAGTTCATATAATCTTCATAGTTGAAATAAGACACGTATTTAATGTTTTTTTATCGTTTAATTCAAAATTTAAAATCACAATCTCAGTAATCCTAGGTTAATTTTATAACAATAAACCAAGTGGTGGAGACCTCTACAGGCAAATTCTTCTCATTCCGAAACAAATTATTAAAATTAGCAATTTTAGGTACAATTTTGTTCCATGATTATGGAGTTGACAATTTTAGGCTAAGTTAAGTAAAAGAAATCAAAGTTTACCTTGTACTCTGGTGATAGCTCTCATTAGCTCTTACTGTATTTATTGTTTTTCAGTAGTATCAAGCCCCTTTGTAGAAGTAAAGCTGATATTTTTTCGAAATTAAGAGAAAGCACATTACATAAACTTTAGTAAAAACAATAACAAACAATAAGGTTAGGAATTAGGAAAATAGGAAATCAGAGTAAAGAAAATTTAAATGATCAAAAATCTTCATTTTGAAATTTACCTTTATAATTTTAAGTAACATTTTTGTATATCCTAATTATCTCAAAACAAAAATAAAATTTATCTAAATTTAAATTAATTTTGAAATATCTGTCTACTTCGTTGACAATTAGTAGTACCAACATCAGGGTTGTATCAAAAATCTCTAGGTTTCTCTCCAACAGGAGAAAAAAAAAAGTGACAGGAGTTAAAAAAAAGGCAGACCATATTCTGGAACTTTTGGTTGTCTTTAGGGCATTTTTGCCGATTTTTCTTCGAAAAATGGGTCCATTTTGATTATTTTAGGTGACTACTTATTTAAGTGTCCTATAGCTATGCTAGCTGAGTTAAAATTAGAATTTTAGTGGAAGAAACCCATTTTTCATTCCAAGTCATATGTTGACTTGGAATGATCATTGACTCTTTGAAAAGGCCAATATATCATTGGTAAGTCTCATTTTCATCATTCTCTCACAAATATTTATTATTAAAACTAAAATGTATAATTTACCTAACTTGGTTTCTCGAACTTTCTTCTCTTGCTTGATTTGTTCCTTGTAGGCCTTTTTTTATTTGGTGTTTTGGTCCAATGTTCTTGTGTCCTGATGAAATTTAGCAGTAGCACATTCACTCTGAAGCTTGCTTGCAGTCCCTCAGGAGTCATGTTTCAAGCCGTATGAAACTAGGCCTGCAAACCATATATGCATCCCCGATGCTGTTGTGAGATCCTCGACTCTTCTACGTATCAAATATAATCAACTTCAGGTTTGATCTGTGTGTTGTCTTGGGAACATACTTGACTGTCTGTTAGTGTTATTATGTGCCAAATAGAGCCAATTCCATTTTGATAATAGAATTAATATATAATGAACTTTAACAAAACACTTTAAATCATTTCTAGTTTTTAACTTTTAACGGGTAGCACTCAGTACACCGCACTGTTGGTTTATGAATTTGCACATTTATTTGTAAACTGGGTTAAATAGGCCTATTTCGAAAGTAATTGAATCACTGAGAAGTACTGTACTTAAAACTTGAATGATGTAAGTTTTGTAGCCTTTTGTTTTAAGTTAAATTGGTATAAAACTCACACTACTTTCTTTCTGAGATACTTAACATAGTTAAATTTTGAGGATCTTTCTCTCGCACCACTTATTATTAAATATATAAAAAGTTAAGTGCAACATGCAAAATTATTTGGAAGAATCCTAGGTTAGGTTACGTCACGTCTTACGACCTCTTCCTATATTTTATAGACAGCTCTCTCTCTCTTTCTTTTGTTCATACTCAGGAAATAGTCGTAAGAGAAGGTAATAATTATTAATATGTCTTTAATCTTATTTATTAAACTTTATATGAACTAAGTGTGACTATAATCTACGTATAAACAAGGCTATAACGGTAAGTTTTCGTAAATATATTTTTCAATATTAAGGATATTGGTGTTATTGTAAAGTTTTTGTAGTTTTCCTGTTTTTCTTAAGTTCACCCGGTCTTGGGCTTTCTTTTAAGGGCCATAAAAACAGGTGGCGCATACTTCTTCTCTTTTACCCCGACCCACTCTACCGATCACTAGTTATCTAGTTAGCCGACGGCAGCCCAGCCCTATAGACCTTGGAAAACAGAAGAGTCCCACCAAATCCATCTAGCGGCCGAGTTTTAAACTCCTCGCCGAGAGATCGATAACGGTTCAACAGTTCTCCCTTTAACCCTTCAATCTTTAATAATATTAAAATCAATCTTTAATATTTTATTATGCTTTTATTCAATTTTAACAAATTGGCGCTCAAAACGTTTTTCTTTTTTCGTGAATACTTTGTGTTACCATAATTTTGGTAAAATATTTACCTATCTAGATATATAACTTGAATTTTGTTATTTTATAGTTAATAGTGAAAATTAACGACTGATATTTCTGCAAATTAAGGCATTTAGCATAATGTTAGTAATGGTTATCGATATTGAATAATCTTATAGAAGAATTTCGAAATTTGGGATTTTCATTTTCAAAATATTATATAGGTGAATACAGATAGAGTATTTTTAAATTAGTAGATGAAATACAGGGTGTTATATATACCTGTGGTATATGATATATGATTTTTTTATTTTTTTTCTAAATAATCATTCATAGTAGGTGTATATGCTTAGAGTACTGATTTTATTTCAGGTATTTATTGATATAGTGTATAGTGGGTATGATTTATTGATAATTTTTTCATATATTGGTGATTTGTTCATCCTGTTGATTGAACTGATTAAATTAATTGCGCATATATACACCGAGATATAAAGCATTTGTTTTCTCATTTAAATTTTTTTGGGTAAAATTGTTTATTGTATAATTTTTATAGAGCCTTGTAATAGTTTAATATTTCTAATCTCGCCGATTGCCGTCAATTGTAACGGCTGAGGGTAATAGTACTGTTAAGACACTGGGATTCTTTGTTATTAAAACACGACTTTAATTTAAAAAAGGAATAACACTTATATTGAAAACTTAAATACAACAATATAACAAAAACTAAGTAAATAGGGGAAGAGCAAAGAAGTATCTGTACCGGGCAGAAACTCGTAGAATTCTGTTCGTCCACTTCTTTGCAATTCATAAACTAACTTAGGTATAATTGTTAAATCTAAGAGGGGCCCTTTGTCGGCTCCGTTACTCTGTAATTTCGACAAAACATAATTCCCAAGGGGTTTAATAGCCTAGTTTATTTATTTATGATTGCCAAAACATTTCTTGAAACCAAGGTTTTATTATGTGTGAATTATGGTATTTTTAAATAATTCTATTTCACTGTTTATACAAGATCTAAAAGTATACTAAATTTTATGATACTCAGAATAAAATCTGTCTAACATCTTGGGTGGACAAGGTTCCAAACAAACTTCCTTAGTTTTATTGTACTTAAAAATATCGACTGGCGTCTTGTATGGAAATGTGTGAGCAATTATAATACATTTAGTTTAATTAAAAATATATGTGCAATGCTAATTAAGTATTAAGGTAATAAAATTAATGGGATCACAACAGCCTTAAAACAAAAAAAAAACGAATTTTGATAAAAATTTTTGATTTATCGCAAACCAATCTAAATTTTATTCTGGTTGTAATATAATTCTGTTACTAGGTTGTTAACCTATATTATACAGGGTTTTAAAATTGTAGATATATATTTTTGTGGTTTTTTTTTATTATTTTTTGAATTTTTTTTTGTGACTTGTGGTCGGGTTGTCCAGTTTGGACATACAAATACGTACAGGGTGGTCCACTTAAGATGCTCCTATACTTCATCTCAATAAATAAGACACTGAGAAAAAAAGTTAAATACAAAAAGTATTTGACTCTAATTTAATTTTTTTTATAATATTTTTATGTACACATGGTGTTCCATTGTGCCAGGACAGTAACCAACTTTTTTCTTTTTAATGAAATGGTATGAATATTTTTAAAAATTTTAATTCTACGCTTGATTTTGAGTATTTTTTGTCGTTACATAGCATTTTGAAAAAAATTAACTTTTCTATTTTTTTTCGGAAAAACAGGTTTTTGGAAACCAAACCAAAAGACTAAAATTGTGAATTTTGGTTATGAATCCATGGGAGTGGTTACTATTTAATACTCTGACCTATCAAGAGCGAAAATCTATTATACAGGGTGGTCACAAATGACCATAAAAAAAAATGTTTTTGTAACTAAAAAAACTAAATTTTTTTAAATGGAACACTTTGTATTTAGCACTTTTATTGTTTTTAGGATTTAATTCTGAATCACTCCATATATATAGTTTATATTCCAAAAATTAGTAGCTTAGAAGTTAACTAAGCTTTCACGGCTTTAGTCAATTAAGAAATCAATGTTCAGATCTCGTGGAGTGAAGATCCCTGAAGATGCCTCGTACAATCGAAGGCGAAACGTCGGATAGTAATTCCAATTTGACACTGTCTAATCTCGAGAACCATGATTTCTTAGTTTAGAAGTTATGACCAGTTTTCTATAATAATTCGGGTATTTTTGTTAAAAATCTAACTAAACCTAAATAATATCCTATTCTAAGTTTTTTTTAACATTATAATTAAATTTAACATTAAATCAACAAGTAATGCAAGAAAGAAAGTAACTAATTACTTATTACAAAACATTGTCGACATAACCCCCGTCTTTGGCAATACAAGTAGTATACATGGTTTCAATTCTCGCAATAGCATTTCTAACCGCGTCTGATGCATTAAGTCTTGAACAGTATTACACCTATTTTTATACACCTCGTTTTTTAGGTTGCCCCATAAAAAAAAATCCAGGGGTGTTAAGTCGGGGCTCGCTGGCCAATCTATGGTCCCGTACCGACCAATCCAAAATGGAAACTGTTGATTCAAACAATTTCTAACAGGCACTACAGTGTGATATGGAGCACTATCTTGTTGGTAAACAAGCCCTTCTTTAATATCGTTCAGCAGATTGTCAATTAACGGGAATATTTCGTTCTCCAACAAATTTAAATACCTCTCACCATTCAGAACAATGTCATAAAATACTGGACTTATTATTCGATCACGGATAATACCATACCACACATAAACACTTCTCCGACCCTGTTTTTTTCATTTCTTTTACACGATGTTCATTTGAGTTACACCAGTAATGAGTATTTTTTCGGTTGAACATGCCGGCCGTATTGAAAATTGCCTCATCGGTAAATAAAATATTTTTAAAATTGTCAGTTTCAAAATGGTGGTCCATCATGAGAGAAAAATAAAAAAGCCTTGTTTGAATCCTGTTGGGATAATGCCTGAACTGGTAAAAATTTGAACGGATGGTAGTTATCATCAGTTAAAGTCCTTTGAACACTAGTCTTACTAATTCCAGGTAGATCTCGGGATGCATCTCTTTGCGAATTTTCGTTGTTTTCTTCAAAATACAGGAGAATTTCTAATTGCTTTTCTCCTGTTAGGACAATTTTTGGGCGCCGTTTTTGTTTATTGATTTCCACTCCGCGTTCAAGATCACGAACAATTCGTGAAAAAATATGTTTCGTGGGTACCCGTCTTGCAGGATACAACAACCGATACTCCCGCAGGGCTAATGCTGAACTCTTATTATTTCTTATGTAACATTCATGAAGATTTAAACGCTCTTGGACACTGTATAAAGCCATTTTTCCTTTAAAAAGAGTGAGAAGCAACTAAATGTCAAATAAAAACTGTGTATTTATTGTTGTCCAGGCATCAATTTTACTAGTATTGTTTTTCCATGGATATCTTGTAAAATTAAGACGCGTTTAGAAATGCTATTATTGCGAAAATTAAAACCGTAACCGTAATATTATACTACTTGTATTGCCAAAGACGGGTGTTTTTGTCGAAAATGTTTTGTAATAAGTAATTAGTTACTTTCTTGCATTTCTTGTTGATTTAATATTAAATTTAATTATAATGTTAAAAAAAACTTAGAATAGGATATTATTTAGGTTTAGTCAGATTTTTAACAAAAGTACCTGAATTATTATAGAAAATTGGTCATAACTTCTAAACTACTAATTTTTTGAATATAAACTATATATATGGAATGATGCAGTAAATAAATCCTAAATACAATAAAAGTGACAAATAGAGGGTGTTCCATTAAAAAAAAAATTTTAATAGATATGTCAATATCTCCAGTTTCATTTATCATTGAAGTGTTTGTTGTGATATCCATAGGTTCTTCTGTCTGGTTCTGGGGTGTGTTCCGAGATAAGCTGTCAGCGACATAGTTGTCTTTACCTTTAATATAATCAATTTCATAATCGTATTCTGATAACAACAGTTTCCATCTTACCAGTTTCGAGTTTGGTTCTTTAAGGCTTTCTAACCATTTTAAAGGTTTGTGATCTGTTTTTATCTTAAAGTGTCTTCCAAATACGTATGGTCGAAAATATTTTACTGACCAAATAATGGCGAGTAATTCTTTTTCTGTGACGGAGTAGTTAAATTTCATTTGGGTTCAAAGTTCTATTTGCATAACATGAAGGTTTTCCATCTTAACTCAATACTCCTCCAATCGCATACTGACTAGCATCTGGGGTTAATGTAAATATTTTCCAAAAATCTGGATGCGATAGAATTGGTTCATTGCATAGAATTACTTCACACATTTCAAAGGAATTAATACATTCTTGAGTGTGCTCCACCTTTTTGCCTTTCTTAAGCATAATGTTATTGGTTTTGTTATTAATGAATTTTCTATAGAAGCCAATCATTCCTGAAAAGCTTTTTATTTCTTTATGCGTTTTTGGCAATGGCATTTTAATTATAGCATTTAACTTTTTGGGGTTAGGTCTTATACCTTCCGTTGTTGTGGTATGTCCTAGAAATTCAGTCTCGTGTTTAAGGAATTCACACTTATCAAGTTGAACTTTTAAATTATATTTTTGTATTTTTTTAAATACTTGTTTCAGATTTAAAATCTGTTCGTCTAAAGTAGTAGAAAAAATAATGACATCATCCATGTATACTAGGCATGTTTTATTTATAAATTCTTTGAGTACTTCATTAATAATTTTTTGAAAAGTTGCAGGTGCATTCTTTAATCCAAAGGGCATTCTTAGGAACTCGTAATGACCATGATCTGTGGAGAATGCTGTCTTCTCTATGCTTCTGGGGTGCACTTTAATTTGATGAAATCCGCTGGCTAAGTCTAGAGTTGTGAAATACTGGCATCTGCCTAGTTTGTCTAGAAGGTCATCAATATTAGGGATTGGAAACCTGTTTTGAATGGTTTTTGCGTTCAAGCGCCTAAAATCTATCACAAGTCGCCATTTTGGTACTCCACTAGCATCTAGCTTCTTGGGTACTATCCATATTGGACTAGACCATGGACTGGTGCTGTTACTAATAATTCCATCTTCTAGCATTCTTTGAATTTGCGTTTTTATTTCTTGTTGATAGATTTGTGGTAGTCTATAAGATTTGGTGTATATTGGTTCTTCGTCTGTCGTAATAATTTGATGAGTTGTCAGTGTGGTTGATGAAAAAGGCTCATTAGGGTTTTGAAATATTGATGAAAATTGTTTGTAAAGTTTCAGTATTTTATTTTTTTCTTCCTCTTGAAGATGATCTAATCTTAATAAGTGTTCTATTTCATTTTTGTCTAGGTCTGTGGAATTTTTGCATAATTCCATTTTATAGAACACAAAATTTTCTATGGGATAAACTTCTAAAGGTTTTTCTAATGTGACATATGTGTCTTCAATGTTGACATTATGTATCTTTGTCTATCCTTTACAGTTGTAATTCCTTCCGGTATAAAACAATGGGAATTTATGTACGTATATGGGACGTAATATGTTCCGTCTAATGTAACATTTGTGGGAAGTGTAGTTATAAGGATTTCATTTTCATTTAAAGTAATATTAAAAAGGTTATAATCAGAAGGAGAACACGTCTAGATTGGTATAGTTATACTATTTTTTACAAGATAATTTTGTTGAAGATTCCAGTTAAAACCCATATTTTTTAAGTCTCTAAAACTAATTAAACCATCAAAAAATGGGTGAAAGTCAAATTAAGTAAATATAATTTTCATATTTGTTTGAAATTCTTTGAAGGCCGGAATATGAGCTTCATATTTAGATTGCTGTTGACCGCATGAAGTTTTAATGATATTCGGTTTTATGATTATAAATTCTGAAAAATATTTCTTGGCCAAATGAGGATTTAGTAGAGAAATGTGACTACCACAGTCAATTAGTAGATTAATCGGTTTATCAAAACCAGAAATTGTAATAAAAGGAAGTTTTCTATTATCTACACTTTTAGTTAGGTATGATTCGTTCCAGAGACTATTGGGAGAAAATTTTGCTCAGCATGTTCTTCATTAAATAAGTCAGGTGTGGAAAAAGTTGTATGTAAGGGTGATAAAATGGGTAAAGATGGCATAACAGGTGTGTCATCTGAGTTATTATCACAATTTAGTTGTTCAAATAACGCCTTGTCTTGTATTTGTCATATCATCAGGGTATGTGTCGTATTCAGCTTCTAGATTTTCAGGATTATTTAAATGATGAAGTTCCTCAAATACGAGTTTTGGTCTAGATTGTGATTGAAATGTTTGTGGCATTCTCAATGCATTTTGTTGTTGGAATGTATTATGTGTTGGTCTTGCAGTAGACCTTGTAACAACTGACATGGGAGTTGGTTTATCTAAAGGAACTTTATTAGTAGGTTTCCATACATTTGTATAAGAAGCTTGAGGTTTTCCAAAAACTGGCTGATTCGTAAAGAATTTCTGTTGAGGTACAGGTCTTGGGTTTGTTTGTATTGGCTGGTTTGTTAGAAAGTTTCTATTAGGCATTATTTGAACTTGGAAATCTTTGTAGCATTGTTTGAGAAAAACTTTGATAAGAAGTCTGTGGCATAAATTGAGAAAAATTTTGATACGAGGCCTGTGACATAGGAGTTTTAATATTAGGTGAAGGCAATGATCCTTTAGAATTGGAATTTCTTTTACCTTCTTGTACGAAAGAAAGAAAATTTTCTTCTTCAATAACAAGTTGCATAGCTATTTCTAGAGATGGAGGGTTTCTAAGTTTAACTGCAGTTTGAATAGTTAAAGGTAAATATTTTAAAAATGTTACAAGTATTAGTTTTTCAATATTAGAAATTTGCGCAATTTTCGCTTCTTGAGTCATTTGAAAATCATTATTAATGGCACAAAATATTAAACTTCTCGTATATTGACATCGTACATCAAAATTATAAGCATTCTCTTTAGGATTAGGCCGCAAACTATGCAATTCATGCAATAGGCATGTAAAGGATCTTTGGTCATGAAATGAAAGTTTTAAAGCATCCTTAACTTTGTCATATGTATCTAATTCTAAACGGCTAGATATTAAAGTTAAAGCTTTGCCTCTAAGTTTTCCTATAATACCTCTTAGAATAAGTTTTTTAATAACATCACTTTCATTTTGAAAATTATTGAATGTTTCATCATATGCTGCTAAGAAATTATTTAACTCACATGGATCTCCACTAAAATTAGGAATTATATCCAAAAATAGTATCAATTGTTGGTAATTATTATCGTTTGGCATTGTTACAATATTTTGATTTTGTTGCAAATTTATATTAGCTAAATAAGTAGTTAAATTATCTATACTAGGATCAAAAGTAAAAATCTGATAATAGGCGAATTTAATTGAGAAGTTTCACTTTCAGAGTCTTCAGAATCTGTATCTGTATTTTTTGTTAGTAAATTATGAAAATATTTTCTATTCTTCTTATTTCTTTTCCTTATTTGTTGTAAATCATGAAACATGAAAAAAAATGGCAAAAACAATTATAAATTAATTTAAATATTTACATATGAATGTAGGGTGTGTTAGTATCCCCAAGATAATTAGTTGTAGTACTACTTACAAAAAAGAATAAAATTAAGAAAACATTTTTTTCTTAAAAATAAGTCAAAACGTGAGAGAAATTCGCAATATTCAATAGTCAAGATTTTTCAAAAATAAAAAAATTCTTACCATGCGTCTTCTTTTTCTTTCTTCAAATTTTCAGCTTTTTCTTCCACTGGTTTTTCTTGTTCACTTAATCTAGTTGCCATCCAAGGGATATAAGTTCCGTTGATTGACAGGCGTCCCAATTGCAGATATCCAGTCTGTAGCCAGGACAAGGAAGGAGAGAATGAATATACAGTTCACCTCACCACCTGTTGCTTGAATTTTGAAGTCCCGTTGAAGATTTGGAAATCACCAGAAGTTCGCTTGAAACAGTATCCAAAAAGGCACTATGTTGTTGCTGTCTTCTGTACAGGATAAATCCTTTGCCGACTGCGCCAGTTACGTTTGTGATATTCGTTTTTTCAAAAATCCACGCATAAACTCTTTGAACTTAATACAATTACTCTTAAACTTGGTTTTTTGGAAATTTAATTTCGACTTTCAAGAATAGCAGGTTAATACAAGTTAACATTACATGGTTTCCTAGCTTTTTATAGTAAATTAGTAGATAATTCTTGATGTAAATAGATTAGACGTGAGAATTGACAATAGTTGCTAAAATCCATAATTATCAGTGTAGATAAAATTCGGTAGCAAAAGATAAAGTTTGGTAAAAACGCAATCTAAGTTAAATTGGATAATTATCATTAAATAATATAGTACGGTATCAAAAGATAAATTCTGGGAAATGTCTAACCCTGCACTATTTCGTAGTTTATCAGTAAACGGTGCTTCTCTCCACTGGCGGACTAAGGTGGCTTGACTGGGAACATGTAACTAACCTTCGGCCGAAGCCGAAAGTTCAATAATACATAGACTTTTTAGAACAGTGAATAAAATGTATCAACAACGATGCAAATGTACTACTTGTATTTTGTGTTGATAAAATTGTGAGTATTTATATACTATAAAAACGCCAATTTTATCACCAGTCACCATGGTAATCTGTGGTCACAGGTCACACTGCCCTGCAGGCGTCATTTGTACTTCGTCCTTTTTGGCCGAAGGTGGCCGGAGCCGAAGTTCGGTCGAACAATAATAAAAATATGCTTTTTTTAATACAATTTTATTTTATATCACTCATCATCAATATCTACATAATCCAATGAGCGGAGATCGCTTAAATCAAATATCTTTTTGTGTGCTAACATTTTGTATTATTAATTTCGTATACTTTTAAAGAAATAGCATGCACCCCACATTTTTTTATGTACTTACTTTAATAGTAATTTCCAGGACGTGCTGCAAGCAAGTCCTCGAAGAATGTGAGACCTGTAAAGAGATTTTTCGGGTATGTAATGTACAATATTTTTTAACCGAAAGGCGGTAGGTATTAAATTTTTTGTATCTGAATAATAATATTAGGTAAACATCAAAATGCAAAGTAATATTTTGTTATTTTTTTAAAGAGACGGTAAAGCAAGAAAAAAAAAGGACCATTAAAGTACTTTACCTGTTCTAGATAGGTCTTGTCGTTTTCTGAAAAATGATATTTTTGGGTTGGTTTAATAAAAACAAATTTTTGTATGAAGGGTTTCCCAAAGAAGCAAGACAAATCAACTTTTTTTTTGAAATACCCATTTTTCTTTCGATTTTCAATTCTTAAGAAAAAATATAGTCTAGTCCTCGGTTTAGTTAGTAAATTTATCTCATTATGCCTAAATTGTTTTTGATTTACTGAAGTTAAAAAATATACATTTTTGTCTATAAAAAAGGCCTAATATCTAAACGGCACTGTTTGCACACTCTTATCTTAAATTTTGTTAATCTATGAATAAAAAACAACTTCCAGTTTGTCCAAAAGTCGAAAAAGAAAGTCTTTTGCAACAGGTTCAAGAATTTCCATTTTCAAAGGTTACTAGATCAAAAACAATTTTATGTATTTTGATAAACTTAAGTTTATGTCATAACTTTCTATTGCTATGGTCAATTATTTTTCTATTTACATTTTCTGGCGGTTAAGAAAAAATACTACAACTTTTCTGCTTTAATATTTTTTATAGCTCTTCAAATAAGGAAGATATCTATTGGTCCAAATATAACCAATAACCCTGTACATTCTAGAACACATGTATAGTCCCTAACAGCGGCCTCCGATATTTTCTGTAACATAGGGTTGGCCATCGAAAGTTTTCCACCTAAATTTTATGGCGGTTGCTAGAAAAATCCAAAAACGCTCGAATCCCTCCGGGTGAGTAGTACCTTGTTTATAATTTATCAAAAATAAAAGTTAAATTTATAAATTCAATATTAGGCATTTATTAAATAAAAAGATTTTGATTTGACTTGAATCGAAATACCTTTCAAACAAGAACTACTCGACCCCCTATCTATTTAAGATTCTGAGGTCCAGTGATACCCCCGTTAGGGTGTAAAATTTTAAAGTGTTCGAGCGTTATTCGATTTTTTTTAACAACCGCGCAAGTTAAAATTTAAAAGGAGGGTTTTCGAGAAATTTAAAAGGTATGTTTTTATACAGGATGATAAAAACTGTAGTTGAATCAATATGCAATTTTTTCTAAATGGCATCTTTATATATAATTCAAAATACTTAATTCTATACCCAAAGCCTATTGTCTGTATTATATTGTGTGTCTTAATCGAGAACTAAATTCAATTCTTTTAATTTATTGACGTTTAAAAAGTAACATATTTGGTTATTTAAAAAAAAATAAACGGTAAGACCTTAGAGAGGTTTAGGTTAGGAAATGGTTGGATGTGGGTGTAAACTTAAAACATTAAATAATATATGGGGGTAACCATTTAAATTTATCATATCATATGTTTTTGGGCCTGGTATAAAGTTTAAATATTTTTAGATAGTATAGAACTCTGATAAACATAAATTTTGTAATAAGAATTGTACATTAAATGGACACGCTATATAGGTATTTACTATCGTTAGAATTTGAAATAGTAACTATATTTTGTTTTTGTTCTAATAGGGTTAAAAATCTCTTAAATACCTGTATTCGAATAAAATTGGCGAAGTTATCAGCATTTGTTTGTTTTTCCTAGTTGACTGTAAAACAAGAAACAACGAAATGTTTTGTTTCTAATTTTGGCTTCATAAGTAGCGAAACAAAACAAACAAAACCGCTCAACTTTCATTTAGCTGAAACCAGTTACTATCAAAAAAGTAATTTTTTTGTCACCTTCTAGAAGTTTTTCCTAACACAGAAAAGTAAAAATTTTCCTGTGGAAATTCGTCATATTCATTTTCCACACTTTAGAATAGATAAAACCAGTTTCAAAAAAACTTCGTCTTGATTTGCATTTTAAACATTTTTTTAAACATGAAATTTCAAAAATGTTCCTGCAGAAATATGTCATTTCGGTTTTCAGAGGAAATATCATTTCCATTTTTGACACTTAGAAAAGCTGAAGCCAATTATATAAAAACTTGCTTTCGCATTGCTTTTTAAACTCTTTTCTGCAAATAAAAATACAAAAAGGTTCCTGCAGAAATACGTCATTATTATTTTCCGAGGAAATTTTATTTTCATTTTCCAGATATAATTATTCCATATAATAATAATTCCAGAATATTAAATTTTAAAAACGTTCCTGTGAAAATACGCCATTTGCAGTTTCCAAGGTAATTTCATTTTCAACTTATTTTAGCTGGAATGTGACATTCACAAAATATTTTTTTGGCTATTTCTATAAACCCCTCTGAATGCGGTAATAAAAAAAATCTCTGCGGGAACACCCAAATTTTATTTTATTTGTTTGCTTTTTAACTATGATTAATAAAAAATCGGACTAGCTTAGGTTAGGATTGTTTAGACCTGATGTAAAAAAAGCGCGCGGAAGCGCGCCTTCAAATTTTTGATTCTATATTAAAACAAAGATTTTTTAACAAAACCTACGCTGTTAGGTGAATCTATCCCGTTAGGTGTTAGGTTAGCCGTCGATAAAACCGTCATTAAAGCCATAAACCATCATTTAAGTCATAAAAATTACGTTAATTTTTTAAGTTCCACATTAAGGGTTTATAGAAGTAAAAAAAATATGTTATGAGTTTTTCGCAGTTAAGCAAAAGGTAAAAATTAATAAAAATAAGATTGGGAGTTTCCGCAAAGAATTATAAAAAAATATTGTGTGAATGTATCAAATTTCAGTTATTCTAAACATTACAAAATTTCCTCGGGAAATGGAAATGACGTATTGCCGCACAACATTTTTTGCATTTTTAGAAAATGTTTAGAATGCAAAACAAAACAAAGTCTAAGCTATAAAATTATAACGCTGAACTCTTCAAAAAAAGGTAAATATAGGGACGGTAACAAGAAATTTAAGTAAATCATACAAAATTGCTGTCATGTGACTTGGTTAGTCGGAAAATATTACCAAATTATAGAAACTTCTACCTCAAACTGCTAAAAATCTACTTATAATATTTTTAAGATAAGGAGCCAAGTGAATAAAATGCAGTAAATGCTTGTACAAGGGCATTTGTAGGTAAATACTTAGGAATGAATTAATAAAATATTAAATAGAATACTTAAGACTAAGCATTTACTTCTCCTTGTAGTAAATACTTAGCACATGTAGTAAAACCTCAGTTTTTCCAAGTATTCACTTAAAATTGAATGAATAAAGCGAAGTTAATCCTTTCTGTTGTTAGTTAATACACGATTATTTCTAAGGTCGCTTAACAGTGTACTTATGGTTGATAAATGGCAGCTTTCATGCGTGTACGTGCAGGTAAAAATATAGAAAAAGAAGGAGTGTTAACCCTAATGATTCGAAACGTTTGTTAATGTTTGAATCAGAAAGTGTAGATTTCTTATTAGCGAGTTTCTGCCAGAAAATAATGAACGCAGATGCGGCGCACTATCTGCAAAAGAAAATGGAAATATTTCTTCGCTATCTAAGCGATCCAGGCTTTCAGAGCGGAGTAGCAGAAGACTTTCAGATTCATCGCACTACAGCCTGCAAAACGATAAATTGGGTTCTCAATAAAGTGTGTCAGAGCGCAAATCAGTGGATTAGATTTCCGATAACTTTTATTGAACCCGGTGATGCTCGGGGAAAGGTGATAATAGAAACACTATTCGGGCAAATCAAAACGCGCTTTCCTATACTCAGCAATACTGTCAGAGTATCAAGTGAAAAAGCCTTTGAAGAAGATTCTTTGGACGAAGTAAGATATGAAGACATTGACGAAGATGATGAGGGCAGACGTGTGCGACATATAGGTGAAAGAAAACGCGGGGATATTATTGCAGTTTTAGATTTGTAATATTTGCTAGGCAAGTTAAACGGAATAAGCGAATTTTTGGGTAAAGTTTAAAGTCAAATATTTCTAAAACGAGAAAAGATGCGGTTTTAGCCACTTCTTTCAAAACCTATGTTGTTATAATCGTTTTAAGCGTTTACCGTACCTAAGCTAAGAAGGTTTTTATACAGGTTGGCAAACTCTACATTTTTAAAAATTTAACTATTACGAAAATATACAAAATTTATTTTTATTTTCAAATTTATAATCAGCTTAATCCTTGACTTAATTGTAAAAAAATGGAATTTCGCAAACCCTGTATATTTTCTGTAAAGAATAGAGCCTAAAGATTAATAAAAAACTAGGGCTGAAGAGCCATGTAGCAAAACAACTTTACATCAAATGACTAATAAAAATTTAGAGCTTAATAGGCATGTAAGAAAAAAACATTTTTTTTAAATTATGCCTCGAAAATTAACAAAAAACAGAAAAAAAAATTCAAGTTTGTCAAGGGTTAAGGTAATCTCGAGGCAGATCTAGCAATTAGAAAATAAAAATGAGTCTTGTTGACCACCCTATGCAAATACCTTGTGAGTTTAGGTAAACTATACGCTTAAAACCGTTAATACCTAATAAGTTTTGCGAGAGGTGGCCAAAAACCGCATCTTAATATCTTTTCTAGTGCTAAAATAATTGACTTTTAGTCTAACCTAACAATTTGTCCAGTTTATTGTGTTCAGCACTGTATATGTATGTAGCTAGTTTTCTAAATTAAATATTTCTTTTAATATGCAAAAGTTTATATATTGAAAGACGAATACATAAAAATAAAATATTATTTGTCAAACAGTAAATATTTTCCGAGCTCTGTTAAAATGTTTCTTTCGGGAACTGACGCTTCTTCATTTTCATTTCCAACCAAACGCTGTTTTAGGAGTTCAATAATTAACTTGTCTTTTTCCTGTTGTAACCTCGATGCTGCCAACTGTTCTGATAGAACAAGGCGTTGTAACTCAGGAGTTGTAAGTTTGGATGTCTTCTCCGTTTCCTTCTCCAGATGATGTGTCATTTAGTTTTTTTTTTCAAATCAACTTCTCTATGGAATTGCGCAACACTGGTCCCTTTTGAGGTTACAGCTGATTCGGAGGGCGCATTTTAAACTCCTGCAAGCAATGCATCTGATGAGTTGTTCACTGCTACTCCAGCTGAAACGCCTCCAGGAATTTTTGAAAAAATGGATTCTCTTCAAAATTTAGGATTTCCAGAAATTCATTTTCCCATTTATTCATTTTAATTGGTTTACTACCCGTCGCGTTTGTATACGTTTTTTTCTTAATACTTGTCTTTATATTGTTGAGGAGTTTTTTTAGTTATCCTATGGTTACTACTTTACCAATGCCTTTGCTGTACTCTTCTTTGATTTCACTCCAGGCTTTTTCTTTCGATGCCGTCATTTTCGGCAACATAGATTTATTTAACACCACTCGGTGGTTTTTTGACAAACTCACAAATAGCATCTTACTGTATGTATTACTCGTTTCATCTTTACAGCTTTCATTTTTATCTTTAATACTTTTTTCTTCACTACTATACGTGATAGCACGACTGATAAATATATTAAAAGTGATGCTAAAGTGATTTTCTGTACAAGAGAGTCATGTCACAGAATTAAAGAGAAATTGGGCGTGCCGTGTTTACATTTTTTTGTCGACGTTAGGGATCCGTAGGATAACTTTTCCAAATCGTGCAGCGAAGCAAATACTTAATTATTTCCTTTATCAGTAGATACTCGCTAGTAATTACTTAAACTTTTCAAGTAAATACTATCTAGTAAAAGCAAACGAGTATTCTCTATAAATAAAGTATTTGCTTTTACTTGTCAGACTCTACTAAATAGTAAATACTTTCAAGTGTTTACTACTTTTTATTTACTTGGCTCAATAACACATTGAAATTATTCTCCAGGAAAATTGTAAGATCATATTCTACTATTAAAGGGATCTATATTTACAAAAAATACAATGATCTATAATGTTCTATAAAGTATCTGGCAAAAATATGCTAGGACCTGTTTAACAAATTACGGGTTTTATAATCAATCGATAGAATTAATTTATAATTTGTAAAGTAATTTACAAAAACATACAGGCCCCTGACAAATTACTAAGAGGTTCCGTAGCTGCTCTTAATATAGTTGCATTCCAATTTGTAAGTAATTTTTCTATTAATTGCAGGTCTTGTAGCTATAAATAATTAATTCGCTTCGCTATTTGTAACGTTTTGTATAAAAAAATACAAGGACCTGTCGTGCAATTTAGAGAGCTTATCCATATATAAAAGAAACAGCGGTCTTACAATTTGTAAAGCATTTACCATACAATTTTACGGTAGTCTTATGTGCTTGTGTAATAGCCCTGCAATCATGTAAAGAACCTTTCAACAAAATTGTAACAAATCTCTCATCGGTTTGGAAGCCCGCTTCATGATATTATTGAACGCATTTTTTAAAGCCCCTCTACTTCTACTACAATTTAAAACTGAAATTAAAAAAATAAAAACCTAAACTTGTATTTTAAAAATCCCATTTGTGCGAAAGAAATTTCCCAAATATAAAAAATATAATACAGGGCCTAGAGAAATTTCGCTGCCATAATATTTTAGTATTTTATGAATTAGCATGTATAGCAAAAAATATAATTTATTATAACATAATACAGTAAAACAATAATTTTATATAAATAGCTGGTTTTCTGGATTTTTTTTTATGCAGCACAGCATATTCTAATGCAATGATTCTGGAAACGTAGTTACGATTTCTATATTGAAATTTTCCAAAACTTAGTTTGTATGAACAACTAAAAAAATACTATAAATGTACTGATAAAAGCAGTTCAAATCTCATATTTTCGTTATTAATGATCCGATTTCAAAAAACTTTTTTAACTGATAAGTTGTTTCTTCCTTTTTTTGGGACTATATTAAATCACTTAATTAAGTTTCTTGTACAAGGAAAAATAAAAACCATCTAACTGTGTTCATAAAAAATACATATGACCGCGAAACATAAACCAGAGTACCGAGTTTTCCTTTTTTAAGTAATTTGGATACACTTGGGCCAATGTACAGTCACTGTATGGGTATGCAATGCAGGTTGTGTAAAAATTGTTATAAGATAAAATCAAATTTTAAAAAATTGGATATTGAAATTTTTCTTTTAGAAGTATTTGAGATATGAGTACATCTGCGTCAAATACAAGGTTGGACAGTTAAATACTGGGGTCGGTCAAGTTCCCCCCCGAGTTAAACGAATTTCAAAAATAGATACACTATCATTTTGCACACAATAAATACACACATTCCTAGAGAAAGTTATGCGTCGAAAATTTGTATTCCACCCCCCCCCCCCCCGTCAGTCACAAAATTAAAAAACTGTTGGGCTACTCGTTTCAGATAATTTTGCACACCTATTTTTAAATTTTGTACCCTCTCCTAGAGAAAATTTCGGGGCGTCCAAAATTTGTATTTTCCCCCCCGTCAGTCACAAAATTGAAAAACTGTTGTGTTATTCGTTTCACCTAATTGTGCACAATTTTGCACACATATTCTTAAATTTTGCACACTCTCCTGAACAAATTTATGGGGCGTAGAAAATTTGCATTTACCCCCCGTTCACAAAATTGAAAAACTGTTCTATTTATTTCACCTAATTGTGCACAATTTTGCACACCTATTTTTAAATTTTGCACTTTCCTATAGAAAGTTGTGGCTCGTCGAAAATTTGTATTTCCCAGTCACAAAATTGAAAAACTATTCTGCTACTCGTTTCACCTACTTTTGTACAATTTTGCCCACCTATTTTCTCATTTTGCACACTCTCCTGAAGAAAGTTATGGGATTTCCAAAATTTGCATTTCCACACGTCTGTCACGAAATTGAAATATTTTTATGCTACTCGGTTCACCTAATTTTGCACATTAATTTTTAAATTTTGCACACTTTTCTAGAGAAAGTTATGGGGAGTCGAGAATTTGCATTTCCTCTTATTTATCGCGGAATTGAAAAACTTCTATGCTACTCGATTCACCCAATTTTGCACACCTATTTTTAAATTTTGCACACCCTCCTGGAGAAAGTTATGGAGCGTTGAAAATTTGCATTTTTCTCCCCGCCAGTCTTGAAACTGAAAAACTGTTATGCTACTCGATTAACTTTGTACAATTTTGCACACCTATTTTCCTGGAGAAAGTTATAGGGTTTCCAAAATTTGCATCCTCTTTCCCCCGGAATATGATATTTTGTTTTGCTACTCGGTTCGGCTAATTTTGCACATTCATGTAGATAAAGTTATGGGGTGTGGAAAATTTGCATTTCATCCCCGTTTGTCAAGTATTTTAAAAAAATTGTATGCTATTCGATTCATCTAATTGTGTACACATGTAATATCGGTTATATTACGGTTCATTGATACACAATGATATATTACGAGTATATTATTTATTTGTAAAGATCTAAGAAAAACAATAAAACAAAATTCTAATAAAATAAATCATTTTCTAGTAAAAAGAAATAATAAAAAAACCTATAAAAAAAACACTGGTTAACAAAATTAAACTTTTTTCTTGCCACACGAACTAAATAAGGTACACTATATAAAACTTTTTACGCTCAATTCAAATATGTTTTCAGATTTTTTCCATCACGCATAGTTTTATAGTGACAAGGCCTTTAATTTTTGATATATATATATATATATATATATATATATATTTTTTTTCATAAATAAGCATACAAGAACGTCAGTTGTACAATAAAAAATTGTCCTCAAAATGTTATGTGGCATTTTCGCTTGTATTTGGCTTCAGGTATATCCCTCTTGAGTGTCCAGCAATAGTCTGCCAACATACTGGGACTCTACTTCCCCTGGTAACGCTTTTCCATAGTAGAGATATCCTGATGGAATCTTTCTCCATGCTCGTCACTGACTGCCCCAAGATTTTTCGGAAAAAAATCGAAGTGTGAGTGCAAAAAATGGATTTTTAAACTCATGTTACATCCCATTTTTTGATAGCAATTTAAAAGATCATTTACAATTTCCTGATAGTTTTCTGATTTGTAATTTCCCAAAAAATCGGTGCAAATCCTGGTAAACGATAGCCATGCTTTTTTTCAAATGCATTGAGTTCTGAAATAAATTTGTCATCCTTAAGCAGTTCTCTGATTTGGGGTCCTACAAATATATTGATTTTTGCTTCGCTGATTTTAGGAAACTTATTTCTTAGGTACGCGAATCCATTACCCTCTCTATCCATACCTTTAACGAAATTTTTTATTAAGCCAAGCTTAATATGCAAAGAGGGTAGTAAAATTTTCCTAGGATCTACAAGGGGAGGATTTACAATGTTCTTATTCCCTGGAATCAAAGATGTTCTTTCTGGCCATACTTTCTTTGTGTAATGGTTTTTCTTGTCTCTGCTGTCCCACTCACAAAGGAAACAACAATACTTTGTGTAACCAAGTTGCATTCCAAGTAGAAGCGGCCCACTTAAAGTCTTTATAATTAATTTTGTCCAACAGAAGCTTCATGTTGTCATATGATTCCTTCATATTGGTAGCATGAGTCAAAGGATCGGACGGAAACTGTTTCCATTGTGCAGTAGAACCGCCTTCAAGCTGACTTTGGACGAATCGATGAACAATCGCCACTCATCTGTTTTATATTCATGCTCAAGTTCCCGCATTACAGATATAACATCATGACAGAACACTATCCCATCTTCAATGGAAAAGAAGTCACTGAATTGCTGGTGACGACTACGATAAAACGAAACTTTAGTTTCCTTCTGAAGGAGATTCCAATTTTTTAACCTAGAACCTAAAAGTTCGGCTTGCTTCTTAGACAAGTTTAAATCTCGTACAAGATCGTTCAGATCCCCTTGACTTAACAGTACATGTGGCTTATTTCAAAAATGACCTGGGTCAAATAGCGGATCAGATTGCAAATTTGTTTCTGCCCTGTTTACTTCTAAAACATCTTCCGACTCATCATCACTCAGGTTCATATGCTCCGGAGGCTGTGGTACAGGTAGCTGATCACTGTGAGGTACTGGTCTTATTGCCGATGGTAAGTTTGGATACTTGACAGTATGTTTGGATCTTGATGTTATTCCAGTTATATTTGTTAAACAGAAATAACAATCCGAGCTATGATCTTTAGGTTCTCGCCAAACCATAGGAATAGCAAATGCCATATGACGAGTTCCTTTTGCCCAGGCTGTGAGAGTTTTAACACAAGTAACACAACAAATATGGGGGGCCCAAGGTTTATCTTGATCTCCTATTTTACAGCCGAAGTACTGTTCGTAGCATTTTTTAATCAGAGGTGTAAATGAACGTTTTTGGAATTTAAACGTTAACTCACCGCAGATATAGCAGAAACTGTTTGGGTGATTTACACAATTTCTAGGCATTTTGTGAAAACACGGTATTTTGGTATACACCAAAAATAAAGCACAACTGAATAGTTCTAAATTCCGGATTGCACACGAGACACGATAAACGCGCTTGGTAAAGTCTAACAAACGACTAAGCCGTTGGACTGATTGACCGTCATAGGTGTATAAAATGGCTACGTGTCGTCGGCAGCAGCGGCGGCATAGACTATATTATATTACCTGTATAATAAAATGTTCTCTTATCTGAACTTTATTATGCTAAATATATAATAAAAACAGGTAGTGTACTGCAAAATTAAGTATTTGTGCACTATATTGAGCTGCTACTTGTATTATAATTTAATATACTACCTGTATTATATTTTATACTGGAACATAAAAACTGTGGGTGATAGAAAAATTCTAAAAATATATTTGGTTTCAGCGCACAAAAAAACACCAAAAACAGGTAATTTTTTTCTGTGGCAAATTTCTTGTTAACCAGTGAAATTAATACATGCACCTGTCTGAAAATATAGTTACATACACATCTCAAAAAGTTAAGAGAAAGTTGCTCTTTAAACCATTAGAGCGCAAAGTACAATACCATATCTGCCATGCCCATCTGGACATGCCCGTCCGTTGAGCTGCTAAGTCTGCCAGTTCTGTTCATAACAAAAGACATTTTTTTCATCTTTGCGTGTAGGTACTTGGTGGTTGATATCGGTTTGTAGTTAGTGATATAGACTGGTCATTATTATTAGACGTACTTGGAGTGTTCCATTCGGTCGGTTCAATTTCTTCTAGAAAACTCGTTAAAGTTCGCTGGTTGTCTTTGTAATGGACCATAGTCTATCTCAAGTTTACAATCGTTCTGTCAAAGAGCTCGACATTTCAATACTTCCTTAAGGCAAGCACTAAAGATAAAATCATTGCAGTATATATTACACAGGTGCACGAAGAAAGTGTAGTTTTTACAGATTCGCGATTATGAGTAATGGTGTAATAATTGTCTGTAGAACTGGTAATTTTTCCGATGTGTTTTGAAAGAGGAATTTCTCTTAACACGTGCTTCGATGCTTCACGTGTAAGCAATTCGAAATACTTCTTTTCATCTGAACCTTCCGGGAACATATCGACGGGTTTCTTTAAAATACCATAAACTACTTTATGATCTCTCTCTGTCTCTAAACTTGAAATGATTGTGAACAAGCTGTTAATAAAATGTTCCAAGGGACTATTTTTGTCTATAACAGGTTTTAATTTGGAGTTTATAGACTCTAGGCGGTTATTTGTATTATTTAAAAAATTATTCTTAAAATAATTTTTTCCCAAATTCCACTCATCTCTGCTATTATTCCATTTTTTCATAAATAGTCATACACAGTTTGTGGTACACTATTCTTTAAGGCTTCCAGGTATTTTTGATAATCATTGTCTGTTTTAGAATAAACTAACGTTTGAATAAGTTCCAAACTAAGTGTACGTTGACTTGGAGTGATACCTAACTTTGGCACGAAATCTCACGATGGAAAATTTTTAATGTGTGAAAAATACACATATTATACGGTTAGCAGTGGAGAAACAATTCCTAATTACCTCTCTTTCATTTAAGTCTTTGTCTGTCATTATGCATTTCACGTTGATTCATGACGGGTTTTCCTGTTTGAATGTTTCTAAGAACCAGGTAAAACTTCTCTATCTTCGGATGACAATATACACATGCCCACTATTTCAGTTTAACAATTACCATCTTCAATTATTATGAGAAAAACAGGTAATCCTATTTTAAGTAATTTATACGTAGCATCCACTGCGGAATAGTTTGGAAAAGCCTTCATTGTGCTTTTCATGGTTGGACTTTGAATGAACAGTCCTCTAAAATTATTGTCTTCGTCTCGCAGAACAGCTACACTGGCACCTAAAAATAGTAGTAATACACTGAGAAAATTGATTTAGCCAAGTTTTTACCTAAGGTTTTCTTACTTAATAGGAATTTTAAATATTCGAACTTACGGTCTAACCGGAAGGGAATGCCATGATAGATAATGAAAACTAAGATAGGAAAGTGGATATCGGTTTGCTCTGATTGAAACCGACAATATTTTATAGCATGTTGAAGTGTCCAAAATGTCAAAATTCAAATGTCAATATTTCAGAAACAGTTGAATTTAGGTATAGGACATGATAAATGAAATGTACTTAGATTTCCCGGTAGAGGTCAGAAATGCAATAATATACAGGGTTTTTTCCGTAAAAAAAACAAGTTGCCTGAACACCGCATTTTTGGGCTATACAGTACAAAAAACATATTTTCCAGAACTTTCTTTAGGTCACTCTGATAGTAATTTTTTTTGTAGAAGATCTATGACCTATAGTTTTTGAGATATGGCCACCCTTACTGAACACCCTGTATAAAGTAAACTTTCTAGGTTAAAAAAACGACTTCCCTATCACAAGTTTTTTTTTTGTCATAGCAAAATACTTACTAACAAGTAAAAATAATTCTAGCTCAATAAAACACATTTTTGGGAGCAAGTCGCAAACTAGCCTACCATTAACATTTTACTAAGCCCTCAATAATAGCTAGTAAATTGCTAATAACCACAAGCAATTTCTTTATTAACTGTTATACATGTAATATTAACCACAATAAAATAGCTGTCCTGCAGCAGCAAAAAATCTTTTTAATGCCAACAAAGTAACTTCTTTGTCTATTAACCTATTAGCCACAAGTATATTCAGGCAGATATCCAAGTTTTCTTTTCTTGATTGATCGGGTTTTTCATATTTGTTAAATCTTGTAAAGTAACAATTTTATCAATACTTTCTTGAAACTTTTGCTGTATCATTTTTCTGTTAGCCATATTCAAATAATACTTTACGCTTTCCTTCATGCTACTGGAAAGTCTTCTTTGGCGAGGAGTATGTGCATGTAGGACCTACAAAATAGACCCCAGTTTGTCAGATCTTTTTAAGAAAAAGCAGCCAATACAGCAAGTTAAATTTGCTATAAATAGCCCAATCTTGCAACCATGAATAGACCTATTATGAATATAATACTGTTATAATAATACTCTATCTCAACTACTCTGCGAACTTACCTTTGAATTGACATGATTGTGCTTGATTTGAACCGACGTTACGTCGAGTGCTTTTCCATCAGACGATGCTTTGAATCTTACATGTGCTGGACAATCTTCTTTAAATGTCCAAACTTTTTTCCACCGTGATTACATGCAAATAGAAGTTGATAATATATCAAACAGCTTTCTATTGGTCTCACAATTTTACTGCTTGCAATAGTACGGGCATCTCGTTTCCAAAATGTGGTGTACATATTTTCACCAAGTTCCTCAATCGCTTTCTTTGTGTCGGCGAATGAGCTAAACCTATCGCCAACTTTCAGCATGCCCGGCATTACCTCTTTGTATTTCAATACCTAACCTGAAAATGTTTCTAGGCATAAATTAACAATCAGAAAACCAACTGAAACACTTACAGCTGCATACACCAATAATAACCAGATTCACACCTAATTCAAAATTAACTGTTAGCATTTAATTTAAATTGTTAGTGCAAAATGCAACAATAATGATAATAAATAATGCAAATACGACGAAAATAACATTCCCAACCGATAAAGGGCAACGGTAACATATTAATAAGTAATAAAGTACGCGAACACCTAAATAGATTAACGGTATTTTAGTACGCGACCGTTTGACGGCAATTTAAGCAAAGCGTAAATTCAATGAACGTCAACGTTAAATTATAACTATATGGAATTTTGATCCTTTTAAAATATCATTATAGATTTCACACAAAGCCGGAGATAAAAGTATGTATTTGACTTGAGTACAATTGCTACAATACAAACTCATGATTTAGAATACTCGTCGGAGGTGCATGTACTTCATCTACGTGTATTATATAGCCTCAATTATACTATTATTAGATAATATATTATAAACTTAAGTCCATACTTTGGGGTATTTAAATTTCGGTTGCACGTGAAATAATGAATGGCTTATGGGGTCGATTTTATTATTTATTTCACACTTTTCATAGATACCTTATGCACAAAAATTAATTAAATATATTATATACTTCATAATATATAACGACCATAGTAAAAATAGTCGTATCAATAAGAAGTCGAGTATACATTTTGAAATGTAAAAATTTTTGTAGACAATAAAAAAACATACCATCCTAATTACCTGCATCTAATGATTCCGTCACAGCTCTTTTTCCTCTTAAATATAGACTGACAGTATTATTTATGTAACTGTTACTTCTGATGTCTATCGCCTTTACAACGCCTCTTAGACCAAATAGCAAATAATTTATCGGATTCTGGATATAGTAGCTTGAAATGTTTAACAAAAAATAAAGGTTTCGTGGTAATTATGCTCTCCGTAACTCAAATTTATATAACAACCAAACACAATAGTCTTTTTAAAACAACTCTCCTTTGACCTCTCAAAGGAAGTAATATACCTAACCCTATAGAAAATATAAAATTTAGCTCCAAGTATTTCTCCTTAAAAAAATTAGGTTTATTTAACAATGGGCACAACCAATTACAATAAGTCTTGTGACTAGATAATTTTTCATAGCGTGTTTCAGTTGAAGAAATACTTTTTTATGTTGTCGCATTGATTCTCTTCATTTGTATGCGTACAGAATACAAAGAAATTAAAATAATATAAATATTATCAGAGTGTATATATATATATATATATATATATATATATATATATATATATATAAATATAGGACAAAAAAAATGTGGCTGTTTAAGTAATATATTTCATTTATATTTCAAATCTATATCTCCAAAATCTGGTAAAAATTATGATCTTATGCTATTATACTAAAATTTACTATTGTTTCTATAAATTGGACACTTTCCACATTCAGTAGTCTATTGCAATAAGAAAGTCAGAAATTGTTTACATTCGTTTGTTACTTTAATTAGCTCATTAGATTCTACGGATAAAAATGTTAACTTTAGCATAAACTATGCTACATCTAAAGTTGATGTAAACGCTAACAATGCTTTAAAAGATTTAATAACACACAGAAGGTTTTAATAAAACTGTTCTTCTTCTTAATGTTTGTAATTACATTGACAAACAAATGGACCTACAAAAAATACCTTATAGAATCACCATTTGGCATTTAGCAACTAAAAGGCATTAGAGTGTTCTACATTAACATATTTACTTTTTTTTGTTTATTTTTAAGTTCGTTCCTTATAAGAAGAGAGGCTAATTTTTGCCTTAGAAACTCTCCTCTTTTATAACTAGCTGTAAATAATTGGCCCTCTTCAGGCCTTTTAATTAATGCTTTGACAGTCTAAAAGAATTTTAACAAAACATAACTATTAAAGACTTCAATTTCTAAAAACCTGTACAAAGTAGAATGGAGTTAAATATATAACTTTTTCCACTCCACAAGCTTCTAAAAATATTCTGTCTAAAAAAAAGAATTGTATCTGACTTTACAACTTGTAAGGCACTTTCATGTAATGGCTCTATTTCAAGTCTGTTTACAAGAAAACTAACCAAGTATTTATTCTACGAATGTTTAAACTTTGTCATTTTCAAAAACAAAGTCTTGTTAGACTCATGCTAATCTGGAAATAGTGATTTTGGATCAAAAAACCAACTAATATTTTAGTTTTTGACTTGGAAACTTAAACGCCCCAATATATAAAACACTTTAGACTTTAGTTCAGATCTAGTCTAGTTTATATCATTAATAGATCAATTGACTTACCTTAAGGAAAATTGATCGAAATTACATGAATATTGCTGTTCGAAGAATTACAATAAAATTACACTCGTAGTAGCAATTTTTCCTGCGCCCAGCCACGAATTTTAAAGTAAGTCCGGGCCGCATTTAGACATTCCACTATAGGATTCGGCACCTGTCTTCCCTCTGATTGGCTGAATGTGGTGCGGTGCTGAACGCCATAGCGTTATGTTTCAACAGTGCCGAAACACGGAGTGGAATGTTATGTTTAAAGAAGCATCATCTACTCATTTGTTTTATTAATTTTACTTGATTATATGGGTAAGGAATGTTTTTTTATGGCAATATTCAGGTATGTAAAATTATTTAAACTGAAAATCATGTATATTAGGTACATTTTTATCTATGCGAGCTTCATTTCTGAGATAGGTTGTTGGTTTTCTTTGCTTTTTCTTTTTTTTTACCCAAAAACCCCAATATCCATATTACATTAATTTGTTTTTTTTCTACAGAATTTTTCCTTACGTTTACATTGAAACATAGTTTTTGATATTTAAGTAATTTAATGGCAACACAGGCAACACATAGAAAAAATAAATGAATACACAAAATCAATGAAACTATACTAAACTTCTCAACATTCCAAATGGGCCACCTCTTTTTTGGCTTGAATTCGAAACGCATTTGCGCAAAAATTACTTGTTCGATTTTAATCAATTTTTTTTTGTTTGAAAGCCCTAAGTTTCTACTTTATAATGTTTGTTAAAAGAAATATATAGAGGTAAGAGTCGCTTTGATACAGGGCAAAAAGAAAATGTATGTTTTTGCTCAATTTTTGAAACGCACTGTACGCTTGAAACTCCCGTTATTTTTGTTCAGACAAAAAAGATTATTGAAAAAAATTACTGTTTTCTTGAAATTGCTATAACTTTTTTGTTAATTGGGCTAAAACAACAAATAAAAAAATGAATTAAAACTAAAATGTACGGCTTTGATATACAGTAGCAAAAATAAGAAAAGTTCAACATTTGAAGCCTACAGTACGTTTCAAAAATTGGACAAAAAACATACATTTTCTTTTTGCCCTGTGTCAACGCGGCTCTTACCTCTGTATATTTCTCTTAACAAGCATTATAAAGTAGAAACTTGGGGCTTTCAAACAAAAGAAAAATTATTAAAATAACAAGTACTTTTTGAGCATAAGCGTTCTGAATTCAAGCCGAAAAAGGGGTGGCCCATTTGGAATGTTAAGAAGTTTACATACAAAATAAAATGAAAACCTTGGTGCTGCTTTCTCAATGATCTTTTGCATTAGGAAAGTTTTTTCTACATTTTCTGCCAAATTTCGTTTTCGTTTCTTTGATGCAGGTTCACCCTTAGCAGGTCGTCCTAAGGGAAGTCTCCTGCATCCTCTTGTCGTCGCCGCTTTTCTTCTGCTTATTGATGTTGGCTGAACTTTGATCTTGATGTCTGTTCTATGCCTTAAACTCAAAGAGCTTCCTGCAGTGCAAAGAAATGTTTCCCATGAGGTTTTCGTTTTTATAGCTTTAAGCCTTTGCGTTATTTTTTTCTTAGATGCGGAAGAAGTTCCAAAAGTTGTATGATGTTGCTTCATAAGTGAAAACAATTCTTGTAAGTCCTCAATAGATTTTTCATCACCGTGATCGGGTTTTTCAAAAATCTTTGAATCCGTAGGATAATTCAGGGGTGCTATTGGATCACTATGCATTGAATCAGATGTCAAATTAGTTTTTTCTCGAATTTCATTGGAAGATTCCACTAGTGGCGCATAAAAGGATATGGGTGGTGCATCATCTCCAAATGCTAATTTTGCCATTTGGTATCGAGATTCCATTGTTAGCACAGGTGCATTTACGAGTTTGTCATCATAATGAAAGTATACTGATGCTTGGTGTTTACAAAACTTTCCCAAGTTTCCAACATAGCATGTACAGGTGCGGCCAATAAAAAGTTTCACCTTTATTTCAGAAACTAGTTCCCTGCGCTTAACCCGGCAACGTCGCCATACTTGCTTTCCTCTCGTGCCGCCCCGTCTCTTATCCTCGGCCGACCACTGCTGTTTACACTTCATTTTCCTTTAGATTACTATGATTGCTGAAGTGTAGGTTACTCGATTTTCAACTCAAAATTATTTTTTAGTAGTTTTAGTTAGCAGAAATTCTGAATTAAACTTGTGAATTTGAGCCCAAATATTTTATTGAAGCTAAAAGGTAGGTTGGGTACTACTAAATACTAATTGTTGCGGTGCACATGAAAATACTGTCAACAACAAAGACAAAGTACAACATGATTTGAAAATAGGCTTATTTATCTTACTTTTCTAATTTATAAATCGTTTAATAACTTTAAATAAAAAGATAATATGAATCTACAAAAAAATAAGAATTTTATAATAATTATTCGTTTAGCGCCTACAAAATAATAAAAATACAGTCTTCCAAACGAGAAACGTTACGTGACTAATACGTATAGAAAACTCAAAAATCAGCGTAAACTTTGATATTTAAAAACTAAAACTAAAAATTGATGTTTAGCCTTCTGCTTGAACTTAAAGAACTTTGTTTTTTAACTTTTGGAATTTTCCTAATTTTTTTATCTAAAATCGTAAAATTTAGATCTAGGTTTTTGATTGAAAATAAAGAAAGACGTGTATCAGCGTTTTTTAAAAATCACCCATTAACGGGGATTTCTATTTTTTAAATTTAAACAATAAAAAATAAATTTAACTTATTTATATAATACTTTGTAGATGCCTCAAATGACAATCAGTGAAAGATCTCGGGCTATAGGTATGCTCGAAGCTGGAACAGCAGCGATTTAAATTGCTGCCACTTTCGGTGTAAGTCATACCGCCATTAACAAACTTTTGCGTAAATGGCAGCAACATCTTACCGTAGAGCGACTGCCTGGAAGTGGTCGTATGCCATCAACAACCGCCGCGCAAGATCTTGCCTTAGTACAAGAAATTAGGAGAGATCCATTCCGAAGTGCCCAAGAAGCAGCGATAGCTAGTGGATTTCCTGCTTCCGTTAGAACAACCCGGCGCCGAATTGCCGCAAGTGGACTAAAAAACCGTAGCGCGGAAATCAAGGAAATTCTCCTTCCTCGGCATAAAGAAGCGCGAGTTCAATACGCTACAAATTTGCTACAAGAACCAATAGTATTCTGGGATAACGTAGTGTTCATGGACGAAAAGACTTGGCAATTGACAAAATCGGGAAAGGTGAAAGTCTATCGGCCGGATAATATGCGGTATGACCCGCAATATGTTTGCCAGAGACCACAGAGTGGGCGGTTTTCAGTTCACGCATGGGGTTGGATGTCAATAACTGGGCCAGGCGTAATTTGGGAAATAGATGGACACCTTACAGGGCAACAATATAAAGACATATTGGAAAATGTATTCTTACCGTCCGTTAGCATTATATATCCCAATGGTTTTACAATGGTTCATGACAACTCGCCCATTCATACATCACGTGTTGTTAGGGAATGGATTGGGAGGCAGCAGAATGTGCAGCTTCTCCCGCATCCTCCGCGAAGTCCAGATCTCAACCCCATAGAAATTCTATGGGGTATAGCACAGAGACAAATTGAAAACCTATACCAGGCGCCTCCTAGAGATCGAAATAAATTATTTACTCGCGTTGAAAATGCTTGGGAGGATATATCAGTCCAGTTTTGCCAAAACTCGATCCGAGGTATGCCTAGAAGGTTACAAGAGGTAATTGACAGGCAAGGTAACTGGACCAACTTCTAAATCTTTATATTAAAATTGAAAATGGTAATATTTGGCTGTTATATAGAGTGATTTTTTTGTTGTGTTTTTTACTGTTTTAATTTATAGACTTAATATTTAATTATATACAGTGTGGTCGTAAAGTAAGGAATACATTCAATATATCGTGAACCAAATTTTTTTTCAAAAATCGCTCGAAGACATCCATTAGTATTTTTAGTTGCGCATTTTTTCCAATAATTAGTTTTTATACAGGATGTCTCAAATAAAAGATATAACCTCACTTTCGATTTTTTTAAATGAAACATCCTGTATATTATTGTATATTTAAAAAGACCTCTTTGGCCTGATCATAAAAATATCAGGGTTTGTGTCTTTATCTTGAGAAATAGCAGAGCAAATCGACAAAAACCGTGCTATAAGAGCCAATATGTTAGAGAGAGATTTGATTTTACAATATTTCACAATGCACTTCTAAAATTCTCTCTCTAACACATTGGTGCTTAAGGCACGGTTTTTGTTAATTTGCTCAGCTATTTTTCAAGATAAAGACACAAACCCCGACATTTTTATGGTCGGGAAGGAGAGCTCTTTTTAAATATACAATAATATACAGGGTGTTTCATTTTAAAAAATCGAAAGTGCGGTCATATCTTTTATTTGAGACATCCTGTATAAAAACTATTTATGGGAAAAAATGCGCAAATAAAAATACTACTCGACTTGTCCGTGCGATTTTGGAAAAAAATTGTGGTTTACGATATATTGAATTTATTCCTTACTTTACGACCACACTGTATGTGAACCTTAAAGAATAAACTTTATTTTGTTGTGATATTTTTACTTTCTGTATTTTAACAGTATGTCCACGGATATAGGGCCCAAGAATTTCGTTTTTCGATCAAAAGTGAGTCATATAAAGAAAAGTCAAAGAAACAAACTAGCTTCTTTCATTTTCGATATACAAGGCGTTAAACTTTAATTTTTTCTTTTTAAATTTCAATTTTTTTCTGTCAGTTTTCGACGATATGAATTTAAATTTGATATACCAAACTTTAAATATGTATTATGTATCATTTGGTCTTATAAAATCTCAAAATCAATCTGCAGGTTCTGTGGTTTTAAAGTTCATAAAATATAAAAACAGAAACATAAAAACAAAACATCTACCCTGTAGATTGCTTTTCCGTTTTAATAGGTAAACCTATATGATACATAATACAGATTTAAGGTTTTGTGCATACCAAATTTCGACTCAAGTACTGAAAAGTAAAAAAAAAAATCTTAACGCCCGGTATATCAAAAACTAAGCTAATCAGTTTATGACTTTTTTTCATAAAAAAGATTTCATATCTACTGTCAAAGTTTGTCACAAAAAGTCGGGGCCACTTTTTATATTTTTTTATTATATTTTTGTATATTTCTTCGATAAGAAACTCAAATTCTAAGAGAGTGAAACCACAGCTTAAAAATTAAAATATTTTTTATTTAAAAAACGGTGTTTCAGAAAAACACGTGAATTTTATTTTGATTTGTTACATATTCTAAGATTTGGGGTGAAACCACCCCTTAAATAATACAATTTTTTCTATTTAGAAAACGGTGAGCTTTTCAGAAAACGCTTAAACAGGTGTATTTTATATTTTTACATATTCTAGCATGTTTTAATAATTTATTCAAAGGACTTACAAAAATCGGATCACTGAATAGTTACGATCCTGTTCAAACCGCTTGACCTAAAAAGCTGAATTTTGCCGTGCAGATTGATTCTAGGGTATAAAGATTTGATAAGAAAAATTTTTTCAAAACTTAAATTCCAAGGGAGTGAAACCTACCCTTAAAAAAAGAACGGTAAGTTCTTTGGAAAAAGCTTGAAAAACCTGTATTTTAATTTATTTTTTCACATATTTTAAATAAACGAAAAACAAATTAGAAATCTCGAGAACTTCAGTAACGTGAAAAAATAAACATTTAACTCCAACAAAAAATTTTTAAATATGAAAATAACAAAATTTACAAAAATATAAAAAAATGTAAAGAGTGGCCCCGACTTTTTGTAACATACTTTAACAGTAGATATGAGATCTTTTTATGAAAAAAAGTCATAAACTGATTTGCTTAGGGAAGGAGCCGCGAGACGCGCGGACACGACAGAGGCGACGTTGCCGAGTTTAACGCACGGAACCAGTTTCTGAAATAAAGGTGAAACTTTTTAATGGCCGCACCTGTACAAGCCCCATAATCACCATAAACAGTATAATATTCACCTTGTTTCGTCATGCTAGGAACTTTGTATATTTTTTGACCCAAGTATAGAATTTCGTCTTTTTTAACATTGCCGACTTTTCTCAAGAGGTTTCTTAATATCAGTTTTGGTTCAGCATTTCTTCCATTAGCAAAGTTTCTGATTGGTTTTTGATAATATTCCTCCATGCAAGTTATGACAAAATCTATTAGTGCTATAACATTATATGCCTTATTTCTTGATAAAACAATGTCTTTGAAAAGACGAACACTAATTTCTGCAAAATTATTGGTTTGATGTCCATGTAAGGTGGCATCACGATAAACCAAGCACCACTCATTTTTTCTTTCCCAGTAGGATTCAACATAAACCCATTGTGGATACTTTTCAATAATATTAACCACGGATTCCTCGTCTTTATTTTGAGGAAGAAACTTCCCAATACACATGGAATAAAATTTATTTGCATTCTCGACATCTTCTGCAATCAAAATATTTCGAAAATTGGTGTATAGTATCCGACGATCATTTGCCTCAATGTTATGCTTCTTTTCAAAAAGCCATCGCCACACTGATTGTAAAACATGGAATTTACATAGAAAGAGTTTGCTTTGGGGCCAAACAAATTTCAAAGCGTTTCTTTCGGCATAACTATCGTCCGTAATAATTACTTTTGGATATTGTTGACCACCAAAACTGCACTTTAAATTTTTTTTTAGTAGTAGAAAGGCGGCAGTGTAATCTTCTTCGGATTGGCCTTTAGTAAAAAGAACAGCTAATGGTACGGCCCCAACTGCACAAGGAGTTAAAATAAAAGTAACAGAATGACCACAAAACGCAACTTTTTTTTTCAAAACGCTGAGTACCTATAGGCAATTTATTATTGTAAAATTAATTACCTTCAAAAATTATACCGATTTTCTTTATTGAAAATAAATTTGTTAATATGAATATTTTGACCATTGACTCGAAAATTTTTCGCATGCAGTACCTACCTTAACATTTGCATCCTTTTTTTTGTATCTTTGGTGATTTTTTTAATAGTAATGACTATTTCTGCAGGACATTGCGTATTTTTCGATTTCATCTTTCTATTTTCCTCTGATTTTGCGCGTTGAAAACCACCGTGATGACAAATAGAGGTCTTTCTGGAAGATAAAATTAAATGATGGTATGAATTGGGGGCTTTATCTAAAACACTACATTTAATTTCGTTGCAAAAAAATAGGGTGCGCTATACCACCTAAAATGGTTGAAATCGGTTAATAAATAAAAAAATGAAAAACCCATTTCTCATAAGAGGCAGTGTAATCCCATAGGGCCAGCAAAAAAATCACGTTTCCTCCACCCTATTGTTTTACAATTTCGCTTTGACGTGAGTATTTTCGATAGTTTGGCTACTGAAAAACCGTATCACAACAAAAACATAAAATGTAAAAAATACCAAGTCTAGTTATGATGAAAATAATACTTGGACAGAGTTTAGATACTTGACTTACCTGTACAAAAATCGAACACTGCTTTTCAAAGCCGATTTAACGCGCCACGAAGTTGCACTCTCTTCTTCATAAGCATGAAGCCATTTAATAACCTCCTCTTCCTTTACAAATTGAGCCCGATAAATGCTTTTGTCTATTTGCCTAAGATTCTGCATTGTATAAATAATAGATATCTATGGTCGATACTAATCAATATACATGAACTGACATGAAGTCAAATGTCAAAACTCAAAAATTCGTATGTCAACCAACCTAACAATTGCTACCAACCTTCGATTGCTTTCATGCAGACACACCATGTAAAACTTAAAATCCCAAACGTAATCCAAATGTCATTGATGAACTGGATATTGCATAATGCATAGCTTTGGAATTATGTGACTTATTGGCGCAGTGGTAAGACTGTAGGCTACGAACCCAGCAACATGGGTTCAAATCTCGTCGCGGTCGTTTTGTTTTTTTTTACTTTTTTTAAATTATTTTTTTATATAAAAATTATTGATAAAAATGTACAGGGTGGCCCACATAAGATGATCTTGTACCATCTCAGAACCTTTAAGAGATATTCAAAGAAGTTAAATGCAAAAATTGCTTGGAATTAGTTAAATTTTTAAAATATTATATTTGTGAATATACAGGGTGTGTCACAAAAGTGTAGTAACTGACAACTTTGTTATTTTAAATACAATACCCTATTTTTATTCTATGTAAAATTCTAAACATACTTGATGTAGCATACCCTATACCTAACTTCAACTGTTTCCAAACTACAAACAATTGAAGACCTTAGGACCAGAAAGGGACATGCCACCAAAGTTTTGGAGAAAACGTCATTTTTAACTTATTTTCAAATCGTGAAATCCAAGCTTTAAAGTTTTATCGGAAATATGGTCAACAAATGTTTGGGAATATGTAGCTAAAAACGCAACAAAAGTGACACAAATGTTTTTTTTACGGTTTTTGAGTTTTTGAACATTTTTTGAAAAATTTGGGGCTTATACCCTTTTACATAAAAAATATTATATTCTAAATAAAGGATCATAAAATGCATTTCAGTTGTCATTATTTTCAATATCCCAGAAGTCATCCAGATGTTCAATATCATCCAATGGTTCATTATTAGTATCTGGTAGAATCTGTTGGCAAGCACCAATCTCCTCATAAAATTTTAGAAAAGCTGGCGGAATATACTGTAAAAGCTGGGAAATATTTTCGATTTTTTTTCTGTTTGGTGCAATAGGTTCACTATATTTCGATTTCAAATCTCTGGAAAGTAAAACTGACTTCCTTACACCTTTCTTTCCAATATTAACTGCTTTAAAGTCTTCATTTATAAGATGTTTGATGTACATTTAGTTAGGTTGTTCAGATGAAAACTTGAGGCTTGATATTTTGGAAAAGTAACTTTTTCTTTGTTATCTGTATAGTTTTTTTTAGTAATATCGCTTTGTAGCTCTTTGAAAGAAAAAAAATCTGATTGTTTTAATACAATCACCTCAAAGCAGTTTTGTCTTTTACATTTTCTCACTGCTTCATACCAGTCGTCTGGAGTATACACTTGCTTCATTCGATGACGTTTATATTTTTGGCTGCGAAATCACGGTCACATGGTAATCTTGTATGTCCTACTACTAAGTATTTGTGTTCAATAGAAGTGAACATGCCTTCTATAGTAAGTTGTTGCCATAAACAAATTAGAGACCAATTTTTGTTTTGGCCACTGCAGTTATCTGTATACACAATATGTTTACCAGCAGTGGGTCTAGTAGTTTTAAAATGTTTATATAAAATGCTGGCTATTTCATCACTACCTCGCTTACATATATTTTCTGGCCACATGTACATGTAGGCCTTGCCACTAACACAGTCATGAATGGCAAGGTTGTAGACCCATGCCTTTCTTAAATAGAAGGCTGCTCCCACTGTTAAATTTGGCACTGGCATAGCCTGTTGCAGGTCAAAGCTGATAACCATTGAATTTCCTGTAGCCTTTGCATCTTCTGTATCCTGTTTCATTAGATCCTGCATGGCTTGGGCACGTCTCTGGTGTAATGCCAAATCAATTTGCAGTTTCTTTGCAACTTCTGTGTCAGCTTCATTACTAATTTTTATATTCATTGAATCGCACACTTTATAGGTGTCGCTCTTAGGTAATCTATATTATACTCGGTGCAGAATATTCGCCTGTATTTATCTTGGGTTACTGCCATAAAATTGTTTTGGCGGCACCAATCCAGATAAAAATCATGATACAAACTGGAAATAGAGAGATCTGAATCGAGGTAGACTTTTGTTGGGTTTTTCTGCCTGCTATAATGACTTGCGTATTTGGGGATTAAATCAATATGCTTTCTGACATTTTCACAGTGTTCTTCCGGTACCTTCTTCTTATTGTTGTCATGCCTTCCTCTTTGGTCTGACTTTGGAGTAGAACTACCTAAAAACACAGAGAAGTTAACTCTAAGTCTGTCTCATCAGTAAAATATCACATGTTTTGCCGGTTAAGGCCACCTCAGATCTAGACCAATATATTTGAATCACTGTTATTACAAAAAAAAAATAAATAAAAAAACTACCTGCTTTACTTTGTTTAACCAGCCTTTCAATCCGTTTTTTTGAAATGGTGTGTATAGCAAGAAACTCCTTCTTACAAATTTCAATTTCATGCCCGTTCACTTTAACCCTATATTGAACCGATATTTTTCTGGATGAAGCAATTCTTTTAGTTTTCTTTGGGTAACTTCGCTTTTTGGATTCACCTTCATACTCGAGAACAAGTAAATACCCAGGTTCCAAAAGGCATTAAATATGTCATTTTCCTTGCCTTCCAAAAGCTGTCTACATTGTTTTGTGCAACCGCAAGGTGCACCCAATTTTTTCGGCTCTATTTCCTTCCCTTTTGTATTTACATAGCTGTGACCAAGATTTCTTTTAGTCTTGCGCTTAATTTTTTTATGTCGTTGGATATTTTTGTGTCTCCATCTAGATGGCGTTTTCTTTTCTGGAGTGTAGATATGTTTTATTAAAAGGGGATAAGCCACAAAAAAACCCATAGAATGATTCTAATATTTTGGGTTTAAGAAATATAAAATAAGGGGACAAGCCACACATTTTACAAACTTACCGTTTCCGACTCTATATCGTCCGAACCACTGCTACTTCCGGACACTGTATAGTCTATCATCTTCACTTTCATTTAAAAATGGATCTTGGTCACTATCTTCAAAATCAAACTCGGAAAAATCTATTTTTCGCTTACACGCACGAGAACGTTCCGCCGCCATGTTGGTTTCTACTGTGGCTTGTCCTGTTCTGATGCAATTTTAAAATAATCGCGATATAACGGGACTTCCTACAGTGGCGCCATCTAAGAGTTAATGCTGAAGTTTTCTTTTTGGGATATTATATTGGTCTTACAGTTTTCGTTTTTAACTTTAACTCATGTTTAATGAAAATGTGATTTATCCCCTTCTGGTCCCAAGGTCTTCAATTAAAAATCAGCATTTTTTACACTTTGACTTATTATGGTGGCAAAACGATTAAAGATAGAGGAAAATCAATTTCACATTCCTATCTTAACTTTTCAAGAGCTATTTAATAATCATAATTGATGGTACCAACGAAGGTACCAAATTTGGTAAGTTAAGATAGGAATTTAAAATTTATTTATCTCTATCTTTAATCGTTTTGCCACCATAATAAGTCAAAGTGCAAAAAATGTTGATTTTCAATTGTTTGTAGTTTGGAAACAGTTGAAGTTAGGTATAGGGTATGCTACATCAAATATGCTTAGAATCTTACGTAGAATACGAAAATAAAATAAAAAAATAGGGTATTGTATTTAAAATAACAAAGTTGTCAGTTACTACACTTTTGTGACACACCCTGTAAATTTGCAAATATAATATTTTAAAAATTTAACTAGTTTTAAACAACTTTTGTATTTAACTTTTTTAATATCTTCTATAAGTTCTGAGATAGGGTACAGGATCATCTTATGTGGGCCACCCTGTACATAATGATATTTTCAACTTAAATAATTTTTCATACTTGACTCTTGCCATAAAAACGTTCCCTACCCACATAATAAGGTAAAATTAATAAAACAAATGAGTAGATGATATTCTTTAAAGATAACATTCCACTCCGTATTTCGGCACTGTTGAAACATAACGCTATGGCGTTCAGCACCGCACCGCGTTCGATTCAAAACAACCAATCGGAGGAGAAACAGGTTCCCGCACCGCGTTTTAGCCAATCAGAGGAAAGCCAGGTGCCGAATCCTATAGTGGAATGTCTAAATGCGTCCGGGCCTGTCTCCACCCATCTCCAGTCTATCTATTTATCCGGCACTAGAGCTCATTGTAATTTTGATAAAAGTAAGAGGAGAAGGAGAGCTAGATTGAAAGGGATAGGGATATGAGTGGGATTGTAATTATGCGAACGGCAATATTCATATAATTTGGATCAATTTTCCTTAAGGTAAGTCAATTGATCTATTAATTATATTTCATATTGCCGTTCTCAAATTATAATAAGAATACACTCGTAGATGTTTAGAGTCGAACAATCTAGATCCACGTTAACTCTTTATTGTAGAAAAAGAAATGGAAAAAACACAAAGTGAAAAATGTAATTCTAGGAGTAGTATAACAGTCAAAATAATTCATAACAATAAAACTAAAAACCTAAACCTCATTGGAAGCCAGAATTGCTCTTGCAAATTCTGTAGAATGCAGACCCAAAGGGCGATTATAAAAACGAATAAACATGGAACTCTTTTCTGTCCATTCTACAGTTTTTCTGTAGCCGCGTGACGTGTACTGTAAGCCAAGAACTGAGATATCAATTTCACTGCTTTGGAGAGAGAGCTTAATCCATTTGCTAATACGTTGCGAACTGGCAGAATGTATCGGCTTTTTATAAGTTAAAACTAAATAATCTGCACCTATAGGTCTGTTTTCTTTAGTTTTTTCAACATAAACATTAATAACGGAAGCTAAACATAACTTTGGGTTTTCTCTAAAATACGGTATAACTAAAACTGGTTGAAAGTTTTTACACTGGAGGATGAGGATTTTATAAGATCTGATATTCTTATTTCTAGTCTATCATCAAAATAAATGATATTTGACGTTTTTATTTTGGATAATGTTTGTCTCCAATGGCCAGTAATTAAGGCCAATAAAGTAACTAATTTTTGTGTTAATTTATAACTTGGTAACGTTTCTAATGGATAAAAAGATTACAAAAAAATTAAAACACAAGAAGGATCCCATGTTGTCTGATATTTAGGCTTTGGTGGATATTTCTTAAAAACACCTTTAAGAAATCTTTTTAGGTAAGCTTTATCTGTTGGTTTTATATTAAATATTAATGAAAGAGAGGTATGTTGAGAATTTAGAGTTGCATATGAAGCCTCCTTTTTATATTCCGTAGTTAAAAATGAAATTAATGAATCTAGGGAATATGAATAGGAATCTTTTTGTAAATTAGTACAAAACAACCGCCATTTTTGATAATATGAATTGTATTGATTTAGCGTGTTTGGAAACAAAGATGCCGTAATTGGATCAAGACCTATTGCTGGAAAGCCTCTACTGAGGAAAGAGTTCCGCACAAAAGTCCGGCTTCCAAAGTAAGGTGTCTCCACAGGGGGTGTGTCTGCCTGAAAGGTGAAAATAATAAGGTCTTACTTGGTTTGAATAACAAAGGTTCTTTTGTTAATAATTTTTTATAGATAGGGTACCATGGTTGGGTTTTCCAACTCGGCACTGCAACAATTCCTCTCGCTTTGTCATTGATAATTTTTCGCAGACATTTAGTTATTAAACGAAATGGCGGAAAAGCATAAAAAAATGTATCTCCCCAAGACATTGTAAAGGCATCTACCCGTAAAGACTCCGGGTCTGGTTTCCAAGAGATATAGCGTAAACATTTAGTATTTAGGTGAGTTGCAAACAGGTCTATGTCGGGAATTCCAAAATGAGAACAAATTTTTTTAAAACAATGCATGGATAATTCATATACCGTATCTACCTTTGTTACTCGCGATTGTCAATCTGCTAGTATGTTATCTGAGGTATTAATATATGAGGCCACCAAAAATATGTTGAGACTCTCACACCAAGTCCATAAATTTCTTGAAATTGTGTTTAAGGGATCAAATCTTACACTTCCCATTCTGTTAATGCACGCAGTGGCGGTCGTGTTATCAATTCTAAGAAGTAACAAACAATTAAAAAGTTTAACAGCGTGAAAGGCTGCAACAAGCTCTACAAAATTTATATGTTTGGTTTGCTGAATTGAAACCATGAGTAGCTTGTCCATTACAGAATGCCCCCCAAGCAGTGAGGGATGCATAGGAAAAAATTTCTAGTCTGAATTCCCGACTTGAAAGTATAGGAACATCTTTATTATTAGAGATGGCTCTAAACCACCATTTTAAATCTTTCTTTGTAGCAAAAGAGACATTCATAAGACTGTTATAATTTTGATTGTTTTTACGTAAAGCTAAAAATGTTTCGCGTTCTAAAGTTTTTAAATAGACCCAGCCATACAGAATCGCTGGACAAGCCGCTACTAATCTGCCTAATAGTTTTGAAAATTTTTTTATAGATACTCTATTCTTTTTAATGATTTCGATGATAACTGGTGAAAGAGATAATCTCTTTGGCTCTGGCAATAACAGTAATAACCGCTGAGAATCAAAAATGATCCCTAAATACTGACATTGTTGCGAAGGCAGAAAACAATTTTTTTTGACATTTATAATGAAGCCCACAGATTCTAAAAACTCTGTACTAAAGAGTACATCTTTGCTCCCCTCCCCTTTTGTTCTACTAATAATAATGAGATCGTCCAAGTATGATATGCAAGTTATATTTTTTGTTCCGAGATATTTTATTACTACTCTCATTATTTTTGTAAATAAGAAAGGGGCTGTGTTAAGGCCAAAAGGTATACAATTGAACATATAATACTTATTATCCCACTGAAACATCAAATATTTTTTGTATCTATTGTGAATAGGAATTAAAAAATATGCATCTTTCAAGTCTAATGTTGTAAAAAAACAATACCTAAATACCAATTGTAACACAGTTCTGTAAGCTTCCATTTTAAAATGGGGTGGTTCAAGAAAACAATTTAACTTTTAAATTCAAGATAAAACGAAAGGTGTCATCCGGTTTAGGCACAAGGAAAAAAGAGGAAAGAAACTGATTCGAATGCGGAATCGTTTCTGAGACTGCCCCAATTTGAATAAGTTTATTAATACTTTCCTCAACAGCTTATAATTCAATTGATAAATATTTAAAACAGGTTTCAGTAGTTATACCGGCTTCTTGATAAAAGGTATTTTATACCCAGAAAGCCATGCTAAAATGGTGGAGTCTTTAGTAATTGTTGACCACTGGTCTAAATATTGAAAAGGTCGGTCAGCATATTTTTGATAAGTTACCTGATTTAACGACGATCTAAGTGTCTTTGGGATGGGTACTTCCTCCACTTTTCCTGTTCTTTCTTGTGGCGAGCTCTTGCTATAAATCGGCCCGAGGCTAAAAAGAACTCTTATTTTTAGCCTGAGAATTATAACGTCTTGCCGAGGACGACGAGCCAGCTACTGTGAGCGACTGCGTGACAGGATTTTGGCCTAGTCTTGAAAACGGTGGCTTCTTCTTAAGTGAAGCTACCAGTTTCTTTGCCTCTTTGAAAATCTTCAATTTTTCAGGAAAGTCAGCTCCAAACAAAAAGGATTCTACTGGACACGCGTCTAATACATCACGTATGGAAGGGTCTAGAGATGGAACAATTAAAAATCTTCGAAATTGAATGAAAAACATCGGCAATTAATTTCATAGGGTCCCCAGCCTTTTGTAAATCTTGGTCTGTTACCTGAGCGGGGTTGGACCTGGAGGATTTATATACCTCATTGAATGGCACCGCTAAAGCACTTAAAATCGCGGCTAACTGATTTTGAATTTTTACTAGAAAGGCATCTCGTCTGAGGACAGCTGAGCTTAGGCAGATCTTAAGTTCAGCATTTAAATCTGGAGGATTCAATGCGTTACAATCCTTTAACAAAGGATACGAGACAATAGCCAATTTTCCGGTTTCGTTGTCTAAGCCTTTTGTTAGAAACACAGACAATAAATGCTGAATATCAGCGTGCAACTAATGCTTCAAGGAGGGCCCGTAAAGTATTAGCAGACTTTTGTTCTGTTCCTAACTGAGCAAGAGGAATGTTCATTTCTTCGTCGTCATCCTCTACAACCGTGATATCATCATTTTGCAAGGATTCAGAATGTTCAGAATGATCGGATTCAACTGAAAATAAAAATTTAAATTGCTGAGTAAATCCCAACCTGTTTTATAAGTCGAGGGCTTAATCAACAGATTCAACCAAACAAACAAGTGCTTGGCCTACAATAAACGAAAAAACATCTGCGAAACCGATCGATACCATAAATACGTAAGTGTACCTTTTGCCTCAAGGTCAAGCCAACTGATGACGCACGATATAAAAGTCTTGTTCAGTTAGTGGAAAAAAAAGAATATTATACATTAAATACCTACGGTTTTAGGTATAATTTGCTTTGGTGGAAATAAATACATTTCTGTAGGAAATGTATACGTTTTTTTCTCAATATATTGCTGTAGGAATATAAATAAACACATTTCTGTGGGAAATGTTGTATAAGTACCAAAACGATAGTCCAGTAGGACTAGGTCTTAGTTTATGGTTTGTAAATAAACACCGTTTCTGTAGGAAAATGTGTGTTTAGGAGTAATTCCTCTTAACGCTGTATGGTTATGGTTAATTACATTACATCAGTAATGTACAACGATATTTTTAAATCTGTAATCTGAAAATAAACAAAAAGGATCAATAGATAAATACTTGCACTTTCTAGGAGGTCTTCTAACAAACGTTTGAGTTTACGTTTTCGCTGAGAATTCATTTTTGACACAGCACCTGCGGACCACAATCACACCGGGCGCACGAAAAAATTGCAATGAGCTCTAGTGCCGAATAAATAGATAGACTGGAGATGGGTGGAGACAGGCCCGGACTTGCTTTAAAATTCGTGAATGGGCGCAGGAAAAATTGCTACTACCAGTGTATTTTTATTATAATTTCAGAACGGCAATATGATATATAATAATTTTCATTTCGAGTTTGACAGATATTCATACAAGAAGCTTATTTGGGTCACTAAGTTTAGCAACTTCTCCAGGCAGATAACTGTCATGAATTCAATAGATTTCACAATGGTACCCATGATAGTAATTTACTTTCTAAATTTTTAGCAGATTACATAATATATCCAGCTTCATGTAACTAATTTAGCTCTGGCCTAAAGCCTTTTTACAAATCTGGAGGAAATTAGTTAAAATAAGTAAGTATATATATATATATATATATATATATATATATATATATATACACTCACCGGCACAAAATTCCGCCACTCTAAAATTTTGACTAAGTTCAATGTTTTATAACTTTTTTATTTTTTATCCGATTTTCATGATTTTGTTATCAGTTTGTAGATCCATTTAATTTGTTTTTCTTCATTTATTTTGTAAAGTAGCATTTTTCGATTAGACTATATTATACAGGAGTAGATCAAACTGTTGTTTTTTGTCGTCACTTCAAAACACCCTGTAGAAAAATTGAGGTAGATAATTTTATTTACATACTGTTTCTGGTAATCAATAATGTATTCTAAACATTTCGTTTTTTGATTTATACCGTTACCTCATTTCTGCTTCGAGCTGCGAAATTTTAAAAGGAACGCTGATTTGAAGCCTATTTTTATTAAGAAAAACACAAGGTATATCACAAAGATAATTAACAATAAAAATTCAATAACGTGTATTTCCTCCTCTCGCGGCAATTACAGCTTGCAGTCTTCGTGGCATCGATTGAATAAGGTTACTTATTCTTTCCTGAGGAATAGCCTGATATTCTTCGGCCAGCGCCAGTCGTAAGTCTTGCAAAGTTTGTGGTTGCACAGGACGACGCCGTACGGCCCTTTTAAGTTGATCCCAGAGATGTTCGATTGGGTTGAGATCCGGGCTACATGCGGGCCATTCCAATCTTGGAAGTCCAACTTCATCCAGATATTCGCTCACTATACGTGCAACGTGAGGTCTAGCATTATCATGCATTAATGTAAATTGGTTCCCAATGAAAGGAGCAAATGGAACAACCACTTCCTGGATTATTTCCTCAATGTAACGCTGTGCGGTTAGGGTTCCATTTTCAACAAATACAAGATCGGTTCGTGCTTCGGTAGAAATACCCGCCCAAATCATAACTGAACCGCCATGATATGAGATTCGTTCTGATATGGTGCAGTCAGCATGTCTTTCATTCCTACGTCTGTATACCCGCTCACGACCATCTGGCGACCTCAAACAAACCCTGGATTCATCTGTGAATAGTACGTTTCCCCACTGTTCTAGAGTCCAGTCAGAATGCATTCTTGCAAACCTTAGTCGCTGTTGCCGATGACGAGGAAGGAGTTGTGGACATACTGCTGGCCTTCGTGAATGAAGACCAGCTTCTGCCAATCTTCTACGTATCGTTTTTTCACTTACATTTACTCCACTAGTCATTTGCAAGTCATTTTTTAGACACACAGCAGTAGATCTTCGATCTCTTAAAGAACTAACGACGACAAAGTGATCATCAACTGCAGTGGTTTTTCTTTTTCTGCCAGAGCCTTGCCGCCTTGTAAAAGTTCCCGTCTGTAAGTACCTATTCCAGGCATCTCGAACTGTAGACCTCGGAATTCTCAGAGTACGAGCGACATAACTTTTGCTACGGCCATCCTCTATTAACGCAACAATTTTACCCACGTCTGCTGGAGTTAATACCATATTGACATACAACATACAACAAATTATAATATTGTCACTGTCAAACATTCTGTCACCTACTTAGCCAACGTAGATAATTTTTAACCGAAAGCTTGACATGCATTTTCTAAAAATAACATTGTTTTAATAAAAAATCTGCAGCTCGAAGCAGAAATGAGGTAACGGTATAAATCAAAAAACGAAATGTTTAGAATACATTATTGATTACCAGAAACAGTATGTAAATAAAATTATCTACCTCAATTTTTCTACAGGGTGTTTTGAAGTGACGACAAAAAACAACAGTTTGATCTACTCCTGTATAATATAGTCTGATCGAAAAATGCTACTTTACAAAATAAATGAAGAAAAACACATTAAATGGATCTACAAACTGATAACAAAATCATGAAAATCGGATAAAAAATAAAAAAGTTATAAAACATTGAACTTAGTCAAAATTTTAGAGTGGCGGAATTTTGTGCCGGTGAGTGTATATATATATATATATATATATATATATATATATATATATATATATATATATATATATATATATATATATATATATATATATATATATATTTCTTACTAAATCAGGATTCATGCCAGTTGGGCATGCATCCTGATTTAGGATCCTGTCAAGGGCAACCCGACGTACAGGAGCTTTGGATCCGTATGGTATGGCCATTAGTTCCCTTTTTTGGAATTTGCCATCAGGGTTTGTGATTATAACGGGCTCCGGTTCTGAAGATGACGTTGGTACAGATAATGTATGATTACTTGTGGATTCTATAGATTCCATTTTATCAGATGTACCAGACTAAAAGTTTAGAAAAATAAACCTCATTATTAAAACGCACATTAGTCAAACTAAAAATTAAGTTTATTAAAAATTATTACTTTTTTCTTCATGTTTATACAACTCTTTTTATACAAAATAAATATCTCACTAAATGATGATAAAGTGGGGCAAATGGAAAAAATATAAAAGTTACAACAGAATTTTCAAGACTTAAAAAATAGAGAACCCCATGGGATCTTATTAAAACATTTTTTCTTGTAGAGGGTAACCGAAATAAATGTTGATAAAATGGAAACTAATGTTTTTACTTCCCTCATAATAGGGGAGGAAGTATTATAATCGTTAAAAATGATACTTTTTCAAATCTTCAAGTTTCTGTCTGTTACCAGAGCAGCTCAAAAAACTCAGAAACTACTTATCCTATTTGACGTCATATTTTGGTTAAAAATCAAGCAATATGTGGACATGAATTGGCAATATTTTAGTGAAAATCGAATATTATGGAACAAAATGGTGACCTAATAAAGTGTTAAAAAAACATCACTCAAAAACTGCTTAATAAATTGATATAAAATTCTGTAAAAAAATTATGTATGACATACGGAAAAACTGGTAAAATATTATTGCCAGTCCATTACGGTGGAACAAAATGGCAACCTAATAGAATGGTTAAAATATCAATATAAAAAACAACTTATTCAATTGACTTTAGATTTTGCCCAAAAATCAAGTGACAAAACTGCTCAAATTTCGATGCCAATTTTTTATGGAATAACAAAATGGGCCTTAATAAAATATTTAAAGTCAGTAAATATTCATTTTCTGGAATAAAACCTTGTTTTCATTAAGGAAGATATTAAAAGAGATAATATATATTATCATACACTATATAAATAGACTTAAAAAATAAAAAAGTATCTAGCCCTCCCCTTAACAAAAGGAAAAATTTATGATGAAAGAAGTATAACATATAAATTGGCTTTACTTTAAACTTTTCTCATATGTAAAAATTAATTTGTCTATGATGAAGATAAAAATATATAAATTAGTTTTACTCTGAACTTTCCCTCGTAACAAATATTTCCTTCGGTTAATGAGAGGAAGATAACAAAAATTACACGTGGACTGGATACCAAATGACTTTGTACAGAACTAGATAATGCCATTATGTTAAAAAAGATAATAATATACTACAAGGGACCTTCCGAATAAAAGAAATTTTTAAAAGTATAATGATATATAATATATAACATATATAACAGACTTTCGCAATAGGTACTAAAATTCGTCAAATATTGTCCAGAAAAAACCAAATTTTTTAGTGTTTTTCAGATTTAACAATCCAGAATTGCAGATTCTAATAATTTATGATTATTATGATATTATCAAATTAGCCATATAAATGGTTTTTATTTTGTACCAGTTGGGAAGCGTATATTTCCAGATCTATTTATGACTTAACACCTGATACATTTTTATTAATAACTTGCTTACTTCATTTAAAATATCATCAATATCAACTGGCATGTTCATCATAGATTGATGGCTTTTCAGCTTTGCGCAAAACTTTACTCTCGGGCAAATTTTGGGTATTATTTCTTTTAAGAACTCCATGTTTAATGCCTCTTCATCAAGATCATGTTCTGTAAATTTCTAAATATTAAACCTCACCCAAAATGTAATTTATATGTCATAAAAAATTTGCTATAGATAGAAAGATTAAGTTTTTTTGGATTCAAGGTCATAAAATAAATAATTTAACTTCTTTAAAGATCTTTATTATTTCTATAATGGATATACAGGGTGGCACTTTGCTTTACTTGTGTATCTCTGTCACAATAAGTAGGGTAAGTTTCTATAATCAGTGTCAGATTAATACTGGGGTGCCAAAACGTGAAATAAACAAATTCTTCACCAACACTCCTTTAAATAAATATTTTCCGTAATTATAAATCTCAAGATGCCACAAAATTCAACCCCTGAATTATTTTATTAATTTAATTCTAAACTGGATTCATCACAACTTTTTCCAATCCGCACACATGCCGGTTGCCAATACCATGTTCTAAAACTAGTATTGCCTGAATTTTTTTTATGTCAGATCTCATTTTACTAGTAATAATAAAAAATAAGCCTATTGCGCACTAGTTTTACGAATGGAAAATGTCATATGGCTTTTCGGGATTTTAGGCACTACTCATTTAGAGGTGTTTATTTAGTACAGCACGTTTATTTTTATTTGTGTTCATTTACGGAATACGTTTTTCTTTATAATAAATACCCACAATGATTAATAATTCTCTGATATACATTCACAAGAATTAAACGGGGCTCAAAGAAGAAATAATTATAGAGATGAAGGAAGAAATAAACAAGTTATGTATGTAATAAAAAAATGTAATTTTGCAAACATAGTACTTCCACATATTATGTATAAAGTATCTTGTTGTCTTTTTAAAGTATGATTAGTTTATATATTAAAATTGAGCATTTAACACCCTTTTAAAAAATATACAAATTTAATTTTGTTTTTAAGGACCTGTTCATCCCCTTACATTAACCGTATATGAAGAAAAAATTGATTATACGTGCAAAAAGAGAAAAAAAAATTTGCCCTGTTTCACCATTTTTTTTAAAACCAAGCGTTATGGAAATAAAAAATATTTGTATTTTTAATGGGCTCTTGTATTCCCTAGAGCTACCCTGTATAGTTTTTAAGTATATATACAAAGACATAAAAGACATTTTACATAGTTTAATTAATCGTTTTCAAATAAAACATGTTTTCGTTTTGGGGTGCTGTTACATTCACCTAGGGCTTCCTTGTATAACAAAAAAAAAGCTTTTATATACAAAATTATAAAGAAACGAGCTATATTACTGTTTTCTAAGCAAGTTTAACGCTTTTGAAGTATACTTTTTAATTTTTAGAGAACTGTTGCATCATCCTAGGAATAACTAAACATAGTTGAAAAAATATTTATTATATATAAAAAAAAAGAAATTTGATATGTTTCACTGTTTTGTAACAGAGTTAAATACTTCTGAAATACATTTTTTTTTTCATTTTCAGGTGACTGTTTTATCGTCCTAGGTCTGCATATTTAAAAAAAAATATTTTTATATAAAAAGAAGTTTCATATCTTTTACCATTTTCTGAATAATTTCTTTGTCGCTTTCAAGGGGCTGCCTCGTTTTCGGGCTACCCTGTATACTGGACAAACCTTATTTTGTATGCAAAAAATAAAATAAATCTTACGTGTTTCGCTATTATTCAAAATATTATATTTTTATAAGTATATTTTATAAGTATTGTAATCGTGAAAAAATCATTCTCCGAGATTTTTTCAGATCACGTTTCAGGGTCCCTAGATGACGAAAAACATGTTTTCTCAATTCCTTCGGTCTGTCTGTCTGTCTGTTCGCAGCGTAGCTAAAAAACTACTTATCCGATTGACTTCAAATTTCGGTCAAAAATTAAGGGTCATATGGGAATGACCTGGTAACATTGTGGTAAAAATCCAATATGGCCTAGTGAAGTGTTAAAAAAAGTATTATTAAAAAGGTACTCATCCAGTTTACCTAAATTTTTTTAAAAATATCAAGTATTATATTGTAATCAAGTGGTAAAATTTTTCTACAAATCCAAGATGGCGGAACAAAATGGCGGCACAATAAAATATTTAAAAATTCAGCCTGAAAAAACTGCTTAATGATTTGATTTCAAATAATGTGCCATAACTAATTGTAATATAGGGATCAACTAGTAAAATAGTGGTACTAATTTAAGATGGCAGAATAAAATGGCGGCCAAATAAAAACGGTCCGTCCGTCGGTATGTCTGTCTGTGTGTCAGTTCACAGCATAGCTTAAAGACTACTTACCCGATTGACTTCAAATTTGTATCAAAAATTAAGGGTCAGATCTCATTTTATCATATATGGGTATGACTTGGTAATATTTTGGTAAAAATCCAAAATGGCGGCGTACTGAAATGGTAAAAAAATTATTATGAAAAACTGCTTATCCAATTTATTTCACATTTTGTATAAACTTCAAGTATTATGTTGGGAACTACTTAATAGATTGATTTCAAATTGTGTGTTATAACTAATTGTGGTATAGGGCTCAACTAGTAAAATTGTGTTACTACGAACTACTACTAACGAAATTGCTGCCAAATAAAAGTATTGTAATCGTGAAGAAAATCACCCTCTCAGGATTTACATATCTTTACGTTTTAGCGTTCCTTGGGGTTAATCCAGTAAAAAAAACAAGTCTTTTTTTTAATTTTCGACGTTTCGCAACTTAACTGTTGCATCCTTAGGATACATATATAGATATTATATCCTGCATGCAACCCATATTATTAGTACTGTTACTCCATTGTTCCGCATATATTACCCACATATTAAGTTTCTGAATGGTTTACGTCAACAATCCTTTTGTGGTTATGTTAGAGTGGTGTATTATTGGGGTTAGGATCCAGTAAAAAAACAAAAGACTATTTTTAAATAGTCGACGTTTCGCAACTTTATTGTTGAATCTTCAGGACGCATGTAGATTCTATATCCAACATGAAACCCATATTATCAGTCTTTACATATTCCGTTTGTCAGCAGATATTTTCCAGATATTAAGTTTCTAAATGGTTTTCGTTAACGATCCTGTTGTTTTTATGTTAGAGTGGTGTATTATTTGGAGTAAAAAAACAAAAGACTTTTTAAACTGTCGACGTTTCGAAACTTAATTGTTGCATCCTTAGGACATATATAGATTCTATATCCTGCATGAAACACATATTTTCACTCTTTACCTACTACGTTGGACCGCAGATATTTCCCAGATATTAAGTTTCTAAATAGTTTTCTCTAATGATCCTCTGGATCCAGTAAAAAAAACAACTGCCTTTTTTTAATTGTCGACGTTTCGATGCATCCTTAGGGTGTATATATATATATATATATATATATATATATATATATATATATATATATATATATATATATATATATATATATATATATATATATATATATATATATATATATATATATATATATATATATATATATATATATATATATATATATATAGATTGTGTATCCTACAAAAAACCCATATTATCAGTCTTTATCTACTACATTGGTCCGCAGATATTAGGTTTCTAAATGGTTTTTGTTAACGATCCTCTTATTTTTATGTTAGAGTGGCGTATTATCGAATTACATTCGACCATATACTTTTCCAATTCGTCGTAGACCAACGAATACCGCACACTTCTCAACAACAATCTTCTGTTTTCCGCCTCGTCGTCGTCATCTGCCAACATTTCGTCCGGTTGTCGCATAAAGTCGGCCGCCATTTTTCCGATCTACTTTCTGGATATCGTCTTGGGATCCTTCATCGGTGCATAGAGCATCATTAGTGCGAACACGTTCCGTTGTTGTCGAAGGCCCATGTTCTCCGCTACCCACTCCATCACCCTTTCGGCTTCTGTTTCTGCGTCTTCTATTAACTTCAGCGCTACGCAGGCGGCTTTGAATGTGGGGTACGCCACGGACTGTACGGTCCTCGCATCTTCGAAAGATCTCAGATCTGGTCTGTTGAAAAGGATCATCCTCAGAAAGTACCTTTCCAGGTTGCCGGGTGAGGGATAGACGGGATTTATTCTGCCGATAGCCTCCTGTATCGTTATCTTCTTCGGCACCCATTCTCCTTTGGTTCAGGCGTGAGTTCCCACGACGTCCACGTAGTATTGGAACGTCGCTTTCCACGCCGTCAACTTGGTGAACCTTCTTCGTTCCACCGCCTCCACTTCCTGTCCCTCGTGGAAAATATCCGGCTGTTCGTTCTCTAGGTGAACCGGCAGCGCCACGACCATGTGGCTGGTGAAAAAGTTTCCTCTGTCCAATATTCTGTAAATCGACTCGTGTGGACCTATGAACCTCATCTTCATGAAGGCGGCGGTTTCGTCCCAGCTCACGGTGTTCCTCTCGCGATCGATTTCCAGCTTGACGCTCCTGATGTCGGCCATATAAGGTCCCTTGTTTACGTATTGGTTTATATACCGACAGATTTGTACCGGTTCCCTACAAATATGGTCACGTTCAAGTGACAGTCCATTCACACCAAAAGGGTTGGATTATACGATAGTATCCATTGATTCGAGATTACCCTGTTTTATCCCCTGTGGAACACTTCTACTCCCTCTGGTTGCTTGTAGTTTAAGCGTTTATCGAATACCAGTACGGTTTTTTCTTGCAGTTTCTGAGGAAATCTCCACCGACACTTGTCTTTCGACGTCCAGCATCCCGGTCTTTTGTTGTTGTTCTTTTTCGTTCACCGCGTCTTCGTCGTCGAGGAGTTCTTCTCTGGCTTCTTCTACGCCTGGTTGTGCCCTTCCTTCTGCGACCGTTTCGTCTTATTGTAATATTGGTTCCGATGGTGGTGCACCCTCTTTCGGTATATCAATGTCGCACTTGTTATGCACTATATATTTACTCACCATTTCTCTTACTTTTCGCCATCTGATACCGTCGCTCTCTTCGGACCATCGCGCCCAGATCACCTTATGCAAGTCTTCGGTTGACGTCGGAATGTCCTGTTTTCCATGTAAAGTAAGATATGTGTGTGTGGCGCTCCCCTTTTTGAAACTCTATTCTTACCACGTAGGCTTCAACCTGGCCGAATATTTGCCTCTCCAGAAAATCTGTCATCAAGCAGTCCACTTCTGATCGAATATCCTGCACAACACGTCGGGGAAGTAGTAGACGTCCGCTTTCGTTTTGCCCCTTCTCTCCAATTCTTCGGTCACCTCCCGCCAATGTCGGTTGGCGGTGAACGTTACCAAATAGGTGGGCGTTATTCTTATTTTCCGACAGATCGACGTGGCATATTCGGCGACAAAACTATCACTCTTCCTGCGCGCATCTCCGGCAACGGTCCCGGTTGACGGTTCTGGGCTATCGCCGTAGCTTCGGCTGCCGGCGCCGCAGCTCTCTTCTCCAGGTATCCTCTTAGGTTCACGTAAGAGTCCGTCCTGAGCTGTCCCTAGTTCTTCACACGGCCCAGTTTACGTTTTCATACTCGATTTTCACTGCAGCGTCCACTACGTAATTCTCTTAGTAGTACTATCGCAATGTATTGACGTTATCCTTGTCTTCTCGCGGCACGTCGTTTTCCCGTTTAGATGCACCAACGGATAGAACGTTAAGTCGAGGGTATTTCGCACCACTGCTATTTCTCTGTATTGCACCTGTGGTCTATCAGCTTCGGGACGAACTCCAAGTCGTAGTAACAGGGGGGTCTTTCACCCAAGTAAACACCCGCTACCGTCTCGTTTGCCGGGTAGCGCATATTCGACTGCCGCGTTTCTTCTAAGCCTGCCTCGGTAACGGCTGCTTCCCGCGTCTTCTTTACTCCTCGGATTTACACGCAACACCACCTCTCTGAGGTTGCGGTTCTCTCCTTCGGCTCTGGCCTTTTCTTCTTCGTAAATTTCTCCGGCATATTTGAAACATCTTATCATACGATTGTTGCCGCGCAGGTATACTTCTATTTTCCTTATCGTCTCCTCTTCTAATTGTTCGACCATCGTCGAAAATCCTCTTCTAGTTTCCAATACGTCTTCGGTCACGTCGAGGAAATAGAGGTGAGCCTCGTTAAATTCGTTCTCTCCCGCTCTATGTGTGTCCGCCAAGAACCTTACCTGCCTATTGACCGCCGTCGCTGTAACATCTCGTGGATTACGTTCGAATCCGAGTCCGCCGTATGAACCTCTCGGATGAGCTATAGCAAAAAAATACTATTATAGGCTCTTATGTATTTTTTGAAATTATTCGTTCTCCTAGCTCTTCTGTCTTTTTACAGTCGGACAATTTTCGCTTCCGTCGGTTTTTTGAACGTCCATTCGTCGGATAGAACCAATTTCCCCGACTTACAGCACAGTTCGGTTCTGCCTCTCTTGTAAGCCAGCTCGGTTGTCCAAAAGCACGCTACACAATGTTCGCATGTCCATCTAGTCCTAGGAAATTCGTGTATTTCTATCATCCACGTCGCAGTTGAAATTCCACGCGTTCACATGGTAACCTTGTTGCCTATTATATTCCAATTTCGCTTGTTCTCATCTGTCTTCGGTAATTGTTTCCATGGCCTCAGTCTCGCCGCGACGTTAATGGTAGCTCTTCTAGCTTGTTCAGCAGCTATCGTCGTCCATGAACTATTGACTCTCCAAGTACACGACCAAATTTGTATTTCTTGGAGGGGCAAGGTCGCTGCTCTTGCTGCTGCTGCTCTCTATCTTCCAATATCTTTAATCTGACCACTAAACTTACCTTCTCGGCTAATATTTTCCTCTTTTGCTCTTCGACCTCCATAACGTGATGTGATTTCTCCGTTGTCAGTTTTGTCTCGTTGAGCAGACTTTTCATGTTTTCATATCGTTTCCTTGTTGTTGTTGTCGCCGTTGCCGCTGTTTTTTCCGTTCTACTTTTTTCGCTTGTTCTTTTCGTCGTCGTTCTTTTTCTACTCTCTTGACACTCTGTTCTATTTCTTCCATTTTCTTTCTTTTCATTTAATCTGACCACTAAACTTACCTTCTCGGCTAATATTTTCCTTTTTTGCTTTTCGACGCCCATAACGTGATCTGATTTCTCCGTTGTCAGTTTTGTCTCGTTGAGCAGACTTTTCATGTTTTTCTTCTTTTTCATATCGTCTTCTTGTTGTTGTTGTCGCCGTTGCCGCTGTTTTTTCCGTTCTACTTTTTTCGCTTGTTCTTTTCGTCGTCGTTCTTTTTCTACTCTCTTGACACTCTGTTCTATTTCTTCCATTTTCTTTCTTTTCATTTCTTCTTTTTGTAGTCTCTTCTTAACGATTTTTTCCTCCAACACTTTCTTGGCTTCCATTTCTTTTCTTCTCTTTTCTTCCATTTGTTTCCTTTCTTTTTTCTTTTCCGCACATACCACTGCTATAACATTATTCATCGTCGTCGTCGTCGTTCGTATTTTTTCCACATCCTGACGATCTTCCTCCAAAGGTCTCTTGGTTTCTACATACAAATCATAATGGTTCCCTCCGCTATATCTCAATATAACGGGATCTACGTCCTGCATATTGCCCTGATTCAGCATCATCCTTTTGTTCTCGATCACTACCATCCTCCTATTGTAGACCGTCGCTAGATCCATTATCTCCATGGACGTGCCCAATTCCCTATCACGACTCATTATCCTTTGGTAATCTTCCACATTCGTATAGTCTCCGATGGCTTGATAAAACTCCCACATAGCACTAACCGCCAGCAGGGCAGATTTCCGTATCTCGCCGTGCCGTTCTTGCGTTAAAAATAATTTCGCACTAATAGCTCTAAATAAGCAATTACCCTCGCCCGATATTCTCACGAAACGACCGAACAAATCGTTTCCGACGTCGAATGATGGCCACCGATCGTCGTTGTTACCTCTATTTAAATTCTCCGCCATCTCCACTTTACACTAATAAACACAAAAGAAAAAACACTTATTCAATTTCACCACCACGCACCAACACTATTCAACACTAAAAACAATCCTAAATATAGACAAATTTACTATCGTCCGACGAATTAACAAAAAAAAAACGACCAATTTATTATTGTGCCCAAAAAATGTATCGAAAATTGTCCGAAAAGAAAAAACCTTTGAAAACCACCCAAAAAGATTATTTATAAGCGATCAAAAATAAACGAAACTTAACAACAAATTTACTATTGCCCAAAAAATTTTTTTTAAACTTTCATTGTACTCTTGTAATTTATTATTATTAATTATATATATTCAAAAAAACTTACGAAGATTTCTTATATCCACTAAAAAAAGAAATTTATTGATCTCCGCAAAAAAATAAACTTAAAAAAAAACCCAAGTCCTTTTACTATTTAAAATAACCCGATTTTGACAAAAAAAAATACAAACCAATACTATTGCCCAAAAAATTTTTTTCTTAAAGTTTCAATTTACCCTTTAAACTTGTTATTATTAAAATAGAATAGGATATATTACCAGAAAATCATACATTTCGTACATAGGATCGTCAAGAAATTTACAATAAAATAAATTATAGTCAATGAATAAATACAATAAAATAATATATTCAAACTAATCAAAATAAATAGAATTTAAATAGCATATGAAGAGTGTAACTTCTAAAGGTTCTAAGTGCCAAAACTATGAAACAGAGATATTGATAAAAAACTGATTTGTGTTTTAATAAAACGAAACCATTTCAATAGATACGTTTATTTAGATTAATCGTGAGCTAACAATACTTCTTAGCATAAATTAGGAAGCAAAAACATTGTAATAACATACAAAATCAAAAAATATTGTCGAAAATTTGTATACGTTCTAAGTGCTCTATTAAATACAACATAAAATAGTCTAACTGGGCAAAACATAGAAAACAAACTACATAAACGAATAATATATTAAAAGTAATGTTGTAAGGGTGATCCAAATCATGAAAAAACAACAAGTATAAAATCTATCAAAAAACTAAAATTATTATCCTACATTCCATTACAATATGAATTTCAAAATGAAAAGGTAAACACTAGTGTTCCTCGTTTACAGTAGATTTTGCTGTAATATCTTCATAAAACTGACGATATGCTAAAGGAATATAATCCAGCATGAACCTCAAATTAGCAAGCTTTGCTGCACTAATCCGAGATTTACACTCCAGTTGCAGAGGTTCCTCTAAACGAAAATAGGAAAGGAGTTTTCCTTTTTTAAGTACGTTGCATGTTTCCCAAGGAGCCACGCCACTTATACTTTTCCGTATTAATATCTGGAATGGATTTTCTTTTGAAACGCGCAACCAGGAATCTTGGGAGATATTGAGTTTTAAGGTGTTTATGTATTGATCAGCAAATGCATGGAGATCTTTAAAGTCAATATCTTGCATGTGAATAACTCTGAACGGATTTTTGTAACAACTCTGCTTTATCATTTTTTCAGTGTTAGTCGGAACGTATAATTTAGTTAGTCTTTTGCGCTTCTCAATATGTGCAAAATCTCTGTCACATGGGAGGTATGTATGCCCAGATACTAAAAACTTCTGGTCTATTTGGGCAAATTTTCCAGTGGCAACGAGATAGATGAGTGTTGTTAAGATCATCTTGTTTTTATTTTGCCCGTTGCAATTATCACTCCAAATACAAAGATTCTCCTTTAGTGTGAAATTTTCAGAAACCAAGACCTTAGTAGGGCAGAACCTATCTGGTTACCTCCTCGGCCTGTTTGTGATTCGTTCCATAAACACATTGTAGCTGTATTAGTATCAGCAACGTGAACGTTCAGGTTATAACATGAGAGCTGCCTACTATAAAACATTTCTGAATGTGTGAGTGTAGGGATCGAGATAACTTGCTTTAAATCCATAGATAAAACCAAAGTGTCGCTGTCAGGTTTCTGCGACTCGATACAATCTTCTTGCATTGACTTCCTTGCACTTTCCGCTTTGCGATGAAGTAACTCTAATTTGGTGGAGAGACTTACACGATTTTCAGGATGAGCTTTTATTTTGTTAGAAAGAAGGTCGCAGGTAGAACACGTGTCGGACTTCGGCCTACCAAATCTAAGCTCTGGAAAGTGTTGTTTAAAAACCTTGCTGTAAAAACGGTAGTTAACTTGGGAGTCGGGGTATCTTTTGTGAAATGCAAAAAACATTCGATGTATGTTTAGATCTGCACTTAAAAATTCCTTCTTTGACTTTTCTCTACTGTAGTGATTTTCCTCTTTTGGAAATTCCTTTATGTGTGCAATGACATGTTGAACGATATCTTCGCCAAATTTTCTTACTCTGTTTGATCTGCCTCTTTTATCCATGAATACGTTTTCTCCTGATTTTTTTCGCTCTGCTAGCAGTTGCACTTTGCGATGAGAAAGAGCAAAGATATCTGACACTTTACGACATACTTGAAAAACATTCCCTTTTCCATCGGGTATTGTGTAACATAAAGTAGCCTGACGGCGGCTGTCTTGTGGATTTTCATAGGATCCATGGCGCCTATTCATTGGCGATGGCACATAGACCCTTTTAAACTACACAACTGAAAAATTAAAAAAAATGGCACTTAGACTCTTTAGAAGTTAAACTCTTCATATAAACAAATAAATAAATAAATAGACATAAATAAAACAAAAAACGATAAACAATAAACATTCTACCAGGCCTGACAATCATCAGGGACAATCACCAAAAGACAACAAAAATCTTAATAAAATAAATATAAATTTGCCGTTTTCACTCCTTGTAATTTATAAACTCCGCTGTAGAATAAAAAGCCTTGTCCAGGAGAAATTCTTTTACAACATTTTTAAAAATTTTACCTTGATACCGTTTGAATCTTTGTGACAGTTTATTGTATAAATACACGCAGTTGTATAAAGGGGATCCTCTGAAAAAAGTTTTTTTATGTTTAGGCATCTTAAGTATCTCAGTATTTCTAGTAAAATGCGAATTAGCTTCGCCTAGCCTTTCATATTCAGAAGTATTATCTCGAACACACGACAGGCATCTCAGTATATATAAACACGGGATAGTTAATATTTTCATTTCTCTGAACAGTATTCTACAGCTCTCCAGCGGTTTAAGATTAAATATTAATCTTAATATCCTCTTTTGAGACACGAATATGCGATCACAACCCTTGTGACCCCAGTAAACTATATTATTAGATATATGGCTGAAAACCATTGCGTAATATGCTGTTAACATACCCGCTTCGTCAAGTGAATTTTTAAGATTTAAGATAGCAAAATATGCCGAATTTAATATGGAGCCGATATGGTCAATGTGTTTTTCAAAAGATAAGGTTGAGTCAATATATGTGCCTAAAACTTAACTTAATCAGCACCAAGAGCGTCCGGAAGATCATTAACGTACAACAGAAATAGCAACGGACCCAACACTGAACCCTGTGGTACCCCAAGTTTTATTTCCTTAGGTATCGACAAGGTACACTTTACTTTCATATCCCTATCCGATAGGTACGATTCAATCCATAGCAACAGATTACCATGAATGCCCATATTGAAAAGTTTTGATCTAAGCATAGTTTTGTTAATTGTATCGAAAGCTATGGGCAAATCAAACAATATATCTACAACATATTCGTGCTGATCCAGAAACTCCTAGATACAGACTCAGTTGATTTGCTAGACAAAAATCCATGCTGACATCTGCTAACAATGTTGTATTTCGATAAAAAGGCAATAATTCTGGAATGTATTATTTTTTCGAAAATTTTTGAAAAAGAGCAAAGTATCGAAAATTGCCTGTAATTTTCAATGTTTTCACTACAGCCTCTTTTTAATATTGGAGTTACAATTGCTGTCTTTAATATCCTCGGAAAAATGCCATGATCAAGACTAAGATTAATTAATATTGCCAGTGGGTTACAAATATATTGTTTCGCTGCCTTGATCAAACCAATGTTAAGGTCATCACTACCACGCGAGTTTTTGTTTATGATGGTATCAATGGTAGTTAAAACTTCACGTTCTGTCACACCTAATAATACCACCGAGTTAGGTAGTAATTCAGGAACTGTACCAGGTGCATCCACTCCATGATATTTATTTTCTAGCTTTTTTGAAGCCATCGTACTAAAATAATTTGCAAACTCGTTCGCAACATAAGATGGTTCAGTAATAATATTGTTTTCAGTAGCTAGTTTTATGTTTTTGTTATTTATACTGTTTTTATTTAAATTGGTGTTAATGATCCTCCAAATTTCCTTGGGTTTATTTTTTGAATTTTGTATTTTTTAACCAAAAAAATCTTTTTTGCCAGATTTAATTTTTTGTTTATAAAACTTTTTAATGCTTTTGTACATAACTACTATTTGTTAAGTCGGTGCAATTCTCTTAAGGAAACCAAGATTATCAAGTTGATTCTTTATATCAGCCAGTTCACAATTGTACCATCCATGGATAACCTTTCTATTTCTAGGAACTGGAAAAGACCGATAAGGACAACATCCAGACAAAAAACAACAGATTCAATAAAATTATTCCATGCTACATCTACATTATAATAGTTGGACGTACACAGTAAATGCGAATCTCTAATCATACCAGAGAACATATCAATATTGTTGCGAGACATAAGTCGCGCTGAAACTGTCATCTTCTCCTCCTTACAGGTTTGAACACCAAAGTTAAATGTATATATAAATTTGTGGCCAAAGTGGTCACTAATATGGGCATCTTCAATATGACATTTATAACAATCAGGGGAAATGTTAGTAACAAAATAATCAATCTCGCTAATGCTAGTACTTCCAAGAGAGTAAACATTCTTGTTGGACCTTTGATCGCCTGGGTAAGCCGATAAGAGCTAAAGACATCAAATAAACTTTTTTTGGTATACGTTTCTTTTAAACAGTCTATATTTAGGTCTCCACACAAAACCACATTTTTAGATCGCCCACAAGCAATAACCAGAGCACTACTTATTGAACTCAAAAACAGATCTATATCTCCCTGAGGCGGACGGTAGCAACAGACTATGACTAATTTATCAAGTGCGATTGCGCATATTTCGCTATAATTCTCAACAGAAACATTCTCAATGGATATAATGCGATCAATGTTTTTGCTCATGATATTTTTTACTAAAATCATTGATCCTCCATGCCTACTTCGCATTCTACCAAAACACGACATTATTTTGTATCCCGTTATGATTATATCAGAAATAGACGAATTTTCAATCTAATGCTCTGTCAAACACATGACGTCGACACCCTCGTTAAGTGCTAGAAGCTCAACTTCATCTAATTTGTTTGTTAAACACTGTACATTAATATGATAGAGAATATATTTTATATAACTATTTTTTTCAACCTGTTTTGTTTTCAACACTCCTCTAGATTTAGTAGCGATTGGCGAGGGTATAAAAAAGTCTTATAATTATGATTTAATAAGATTTACTGATTTACTTTCGTTCAGACAAACCCCATCCTCAGCCGGTGGAAGCACAATTAATTTGGATGGTGACTTTTTTTTCAATGTTTTGCACTTTTTCGGTTTTTGTGCAATAATTACACTATCCATTAAAATACTTAATACATTAGTATTCGCCTCAGAACAAGTGTTATGTTCCTCGCTTAAGTCAATATTCACTAAATTATTGACGTTTATTTCGACTGTTTTTAATACTATTTTATTTTTCAATACGTTATTATTTACATGAAAGGCTATATTTTCACAGAGCTTTAGTTTAGTAAAACGATACAAATTTTTATTCTTAACATTGCATAATAGTTTTATTGAAGAATTGTTCCGAGAGGAATAATTTTAACATGTAATTTAAAATTCTATTATATATATTTGGAATTTTCGAAATATCACATTTAATACATAATATAAGGTTGCTGAATTTACCCACTGATAATAAAGAGTTTAAATAGTTTACTTTCAGACTTGCAATAGAGTTAAGGTCTAAGCACATAACAATAAAGTCAGAAGAAGTAAAAAGTTTACTGCGATCAAAAATACATTTAGAGAGTTCAGAAAAGTCGGAACCAGGTTTTACCCAGCCTTCAATATTATACTCGCTAGTTGCCAGGTATCTTCGAAGCAATCCAGAAATATTTAGCGCTGAACCATCACCATATATTAAGACCTTTTTGGGACTTGGGAAACTATTGGCAATATCATAACTTACCCTTGTAGGCTTGTTTTGTTGGTTGGTTTTTTTTTGATTGATTGAATATTCCGTTTGAGTTTCCACAGAACTAATAAGTGTCGCAGAGTGTATGATATTATCCTGTGTTTGTTGATGTTGTATAATATTTGAGAGGTTTTTAATTTCTTCATTTTTGTTTGAAATATCTCTTAACAAAAAGTCCAATTTCTCTTTATATTTCAGCAACTCTTTCTCTAGTGATTCATTTCTTGCCAATTGTTCTGCTAATCTGTTATGTAAGTTAGTATTTATAAAAGAAGTAGACTCTCTATTGTCGTCAGGATTGTCAGATCTAATTATGTTTGTTATACTAATATTTGGAGAAACTAATTCGACCACCTCTTTAGATCTTTCTTTCTGTGAGGCAGATCTAAGTATTCTTTTAGAATTTTTCTACGATACTGTCTGATTTATGACTTGGGTCTGAGTCAGCCATAATCAAATACAATCAAATTACGTATGTCACTTGATTACACTACCATAATACTGACCATGCAGACAGTCCGGTCCCGTCTCGCCCAGTAGAATATGTATATCAATAAAGCAATAATTCCTCCAGTAAAGAACTATTCATTCCAAAACGAATGTCTATAGCACTATTTATTCCAAACAAGGCACTGATTGTTTTTATTTCAGTGTAGACCGGACCAGCACATCTAGTTATCTTCAAAAAGGTTTGAAGAAACAATTTTTTGTTGTGGGTGCAGGTAACCAGAACAATGCTATCATAAAGTGATACCCAATGTATTCATTATTATTGAGAAATTTAGCAATATAAGAACACAGTTTTTCACGTTTTTCGATGGTAACTTTAATTAAATATGTTTAAAAACAACACAGACAGATCGGAGAAATCTTAAAAAACAGACACATATAAAACATTATTTACATGTAAACTTTTAAAACAACAAAAAAACCGATTATTCGGGAGGTGTTAAAATGCGTGTATTAGTCTATATATATTTAACTTGAACTTATATTAATTAAATATCCGAAAAAAACTTAAGAAAATTTCTTAAATCAACTCAAAAACTATAACAATTTAATGTCATCCGCAAAAAAATTAACTTAACAAAAAAATCAAGTCCGTTGACTATTTAAAACAATCCGAATTTAGAAAAAAAAACTTACAGACCAATTTACTATTACCCACAAAAATTTTTTTTAAGTTTCAATTTACACTTATAACTTATTATTAATTATATACCCAAAAAAACTTACTTAAATTTCTTAAATTCACTCAAAAATTAGAACAATTTACTGTTGTCCGCAAAAAATAAACTTAAAAAAAAACAAGCCAGTTGACTATTTAAAACAATCCGAATTTAGAAAAAAAACTTACAAACCAATTTACTATTACCCAAAAAAAAAGATTTTTTTTAAAGTTTCAATTTACACTTAGACTTATTATTATTATTAATTATATATCCAAAAAAAAACTTACTCAAATTTCTTAAATCCACTCAAAAATTAGAACAATTTACTGTTGTCCGCAAAAAATAAACTTAAAAAAAACCAAGTCCTTTAACTATTTAAAACAACCCGAATTTAGAAAAAGAAACTTACAAACCAATTTACTATTACCCAAGAAAAATTATTTTTTAAATTTCAATATACACTTAAACTTATTATTATTATTATTATTAATTATATATCCAAAAAAAAACTTACTCAAATTTCTTAAATCCACTCAAAAATTATAATAATTTACTGTTGTCCGCAAAAAATTAACTTAAAAAAAACCAAGTCCGTTGACTATTTAAAACAACCCGGATTTTAAAAAAAAAAAAACTTACAAACCAATTTACTATTACCCAAAAAAAATTTTTTTTTAAGTTTCAATACAACACTGCCGAAAGAAAGCACTAATCAATCCTGTAAAAAACACCCAAATCAAATACTTAATATATATATATATATATATATATATATATATATATATATATATATATATATATATATATATATATATATATATATATATATATATAATATATTATATATATATATATATATATATATATATATATATACAGTACAACTTCGGTAATCCGGACAGATATAGTTTTCGTCATGTCCGGTCTACCGAAATGTCCGGATTGTGGACGTATTTTTTTAACGTCAATAAATGCACATAAATACACCAGTACATATTTAATAAAGTTAACTGTTCAAAAAATAAACAAAGAAGAAAAACACAGACATATTTTTTAAGAACAATACAGAAATATCCATTATTTTTTGTAGAAAAGAAGTTAATTTTTTTATTAACATCAATAAATGCACATAAATAGAATATGTACAAATACATATTTATTAAAGTTAACTAATCAAAAAAATAAACAAAGAAAAATAAACATAGACATATTTTTTAACAACAATACAGAAACATCCATTATTTATGGTAGAAAAGAAGTTATTTTTGACTGATTAATTTTTTTAAGTATTTGTCATGCGCTACATCTTTTCATTTTTGTAAAAGTAGACGGTCCTGTAGCTGAACATCATTATCTTCTGCCCATTGAAGACATACAGAAAATACTTTCACGGCATCTCCATGTTTAATTTTGGAACTGGACTCGACTTCATTTTCTTGAACAGTATTTTCATTGATGATACATTCGTTATTATTTTTGACTGCTTCCTCAATTATCTCCAGTTCTGTAAGCTCCTTGACATTCTCATTCAATCCTAATGCTCAGGTGTTAATTTGCTTATCAGTTAAATTCGTGTCAATACTTTTCAAAGACTGTTATATGGCCTTAATGTCTGAACATGTGTCATCATCAGATTTCAGCTTAAGGTATTCACTGAGGGGAATAAGGTCTTCATCATCCCACTCCACTAATTCTGAAGGTCAAAGCGCCGACCAACTTGCCCAAATATTTTTCTCGGTGATCGATTTCCAAGCCTGATCTAATTTTTTCACAGCATCTGCTAAATTATAGTTTTTTAAAAGCTGAACAATGTCATTATCTTTCGAATTTATTATGTGGTTTAATAAGCTTTTTCTATACGAAACTTTAATGTTTTGGATTAAATTTTGATCCATTGGCTGTATGAGGGCGGTACAGTTCGGTGGTAAGAACAACACTTTGAAATTTGGGTTGAAATTGATATCCTCTTCGGATGTGTGTGAGGGCGCATTATCCAGAATTAGCAACGCTTGGATGGGAAGTTTGGCTTCGGTTAAAAATTACGTAATACTCGGGATGAAATGGTTTTTAAACCATTCTAAAAACAAACACTTGGTCATCCACCCTCTCTTGGTTGCCTTATATATCACTGGCAGCTCAACATTTTTAAAAGCTCTGGGGTTTTCAGCTTTCCCTATAACCAAAAGGGGAAGCTTATGGCTTCCTGAAGCATTACAGCAAGGCATAAAAGTGACATAGTCCTTTGATATTTTCCTTCCAGGGGCAGATTTTTCTTTATTGTGTACCCATGTCTGATCAGGCAAAACTCTCCAAAATGCAGCTGATTCGTCAGCATTATAAACTTGCGCTCTGCTTAAATTCATTTCACTAACCACTCTCAAAAAATTTTGCTGAAATGGCTGTATCGCATTTACATCACTAGAAACTCGTTCACCACACACTTTGAAAAAACGGATTCCATATCTTCCTTTTAACTTATCCAGCCATCCTGAACTAGCCAAAAAGTCATTTCTACCAGTTATTTGCTCATAAAAAAATCTTGCTTTAGTGCACAAAATATCAGACGAGATGAGGACATGTTTATTACGTTGTTGCAAAAACCATGTGTATAATGCTTGCTCTACTTCTGGATTTTCACATTTCTTCATTACTTTCCGTTTCTCTAATCCTTGAAATGATTGGGCTACATATTCTCTGATTTTCTTCTTATTTCTGTTGATATCGTATACAGTGGACTTCGGTACTTTAAATGTTCTAGCTACTTCTCGTAACTTAGCGCCATGCTCAATACTATCTAGGATTTTGCACTTTTGACTAAGAGTTAATGTAATATGTTGACGCTTATTTGACATGATTACAAATTGCACATATATTTACACTTAAAGCGCGAAAACAAGACAGATAAAAAAACGCGTGCTTCTCGCTTGGAAACTGTAAACCACACTAGACTCTATTATTTTAAGTCGAAAACACGCAGGGACACGAATGTGAGGTGACGTTTAAAAACGTTTGCGAATTACTGTCCGGACTATAGAGGTAAACTCTTTAACAGTCCGGACGATAAAAGCGTATGGATTACTGGAGTGTCCGGTGTGTCCGGACTGTCGAAGTTGTACTGTATATACATATATATAATCTACGTATATATGACGTGTGAAAAAAAAGTCCGGCACTGGTCAACTCAAAGAAATGACTATATTCAAATAATACAACAAAATCTGTACCTACCTTCTAGCCCACACACGTATATTTAAAGACAAAACAAATCAAACAATACTTATACTTCTACACTAATAGGTATACAGTGTGTCCCAGATTCGCTTCTCTATACAGGGATCACGGCTCCTATTATTCCTACAGCAAAGGTTAAATGGGGGAAGTTTTAGAGGAAACTTATTGCATTCGATATCCGGCTTCAGATTTACGATTGATCAATTGTTTTTGGAAATATCGAGGAAAAACCGAAAATGACGGATTTCGTTTTTGACCAATATATCCAGAACGGTAAATTTGACAGCTGCCAAAATGTGACATTATTCGGACACATGTTTAAGACAAATAAGATAGCGTATACGACACTTCTTCATTGTTTTTTGTTAACGCGCAACCCGCGTCAACTTTCATTTTTCTTATGGCCGCCATATTGGACTTTTCGATTTTTGGAAAGAGCCTAAAATTTCTAGTCTAGTGATATCTCACAAGTGCATTAAAGATTTTAGTATCACGAAATATTACACTTCGTAAAGCTAGGTTTCAGTTTTTTCTAAGGAGGCCATGATTTAAAGTAATGTTAGCTCTCAATGCTTTTCTAAGGAGGCCATGATTTATCTGTAACAAAATTGGATTTTGACTTTGACGTTAAGTTAAATAGTATCAAAGCTGTGTTTTAATAAGTAGTAGGTATGCTTTTATCCCAATAAAATCATACATCTGACACATAAATTGTCAAAACCTCTAGAAAATGGCCGGCATTCCGTATTCAAATGAAGAAAAGGTTGACATGTTAGCTCTGTACTTTCAATCACACAGAAACGCCGATGTTACCTCAGCAAGGTATTTGGAGATGTACCCTGAACGACGGCAGCCTCATAAAACCCAATTCAGGAAAATCGTAGTTAATTTAATTAACCATGGTGCCTTCGAACAACCTAGAAGCGGATACAATAATGACAATTAAAATCGAGACAGAAACATTTTACAAGCTACCGACGAAAACCCTAGTGCATCGGTAAGAACTGTAGAACAGGAAACTAATGTGCCAAAATCAACAGTACAGAGAGTTTTAAAAAAGAATAAGTACCCATACAAACCCATAATAGTACAAGGACTTAAGGAAACTGATTTTCCAAGACGACTACAGTTCTGTGAGTGGTATACTATGAGATGTAATGAAAATCCAGATTTTGTAAATCATGTCTTGTGGTCCAATGAGAGCAGGTTCACGAATTGTGGAGTCTTTAATAGGCACAACCGTCATCATTGGGCTGTGCAAAATACTCACGAAATGGTAGAGAGACGTCTAGAGATCAGATTTGGAAGTAACGTTTGGTGTGGGATCATTGGTAAGTTAATCTAACCAATCTTTTTTAAATAGGCACCAAATGATGGTCAAATAATAATCTTTTTTTTTTCGTTTAGTTCTTTAATGATACTAAAAGAGTATAATCTAATAAAAAAAAATAAAACGTTCTACTCTAGTCAGTCAACTTACTTTTTTGATATTGTATTACATTTTTATTCAATCATTTTGTATTGTAGTTTCGAAGAACCTATAAAAATAGAATTGGGTTCTATAAATTTATTAACACTTTATCTAAATTTTCTGTAGATTTAGCTAATTCTCTCAAATTATTTTGATTGTCTGAATTTAATGATTTATTATTACCCCGTAAGCCTAGTTCTTGCGTTATGAAAAAAATACCATGTTAGTCAAATGTCGAATTATTTTTCGATTTTCATTATGATTTATAGAAAGGCGTTCAGCTGTATATCCGAATAATTTTAAAGCGCAAGGGGTTTGTTCTTTTGATATTTTATGTTTTATTAAGGCACGGTGTACTTCTTTAAGATTATTATATCACTGAAATAAATTGATTTAGTATTTCCGAAATTAATATGCAATACCAACAAAATAATTTATTACGGCTATTACTTCCCGCTAACCAAATATATTTTTCTTTTTCATAATAAAGCTGAATACAAGCTCATTCGTTACGGGATGTTTCGATAATTATTTTTGGAAAGAAAATATCTACTTTTTAATAAAGATAATTTTCCCTCCCCGGCCGACCCTGCCGCCTTTGACTGTTGGGCACCTATTTATAAATTATTAACCATTTCAGGAAATCGCTTTATTAGACCATTTTTGTTTGACTACAACCTAAACGGGCAGAGGTACCTAGAGCTTTTGCGAAACCAGGTTGTACCAGCCTTACGAGCTATTCTAACGGAAGATGAATTAAGAAGAACTTGGTTTCAACAAGACGGATGTCCGGCTCACAATACCATTGAAGTCAGGAACTTTTTAAGAGAGCAGTTTGACGAAAGAATAATTTCTTTAAATGGTCCAATATCTTGGCCTCCTAGATCTCCTGACCTGTCGCCCTTGGATTTCTACCTCTGGGGTCACACGAAAAATGAAATCCATGAATTTGATTCCCCAGCGCCCATAGAAATCCGGAGACAAAGAGTTCTGGACACATTTAGAAATATTAACCGAAATACACTTACCAGGGTTGTACCAAAAACTGTCTCGATGCTAATGGACGTCATTTTGCAGATTTGTAAATTAATGTTACCCGCTTACAAAGTAGTTAAAGCACATTTAGATTTTTTAAGTCGTTATTTATTTCATGTTGTATTGAAAATTCAATGCCTTCAATACATTACTTACTTATTAATGTAATCTTGTGACAAATAACTCATGGCCTCCTTTAAAAACATTGAAACCTAATTTACGAAGTGTGATATTTTGATGACACTAAAATTTTTAATGCACTTGTGACATATCACTAGACTGGAAATTTTAGGCTCTTTCCAAAAATCGAAAAATCCAATATGGCGGTCATAAGAAAAATGAAAGTTGAGGCGGGTTGCGGGTTAACAAAAAACAATGAAGACGTGTCGTATACGCCATCTTATTTGTCTTAAAAATGTGTCCCAATAATATCACATTTTGACAGCTGTCAAATTTACCGTTCTGGATATACTGACGAAAAACGAAATCAGCCATTTTCGTTTTTTCGCCGATATTTCCCAAACTTATTGATCGATCGTAAATCTGAAGCCAGATATCGAATACAATAAGTTTCCTCTAAAATTTTCCCCATTTAACCTTTGCTGTAGGTATAATAGGAGCCGAGATCCCTATATAGAGAAGCGAGTCTGGGACACACTGTATACCTCTACGTAAATAAACAAATGCAAAACTTTCCACTTAACTCTCAATACACAAAAACAATCACGTACACTTCACCCCGAAACAGAACAAAAACTTACTAATCACGCACTAATAGCAACAAATTCAACAACAATATGCAGTTTATTATTAATTAAATTGTTAATACTAATATATGGTAAAAGTAAAAGGGACAACGAACGTCCCTTTATTTACCACAAAACACTCCCCATCCGGACTCTACTTTAATTTAATCAATTTACCAACAAGTACTATTAAAACCTAATCCGAATTTTCACACGTATATTTGCAACTATATCAGCTAATAAATAAACAAAGACTTACCTGATAATTTAAACAACAACTTTTTACTTTGACTGGGAACTCTAAAATTCACGAACACTTCAAATCAACACGTCAAAACTGGAAATCACGTGATTCTATACTGCCACCAGTGTCGCCAGATGGATTTTTCACTTAACAGTAGAACAGGACCAAAAAGAACAGTAGATTGGTCTGTCTGAACAGTAGCGCGTTTTTTTTTCGTTAAATAAACAAAATGTACCGAAAAACAAGAAAATAGGAACTTTTGAAACATAAGTCATAACCTATACCCTTAAATTTATTTTTGAGAGACGCGAAATTATATATTTTTGTACGAAATTGGTCTGATTCTGATAAGTCAGAGTTATGTCAAAATCGATATTTTTGAGCAACCAGAATAATTCCGCAAGAAAAAAGTCGTGACAGATGCACGTTAAAACACAATTTTGTGTAAACTACAGGATATTAACATATAAAAAGTAAATTAAACTCTCATAGCAAAGTATAAAAATTAATTAAATAAAAATTTATTTAAACTATGATAACAAAATGCAAAAAATAATAAAATAAAAATTTATTCATTAAACTCTGATAACAAAATGTAAAAAAGATAATGAAGTAAAACAATAATGATTATAAAAAAAACTTATTCTAATTCCGATTCTGAGTCGGTAAGATTGTTTTTATACTTTTGAGAGTTATGCAACTTCATCAGCTCTTTAGACTCAAAATTAAAACATAAATTGCTTTTTGACCTTAATAAATAAGTTTTGCTGTGAGGTAATCCTACAATACTACATGTGGAGAGCTTATTGCGTTGGTTGTTTTTTAGCAAATTGATTTGCAAAAAAATTCGCTCCACATTGGCAGAAGAGTGAGGCAAGCATAATAAATTTAATACGAAATTGGATAAATTTAGAAACATAGGAGAGTTGTCATCAAAGCACTTATTTTTAAGAGAAACCCAAAAGTGTTCAATACTGGCCGCAGGATCGAAATTGATCGTCGTATTACGCAGTAACCGCCATTCAGTATCTAGTGTTTGCAATTCAGACTCCTTTACTAGATTTGGAAAATGTTGTGCCAAGGGAACTATACTAGATCGGTTCCTGCAACAACATTACACGGATCTATTATTGCTAGTTTTTTTAAAATATCGTTGTTAAAATCAAATCTTAAATTAATTTGAACACAGCTTTCAATAAAGAATCCAAGCATCTTGTACGTAGTATGTGTTTTTGCTCGTTTGTTAAATTTACCTCAGATACAGCAACTTTGGCTCCCAAATAAATGTCAGCTAAAGGATGATAATTATGAGGATTCTTAAAATTAATTTTTTCTGGGGGTGTTTTAAGTATTATTTCTCTTTTTATGAAACACTCTAGTAATGCTTTATAAATAGCAGATAAATTTTTATGTATTTTATGAATTTTTGGATTAGAAGATTGCATTTCTTTAATCATATTATTGAAGAATGGTAGTACAAACTCCAGAAATTGCAGAAAACATTTTGTTAGTGGATCTTTTAAACGTGCTAATATTGCTTCTGCTGTAAGAAGGCGCTGAGTAAACGACGTATCTGTGAAAAATAAAACTAAAAAATCATATTGCTCCAATATTCTTACCACAGCACTTTCCAAAGATAACCTCCTAGTTTGCGCAGGATGGAGAATTTTATGAATCTTGGTATTTGTGAAATTCTGAAATTCTTTTAGCGATTCAACACGTTTAGGACTATTAGAAAAAAGATATATGTATCCCTAACTATATCTTCAATGCCTCTCGGTAATTTTTTACACGCAGCTGAGGCACATAAATGAAACCTATGGCAGATGCAACGCATTAAAAATATATTTTGCACTTCTTCTTTTAATCGGCTCATCACAGAATTGTACTTGCCCGTCATGACACTCGCTCCATCTGAAGCAAAGCCTATTAAATTCTCCTTATATGGTATTTTTTTGTTTTCAAAATAGCTTATCATGTTTTCATAAATATCCTGTGCTCTAGCGTCTTTCATAGGTACCAGTGTGAGAAATATGTCACAAATCCTAAAAAGGGTTAACATTACTTAAATAATGAAAAAATCGCCTCAAAAATTTTCCTTTTACTGCCATCATCGAAGTACCTAAAAATAATCGCCAAATGCTTTGTATATGATCTGTCTGTTGACTCGTCTATGATTATGGAACATTTTTAACGAATGATGAGCATTTGGTACGACCGCATTTAATTTGCTTAGCAATGTCTGAGTCAGGACAAATTCTTTGTATTAATTTTGGCAAATGATCTTTAGCGTTATATGATAAGTTATGTTCCGCAAAGTAGGCGGCTAAATGTAAATCGGCTTCCTTAGCTGCTTCTTCAAGCGTATTTCCCTTTTTGAAACTGCTCATGGATGTTAACGTTAGCTGTTTCTTGACAGATTTTGCTAATTTCAAATGAGCAGCACTTTCTTTATGACGCAACGCCACTAAGCATGGCCAAAAAATATCGATATTTTTTTAACGATGTTTTACAAGTTCTATGTTTAGTACATTAATGTTTCTCTAACGATATTTTTTATCGATTTAAATCGACAATAAAATGGAAAACGAACATTTTAAGTGTGCATAGATGGCATAATTAGGGTCGCTAGCGCTTTTTTTTTTTCATTTTTTGTACTAAACAGTTTCAACAGGAGACTTTAACGTGAAAACAGTAGAACAATAGATGAAAGGTGAAAACAGTAGATCTACTGTTAAAACAGTAGATCTGGTAACACTGACTGCCATTTGTTAATTCGCGTAGGATTACTAAAAATTTAAATCATACGACGACAGGTCATGGGTAATTAGCGCCACAGTTCCACCCTTTGGCCGATATTGACGAATGATATTAATACGCGGTAATAAATAGTTCCCGAATATATAATTCGTAATTATCTTTTATCTATCCAAAAAACCCACTTGGAAGATTCCTATGGATACCTATAGATCCTTGGATGTTTCTAAAGTGTCCCTAGATTGTATTCCCGTAGGATATACTGAAAATTCAGGACTCCTATGAATAAGAGATGACGTAAGAAAATCACTTTCTTCCAGACATAATATTACTTCATTCAATAGTGCTTGAGTCTTGGAAAACGTTCGCTTGTAAAATGTCCATTTTTAACAACATATGTTTTTTGAAACGTAACTTTTTACGCGTTTATTATTAAAAATACTTGTAATACTACTTCTTGTTTACCTTTTTTAATATAAACTTTTCTTTTATCTATTATGAATATCGTCTTGGATATACCTAATTGATCTAAAATAACGATGACAATAATTCAATTTTTACAGCCATTAATTACGAAAAGCACAAAATCAACATTTTTTGAAGACATACGAAAAAAGTGCAAGAGTAAAAAACTTTTTGTTTTTTCCCCTTTATAAAGTAGCAAAGTCGGAAAATTCATTTTCCCAATTTTTTTTTAATTTTCCACTATATTAGATACCCTATCTACGTCGAAACCTAATTTTTATTACTAATTTCTTCACAAACACTTATAGTACTGCCTTCTCACTAACTTTTCCAATATAACTATTTTTTTATGTTTTTCCGTTTTTCATTTAACAGAGATTAAATTACCAGGAAAATTCAAATTCGACATTTAGATGTTTTTGAGAAAATAGGCATTTCCCGAAGAGATACGAAAATAAGTGCAAGGATAAAATTTTTTATTTTTTCCTTTTTATCGAATAGCGAATTCGGAAAATTCATTTTCCCATTTTTTTTAAATTTTTCCTCTATATTATATACCCTGTATACTTCGAAGCTTAATTTTAATTACTAATCTCTTCACAATCACTTATAGCTAACCTTTCCAATGTAACTATTTTTTTTTATCTTTTTCAGAAACTATTGCAGAAAATCGGCATTTCCTGAAGAGATACGAAAAAAAGTGCAAAGATAAATAATTTTTTATTTTTTCATTTTTGTCGAATAGCGAAGCGGAAAATTCCCAATTTATTCTTTTTTATTTTCCTCTAGATTGGACACCCTGTATATATCTAAACTTACTTTTAACCACTAATTTCTTTACATGTGTTTGTAGTACTACTTCTTCTCTAACTTTTTCAATATAACTATTTTTTTATCTTTTTCCGTTTTCCATTTAATCGAGTTTAAATTACCATGAAAATTCAATTTTAAAATTTTCATATTATGTCGGAAAATCGACATTTTCGGAAAAGATTCGACAAAAAGTGCAAAGATAAAAAAAATTTATTTTTTCCCTTTTATTGAATAGCAAAGTCCGATATTTTATTTTTCTTTATGCTAATTTCTTAGTAAATCTATGTGTTACTACCTTTTTTCCACCTTTTTCAATTTGAACATTTTCTTCTCATATCTTACCGTTTTCCATATAATTGCCACTAAATAACAATAAATATTGAAATTCAACATTTACATGCGATACTTAGATGCGATACTTACCTGTAATACTTATCTGCAATACTTACCTGCAATACTTATCTGTCCTAAAAAAGTTGTTAAAACATTAATAATGCTTAAACAAACCAATAATACTACATACATACATTCTGAAAAAGCATTATCTCAAAACACCTATGAGGCAAAAAGACAAAGCCCCTAAAAATAACTTTATAAAAAAAGATTACTATTATATAACCTAACATAAATATTTTAATACACTTAATTTCATTTACCCTTATTTCATAAGAAACAATTTCTTTTCTTCAACATTATTGAAATTTTATAGTATATTTTGTTTTTGTTTTTTTTTATTTCTTTATATGCATTTTTCTTATATTTTTTTTATTTATTTACATACGTGCAAAATGGAATGGATCATATAAAAACTTTTTTTATTAATTCTCTCCTCTTTATTTTCAGCACGTCGTCTCTTGAAGATGATCCTCTCACCCTCCATTACTGCAAAAATCTAAAAATACGAAAAACAATATGAAAATTTTTAAATTAACTAATTTTATTTTATTACTTCTATTATTATTATTATTATTATTATTTGTTAAAAAAAAATTCAATACATTTTCGTTTTTAAATAATTTTTTTATTGCCAAAACTACATCTAATTATTAAAAAAAACTATCCCTGAAAATACTTACCTCGGGCCCACTAGGAGACTTTAAGAATTCCTTAAAAAACATTTTAAAATCCAACCACTTACCGAAAAAAACATAATAGAAACTATAAAACAAAATTTGCTACCCGGCCCTTATGCAAACTATACCGACGGACTTCTAAAAAACCTCACTTATAAGAAAAACAGAATTTTATTATTTAATTTTTTGTTTCAATAAAATACAATAACCCATCTGTAACGCCCGAGAAGCTATTTCCAAAGGCATTCTGAAAAAACCTACCTCCAGCTCCCTAGGACACATTCAAAAATCCTAAAAAATATTTTAAAATTCAACGAGTAAAAAAAAAACATAATAGAAACTAAAATGCGAAATTTATCACTCGCCCTCTAGCAAAATTTTACTTCTACTTTCGTGTTTCGATCAAATAATGACCCATTATAAAATAGAAATTTTTGCCACAAAAAAAAAATTCTGGGATGTGTATTTTTTAATTTCTCGTCCAGCAATGATTTGTCATTGTCGACCCCTATTTTTCGCCTAGGACGCACCGTTTTCGAGCTACGGGTGATTTTATGCAAAAAACGGGTTTTTTGTCTCCTAGGCTCCCTAAATGTCAAATTAAAAATCTGAAAAAATTACCTAAGAAAGAACTCGACGAGACAAATTTTTCCGTTTCCGAGAAAAAAAAGTTTCAGAGTGAAACTTTGACCCCCCTAAATTTCCCCAAAAAGCCCCAAGGAGGCCCCGTTCGCGTATGAGCCTTCTCAGTGCCCCCCTTTACCTACCCTGAAAATTTCATCGCCCTAAGTGTACGGGAACACCTTCAAATCATCGGTAGCGGGCAAAATCTATTTGTCCTGGGAATGCAACAGTAAATTAACGAAACGTCGGCAATTTAAAAAATGGATTTTGTTTTTCACTGGATCCTAAGCCCAAATAATACACTACTCTAACATAACAAAAGAATCGTTAATGAAAACCATTCAGAGACTTCATAACTGGGATATCTGCGAACCAACGGAGTAGATAAAACTGATAATATGGGTTCAATTTAAGATGGCGAAACAAAATGACGGCCAAATATAATTTTTAAAAAATCAACGTACAAAAATCTAAATTTAGATACTTATTGAATTTATTTTAAATTACGCCTAAAAGTCAATTGTGGCATAGGTAGAAAGGAAATGGTAAATATATTGGTAGGATGGAGGATCCAGTATGATTGAACAAAATGGCGCCCAATGAAAATGAAGAGACAGTATATGTAACACATATATACTGTGACTATGTACAGAAGTAACTTGGATAACACTTTTCTCTTCCCAACTAAAGTAATAATTCATAACGATGGAAGTTCCGGGTAAAGGAATTTACCGATTTTTTTTTAATATACACATATAATACATCATGTCAATGACTTTCTATTTCTGTTTTGTTATTTTACTCTAATGGCATTCTCAAAATATGATTTTTTTATATTTTCATGACAATCAACGGGAGACACTGACCTAGGCTATGTTTGGTGCAAATTTGCAAAAGTGCAATCTGTTCAACCGTTTTCAAGTTATGGTTCGATAATTTTTTTTACATACATACACATACATGCGTACAGATATCATATTCTTTTTCTAAAAATATGTTTTTCATATTCTAGAGACACTAGAGTCGATTAAATCCCACTTGTTTGCGAATCAAATACTTCCCCTATGTACCCTATATAATATATGAATAATACAATATATGGGCTGTTATATGGGGAAGTAAAAATATCTAAAGTAGATCCTTATTTTAAAAAGTTTGACAGCAATTCTGAGTCGCAGATACATGCAATGACCTTGGAAATATAGGCAAAGCTGTAGAGATAAGTTTAGATAGGCTTTTCTCAAAACTCAAAAAAGTGAAAAATTATTTATGAAATGTTTTAGCAGTCGTAAGTACAACACTTACTTATAGAAGCTGATTAGATTCGCTAAATGAAGAAACAATAATTCCTAGTTTTATTTCCAATAATATATAAGTAAAAAAATATACTAAATTTTGTTAAGTATCTCTTCTATATTAGTACATACTTTTGATAAAGTGATGAAGGCACTACACAACTTTGACCCTAATTAGTATACTACTATACTGTAATCATTACAGTACTGTGTAATTTTTACATCAAAATTTAAATATTAGAACTAAAATTTTGTAGAGATATTTTTACTCTTGGAAAAATAAATAAATGATCACTTCTTTAAACAACCAATCTATTCTAAAATAGTATTTAACACTGGACACCCTGTAAAGTTAATGTAAAAAAAAACTTAATTTATTTTCAAAAAACTGTGTACTTAGTGATAATTTGGTGTAAGTACGAATAATCCTGCTATACAGGGCTGGACAGCACCTAAACAAAAAATAAATTATTAGGGACATTTAAGATTTGATACTTATTACTCGAATCGAGAACCTACTTTACCACCTTTTCTTATTGCCTGATGGATAATCCAGTCCGGCTCTTTTGTGTTTATCTTAATATTCTTTAAAAACATATTGAGACAAATATTAATCGATTAATAAATAGTTATACGTTAACTTCATTCGAGGTTATATCTATACAAATTTTACAACCATATCTCAAGTTCAATATAATTGTCACTTTCAGTTGTCTAGCAAAATTGATCCCACAATGAGAAATATAAAGACTAGAGGAACATAAGTCTTAAATTTTTGTAATGGAAATTTTAGAAAATGGGGAAAACATTATTCTTTTTTGATCAAACATTATAATAACTTTAGAAAAAAGTAAACTCAAATTTAAAGCAACAGCGAAAAATTTCATAAATCAATTAATGAATGTTGTCCCCTTACTATACTATTATCTATAATAGAACACAAGGTTTATATATTTTCTTGTACGAGCTATAATAGTTCAGCGGTAGCACATCTTGCAATACATGTGTACTCACATCATGGCTCAGACCCTTTTTTTTAATAAAAAATGTAATTTTTGTACTTAATCATGTTTTGAATATTAGACTGTGTTTTTGGCTAGGCAACTATATTCCTGAGTTAGCGGCTATGATATTCATCTTGGTAACGTATTAAATTGGTATTCTAAATATGAGGAAATGGTAAATTAAAACTTTTTATTTTCACTGCTTTTATGAAACAAATTAAACTATTTTTTTACGACAAATTTCCTTTGTCTCATTTCCATTTTTAATATAAAATACACAAATAAAGTTGTGTGACTACGAATCTCACGAACTTGATCACACGACTACTTATTCGACATAATAGATACTCCCTAAAATATCTACTGCATATTTAATTTACTAAAAAAATATGTAATTCAGCTCGTAATTTAGTAATATAATACGGACTAAGTCGATATTATTAGCTATATTTAAATGTCGGAATCAAAAAACGTCCAATAAATGGCGTAGTAAGTCGATAATAAATTTTTGTTTTGTAGAGGAGTAACGCTGCACTTTAGAGAGATAATTACTTTTTAATAAGAAAATTTTAATATCATCGAAAAAATCTGTATGAAATACTAAAATAAAAATAGTAATTTGATTGTTCACTTTTGATCTCGCTATTATGCATCTTACATCATGCTGATTTAAGAATAAGATATCATTTACCTAAAATGATATTACCGTATTCCTCAAAACCCGATTCCTGCAGAATTTTCGTGCATGATAACATTAACACACACGAAAATTAACTAATTTTTTTCTTATAATATTGATCCACGTTTCTAATAAGTGGTAAACCGACCATAAACATATAAGCATATGGTTGGTTGAAATTCGGTTTCAGGCAACCCCGTAATATGCCTGTATCTTACACGTTTTAAAAATAAATTTTATGTAGATTGTGAATTCTATTTACTCTAGAATTAAACAGGATCTTACCATTTTGATTTAATTTTATTGCAGGAAATTTGACTAGACTTTGTAATCCATAAAACTTGCTCTGATTATGATTGTAAACAAGACACTTACAAAAGTGTAGTGAAATCGATAATCTAATGTTGACCCTAATTACACACACTTGTAAGGGGTGGTGAAAATGCCAACACGTGTCTTAGCTTACACTTGCAGAAAATATCGAAATAATTTGTATTGTACCTTACAAAATTGTAAGAAAATTCTCTTTCCATTTTTCTGAGTGTAGTTTCAGCTGTTCTAAAGTCTGGAAAATGGAAATGAAATATTTCTGCAAGAACGTTTTTGCTTTTTTGTGTTCAAACAAATGTTTAGAACGCAAAGAAAAACAAAGTATCCACGTAATTCGTTTCAACTATTTTAAAGTTTGGAAAATTTTTGCATTTTGATATTCACAAAAAAGTTTCTAAAATGTGGAAAACAAAAATGACTTATTTTCGCAGGAAAATTTTTATTTTTCTGCGTTAGGAAAAACTTCCAGAAGGCGACAAAAATTTTTCTTTTAATATAACTGGTTTTAGCTAAATAAAAGTTGAACCAAACATATTTTATAATAAATTTTGTTCATTTTAAAACAATTCCACTCTTAATTTCATTATTTCGCATTAAATTAAAACAATAATAAAACAGTTATTAGAGCTACTACTTAGCTTCTGCTGTTAAATTATCAAATGAAAATAATGGCTTCCTATTTGGTTTAGGAAAGATCCAGACAATATTAATATACCTTTAAAAAAAATTCGTAAGAAACGATTTAAAAATGTACTTTAAAATAAACAAATTTGGATTTATTTAAAAATAAAAAAAGAGTTAGAACTCTATCATATTGTATCTAATTTCAAAATTTAAAATACAGACATTTGGAGAAATCTAAAGTCTAATAGAATAAAAGCAAAAAATAGGGCATTATTGCGAAAAAATCCGAATCTAATACCACTTCCGATTTTACGTGAGGTGAGTAAAATTTTCAAATATATGTTGAAAGCTGACAAACATTGTCTTGACAAACAAAATTTTTTTTGGCTTTTTCGCAACTGAATTAAAATATTTAACTTTAAATTAATTGAAGCAAATATTTAATAAAATTACATATCTCAACATGTAGACTAGTCTGTCTACGGAATGTTTCGATACTTATATAAACAATATTATTTAACCAAGCATAATAAATTATATCATTTACCTTAAGTTTTTATAGACATATAGTAGTTGTACAACTACTTTCATCCTATCGGGACTCATCAGTGCGCCGATCATAAGAGACAAACATTATGTTAATGTTATTTTAAAATGTGTTCAGATTATTTGTTGCGTTTAACTTAAGGTAAATGATATAATTTATTATGCTTGCTTAAATAATATTGTTCATATATGTATCGAAACATTTCGTAGATAGACTAGTCTACATGTTGAAATATGTAATTTTATTAAATATTTGCTTCAATTAATTTAAAGTTAAATATTTTTATTCAGTTGCGAAAAAGCCAAAAAAGATTTTTGTTTGTCAATCTAAACGCAACAAATAATCTGAACACACTTTAAAATAACGTAGATGGCTTCAAACTATCATTTTTTCATATCTAAGTTACATGTCAAATAAATTGACAAATTTGAAAATTTTGAAATCAATTCTTTTCTATTATTTAATGTTTCTCTCTTATGATCGGCGCACTGATGAGTCCCGATAGGATGAATGTATTTGTACAACTACTATGTGTCTATAAAAACTTAAGGTAAATAATATAATTTATTATGCTTGCTTAAATAATATTGTTTATATATGTATCGAAACATTCGGTAGACAGGCTAGTCCACATGTTGAGATATGTAATTTTATTAAATATTTGCTTCAATTAATTTAAAGTTAAATATTTTTATTCAGTTGCAAAAAAGCCAAAAAAGATTTTTGTTTGTCAATCTAAACGCAACAAATAATCTGAACACATTTTAAAATAGCATTATAGATGGCTTCAAACTATCATTTTTTCATATCTAGGTTACATGTCAAACAAACTGACAAATTTTAAAATTTTGAAATCAATTCTTTTCTATTATTTAATGTTTTTCTCTTATGATCGGCGCACTGATGAGTCCCGATAGGATGAATGTTTATGTAAAAAATTACTTAAAATTCTGAATTAGTAAAGAAGAAAAAATAAGAAAATTCAAACCCGTCCAAAAATAACTGAGTACCCTGTATAAATAAAAAGTTTATTTCGTGACATAAAGGTAGCCTTAAAATCAAAAAACCGTTTGGGCAAAAAGGTCTACTGTACCTAATATTCGCATGAGAATCAACAAATCTTAACCGTTTTAATGTAACAGACGTAAAGTTTAAGAGTGACATTCCTAAAAAAAATTGAGTTGCCGATCATTTGTCTCTATCACCTCCTGTATATCTTTGTGTTAGTTGTATTAGCGACATAACTCCCGACTTCAAATTCGCCTACTTTGTAAAACAGACTGTCTTATGGATTAATTTTTGAAAAAATATCGAATTTCTCGATTAAACCATGCACAGTGAAAACAAATAAAGCTAGGCAAAATCGGTAGAAATTATTTTTGGTATTCGTCCATGGATCATTTTGCCGAGAACAAAAAATTCTAAAATTGTTTTTCTGAGATTATAATTATTATAATAACACCCTGTATAATGCAGTTGTCATTGTAACTAGCGATTATGGCCTAGAGGTAAGAAAGTAGGGGGATTACGCAATCACATGCAGAAAAAATAAAATCAGAATCTTTTCTTGCTTCGAAAATATTCGTCGTTGAAGTTTACCAAAAATATCAATTAATATTATTTTTTTTAATTCTAATATTTGTAGCATTTTTAAACCCATGTCAGTTTTTTTTATTTTTTTGTAGGAGAAACAACCCTTAAGGTTTGTCAAAAGAGTTATTAAAGGGACATCTGGGATGTTCCATTCCTTTAAATTTTAGGTTATGTTTACCTTGAGGTCAAATAACCTTTTGGTAGGCAACAATAATCACAAATCTAGTATCTGCCATTGACACCCTGTATGTATAATATCTTTAATGAACATAAAATAATTACTTACAAACTTAACCCCTTGGTGGTCTCATAGGTTGTCAAAAACAAATTACCGTGTTGGGAATTTTCTTGTAAAAGATTTTCTTTTTGCAAAATAGCTATCATTTTTCCAGTATTTATTTTTAAAATAATTTGTTGTCTTGACGACTAAAATATTAATAGGTAGTATGTGCCACCTTATTATAAAGAATACACGTGCACAACGCAGAGACTTTATCTTTGTCGTACACACATATTAGGACATCCACTTTTCCTAATATTGGATTGATGGAGATCAATCTTTCAATTTTTTAAATCATTAAAATCATGTTCTGTGTTGTCAAAGATGCTGGTTGGATCTTCGTAATAAAAATTCTAAGTAGATAAAATTAATATTTATTCAAAAAAAAAACAAACCTATATAAATGCACTCACATTCTCATTCATTCAAACTCTACCTAATTTAAAACAAGATACACTTTAAAAATCCTTGTATAAAAACAAGAACTTAAAACAAAATAAACGCATTAAAATCGCACTGATGCGAACAGTCAGATAAACCTAAATTGTTACTCAATATTAAACTTGTCAAGTCTCCCCCGTATGACATCCACTGACAAACATACGAGCACACTTTTCACTGTCTTTTTAGGATTGTACTCTGAAAACACGGCACTATTCACATGTTCGGAGATTACAGATTAATTTGTCCAACACATAAAAAACGACAGTTACATAAATGACTACTAATCGATCACTTAACTTAAGTAGGTGTTTATTAAATCAGGGTGCAACCCTGTACACTGTTAATAGTTGCTCTGGGCTCTGGGCTTTAAGTAGGCACCAAGCACAAACTGATATTAATTAATAATATCTCTTAGTTCTCCTGGATCGGAAAAATAAATATTATTCTGGGGTTCACTGTTAACAAACAATAATCCTTGTTGGTGATTTTTTTCTTGGAGCAAAACCTTTTTTACACCAAACAAAAAACTTAGGTATTATTTTAAAACAACTCTTTACTTTCACTGGTACGTGACAAAATCAATTTTCGTAACGGAGTACGACGTCGCGGGTGAGAGATGCTACCCACACAGTTTCGAGTCAAGGACTAATTTTAAAAATGTCTTTCGTCTATAACTACGACAGTATGCGGCCTGTTTACAAATTGAAAAAAGTTCTGTTATCGATTTTTATACTGAATTAGATCACAGTGTGTCGTAGTAAATACGAGAATATAATATTTTTTATTGATGGAAATTCCGAATATTAGTTGCGTTATTCGCAACATACTCCCCCGTTGAAGTTGGGACTTCAGAAATTAATCAGATTGGGGAAGAGGCTTTGACGGCTCTTACTTTATTGTCACGACCGGGTAAAACTTTTGATACTCTGGCTAAAGGCCATTTAAGAGGATGACTAAGTTCATCCGCAAGCAACACAAGATCCCCAACAAATTTTTCCTCGATTCTGTCCATTTGACACGTTTTTGAAGATGACTTAGATATTCAATCGTCCAACGCTTCCAGAAACTTTGACGAATTTGCAAACATCTTTGCCAGCGTTTTAATCGATTTGCCGGAACATCGGAGACATCTATCTCAGGTATAAAATTTAGACCAGTGCCAATAAGAAAATGGCCTGGAGTTAATGGGGACAAATCTGTTGGGTTATTGCTTAACGGGCATAAGGGTCTTGAATTCATTATAGCTTCAATTTCAGCTAAAACCGTGCTAAACTCTTCGTAAGTTAAACGTGATTCTCCTACCGCGCGTAAAATGTGATGTTTTGCTGCTTTGACTGCAACTTCCCATATATCACCCCAGTGGGGACTTCTGGCTGGGATAAATTTCCATGTTATTTCATTAGTACCTAGATAATTTTGTATTGTATTTTGATTTTTGTCATCTTTAAAGAATTCGTACAGCTCTTTTAATTTATTTCTAGCTCCCACAAAGTTAGTTCCATTGTCGGAAAATATAACTGACGGAACCCCTCTTCGACCGATAAATTTTCTTAGCGCCTGTAGGAAATCATCTGTAGAAAGGCTAGACACTGCCTCTAGGTGCACTGCCTTTGTGGTCATGCAAATAAATACGCATAAATAACACTTTAAAAGCGTTTTGCTTCGTAGTTTTGAAGGCTTCACTAAGAATGGACCACCAAAGTCAATTCTGATGTTAAGAAATGGCCTTGAAACAGATAATCTCTCGAAGAAATTGTCCATATTGCTCAAAGAGACCTTTTTCTATGTTTGTTAGATAATCTCTCTTTAGAAAGGTTACCCATTTTCTGAGTTGCAGGTCGTGCTCTAAATCTAAAACAAGTTAAGCACTGCCTTATTTGACCTTTTACTTCGCGCAGACCGTCGATTGGCCAATATCTTAAACGCATGGAAGCAAGTACATTCTGAGGACCTGCATGGAGCATTTTTAAATGTTCTCTTTTAATAATCAATCTGACCACATAATTCTTGGCTGGCAGAAGGAGGGGATGTTTGTGCTCATAGGCAATATCCGCATTCGTCAATCTACCTCCAACTCTTAACATCCCAAATTAATCAAGTGTAGGACTTAAAGTAATGACTTGTTGATGGGAGTTATATGTTCTGATTTCTTCAGTTCTTTTATCTCCGTTGCAAAAAACTCAATTTTAACAATAACTTTTTCTGCATTCTTTAGTTCATTTGAGGTTAGGGATCCAGTAGTTTTTTCTTCCGTTGAAATTTTCTGTTTCTTTAGGTTAAACGAAAATCTAAGACAGTATGCTATTACTCTTTGTAACTTCCTAAAAGAAGAGTACCTGGTTAGAACTTCTTCGTAAAAGTCTTTTTCATTTTTATGTTGAGTTAATAATACCGTTTTCTTTTCTTCGGGAATATTTTCTACTTTGCCTGAATAGCTAAATGTTTCTAAGTCCGCATTTGAGTTTTATAGAAAGTCAGGCCCGTGCCACCATAATTTAGATTTTATGGGGTCACGTGGCGTGCTGCCTCTTGACAATATATCTGCGGGATTTTGAGCAGATTTGATGTGGTGCCAACTATAAGTAGTATCGGCTGTTAAGGTTTGAACTTCCGCGACCCTATTGGCCACAAAGGTAGTCCGTCCACAAATGTATGGAGTTTATGTTAAGTTTATTCTCAAATATAGTTATAGCTTTCTTGGTCAATTTTGTCATGAGGACAACTCCACAAAGCTCCAATCCTGGTAATGTAATCTGTTTTATAGGAGTTATCCTGCTTTTTGAAGTTAACAAATTACAAGAAACATTATTATCTTCGTAGATAGCCCGTACGTAGATGCTTGTTCCATAGCACTTTAGACTTGCATCTGCAAAGGCATGAATCTCAATAATTGACTTACGTTTAAGCGGTGTAAACAAATTGAGAGAAACTTTAATATTTTCTAAGTCTGGGATATTATTGTAAAAAGTTTTCCAGTCCATAAGTAATTCAGGACTTAGTTGATCGTCCCAGTTTACTTTTTCGAGCCAAATCTTTTGCATGAAAATTTTCGCTATGACTATAAAAGGGTTAATTAGACCAATCGGGTCGAAAATCTGTGCTATAATAGATAACACTTGTCTTTTGGTTACTGTATGCAGCAACTCTATTTTTGGCAATGTAATACTAAATCTATCTTGACTGGGTTGCCATGATATTCCTAAAACTTTACTCGTGTTGCCTTCTGATTTTATGATGTACGTATCTCGATTATTGGTTGATGAAATTGCTTCAAGAAATTTTGGATTGTTTGAACTCCATTTATGTAACTTCATATTTGCAGTTCCTAGAAGGTCAGTAAGCTGCTTATGGGTCTCTAAAAGTTCCTGAAGTGTTTCAGTACTATACAATATATCATCCAAATAGCATTGATTTTTCAATGCGTCCGCGTCTTGCGGGTAATCTTTGGTATTAGAATTAGCTAGCTTGATCAAACAATTAGTACTTAGAAAGGGAGCGCTGTTGGTCCAGTAGGTAATCGTTTGTAACTCCAAACATTCTATTTTATCTGTAGATATTTTTCGACATAGAATGTTTTGCAAGAAGTTGTGATTTGGGTTCACCTTTATCTGGCGAAACATTTTTTCTATGTCAGTGATGAATACGTTATCCGAAGTTCGAAATCGACATAAAATATCGAACAGCTCTGGTTGAACTATGGGCCCCTTCAGCATTACGTCATTTAAAGAGTATCCCGTATTTAATTTCATCGATGCATCGAAGACTACGCGTAACTTGGTTGTTACGCTGTCTTCACGGACGACGCAGTGGTGAGGCAGAAAATATTTCAGCTCCATTTTTTCATTTCTAATTGAAAGTGGTACTCTTTTTGCGTGACCTAATGAAATATATTCATCTATGAATTTTTTATACTCTAAATAAAGATGATCATGTTTTTTGAGTTTGTTTTCGAGAGCGTGGAACCTTTTAAGGGCACGGGGAAAAGATTCGTCTAATTTTAAATATTCATCCGGACTCTTTAATGGCAAATTCACTTGAAAAGTGCCATCCTCCAAACTTATGGTTGACTCCTCAAAAATTTGCTCGGCCAGCTCTTCATCAGCTATTCGTATAACTTCGTCTGAGATTTCCTCTACTGTCCAGAATTTTTGTAATATTTCATCTGCGCTCTGTCTTCAACACTTATTTAGGAATGAAAAGTCTGAGTAACCTCTCCGCTTTCTGATACGAAAACATTTTCTTCTGAATCGAAATTTTTCTTCAAATTTATAGTTGTATGAAAAATATTTCTTTGAACTGGCAAACTTCCAGATATAGTCCACCCAAGATATGTATTAATCAAAACTGGTAGTCCTTTTCCAAGTTTCCTAAAGCCAGTACATAACAATTCACTATAAATGTCCATGCCTAACAACAGATCTATGGAGTTACTTTCAAAAAACGTTGGATCTGCGAGGGATATGTCATGGGGAATTTTTAACGTGCCCTAGCAGTAACCTTTTCTCCACTATCGATATAAAGAGTGACGACAGCAGTGGCTAAAAGAATTTCACCGTCTGACTTATTCACTGCAGCACAAGGTGCAATTTCATTTTGCACATTTTGTGGTTGAGAATATTGTGATGAGTTTTCTGATGAACCTGGTGGTTGGCCAGGTGGCTTTGAAGGTGTTTGTTGGGAAAAATTATTATGTCCACGATTGACATGTCTCTGGAACGAGTTCTGGGCGTTATTTCCATTGGAGGAATTATTTCCAGGATGAGACTGGAAATTCTGGTTGTGGAGAAGTGTATGGTGCTTTCTATTACATATCATACAGGTTTTTTCTGAAGTACAACTATCAAACTAACAAAGAAGATAAACAATTTTTGCATAATTTTATTTTTTTTGACAAAGGAAAACCTTTCGTGGACGGTAAGCCTTTTATAATTATCACATTGGGACAGGCGATGTGACATATTGCAAAATGAACATCTAACATTATAATTGCTAGAAGTAGATTTATAATTATTTTTTTGATTATGGAACGAAGTATTTGAAAAATAGGAACCTTTCGCCCTTGATTTGTTACTATATGTAGGGGGCTTTGGAGAATTGGCCGCTACGGTCTCCATAATACTACAACGTTTATCTAAAAAATCGAAAAAGTCCTGTAAGCTTGGACGCTTTGTATGATCTCTTTCAGTCTCAAAAGCTTTATTAGTATTAAAATCTAGTTTTTGCAAATATATAAAAATGAGCATGAGATCTGCCCATTATTCTTTAGGAACATTCAGATTAATTAATGATTGGATGCCTTGTTTTGTCTGCATTATAAACTTCCTGATTTCAGGAGCGGAAGTCTTTGTAAGACTTGGTACGTCAATTAGCTTTTTTATATGACAAAAAATAATTCTAAACTCATTTGCATATCTATCCTTTAAAGTATCGATACCCGTTTTTAGATTACTATTTGTCAAACGCAAACTGTCAATTAATTCTAAAGGCTCGCTCCTAAGGTATGACTTTAAATATATACATTTTTGTATATCATTTAAGCCAGGATTATTCATAATTAAACTTTCAAATAACTCAAAAAGGTATTCCATTCTGTAAATTTACCGGAAAATGGATTTATAGATATTTCAGGAAGTTTTGTGCTTGGTACTACATGTCCCGGAGATGATGTAGCTGTGTGACCACTTAACTCATCAATTCTCCGCCTTATATATGATACTACAACACAATATTTTATCTTCCATAGTAGCACAGTCATTTTTGAGAGTGTCATCACCAAGTTCCTCGATTTCCTCTAACAAAGATTCACACTTTTTGTAAAATCCTTCAATCTGTTGTAATTTAACTTGAAATTGATAAACATCATTTTGTGTTTTATTATTATTAAACCAGTTGTGAACTTTGATAATGCCACCCTTAATAGGAGCTAATTTCTTTTTTAAATCGTCCATTTTTCTTAACTAATGATGAACAAGAAATTAAAATAATAATATACTGTACTATAAAAAACCGAGATAAAAACAAAATATCGGGAATCAAAGAGTCAATATAGGTAATATTAGAAAGTCACTTACCCCTGGAAGATAATTCTGTCCTTTTTGTTTTAACTCACTATACCTACACATCAGAGTCTATAAAAACGTCTATAGGCTAGGCAAAGTTTTTTTTTTATATATATATATATATATATCTTTTATAACAAAAAATCCAACTTAATATCCGGCTCGAAGGACCAATTTGTACAAGGCAGAGACTTTATCTTTGTCGTACACACATATTAGGACATCCACTTTTCCTAATATTGGATTGATGGAGATCAATCTTTCAATTTTTTAAATAATTAAAATCATGTTCTGTGTTGTCAAGGATGCTGGTTGGATTTTCGTAATAAAAATTCTAAGTAGATAAAATTAATATTTATTAAAAAAAAAACAAACCTAAATAAATGCACTCACACTCTCATTCATTCACACTCTACCTAATTTAAAACAAGATACCCTTTAAAAATCCTTGTATAAAAACAAGAACTTAAAATAAAATAAACGCATTAAAATCGCACTGATGCGAACAGTCAAATAAACCTAAATAGTGGAGGAAAAAACGGGTGAAAATGTTAAAAAAAAATTTTCGACTTAGGACCAAATGAAAACTTGCTCATATTATTAGTTAGGTTATTGTACACACGAAATGGCCAATTACGACTTTTTTTAGTAGTACTGACTTTTCTAAAATCATAAAATCAAGCAAAAATGAGGAATTTCAAAAAAATTACTCTAAATCATTAAACTTCCAATATCTCCTAAAATATTTAACGCATCCGAAAAAACTTTTTTTTTTGGCTTAAAGGGTATATATAAGCGCTAATAAATGGAATAATAAAATTTTAAATTGTTTGTATTTTTGATACTTAAAAATATTTTAAATGCAAAATTTATATTTTTTGTATCGAAATTTTCATTAAGCGGGAAACTTTTTTATTTGGAAAAATTTTATAACATATGCTGGGAATAAAATGTAGCAAAAAGCATATTGAAGTTTTTAAGACAAACCGCAGCCTTCTATCTGTCAGAGTTTTTAAAATACAAGTTTTTAAAATAACGCCTTGAAAGAAACTGCCGCGCATTGCCGTGCACTCTGCATACATTTTCGAGTATTCTGAGATTCTTAAGATTGATCATCGTTATAAATATATAAAAAATACATATAATTGGATTTTTTATGTATATTTTTCTATTTGAACATAATTTAGAAATTATCATCCGAGTATTCTTCTGTGGCTATTATTTCTTTGTTACAAAATTTACAGTTACATTCGTCATAGCACTTTAAGCCCCGTGATACACATTTACACTTTTTGCTGCTACAATTTGCATCAGAACATCGCAAAATTAAAATATTTCTTATTTCGTTTGGTACGGGATCTTGTGTCGAAAATATTGGGGTCCAAATGCTGTTTTTATTCGTCCATCCATATTTATTTGGGTCTTCAAAATTCATATATGCTATGTGACTGGCATACCAAATTTTTAATTGATATATGCATCTAAAATAAAAAAAGCGCCATTAGTGTATTTATTTTTTTCTTATTATTAAAAACAGTACCTTTTTAAATGCTGTTTAAATGCACTGTCAGTTGGTGGTAGTTCCATTGCAGGTTTATTTGTAATGGTAGTTAAATGTATTCCTAACGCGTTTAGTGCGTCTGGATTTTTGTTTCTTTATAAAAGTGAAATAAATTTGGTGCTTAGAGTAACTGCTTCAGTATCATTTAAAAGTGGTAAGTCACACAAATTCTTTAAATGTTCAATATTTTTAATTAGTACATCAATGGCTGTTTTCTTGCCAATTTTGAAAAATGCACTAGTTGTGTCACATCCCGAAAGACCCAAAATATTTTTCGTAATAGGTTCTCCCAAATTTTTAACAAGGTCGTGAATTGGTAAGAATCGTTTATTTTTTAAATGGCCCATTTCCATAAATAATTTGCAACTACTTATTTGCTTTGTCACAGCATAATGATGCAGAAGAAAAATAAGTACATCGTTGTCCACAGATTTTATAAGGGTAGTGTTACTAAGCTCTTGCTCTTGCTCTGCTTCGTCTTATAATAAATACATTTTCAGAATTTTCATATCCTCCAGCTATTACTAATGATTCGTCTATATTTAGCAAATTAGAAGCTTACTCTAAAGCATAACTTAAACTAATAGGGATTTCTTATTGTTGGCTGATTTAAGGAAGTCTTTAAATATTGGAATCTTCCGAGACCCAGAAACTTTATATTCAGTTATGTCAGATGAATCACCACGTCTTAATCTCTCAGCAGATTTTAATGACTGTGATATGTAACTATCAAAAACAATAGTAATTCTTTTGGAATTGCATTTGCGAGCACAACTTAATACTCTCTTTAAAAACAGTTGTCCTAAATCGTTAAATGTCATGAAAGAAGTAGGTTTCAATTCTTTGATGATAACCATGCCATCGATAATGTATGAATCTACATTGGGGGGTAAAACCATTTTATCTGTATATTGCTCTATTTTCTGACATAATTCCGATTTTGCAGATTTTGAACCATCTTCGTAAAGTAGTGCTGAAGGAACTAAAGTTAGTTCGTATGATAATAAGTCATTTAAATTTATTTCTTGAAATCGCGCAGCACAAATTAGTCTGCGAAACATAAATTCTGATCCAACAACAAGTTTTTTGGAAATACTTATAGGCTTGTTTGTTGCGGTCTTGAATGTTTGTATTTTGTCTCTCTTGACTGGTTTCCAAAAGCTGTCAGATGGGTTATTAAAGATGTTTACAATTTTATCATTTGCTCTTTCCAAATAATTGCACAGGTCTCTCAATTTCTTTAGTGGCTAGTTTTCCCGTACATATATTTATTAGTTGTTTGGGAACATTATCCAAGTCAAAAGGATTACACCAATTGGTATTGATAGCATTCAATAGTTTGAGTATATCCTCTTCAGTTTTAGAAGCCAGTTTATTTCCTTGAGGTTTGTGTTCAGGATTTTTATTAAAAATCGCATCTGCAAAAAAAGTCATTTTAAAATTTTAATAACATCGTACATTTTTAACTTACCTGAAAAATTTTTTGAATATTCACCTAACGAGTGACGAGTCATCATCCATCGAAGTAATGCTGCTGGTTTTTGAGAGAAGCCTATGATTCCTGCGGAGCTTTTGCAGTCTTTATTAATTGACTGTATAGCCATATCTGAGGCTACACAATTAAATTTTTTATCATCTGTTTTTTTAACGACAAAATTGCCTTTTCTTAAATAGTCATACATTTCAGGAGCATTCGTTTTTAAATTTTCCATATCTGTTAAATAGACAGGACCCATTTGAAATACAAGTTTCTTCCAGCAGCGGATAAATATGGTAAAGTATCATAAACTGCACATAAATGCGCATCAAAGTCTGCAGTCTTTCTGAACGTAGAAGGCGCCAAAGAAGATTAATAGCATCAAGAAAAGAACACCAGTATTTAAACGTCGCCGATATGGAACTGCCAGATTTAGTGAAATCTTTTATGTGATTTTGCAGAGGTTCTACTAATTGAAGAAGCTCAATAAAATGTCCTTGGACGTAAATACCATTTTGAAATTCATTCATCACTCTTTCAAACAGCTCCTCTACTGTATTTCTATCAAAGGTTGTAGATTCCAACTCCTCACACCACTTAAAGAAGTCTTTGAAAACTAACCTAGATAGAGCACTGGCAGCTATAGTTAGTCCACGAATGGCCCTTGAGTATTCTTTACCATCAAGCATCATTTTACATGAATTTGAAGCGTAAATATTTGTTTCTGTGAGTAATGTAAAAAGCCCTCCGTCGCCAAAAATATACCCTATACTAGCTATGAAAGCCATATTTAAATGCATACAACCAAGCATAAGTGTTACTTTGCCTTTTAGTTATGGAGGCTCATTAAATAAAATTTCTCTTGCTTTAGAATAAATAGCCAAATCTGCTGTTACAACAATATGATTCTGGTTTATTGCATTGGCTACTTGAACTAGCCGTACCAATGAAGTGTATATGGTGTCAAATTCCGTTGGTGGATTATTTAAAAAGGACAAATAAAAAATATCTGTAACAGGAATATTATGTGCCGATAAAATGTTATTAAAATCTGTCCAGGTCAAAAATGGTGCCTTCTTTTTAAAAAACTGGGCAAGTGTCCAAGCTAAATTAATTTTTTTAGAATTAACGTCTTTTTGTCTATTGAGCAATAAATTTGGCGCTGGTCGATTCGGAGGTTTATTATATTTGAGAATATGCTGAAACGGCAAATCCGTCTCATCTACATTTAGTGCATAGGGTCCCTCTCTAGGAATATTTGAGTCAACATAAGTACGATATATTGAACGCTCTTGAAATAAAACCATGGCCATACAATGAGTAGTGTTTTTGCCGTCTATTGTCTCTTCATTTAAGTCGAAATTATCTATGCTTGCATGAATGAAATTTTGTTTAACATTATTAACTTTTTGAATGCCAGGTGGTATGTAGACATTATTGCTATTAATTTTTTCTTTAGCCAAAGCAGTTGTTAATTGTCTAACATCATTATATGTATAACTGAAACCAATCCGCGTTAATGTATCCAAAAGTTGTTTATTGCGAACTAAATGATGTACGTATATACCCAGTCCAATATGAAAATCATTTTTTTTGTATCCTTTGTCATACAAGCCCATGATTATGTCTCATGGAATTGCTGCTTTTGGGTTAAATGTATTATTGTCAAAAGCTGCGTCATCAATTAGCCAAGAAATAAATTTAAGTAACATTTTCGGAACTTGTTCCTGGAATACTTGCTCATTTATGTCTTTGGGAATGGGAAATTGTTTCTGCTTAAATTGAAAATTGCGCATCTGTTTTTTTAGTATTTCTGTTTATGTTCTTTTCTATGTAAAACCTGAATGTCATTTTTGTAAATACTTGGCTCACGATTTAAATAATTTAACTCGATTTCATTAATTTCATTCATTAAAGACCTTTGTTCTTGTGATAACAAAACCTCTTGTCTTAGTTTTTGTTTTTTGTTTCTAATAGCTCGAATATTATTATGAGATATGTAGTGGCCATAGCAATGTTTATAATACTTGGCATCATAAGCAAATAAATAATCGTAACCAGATAGTTTTCAATTCATAGTCATGTCTTCCCTTTCTTGTGCCGCTTTAATTATTTTTTCATATGTACTTTTTCCCGTTCCTGGATAAAACAATGAAAAATAGAAATGACTAAAAGCTAAAAAGAGACGTCTATCCTACCCTATTTGTTTAGTATAAGTAAATAAAATTTTGTACTTTAAGTTTTCTATGTAACATTTTTTTAAAATGATGAGATATTCATTTATTAATAAGTAACAGACATGTTTGTTAATTTAATTTTTTAATTAATTAGTCATAATTCATTATTTATTTAAATTATTTTTTTGATATTTTAATATTTGAGACTTTTTTCTCATCATCTTTTTATATATTTTTGTATTATTTATCACATAAACTGAAAAATTGAAGGTATTAAAAAACCTACAAATCCATATATTTCTCGATTATTTGCAGATAATTGATATTTTTTTCTATACTAGTTTACCTCCCTTTAATCCCCTTTGTTTGAACTAATGTACTACATTTCAAGTCTATATCTTATCTCAATTCCTTCAAAAGTTATCGTCAACAGAGAAACAGATCGACAGAAACATTTTTTTTTGCCGATATAGCTTTTTACACATTTAAGATTTAACGAAAAAGAAATTTTAGCCGGTATTATCTTTTTCCATTTTTGGACATAGTCCAATATGTAAGTTATAGATTTTTTATGAGTGCATTTTATGTTTTTTAAACAAAAGAGTTACACTGTTTTCCATTATGTAAATAGTTACTTATTTTTTCTTAGAACTAACCTGTTTGTTTCGCAGATAATTTTTCTTTGTTTTTGGTCCCAGATTTATCACATATCAAACACATTCGACGAATATCAAATTGCTATCAATATTGCTTCTTTTTTTTCTAGAATTTTAAGACTAATGCTGTCTTGTCTTCTCTCAGCAAACTTGATTATCATTTGTAACCCTTTTTGGGGTCGGCTTTTTCACTATGGGATCATCTTTATCTAATATTCCACATAAGATGCACTACATTGTTACTGTTATTAAAGATTAATAAACACACCGGGCATAAAAATACCAAAAAACTCTTTTAAAATGCACGTATACAAATTAAATGCACGAACGTGTTGTACTGATAACCTTATTTCAGTTGCTATGTCGATGACGCTTCACCGTTGCTGATGGCGGTCTCGCGCGAGATTGGCGCGAAGTTTCGCAGTATGCGCGGTTGCCGTTAAGAATTCGTATTTCAAAAACTATGATAGATAGAAAGCTGCGGTTTGTTTTAAAAACTTCCACATAGTTTTTTCTACATTTCGTTTCCAGCATATGTGGTAATATTTTTCCAAATAAAAAGTTTCTCGCTTACTGAAAATTTCAATACACAAAATATAAATTTCCCTTTTTAAATATTTTTTGGTATCATAAATAAAAAATAATAAAACCATAATACTGCAGTTATCAGCGCTAATGTATGCCCTTTCAGCTAAAAAAAAGATGTTTCGGATATATTTAATAGTTTTGGAGATATTGGAAGTTTAATGATTTAAAGTACTTTTTTGAAATTACTCATTTTTGTATGATTTTCTGATTTTAAAAAAACTCAGTACCACTAAAAAAAGTCGTAATTGGCCGTTTCGTATGTACAATAACCTAATCAACGATTTCGGCAAGGTTTTATCTGGTCCTAAGTCAATTTTTTTTTCTTCAGAAGGAATCGACTTTTATACGCTTTTTTATTCCACTAAAACTGTTACTCAATATTAAACTTGTCAGGTCTCCCCGTATGACATCCACTGACAAACATACGAGCACACTTTTCACTGTCTTTTTAGGATTCTACTCTGAAAACACGGCACTATTCACATGTCCGGAGATTACAGATTAATTTGTCCAACACATAAAAAACGACAGTTACATAAATGACTACTAATCGATCACTTAACTTAAGTAGGTGTTTATTAAATCAGGATGCAACCCCGTACACTGTCAATAGTTGTTCTGGGCTCTGGGCTTTAAGTAGGCACCAAGCACAAACTGATATTAATTAATAATATCTCTTAGTTCTCCTGGATTGGAAAAATACATATTATTCTGGGGTTCACTATTAACAAACAATAATCGTTGTTGGTGATTTTTTTCTTGGAGCAGAACCTTTTTTACATCAAACAAAAAACTTAGGTATTATTTTAAAACAACTCTTTACTTTCACTGGTACGTGACAAAATCAATTTTCGTAACGGAGTACGATGTCGCTGGTGAGAGATGCTACCCACACAGTTTCGAGTCAATGACTAATTTTAAAAATGTCTTTCGTCTATAACTACCACAATATGCGGCCTGTTTACAAACGGAAAAAAGTTCTCGGAACCTCTGTTATCGATTTTTATGCTGAATTAGGTCACAGTGTGTCGTAGTAAATACGAGAATATAATATTTTTTATTGATTGAAAATTCCGAATATTAGTTGCGTTATTCGCAACAACACGGAAAAATAAATTATTTTCGACCATTTATGGAATCTGCACTGCAAAGTTTTTAAAATTATAGCACTTCGAAAAATTTTAACCACTTAGGTAAAATAACTGGCCAAGTGCGGTCAATAGAAAGATCCATTATTAGGAAAAATTTGCTATTTAAAAAGTCGTTTTCCTATAAATATCAAATCTGAGATGTAGTTAGAAAAATAAGCTCCGAGGGCTTATCTTCTAAGGATCACGATTCCGATGATATAATAGACTTGTTTAAAATGAAAATCGAAAACTCTAATTTTATTCAAATGGTAGCATCGCCATTACAAGTTCATTTATTTAGTATGGAACAATTAAATATAGTATTATTGGACACAGAAACACAAAAACAAAAGCCAACTCTTTATTTTAATGGGTCCGGGAGCATGGTAAGAATTCCAAAGCTTGAAAAGAAATACTTTCTCTCTTATGTTGGTGTAATTTTATGCCAGTTGAGAACTGTTCATATTTTGGAATTTTTATCATGTGACAACTATGCAACATCTAGAGGTTATTTTTTAATTAATTTTAAAAACTTTGCAATTAAAAATAAGTTAGTTTGGCCTCTTTTTGATCGCATAGTATGCGATTTCAGCTTTACAATTATCAATGTCATATCCTTTTTTCTTATCTAAATATTTAGATACAGTTTATAAACATCGTAATTTAAAAAAAAAAACACTGCCTAAAGATATCGCGATCATTCCGATATGCTGTTCTCATATTACAAAAATGTTATCTAAAGATAATGATAATTTAAAACTGGGAAAAAAGGAAAAAACAATACTTAAAGAAAGTTATAATGAACTTAAATTCTGGTTCAAAGATATTTGTATGTTATTAGGCTATGCAACATTTTCTCTTGAGGTTAAGCTTAGTTTAAAACAGAAATCAGATGACGTTTCAGAAGAATCAGATAAAGTTAATGAACAAACATCAAAAAAAAATATAAAAACAGTCCGTTCTACAAAGATTTTAAAATAATTCTTGATAATTTGCAGTTTAGAACAGTCCAATACGAGCAAAATAACAAATTTTATTGTTCAGAGTTTTTAAACAGTATTCTTACAAAAACATTGCTTATTTACACCTTCGGAGTGGACTTTATTTAAAGAAAAATATTTAGTAATGCAGCTGTCGAAGGTTGGAAGAATATAATTAAAAATAATATTCTTAACAAAGAAAAATTTCTAAATGCCGGCAGAGTAATAAGGCAACGTCGTCAGCACGTTACAGATATTATCAAAGAATATGAAAATAATGTATTAAAAAATTGACGTACTCGTCAACTTGTAGATATCAACCAAAAACATTTATTAGAAACAGAAACATGGAAAAAATAGTAGAAGAAAAAGACCATTTGCCTACCATAAACGAAAGAGTCTGAAACGTTTAATTAAAACGATTTATTATTCAAATCTTGGAGAACGTTTGAGGAGCACAACAAAAGTATTTGTAAACAACTCCAGTTGTTTTGTTTCTCTAACGGCTTACTCCATCATACTATATTCTTCTATCTAATAATATTAATTATGTAGTTGCCTACCTAACCAATAAGCAAATACCTATTAATGACTTTCTTCAAAAAGCCCATAACGAAAAAAATAAGGATATTACAAAATTCAAAAGACGTGAAAACAACTTGTTTTTTTTGTAGTTTTTCTGGCCATGTCAATCATGAGTAATTAAGTTGGGTTCGATGTAAATATTGTTTTCGTTGGGTGCATTTGCTTTGTTTACCATTTAGTGTAGAGGACTATGAGAAGCTGTAAGCAAAAGATACCCATCATATGCGAACTATGTCATGAATATTCAAAGGCAAAATATTTCAAGACAGGAACAGAGAATCGAGAGGCTACTTGCAGTGGCTCAAAAAATATAGACTTTGCTTTAGGTTTTTTTTTTGATAATGACAAGTTTAACCATTGCCAAATAAAAACTTTGGATTACCAAGACTACAAGACGCTAAATACATCGAGTATTCCAACAGACATGTGGTTAAGCAACGTTATCATTGATTTATAAGTTGATTGCATTGAACCTCAAGGTAATACAGTTACCGAACTTCTAAAAGGTTCATCAAAAAACACAACCGGAGCTGAAGAACATTCTACCTCTTTTACAAAAAATTACGTTTTTACAAAGACATTTATATGTTTGTTTATAATTCTAGATGTAGTAAATTATTTAAAGACGTAAAAAACATAATATTTTTGTTAGAACACAAGGAGCACCAAGCGTGGTCAAGTTGCATATTTACACCTACCATTTATGTCAAGTATAAATATCTATTTTCGAGTCTAACCAATTGTGGAACATAACCTTTAAGGAATATATAAAAAAATGTTGACAGCGCGCTGATTAAATGAAATTAGCTGAATCGCTACGATTATAATACACCTAAGTTTATACGATCGGCAAATCTTGTGTTCCATGATTTTCGTCTCGTAAGTGTTAAGTAGGGCATCAGTCATTTAAAAAATACTATAATTTCTTTCGTTTTCTTTTCAATTTAAGTATATACCCCTGCATTTTTGTTCTATCGCCAAGCCACATGATGGATTTTATTTAGTTCAGTGTATACAACTCCGATTACTACTGGTTTTATCCGTTTAAACATGACGTAAGAAAAATGTTCACTAACAATTCGACTTTTAATATTACTTAATTTTCATCAAGCTAATTTCTGTGATTTCGAAAAATATCATTTGGTAGTTTATGTCTATTTTGAGTTACAGCATACATTTTTTTTTCTTTTCATCGTTAATAACCAACGCCCACTTTTAATTATTTTGGAATAAGCAGACTGTACTTATAACAGAGACCGCACGCACGGAAAAACTATGATGAATGTTATAGCGCAGGAATACATTTTTGATCTCTTATAAATCAACTCTCAAATCTGACTATAGGTACTGTTAGCAAACAAACAAACAAACAAAAGTATGCTTTATTGCCGCAGGAAAATTGTTGCAATTTTATCAAGAAAGCGAAATTTACCTTAAAAGAAAAAAACAAAACGATGAAAATAACGAAATATTAACAAAAAAAATCATATTTTTCGATAGTTCAATGCAAATACATTGCTGGACAATTGCTTTCGCCCAACTTTCATGCTCGATATTTTTGGAACCAGACCAAATATCGCCCTCTGGTTTTCACGGGCTGACAGGTTGACCTTTTGTGAAAAAAATAGCTATCTTAAAATTTTTTTTTCAATTTTTTTAATACAAGGTGTTAAAAATTCCATGATTCTTATCTCACTTTTAAATGTGTATAGTTTTCCGAGAATTTTTTTAAAATTTCGTTTTTATGCGCCGTTTTAATCAATAATCTTCTGCAAAAAAAAGTGATTTCTCAAAATTTTTATATCTGCCTTAGTTTTAAAAATACCGATTTGTTTCGATAACCTCCAATTTTTTTCCACTTTTAAGCTCCTAAACCGTTCTGTACATTAAATCTTGCATCTTTTGCTGCTATTTGGTATATTCTACGATATCCTGGTTTATTTTCAATAAAAAAAAAACTAAAGTAGTGTGGTGTCTAGTGGCATACTAATTATCGTCTAATTTCGGAATAATTTATTAATGTCTCACCGATCTTCACTTTTAAAGGTGCATACTTTTAAAAATTAACTTTTAAAGTTTCATTTGTTTACGTCAATTTAATCATTGACATATTGTTAAAAAACTGATTTCCCAAACTTTTGATATTTGCCTTTGTTTTAAAAATATCGTTTATTTTACATAACCATAATAATTTTTTCAAGTTTTTCATTCTAAACCATCCTGAATTACCGGTAAATTTTATTGCCAATAGAAATTAATGATTATTAATGCCACTGAGAAACTTAAAATAATCCGAGTCGATTTTTTATCACCTGCTGATTTTCTTTGTAGCTTGATTTTTAAAGGTATTTTCACCTGCTGATTTGCTTTGTAGCTTGATTTTTAAAGGTATTTCAATCAGAAATTCTTCCACTATGTCAGCCGTATCAAGAAAAAAAGTTAATGATGGTAAATTATATTCTCTGGCAAACAAAAAAATTATATGAAAAAATAAAACCTTTTTTAAAAGCGTGGTTTTGCATGTGCGGTGGATGCATGCGCCCGACGTCTATCGCATGCGTTTAAATGGTTTCGCTTGTACGTCTAGATTCAACAGTCGGTAGTTTTAGTTCGTGAAAGAATAATGGAGCTTGCACTGCCCCTTCTTTTAGAAGAAGAAGAAGATGAAGCAATGGTTCCGTTATTACTTAAAAATAAACCTCATCATACTATGTACAAGCAAAGAAGTACAGTGTGACCTTTTATCAATTTAATTTCAAGATATCTTGCAGATAATGAAACCAAATTTCACGCGAATTTTCGGTTAACCAGAAATGATTTTATTTTGACTGCTATAAAAGCAGATGTTAAGAGAGCACCAACCCATTGGGTTAAGAAACACATATCTCCGGAAGAAAAATTAGGAATAGCAGTAAGGCAAGAGCTTTCTAATTATTTATTTAAATAGTAAAGGTTTATTTAAGAAGTTTATTAAAGAATCTACAGATAAAAGCAAACAACCAAAAATAGAAATTCATTAAAAAAATAACCTTTGCAAGTATACTGTGGACAAGGTAAAACTTAAAAAATATATATAAATGCTTTTACAAATTATATGCATCTTCAGCGACCTCTTCTCGTTCTGTTGTAACTACAGAGTTATTCTGTTCTACTTGAAAATTATATCTCTGATTTTGAGAGCTACAGCCCATAGGAAGTTCATGTATTATAAGTATATTTTTTTGTTGGGCGGCTTCTATTTCCAAATCATTAACAAGTTGTAAATGCTTCAGTTTGGCTTGAGAGATAAGATGAGGTGGAAGTTTTTTTACTGTCGTTGCTATACTTTTGTAAAATACGTCAACGTCGTCGTCGTTTTCAAATGATTTTTTCCAAGAATGTTTCGATAAGTTTTTCTCTCGAATTTCTATTTTTTTCGAGTAACGCAGTAACTTCACTAGTTGATGTGAACTTTTTTTTACTTCCACCTTTTAGGGACTTTGAGGTAGAGGGAGTACTTGCGATACTCACAGATGATAGAACTGAATCATCATCTTCAAGTTCTCGAACCTTTTCGATATTCTGACTTTCATTATTATGACATCTCCATCCTGGCTTATGTTGTCTGTTGCGGTACTTTCTTCCCATTCCTCGAAAATATTGGTTATGGTTCTAAAAAACGCATTGAAAAGTATTTTAGTAGGAGACGATTTTTTATATTACCTCCTCTCTTCTGAAATATCTTCTAAAAAGGAAAGGTAGTTTAAAAGAGGCCACTTAGTTTTCCCAATGGCAGCTGAACCTGTTCCTAGTTTTCCCTTTCTTTTTAATTTTTTGTAGTGTCCCTTATTGAGCGCCACCTTATTTTATAATCTTCATCTAAAAATAAATAAATTTACACTTATATTTAACCTTTTTTGTTTCAGATATTTTTCTACAGGGGAATCATTCATATCATTGGCGTTTGGTTTCCGCGTGTCACACAGCGAAATTTCTTAAATTATCAAACATGTTATGGCATCGATTTGCAAAAGGTTGGGTCCTGTTTTATTGCCTCCACCGGACGAACAAAAAATTAGGCAAATATCAAGAGAGTTCTGGGAAATGTGGAATTTTCGAAATTGTGCCGGAGCAATAGATGGAAAACACATCCGCATAGTATGCCCTAAAAAATCTGGATCCCTCTATTTCAACTATAAAAACTATTTTTCTACGGTAATGTTGGCTATTGTTGATGCCAAATATAAGTTTGTAGCCGTGGATATTGGATTTTATGGCAAAGAGGGAGACAGTGGTATATTCAGTAAATTGCAATGAGCAAACAAATTTATGGTGGAAAATATTGTTTTCCTTCAGACACGGAACTGCCAGATTCTCAGAACCGTATGCCATATGTCACAATTGGGGACGAAGCATTTCGTCTTCATAAGAATATATTAAAACCTTATAAAAGAAATTAAGCCATAGAAAATTTGGAAAAGCCGTGTTTAATTATAGGTTATGTAGAGCACGAAGGGTTTCCGAAAACGCTTTTGGATTATTGTGCCAAATTTTTAGAATATTTTTTACTTCTATAGCAGTTAGTCCAGAAACTACTGATTTGATTGTGAAAGCGGCGGTTATACTACATAATTTGATTAGAAATGACTTTCATGGGCCAATTCACGGAGATGAAAATACTGTTGCTACAAATCCTGAAAGAAAGAACATGATTTCGTTACAAAGAACTGGAGGATTCGCCAATGCGGAAGGATTCGCCATACGGGACACTTTTAAAGATTTCTTTATGACTGAAGACAAGTTCGATCGGCAAGAAAGAATGATTTTAAGAACCTAAACATCACACTAGTATTTTATGTCAAGAAGTAAATATATTTTATAGCATGTATTCTTTTAACCTGTGAGTATAAGTAGGTTTTATTTTAAGAACGATGTACCTAGATAATCTTGTATATATCTACATGCAATTTGTAATAAATATTTGCCATCGAATTATTAAATTTATTATTATAACAGTGCAAAATCTCAGCTATAACGAAAAAGAATTTACCACTTTTTCCCTCCATTTTTTGTGCTATCTCTGCTCACACGTTAATTTTCATAATTAAATCTTTATATTTTTCACTTGAGGCATCATAAAGACATTTGTGAAATGATACCAGCTCAATTAATATCATCTCATCATCCCGGCTCCATTTTATCTCACTCATGTTGATCGCTCGATGCACTTATCGCCTGCGTTCTTGCCGTCAGACTGGTCTTCGTGGCAGTCGTTGCGTTTGGACATTGCATCTACGCTCAGGCGCAAGATATCGACGCACTTGTTAAACCATAAGCCGCGTGATACCATATGAGTAGTCCTTGCGATGGACGCACATGAGAAACCAGGCCTTAAGTTAACTTAAAACAAAACACAAAAAGTGTTTCTAAATATTCATTTTTTATTAAATTAAATAAACAAAAGTTAGTTAGATACCTAACTAAAACCGATCAAAATAAGTGAACTAACTAAACAAAGTGAACTAAAAACTTTACAAACTAAAATGAAACAACAAAGTAAAACTAAAACAATGATAAAAAACGCTTGACAATTAATGTTATTTAATTAATAACGGGTGGGTCCTCCCCTCACATTCACAACCTCTTGGTATCGCCGTGGCATGATGTCAACTAAGAGGTTAATAAATGCATGAGAGATATTTTGCCACTCTTCTGCTATAACAAGGGCCAACTCGTCCCCAACGTTTGGGGAGTATTTTCGCGTGATCGTACCGGTGACTTAAGCCGAGACCACACGTGCTCAATTATATTAAGATCAGGAGATTTTGGGGGCATGTGTAACTGTTGTATGTTATGCTCCCCAAAATTTTTTGCATATGTAATTACAATATCATTTATTATGTTTTTCCGATAAATGACAACGTTAACGGTACCCCGCGAAATGTATAATTCGAATCTGCCGTTGTACATCACTCCGGCCCAAACATTTAACTCTCCTCCTCCAAAGACTTCCTGAGGAATCATGTTCTCTTCTTCAAATCGTTCCCCAGGTTGCCTCCATACTAACACCCTACCATCGGAGTATATCAGATTAAACCGCGTTTCGTCACAAAAGAAACAGTTCCGCCACTCATCTTGCCAAGCCAATTATCGGCGACCCATTCGACACGGTGTCTCCTATCATTTGGCAAAAGGCGAACACATTTTGCTCGCCTTCTTGCTCTAAAACCAAGAAAAGAACAATTTTTTTAATGTCAACAGCTAATTAAATCCAGCAAGCAATTTAGAGCACAAAGTTCTCTGATTGTGAACCTCTCTTAATAGAGTTCTTGCTGCTCGTGCCTCAATTTGTCTACGAGCTCCACCTCTGTGCACATAGCGGACATGACTGTTCAAGCGAAAATGCTTTTCAGGTAATTTATAGTGCTGCAGCTTACCGAATATATTCGCGCTACATCTCTTTCGGGTAACCTTTCATTTAAAAGACGAATAAAATTATTATCCCTTTCACTTTCAGTTAATTGAGGCATTATCACAATTCAGAATAATTAAAGGAATCAAAAGGAAGACGTCATGAATTAGCCCTTTTAATTTCGCCTGTCAAAGGTTATTTGCTTGTTTGTTCGTTGCTATGGAAGCGTTAGTAACTTATTTTTTCCATGGCACATTCGAATCAGTTCTAACGGATGCAAAGAAACAAAATAAATAGACATTGGTAGGCGAAATTAAAAGAGAAATCAGTAGAATACGGTTTTTATTTTGCGACTCTCGGATGAGGCTTACTAATAAAAAATAAAATTAAAAATGCATGTCGCTTATGTGCACAGACAAACTGACTTATTGGCGCCCAACAGGATAGCTAGAAAATCGTTGAAAGAAAACGATTTAAGGTGTAATAAGTTTAGTTATCTGTTGGCATTAAAATGATTGTTTTGTTTTGATTGAGCAAGAAGAAGAGCAAAATGTTTAAAACAAAAAAGGATGAATTGGGCGACAAAGTACCTAGGTGCACTAGTTACTTTATTAATGTTTTTTTCTGCGGTGAAATACGGTTAAACCTAATTTACTCCGATAAAACAATTTTAGTAAAGAGAGCACCTGGTTAGACCTGTCATAAGGAAAACATAGCTTTTTTGAAACCCTTTGAGGCCTAAAGCTATAAATAAATTCAGCAGGTGATAAAAATTATTATGGTTGTGTAAAATAAACGATATTTTTTAAAAAAAGGCAAATATCAAGATTTTATTTAAATTAAACAAAAAGTGTACTGAACTAATATAGTAATTAAAGTGAATTAGAAAAAAAAAGAAAATGTATAACTTTAATCTAATATCGTCGGACCGAAAATTTTTCAGAAGATGCAAAAAACATCACCGAAAGTGAAAACGTAACAAAATGAAGACAATTTAAGAAATATTTTAACTGTTTTATTACTAGATTGATCAAAATAATTGGTGACGTCAATATTAACCTTAAAATTATGTAAAAGTAAACTTTAAAACCTAAAACATAAATTAACACATTATTTTGTAAGAAAAATAAAGAAGCCAATTTACAAATGCGGTAAACATGAAACAAGTGAAAGTCTTTAGGAATAGAGGATTTAAGGTCCATTAATTGTTGAAAATTTTCAAGTTTAATTGATATTGGAGACGGATACATCAACGGCAAGTCCTCTTAATCCCAGATTTTGTTATTTGTTTGTCAATTTAAAAGGCAGGCATTTCTCTGTACGTCTGATGTTTAACTGTTTTTCATCATATCGGTCTGCTCTGATGTCAATGACAGTTGGATCACTTACCGTTCTGCCTGGACGTATGGAAGTGATATATCGGATATCTTGAAAGTTTTTAAAGTACATGTGATCTAGATGCATCACGTTGTAGGGTTTCGGATTTAAGCGAGCAGCTTCACATACATTTAGATAGTCTGCTGAAACATTTATTATTCGGTTTTTTAGTTTTCGCTCTATAGTGGAGTGCATTGAGTCGCACTCCATTTGCGTATGAACTTTTTCTAAGAATTTTTGTTCAATTGTAATTTTATGTCTTTGTGAGAAGTTTAAAAATGCGTTGGAAAGAATTGTGTTTCTGTTTTGTCCCGTACATCCGTCACTGTACATTAATTATTTTTTGAGGTATAATGTTAGTCTCCAAAAACTTAATTGTACCAAATATGTTGGCAGTTAATACAGCACGACCCTCATGTCAGACGAAGCAATATCCATCCAGGGATTGAATGTCCATAATTGTAATGTTGTTCACAATTAACTTTATTTTATAGTAAAGGGCACTAACGTTTGACTTTAAGCTTAATAATACTAATTGTAAATCCATCGTAAAAACTTTTAGATCTGATTGTTTTTCGTTGTTTTCTTTTTCCTTTGTCGCTTCATCCTTTTATTGCTAATGTTCTTGGTAGGTAGTTTCGTGAATATTACCAGTTTTATATCCTACACATGTATTACACTCGTCCTTTTTGGGTGAGAAAAGTGCTAAATTGAAATCATCGAAACTATTATTAGAAAGTTTTTCGTCTTTCTTCTTCAAGACTTTGTCTCTTACTCTAGGTTATTTTGTCAAATTTTTCAAATGCCTTTAAATATTAAGATATTAGACCTGATATATTTATAATCAGCAAGAAGTGGCCGATTTAATGAACGAATAATATATAGGGAGGGTGTTACATTAAAAATATCAAAGTTTAGGCTGATTTTAAAAAACTAAACAACTTTTTTATCGGTAAACAACACTAGCAAAAAATTGAAAAATTTAAAGAAACTTCTAAATTTAACTTTTTGGTATCTATAGACAACGTTATGACCAAAAACTCAGTATCTAGATTTAATAGTAATAGATTATTTAAAATCTGCGTACGTTGGCAAACATTAATTGCATCGTGGCATTCGGCATTTATAGTGTATAATAGATACATATGTGCAACTATATGCCAAAAAATCTGTAAATTTCTTTACCCGGAACTTCCCTCGTTTTGATTTTTTTTCACTTGTTAGGAATAGTGAAGTGTGACCCAATTTAGAACATAGTCACAATAGGTGTTCTATTCTATTGGATTCCTACCAATTTTTTTTCTACCTATGCCACACTTGACTTTTGGGCATAATAATATAAATGTAATAAGTAGTTTTTACATTGACACATACCGCCATTTTGTTATGTCATATTGAGTTCGTACCAGTTTATCCCATTTTCACGTCTAATTTTTCTACAAAATCAATTGAACAAGATTTTTTTACATGGATTTTCTAAAAAAGTTATTTAGCCGCCATTTTGTTTCACCATCTTAAATTGACACCCGTATTATCAGTCTTTACCTACTTCGTTGGTCCGCTGATACTTCCCAGATATTAAGTTTTTAAGTGGTTTTCGTTAATGATCCTTTTTATTGTTATGTTAAAGTGGTGTATTATTTAAGGTTAGGACCCAGTAAAAAAACAAAAACTCTCTTTTAAAATGTCAATGTTTCGCAACTTTATTGTTGTATCCTCAGGACACATCAATTTTATATCCTACATGAAACCCATATTATCAGTCTTTACTTACTCCGTTAGTCTGCAGATATTTCCTAACCCCAAATAATACACCACTCTAACAATAAGAAGATCGTTAGCGAAAACCATTTAGAAACTTAATATGTGGAAAATATCTGCGAACCAACGGAATAGGTAAAGACTGGTAATATGGATTTCATGCAGTATATAAAATCCATATATGTGCCCTGAGAATACAACAATAAAGTTGCAAAACGTCGACGATTTAAAAAAGTCTTTTGTTTTTTTACTGGACCCTCACCTCAAATAATGTAACAACAAGAGGTTTGTTAACGAAAACCATTTAGAAACTTAATATCTAGAAAATATCTGCGGATCAACGGAGTAGGTAAAGGCTAATAATATGGGTTTCCTGCAGGATATAGGATCTATGTGTGGATGCATAAATTAAGTTCCGAAACGTCGACAATTAAAAAAAAAGACTTTTTATTTTTTACTGAATCTTAACCGCAAGTAATACATCACTCTAACAAAAAATTTTTAATCAGCCATATTGGATTTTTACCAAAATATTACTAGATCATACCCATAAGACCCTTAATTTTTGGTAAAAATTTGAAGTCAGTCGGATACGTAGTATTTACTATGTCGCGAACTGACAGACAGACCGACAGACAGACCACCGGAATTGATAAAATATGTTTTTTGGCATCTAGGGACGCTAAAATGTGAATATAATATAATAACCACAATTAGCTATGGCACAATTTGAAATCATTAAGTAGTTTTTTTATTTTATTCCGCTATCTTCGATTCGTACCAAAATTTTACCAGTTGATTCCAACATAATACTTGATAATTATGCAAAATTTGAAATAAAATCGACAAGTAGCTTTTTGAAGCCCACCTTGAATTAGTACCACAGTTTTACCAGTTGACCTATTATGACAATTAGCTATAGCACATAATTTGAAATCTATTCATTAAGTAGTTCTTCAGGCTGAATTTTTAAATATTTTGTTAAGTCGCAATTTTGTACCGCCATCTTCGGTTCGTACCAAAATCATTTGATTACAACATAATACTTGATGTTTTTGTCATTTCTACGCTGGCTTAAATTTGTTACTCGACCTACAAAAAATAATGAAAATAAAAGGGGCAAAATTTATATTATTTACTAATGATCCGCAAAGTCGAAATTTTATCCAGAAATTTATTCAATTTTAACATAATCATTACAACAGGTAAATAGATGCGGAAAATGGTTCAACTCCAACAAGATAGTTTAAAATCGAATTTACTTATTAAAAAAATCCAAACAATAAATGGATAGTTTTTAGGTTATTCGGTTGTTGTCGTCAATACTATTTATCACCAAAAAAGATCAGTACTTACCTTTAAATATTGTTTTTTTCCTTTAAATTACGGAGCAAAATGTTTCACGTATCAATATTATAACCCTACTGGGGCTTAGGCCAATGGCATATTGTTTCAGAATGACTAGGAGATTGGCTAGTTTCGACTTGTGTTTTGTGGCGGCAATTTTGACATTTTGGTAGTTAGGCGACTTTCAGTGGACGTGGTTAGTTTTTATTACCACAACCAGCTTAAAATGTCAATTTGATCCAAAAGTGTGTTAAGCCATCGATATGTAACAAAAATAATTAATGTTATTGGACTAACAAACTCATTCCCTATAAAATATTTTCAAATTCTATGCTAGCAGCTGAAACATAATACCAAAAAAGATTTAAGTAAACAAACAAATAAAAAACATTTTAATGAGATTTATTCATTATAAAAATCATTAACGCAGTAAAAAGGTCTTTCAATGACGTACGCTCTGGTTTTTTTTTGAAGGAGTGCAAACATAGGGATTGTTTTTAAATGATCTGGAAGATGATTGTAAATATATGTCATGGCCTTTTCGGGAATGTGTATATGTTTTCTCATCAAACTGACGGTTTCTAAAATAAATAATTCAAGAAGTGTTAATATTTCATATTTTTTGAAATAGTATTGGCAGTGCGTTCTATTATTTAGACTGAACAAATATCGAACTGCTCTCTTTTGAAGCCTAAAAATACTAAGAAATTGCTCGGTGGTACAGCAGTCCTAAAATGGAGGGTTATACCGGAGATGGGGTTCGAATACAGACAAATAGGCAAGTCTGGCAGCAGACACGTCCACTTTTTTTGAAACTGATCGAATGGCAAAGCAGGCAGTAGAAAGTTTTTTAGTTAAGGTGTCAATATGCTTAGACCAATTTAGGTTGTTATTTATATTCAAATCCAGGAATTTAACCGACTCAACGTATTTAATATTGCTGTTAAGTAGCTTATAAGATAAGGCGACCGTTTTATCCACATTGAAGCAAAGCAGATTGGAATCGGACCAAGCCTTAATCATAACAAGGTCGTTGGAAATATTAGAATGTAAAGACGTATTGAAATCACTCTATGTTGGGTCGTTAGTAAAGAGAGAGATTTTTCCATTAATTTTTAGGATATCATTAATGTATAACAAAAAAAGAATAGGTTCCAAGACCGAACTTTAAGGGACTCCACTTGTAATAAATTTACAATCAGAATCAGAACCATTTGGCAAATTATTGCCTATTCCCGAGATAAAATTTAAACTAATTTAAATAAATACCACGGATTCCATAAAAATTCAGCTTGCTTATCAAAATTTCATGACTAACACAGTAAAAGGCTTTTGCATAGTCACCAAAAACTCAGACGGTGAGGTGGTTGTTTTTGAGGGATAAATAGACGTCGCTAAGCAACGAGAACTTGGCGTCACTGGTGCACTTGTTGGGTAAAAATCTGAATTGATCTGGGGATATTATCTGATGTTTAAGGAGAAATTGCATAAGACGATTCATCAGTAACCTTTTAATGATTTTTGGTAGTAGAACAATTGGGCGATAATTGCAAGAGTTAGTTTTTTCACCCTCCTTATGAAAAGGAATAATTATAGCTGCTTTAAGGCATTTAGGGAATAAAACTTTTATAAGGGATTCATTTATTAGTGTTGTAAGGGCCTCTATCAATTTAGAATATCATGTTCTTTTAACATGGATAAGGCAGTATTTGGCAAAGGTCTGGTGTTTGCTTTGCTAGGCATTTTCGTAAGTCCAGTGAGATAGGGATCAGAGGTTGCCAGTAGTCTTAGGGATGAATCATTCAGAGTTAAAACTCTTGAGAATTTTTTAGAATAACGCTCCCGGTAGATAGGAGACCAATTGTTGTTTTGGTATTTTCTATTATTTCTGAGCCATGTAACCACACTTTGTAAATTCTAGTAGGCATGTTGTAAGAAGAGTAAAAAAAACAAAAATCAGCGCTGTTTTTAGGCAATACTTTTTATATTCTGGAGTATTAATTTCGGGACGACTTAACAATACAGATAAAATAATGTGGCACCTTTCTGTGAAGTTTTATTGAGGCTTGTTATTTCGACTATAATATTCCTATGGTAGATGTTCGGCCTGGCCTGGGTTTATTTACATGTGTTCTTAAATTGGTTTACATGTATTTTTTTTGTATTTACATGTATTTTTAAATTGGTCAGAAAGCAGGTAACATCTACGTGCTGCTCAGCGATCACTGTCCTACAGCTCAGCTACCGTACCTCGACCATATCCAAGACATCATGTCTATTCCTTCAAAAGAGAAGTTCCAAATTCTATAAATAAATAGCAGTTAGGAAACCATACCAAAACTTTGCTAATGGTTTGTCTTTAAAATTCCAAAATAATCCCAAATGAACTTCAAAGGTTCTGAAACAAGAATTGCCCCATGTAGAAAAATCTCTACAACAAAATTTGGAATATTATTTCAGACAGGCAAAATAGCACACAATATATACGAGAAAATAATACAAAATTCATACCTCATTGTAGCTACAAGGGTACCAAAAAAATTACTACTAATATTAAGATGACCGATGTTAGTGGCACGTGGAAGTAATTTGGACAAAATCGCCATGTATTTACTAAACTATAATATTCAACTTTACTTCGTCAAATCAGATCCTTCTAATCTCCCATTTGGGATGGAATTTAGTTAATAATAATCAAGAATTCAGAACATCCGACACTTTCATCGTCGATCAGACTTGGTGCTAAAAAGAAAGATCTTTTCCTTAGCCCTTCTCACGTACACAAAATAGCTTCCATCATACAATACATAGTAAATATAGGGTAAGTCTGGGATAGATGCCCCACCTTTTTTAATGTCCCATTTTGTCTCCTTAATTTTTTCATTATAAGCAAACAGCTGTTGTTGGTGACAAAGAAATATATATTTTTTTACAAAAGCACACAAAATGTCATTATAGTAAACGCTTAACATTATTATTAAAAAAGAACAAAAATAAATACATTGGCCATCTTCCACAGAGTGGCGGTCAAACATGCCCCACTAGTTTGGGATAAATGTTCCGGTACAAGAAACGAGAAGTAAAAAACAATAAAAGAACAAAATAAATTAATTGAAATAAGTGCAGGAAATTAACTTAAAAAATATATTATTTCTTTTTTACAGTGAGAATTTTTGCGCAATTACAACATACATTTTGATACTTAAAACAACCTTCGTGACTCCATTTTTTGCAGTAGAGACATTGAAACCAATCTCCGTTTTCTTGTAATTTTATACGCTTCACCATACCCAGTACATTCATCATCCTCTTACTCACTGATTGTGTTGTCTTCTTCTTCATAAGGCACACTTTCATAGGTGCCTGTGTCCGAATCCTGTTCCAGATTACTGTTCGTAAGTTGCTTACTTTCTGCCCTTTCTTTTGTTCCTTCGGTTTTATTTCAGTTTTTTTATGTAACTTACTTTTCTTTTTGGTTAAAAATTCTGCACTTGTCATCACCGCAGCAACCCTAGAAGATGGAATAGGATTTGTTTGTTCTAACATTTTACCAGGAGTTAGATCATCATTCGTTTTAGGGTGTGTTTGGGATTGCTCATGTGGACTATCACTATGCCAAGATGGATCAGGTATTGGATTTTCGATAGTAGAAACTGGATCCTTGGGTGAATATGTTTGGCGAGTTCATGTTTATAAAGAGTCATCTGTTGCACTTGAATTTATACGGATAGCAGTGTTTTGGGTCATTAAAAGGGCATAGTCAGGAACGACTTTCGGATTGTATGGATATATTCCAGTAACTTTGAATGCAGATATCGCATTTCCTGGAGTGCCCTTTGGCCTTGCGTCAAAAAGCAGTTTTCCAAACTGCAATCGCTTTATTTACCGAGAAGGATTTGTTTTCATCCACATGTCACAAGCATCATAATAAGAAGCTTTAAGAGATTTAAAAACCGCTGTGTCAAGAGGCTGCAAATAGTGAGTTGTGTGACTCGGTAGACTCACCATAATAACATCGTTTGCTTCTGCATATTCTAATGCGTCGACAGTGCAGTGTGATGTATGTCCATCTACGATCAAAAGAACCTTTCCTTGGGGTTTTCTTGGAATAAATATATCCTTTAACCAATCCATGTATATGCTAGCATTTATATATGCGAATTTCTCGGACATATATATGACGGCTCCAGGCTGCATACCATCTTGATATCTTGCTTTTTATTTTTTCCCTTCATAATACAAGCGGGGGGCAAAAATGTCCCCTCTGCATTACAGCAAGCGATGACGGTGATCGTTTCATCTTTCTCACCTGATGAGACTGATGCCACACATTTGCTTCCCTTTTCTGCAATTACGCCACTAGGTTTATTATTTAGTTGTAAACCGGTTTAGTCCATACTAAAAATGTAACCTAGTTTACCAAATAAACTGTGTTCGTCCATTACGTTCTTCAGCAGTTGAAAATAGCTCTGGACTACTTCCCCGAAACAAAAAATATCCGTGAGGATATTGGCAAGCTAAATTTTGAATGGGCACCAAGCTTACCACACGTCCTACATACTACCTGTAGTCTATTCAAATTTAAGGTAAGGTGCATGTAAACAAAATTTTTGTGAGAGGAATACGCTTTTAAAAAAAATTCTATAAATTTATGTCATAATTGGCCATCTTTATTTAAAGGCGTATTATTTTACTTACATGCACATTATCTGTAACTTGACTAGACAATAGTCAGCTATTTTAAACTATGCATTACTATTCTGTTGCACTTACTTGTTTAGACCTCGAACACGAGCCATGGAAACTCCTTTCCAGTTTTTTTAAATGAGCCGTCAGTTTTCTTTCATTCTCAATGCCTAGAAATGGTGCTCGACCCATGCTAATTTTGGTTATTACTCCTTTCTGAATTCTCCTGCGTAATGTTCTGGATGGAATGCCATAAGAACGCGAAGCTTTGTTGACTGACGTCCATTTTCCACGATCAGATTTACGTTTGTAAACACTTGGCATGCTAAAAATTAAAAAACTATTAATTTATAATAGGGGCATCTTTCCTAGTATTAGCTAAGGCAGTCCCAGATCTCTCGCTAAACGCAAATTTTGACCTATAAGTTGCCTAAACACTCTGGGGCCAAAAAACAGCGGTAAAAATACTTCTACCGTGCAACATAATAAAAAACAAAATTCATGCAATAATTTTACCAAGACTTTCGAATAGATTTTTATGAATTATTTACTTGACAAGCAGAAAAATAATGTTGTAAACACCACACAAATTACCGGTAGCACCTGCTCGAGAACTGATCTGAACAGGAGGAGGCATCTAGTGGATAATCGCCGAATAATACTCGCGTACCATCTTCCCCGGCGGGGCATCTATCCTGGACTTACCCTACATATCCTTTTCTACATTCCAAAATATTATTAAAAAAAAAAAACACTTTTCTCAATATCAACAAAATAATGCTAGTACAATAAATCCCCTAAACTAAATATTAACTTGTCAAATTCTAGTTCGGTTGATAACAAAAATAGCCTTTACATCCATAAGTATTGGAAAGAGATGAAAATATATTATTACTCCTCAACTAAGCCAAGCTCCCCTGTACTTTGCCCAACCAAAGAATAACCGTCTAAATTAGTAATATTAGCTCGCTGATACGTCATATCAAGGACTTATAATAAGAAAGAAAAAGAGAGACAATACTTCTATTTATATGCTTATTTCAACTGCATTATTCTTTCGATTGAAAGCTGTGTACATAGCATGTTTTCAATTATTACATGTTTATATTGTGTTTCATTTTTTACTATAAGTAAATAAACCTCAAGTTGAGCATAGAATGTGATAATACTGCAATTTTTTTTGTTAAAACGTAAGCCAACAGTAAAAAAAGTTATTAAAAAAGGAAAACTGCAAAACCTGTTTATTCTAAATTAAGGGGACCCACCAATATTTTAAAGGCATATGGGGTATATTACATCACATTGCTGTATAGTTTGGCATATAACAAAAATGATAACAAATCTATATCGTCACCCCGGAAAAAAGTGACATAACTCCAAAAGCACTGTTTTTTATAAACTACGATTCAAAGTAGTTATAGTTTTAATGTGTGACTAAGTAAGATATAAGTAGATAATGCCACTGTTCTTTTTTGTAATAATGCTCCAATAAATCAGCCTTCATTGCTTGATTTAATTTTAAATGAAATGTGTTGGCATCAAACCATTTTTCATGTTTTTTTTTTAAATTCGACTTTTTATTGAACAAACACATAGTACCAAATGGCTAAGTTATCTTACAAACTATTGTAAAAATGAAAATATGATGTTGGTATGGCCTTCTTTTTGAAGAGTGATAGCAGAGAATTTTTCTTCTTTTCATAAATGCCTACTCTTTTTTTATACAATTTTTTCAACAGTATCTTGTCCAAACTACATGTAGATTTGATATTTATTCTTGTCATTTTTTTTTAAATATCAAGTTGCTGAAACTCTTCTTGTTGGTAGCTAGTTTTGTAGAAAATGTTTCCCAAATTTTTCTTCTCTACTCTTAATACCTTTATTTCTGTAATCTTAAAACTTTCACCTTCTTCATTTTTAGACGTAGTATTCCATCCAATCTCGGCAACTAAAGTTTTCAAATCAAAAATGTCATTATGACAAATCTCAGTGACTTTAGAAGTGAGGCCAGTTTTTTTAGCACACCGTATTAGTGAAATGTATTGTTCTGGAGTATAAATCGGTCCAGATTTTTTGGCTCTTCTAATTTGTCGTTCTATAACAGAGTGGGCATTGTCACCTTCATTTTGACTGTGGCCTGATATCAAAAAATTATGTGTAATAATTCTGATATAGGTACAATTTGATAACATGTACATGTACATGGCAAATAAAAACTTATTTTTTTGTTGCCCAGCGCAATTGTCGCAATACTACATCTATTTCACTGTTGGCTTTTCTTTCCAGGGTCATCAAGATAGCGCGTTATGCATGACCCGATTTCATTTGATCCTCGTTGGGCTTTGCATTCATGCCATACAAAACACTGAACTTCGTTCGTTTTTAAATCATATACGGTGAGATTGAAAACACTCAACTTTGAAACGTAATAGAATGATGAAGTTTGACCGGAAGGACAAGAAAGTACAGCCTGTAGATCAAAAACCGCAACAACTGTATCTTGTGAATTTTTGACTCGTTCCTTTTCCTCCCGAGCTAATCTTGCCTCTTTCAGGTGAAGGTCATGACTTACTTTTAATTCGGCTTTTTCTTCATCTTTTGACTTGGAGAATCCGACACAAACTTCACACTGGTCCTTTTTAGGTATCAGGAGTGAGATATTGAATTCTTGATTAAAAATCCTAGAATACATCATGTAGTTAGCAACAGGCTTATTATTATTTTTACACTTCGGTTCATAATCCCTATGAATATCGGCTAGGGATTTCCCGCCTTCTATGTATTCTCTTGATATTCCAGCTCGACAATAGTGACTGGGAATTCGAGGAATAGAGTTTATGTGTGGCCTTATACCGTCTTTAACTGCTTCATCGATTTTGTGATGTTTACCATGTTTTCCCCTGAAATCCATAGATATAATATTGGCAGTAAAATGAGCTCGTTTTTCTAAAATTGTTCGTATTGGTCTATCACCAATAGATAGTGTTGCCTTGAAAAACGTCTTACATACTTGAATTTTACGCTTATCAATCTCGAAGTAGAAAGCATTATACTACGACTGCGAGTTGCATTCTCTCTAACATACCTGTACTTCGGCTGAATCTCCGTTATGTTCGATATCAAGAAGTCGCGTTGTCGTTGTAGCTCTCCTAAAGCCCAATAATCTTTGAATTTTAAACGCCGCTGATCCTCTGTAATTTTTGCCGTACATTTTAATCTGCATTTATCGCTGCAAGGTGGCAGTAATCTCTTTTTTTTTTCAAAAACTTTTTTAGAAGAAGATGAAGACGTATATGATACACCACAATTTCTTGCACGTTTCGCCATATTTTTCTGCCATCCATCTGGGTTTGCCACACGCTTTTTTCCTTGTTTTCTGTTATTGCATCCATTCTTTTCTTTTCTCATATTTTTTCCGGTGCTGATTTATAGGAGTAATAGACTTGCTTTTCGCATTCATGGTAGTTCCTTCTTCACTAGAACTTGAACAAACATCCGAGTTATAGTTGGGATCGGCGACGCTGTCATCCGAATTTTCTATAAAAGTGGATATTGTGTTAAATGATGTAGATGGCTTAAGGGACTTTGATGATTTAGATGAACTGGTCGAGCTATCTGAATCAGATGAGCTCCCTGCACTAGATGAGCTATCCGAATCACACGAACTACATGAGCTTGATGAACTACAGCTATTTAGACCCATTTCGCCTTTGTGCTGTGGACCTGAAAGAAAAATATAAGTTTGTTTCTAACTGATTACTGTCCAACGATTTATTTTTTGTCACTTTATTAGTAATCGCTGTTTATTTTAAATGTGCTTAGTAATGTATTTGACTCTAATTTCACAAACAATGTAAAGAAACCTTACCTGGTGGTTTTATCTCACAGCTATTTTCTGCTGAGCTTATTAAATTTTTCACATGTAAATTAATAGATGTTTGTTGATTATTATCATCTTCTGCGTCGATGATTGCTTGATATTCTGTGTTATCGGTCTTGCATTGCTGATCTGTGATAAAATTGCAAATATTATATCACTGTTAAAAGAAGAATTTTAAAAAATCAATACCTATGGATTTATAGTGTTTGATTGCACTTGGCGCTAGGCAAGTTGAGCTTGAAATTTGATTATGTTCGGAGTCTAAATTATCGTGTGTTTGTCTACAAATAATATTTTCTTTCGCATCAATTGGATTTTGATCCACTGCTAGGGTTAAATTACACCCCGCTGTATTATTTGAACAGTAACTAATGGAATTTCCTGTTTGACCACCATCGTTCGACGCTGGATCTGCTCGATCTTCTGCGCAATTAGTAGAAATCAAATTATGGGCGTCGTCGTTATTTTGGATCTCACGGAGTACATTTCTTTTTGCCAATTGTAAGATTAATTCTGTTCTCCTTGTCATTGTGGCGTTCTGAAAGATACAAAATTACGATTTTTTTTTATTAAAGGTATTTATTTTGGTATTTCTTAAATTATATTATATGCAAAATTTCCATCGGATATTTATGTGGACGTATGAAAAAAGTGTTTTTCCAAAGTCAATTGAACATTATAAAAACGCTCTGGTGATGGCGGCTTCTACAATTTTATTGAAGTTTACCGGGTAGCATAAGCATCCGCTGATCTAACATAGATTTAATAATTTACATGTGTTCTTGGCGCAAATTTTTAATGGGAAACAACGAAGAAACTGTTAGCTACTACACAATATTATCTGTGGGTATAAAACCGCATACAAATAAACTTTTTATAATTCCCAAAAAACTTGCGTTCCCCAGTGATCGCTTTGTCGGCATCGCTCTTTGACTTTGAGGTGACACCGTAGCTGGCGGCGGGCTTTGTTCAATTGACTCTGGATTTAAGTTAGTTTAGATTTTAAACCACTTTGCTAGTAGACATACATAAACGTAAATGGAACTACGAAAAAGCTCGCGTTTTCGTCTTTACTTCAAAAATAAACGTGCTTTACAATCATTAAAAAAACCTAAAAACCATGAAAAGAGCCTCTTCTGGAACTTACTTAAATTAGTGAATTACCAATAATTAAAATTAAATTGCAAAAATTAGGAATCCCTATCAGTTAGACTTACCTTTACGAGAAAAGTGTCACAAAACAAACAAACAAACTTATGCTTGAAAAATTATAACATGAAAACTGTCACTTGTAGAGTTAGATCATTTTCGTCATTACACTTGCACGCCAAAAGTATCACAACACGAAAAAAGTCGGTTTTCTTGTCAAAACAATAACACAAATACGGACACTTTTGGAGTTAAGAAGTTTTACTTCTTAAACTTTCACATGAATTCATTAATTTTTCTTGTTAAAATAATTTTATAAATTTAGACTATTTTGCAGTTAAGTCGTTTTATTTGTTAAACCGCGCACGGATCGGCTTACGGGCATGCTTCAACTAAAAATCTGACGTTATTCTCGTCTGACCACTGTCGAATTCGGGTGAGGGAAAAGTGACACATGTGCGTATTGGTGGCGATATTGAAATAATTAAGTAATGACGTTTTTCTAGGACAATCTTCATTGTATTTACAATCTTTTTTCACAAAAAAGCCAAAATGTAATTTTTTTGAGTTGTCACTTTTCTTCCGTAGTGACGATATGTGTTGTAGTTCTTAAAGGGTGTGGCATTTCGGTTATACCAGAAGTGGCTACTAACTTTCTTATTATCAAAGGAACACATATATATATATATATATATATATATATATATATATATATATATATATATATATTTGTTAGTTTAGGTTCCTTTCAAAGTTTTAAGAGCGTTTCATATAAATCAACGTACTGGAAAATTCAATTATTTTTGGGATAATGACACGTGAAAAATGACGTTGTCTATTTAAAACAGGGCAAAATTGTTCGAGCTTTCCAATTATAGTATTTAAGAATTTGTCATCTGACATTATCTTTTGGTGTAACCAGGAGTAACTGAAAACAAAAAATTGGGTATTCCTGATCAAATCAAATCATAGACTATTGAAAACGAAGAAAAGTGCCAGCCATTTTGCCCTATTTAAAGTGATTTGGACGCTACACCCTTTTAAATCATACCCCTTGTTTTTTTTTACGCTCAGCTAACGGCAGCTTTTCATCTGGAGAGCACTATGGGTTCGGGGGCAAATGAAAAATAATTTTATTTAATTAACTTTGATGTTAGATATTAGAATTTAATTATTAAATTTCTGTGTGTTCTTTTAAAATCAAAAGTAAATCTAAAAAAAAATACATTACATAATCCAAATAAACTACTAAAAGGGTGCCACGCTGTTTTTTTTTATATATTTAATAAGGGAAAACCGCGAAACCAAAATAAATATACTTTAGTCTAAGCTAGTTCCTATAGCAAAAAAAAAACTGAAATAAAAATTAGGTGAGTGTGGGCAGGATAAATGAAAATATGAGGTAAATTTCCTGTACTTACGACGACACTATATATTATATAGCAAATGTACAATTTAAATAAGATAATTCTAAATAAAAAAAAAAGGAATTTTATATGCCAAGATTTTCATAAAGAAAATTAAATAAGCCCCATAGTCGACTATAGTTCACATAACTCATTAATAATTTTAACACCTTTAATTATTGTTACATAAATGAAAGTTAGAAATAATAATTAACTGGTTCACTTTTAAATAGCATAAATAGTTTAAACTTTAAATCAAATGTAAAAATGTATAATATTAAATATTTCTTTTAGTAAAAAAAAATTAAATAAAAATGGATAATTAATAAAATAATTTTATCTGGCCTTTATAAATCCTTCCAGGGATGTCAGGACTTCAAGGGCTGCATCAAAACATCAAAAGCGGATCACTTCAAAATCACAGGAACAGTTACAGTGTCTGGAACTAACAGCCTTCGAACAGAACTGGATCAAATAAAGAAGTCTAGGCGGGACAACAGATTACGTTTCTTTTAAGACCATAATTCATAACTCATGGTACGGTACGGTATGCCAAAACTTAGGAGTCGACTACCATGCGGATTCTAAAAGGAGAGGGAAAACCATGGATGAGTACTCCAAAAAAAAACGAAAACTGGGAAATACATAACATTTTTCAAAACGAAGAAAAAGGTATGTGAAATTATTATAAGCAGCTTACCTTAACTAAATCCCAAAGTTACTATACAAAACAAACTCCAAAACGTTTGATTCCGACATGGCCAAAGATTGCTGGATAAAAATCCAGGTTTTCTCCAAAACACAAACTTTACTTTGGCTTTCAGATAAAGCAGATAGTTAATCCATGCGAAGAAACAAAAATTCAAATCACCACCACTGGGTATATTCGGGATGATTCCCGATTTTTCTTCGGATCAACACATGGACCAACATAACAACCGGACCAACATACCAACCGGAATGACGATACCAAGGGATGAAGTCCGTTGGCCAACCAAGAAGGTCGAGCACGGAAATAGTCAGTAAAGTGACTAGTGAAAGAAAGCGGCAAATTCAAATTCACCTTGAAACTTAAGAAAATTCATTAACTTGATTCGGCAACACTGCAACTGAAAACCGAAAGTAGAAACGCAAGCCGACGTCGACGCCGTGAATCCATGACTTGAGAGTACCAAAAGGATATGTTTATATTAAATGTAAAATTCCTTTACCTGCTTTGAATATTGAAATGATTGGCAAATATTGTGATTTTATCTGGATGACAACGTAAAAATAAATATGAAGTAAATTACTTGTTTTGATTTATGTACAAATTATAAAGAAAACGACATTTCCACCCTAAAATTAAATATTACGTTATAAATCCCACTTATAGACAACCCAAATTACTTCTAATATATATATCGGCGTGAATTAAACTGTTCACCAAATGAAACAATTTAGCTCATGAAAAATATAATGCTACACCATCCTCCTCCAAAAAGAAAAAAAATATTAACCCTTAGATATTTTTTTTTTATAAAAACATCCACTTCAACATATTTTATAGTAATCTACTCAGAACGAGTCATAACGAGTTTCTTTTATATACTTTCCGTTTAGTTTGATAACTACGCGTACCATACGGCCTAAAGCGTCAAAATCGGGAGGTCAAAATCGGTAAGGTCATGATCAGGATATACTCTTCTAAACAGCTAAACATACAAGTAAACGTCTTAGCAATACTGAAAAGTATTTAACTTACTGACGTCTGCATTCGGTCTAACATGTTAAACACAACTAATAGATCCAACAATAAGACTTAGAACTAAAATGTAACTCTTTTCATCTTAAATATGACTTTTGAACGTCATCTTAAACATAACTACTAACTATCGTTTCTAAAATATAACCGGAACCGGCAATGTCGATAGAAAAATAAAAACTGAGCTCAAAACGTAGGTCGACGTCGAATACAGGTAGCCTTAAGTAGGGTGGGTACCCTTAAACAACAAAAACTACCTAAATCCTACACATAAACTGGATCCAAAAAAAAACAGGCTATATTCGAAATTTCATTCGAAATTTTTTAGCTTACAGAAACTGCTAAAGCCTTGCACATGCTGAATAAAAATATTTTCTCAGAAATTTTTCAGCTAAAATACCTTACTTGCACATTAAGAAAAATGTGTCCAGGATCAAATAAATGCCTTAATCTTGCACATAAAACGATATGCGACCAAGAAAAGCAAACATAGGAATTTCACTCAGAAATTCCTTTACAAAAATACTTTACATCTTGCACATAAAACAATATGTGACCAAGAACAACAAAATGCCTTAATCTTGCACATAAAACGATATGTGACCAAGAAAAGCGAACATAGGAATTTCACTCAGAAATTCCTTTACAAAAATACTTTACATCTTGCACATAAAACAATATGTGACCAAGAACAACAAAATGCCTTAATCTTGCGCATAAAAAGATATGTGACCAAGAAAAGCAAAAACTGAAATTTCATACAGAAGTTTCCTAACCTATGGAAACGTCAGAATTTGAACCAAAATATGGTTTCAAATTGTTAACATGCCAGGCGCCCGCAAAACTACCATCTATATTTTCTAAACCATATACCAAACGTGACTTCTTACTAATTATTTTACACAAAACGTATTTCGGTGCCAACTTAGCTGAAAATCCGGACAGTGCTTCTGACAATACTTTATTCCTACGCCAAACTTTATCTCCAACTTTAAACTGAATATCCTTCCTTCGCAAATCATACGATTTCTTATAACGCTGATGAGCCAACGTTAACTTCGTTTTCACATCTTCAAAAATTTTACCTAAACCTGAAATATCCTTAACATACTCATTCCTATCACGAGAATCGAGTTCTATGTCTCTAGTTTCTAAAACTTGACTGTAATAATCACCAGATATTGGAACATATCTTCCAAAAATAATCAATGATGGAGCAAAATTATGAACCTCATGTTTAGCTGAGTTTATGGCAAACTGAATCTTTGACAACTGAAGATCCCAATCTTTATGATCCTTGATATAACTTCTGATAGCAGTACCAACAGTTTTGTTTGTGCGTTCCACGAAATTGCATTGGGCCGTATATCGTGGTGTAAACCATATCTTAATTTTATACAAATCTGTTAGTTATTTAAACGTTTTGCCAGCAAACTGAGATCCATTGTCACAAATGATCATTTGAGGTACTCCGAAAATATGAAATATATTGTTTTCCAACCACTTCACTATAGTAGAAGCAACAGCTTTTTTCATCCGGAATAAAAGGGTATACTTTGAAAACCAACAAGTAACCACAAGCAAAAAACAATTTCCACCTTTAGATCTCGGCAACGGACCCATAATATCTACGGCAATTACCTGCAATGGATACTGAACACTTTTCCTTGCCCATCTTACCCAAAGGGGAAGAATTGGTAATTTTCTGTGACTGACATACTTTACAAGACCTAACAAACTTATTAACGTCATATTTCATTTTGGGCCAATAGAAGGTTTCCTGTATCCGTGAAAGAGTTTTATAGAAACCAAAATGAGAACAAGAAGGTGGATCATGACAACTCTTAATAACTGAAGCACGGGAATTTTTCGGTACTAGAAGTTTCCATTCACAAATATTACTAATAATCGGCAAATTGTTAGGGATGTACTTATATAAAAAGTTATTTTCAACTTTCCACTGAGGATAACAAGAAGGATCCTGACTTATTTTATTCCGAAGATTAGAATACCAAATATCTGATTCGTCGAGTGGTAGATCAATAATAGCGGCTTCATTACAATCTGGAGGATTCGAGTGAATTCTAGATAGTGCATCAGGGACCTTACGAGAAGCACCCTTTCTATGAACAAGTTCAAATGAATATTGTTGTAACTTAACCGACCACCTGGCTAACCTGTCTGACGGATCTTTAAGATTATTAAGCCAGAGGAGACTGTAGTGATCTGTAATAACCCTAAACTTTGTGCCTTCAACATACATCTTAAATTTCTCCAGAGAAAATAGTAACGCCAAAAGTTCTCGCTCAGTAACCGTATAATTGCGTGCAGCTCCACCGTCGATTTTTTGCGATAAAACACCACCTAGGCCTGTATCACTAGCGTCACATTGAATAGTAAAAGTCATTGTAAAATCAGGCGAACATAAAACTGGAGCGGCGATAAGAGCATTTTTAATATTTATTAAAGATTCCTCTGCCTCTGATGACCAAACAATCGCTTGCTTTTTCTTCTTGCCTTTCAGTAAATCATTTATTGGAGACACCGAAGATGAAAAGTTATGAATAAACCTCCTATACCAACTACACATGCCGATAAACCTCTTAATCTCTGTAGTAGTGGATGGTCTGGGATAGTTCACCATTGTTGATACCTTTTCTGGATCCGTACGAATTCCTTGGCCTCCCTCAATAATATAACACACATTTTTCCAAGTTTATTGTTAAATTTGCCTCCGACAAAATATCCCTAACCTCACCAAGAAGACGAATGCGATCCTCAAAGCTCTCCGAAGTTATAATTATATCGTCCAAATAAATATATAGATGTTAGGCTCATATTTAGGACAAAACAAAGCATCTACCAGTCTTTGTTGAGTCTGAGCACTATTACAAAGTCCAAAGGGAACAACTCTAAAATGAAAAAGACCCCTTGATGGGATGGTAAAAGCAGTTTTCTCACGAGAAGCGGGATCCAATGGAATTTGCCAAAAAGCTTTTCGCAAATCTATGCTAGAAATAAACTTAGCACCACGCAATAAACTGAGAATCCTATCAATCCTTTGAAGTGGGTAATTATCATGACGAGTGAGCTGGTTCAATTTTCTTCCATCATAACAAAGCCTGTATTCACCAGTTGATTTTTTCACTAACAGTACCGGACTAATCCAAGGGCTTTGGGATGTTTCAACTACACTTAACTTAAGCATTTCATCAAGTTCATCATTTAGGATTTTTAACATAAAAGGACTCATTAAATATTGTCTTAATTTGAAAGTTTTAGCGACACCTGTATCGATACTCATTGATATCTTATTTGTAAGACCTAACCTATTTTTACTACTAAATATTTCAAAACAATCAATAATATTCCTAGCTTGTACTTGTTTATCTCCCGATAAAGCGTCTAGAGAACACAACTTTGAAAAAGTAGAATCTTTTTCTGAACATAAAGTGTCAACACTACTTCCGAATAGATTACTCTGAGTGTACCACTCCTTATTTTTAAAGTCTATCTTAACTTGAAATTTTTTACAAAAATCACTACCAAAAATAAAAGAATGTGAAAGCGAAGGTACTACATAGGAAGGCAAAAGTTGCACTGATTCCCCCATAATAATAGGTAGATTAACAACTCCCCTTATTTTTTGTTTAGCACCGTCTGCTGTTACAACATGTTCCAGAGACGAACTGTGAATTTTTAAATTTAAAGTATTTAATATGGTTAACCCGAATTTCCCTAGTATAGAAATATTTGCACCACTATCTAACAAAGCAGTAATTTTTTTGGTCAAACAATTTAACCGACAAATAAGGCCTGTTATCATTATTCTTCATCAAGAAAACGGGAGCTAATTTCTTACAGAAATTATTTTTTTCAGACGTATTTACATACTTTTTACTACTCTTTAAATTACTATCTCTTTGGTTGACTTCTGAAGGTAAGGCAAGACGCGAGTCAACTACAGGTTCCTTCCGAACATTTAGAACAGCTTTTCGAAGTGACATCAGGTGCGCCACATTTAAAACAAAACTTTTTATCTATGTTAGCTCGGCAGTATCTAAACGTATGGTACGGTATACCGCACTTCCAGCAAACACTACTATCTGTGCTACTAGGTTTACTATTACTATCAGTGTTGTTATGATTTTGCGGTTTATGGAATTTATTTTTACCGTTATAATTATTGTTGTTATTTTTTCTATTAAATTTCCTATTAGTTAATTTTACTTTCTGTTCTTTATTTCTTTCCGCATCATTATTAAATTCTAATACCTGACGTGTAGATGAAGTAGAAGAAAGACCTAAAATATCAGCTTGCTCTAAGCGTTTGCATAACCTACTTAATTCATCGACCGTAAATATTTCCTGTAACCCTAACCATTGACGATACTCTTTTTGTAAACCCCGTATAATATATTTGACCTTCGTTACTTCGGCTGGAGTATTAGATAATCGACTAAAGAGACCTTCCATGGAAGCTATATACAAAACAACTGGTTCTCAAATAGATTGTTTTTTCTCCCTAATTTGTCTCCATGTATCATCATCTACATCGGAATCCAAAAAGTCGGACTTCAATTTCGCAATCAAAGAATCCCAATCACCAACAGATGGTTTTACATGCCGTAGCCAAAAGATAGCCTTGTGAGAAAATAAATCACTAGTTGATTCGAACAAATCTATTTTAGAAATATGTCTAGAGTGAGCCATTTCTTCTACTCTTTCTATGAAAGACATCACATTTTTTGGATTACCATCAAACGTAATTCCTAACTTATGAACTGGAGTGCCCTTAAAATAATTGTTACTTAAAGAACTTGAACTTGGAAGACTTTGTGATTGCATTACACCTGAACTAGAAGGTTGTAATACAGGATCATTTACAATTAAATCTGGTTCCCTAACTTTATCGTGTAAGTCAGCATCTAAGTACATTGCTGAAGCATAAGCTTCATTTTTGAATTTTAATTTTTGACTTACATTAACCTCATTCTCATCAAAAGACATTTTTAAAATTCGCTGAGTGAGATGTAAAATACGCGTTCGGGCTCTAAGATAAACCCAATCAGAAGATGGACCTTCAAAATCTGATATTAAGTTCTTAATAGAATCTGTTATATATTCTATTTCATTTTTTTCCTTATCAAAATCAAAAAAATGGTCAACTAATTTTAGAACATCTGAATTAGATTGACGTTCCTTGTCTAAAAGCCGCGCAAGCATCTTCCTTTTATCATTAACATTTCTATCCGTAACTATCACGCGAATTCAGTTCATAATCTAGCTCGTCTTTCAATAAAAGATTAGGTTTAAAATATTTTTCCATTTTTAATAATTTATGCTTATATTATTTTCTAAAAAAAAATAAAATTCTAAGCGAACCTAAATTTAAATCAATGTACTTAAAAAAAAATTGAAACTTAGGACACTCTGTATAAGTGTTGCACGCAAGAAGAAGTAATATAAAAATATTCTTCAATCACTAATATTTTGCGAGATTAAAATTGCAACTTATCTACTAATATCTAAATAAAAATGAATACTCTATAGTATCCTATGCAAAATGAAAATTTTATCAAGTTCAAATGTTACTGCAATACCTTTACAAAAACAAATCCAAAATTTGTGGCGATTATTCAATAAGTTCTTTACCAATTCAATAGCTAATGAAGTAAAAAAAAATATAGCTAAGCCCAATATTAGAGTATACTTTTTAAACTTGAATCTTAATAAAGAAACAAAAAAATCGCAGTACTATATTACGTAGTAACAAAACCAAAACAATAAAATCATAACCCCAGGATCTGTTATATCCACCGATATACAAATAAATAATGTTTAATAAATATCGTACTGCAAAGCTATTCAAGGAAAATTTGTCGAAAATGGCAACATCTAAAAACGTTAAACTCCAAGTCCATATTTAAAAAACATATCTCTCTCTGAACATACGATAAAATGTCTAAAAAGTACAGGTATTCGAAATTCTAGCAAAAAAAATTTAACACTTTATCAATAAGAAACTTCCTTGCATCAGAATGCGTAAATAGCATTAAATCGAGTGTGATTTCAGCAATAAATAATTATCAGCTGATTTTAAATATATAGTTCTATATTTTATATCCATGTATTAGCAGATAATGTTCCGAAAATATATATTTTGACGTTGATAATAAAACCTGAAAAATTTGAAATACTGATACACCTATACTAGTGTTCAAAGCAAAATAAAAAAACTATACATATATATGTGCCTAGAGAATAATATACCTCTGTCCACTCACCAATAAACTAAAACAAATAATTTCCAAATAGATTTGAATTTATTTAGGAAAATGAATGAATTAAAAATTTTTATTAAGGTTAATTAGTTTTTCGAGCATATTCATAAACAAACATTTTTTTTCTAGCCCCAGACGTTGGGCGCAATTTGTGTAGCGTATCATACCCCTTGGTTTTTTTTACGCTCAGCTAACGGCAGCTTTTCATCTGGAGAGCACTATGGGTTCGGGGGCAAATGAAAAATAATTTTATTTAATTAACTTTGATGTTAGATATTAGAATTTAATTATTAAATTTCTGTGTGTTCTTTTAAAATTAAAAGTAAATCTAAAGAAAAAATACATTACATAATCCAAATAGACTACTAAAAGGGCGCCACGCTGTTTTTTTTATATATTTAATAAGGGAAAACCGAAATAAATATACTTTAGCCTAAGCTAGTTCCTATAGCAAAAAAAAACTGAAATAAAAATTAGGTGAGTGTGGGCAGGATAAATGAAAATATGAGGTAAATTTCCTATACTTACGACGACACTATATATTATATAGCAAATGTACAATTTAAATAAGATAATTCTAAATAAAAAAAAAAGGAATTTTATATGCCAAGATTTTCACAAAGAAAATTAAATAAGCCCCATAGTCGACTATAGTTCACATAACTCATTAAAAATTTTAACACCTTTAATTATTGTTACATAAATGAAAGTTAGAAAGAATAATTAACTGGTTCACTTTTAAATAGCATAAATCGTTTAAACTTTAAATCAAATGTAAAAATGTATAATATTAAATAATGCTTGTAGTAAAAAAAATTAAATAAAAATGGATAATTAATAAAATAATTTTATCTGGCGTTTATAAATCCTTCCAGGGATGTCAGGACTTCAAGGGCTGCATCAAAACATCAAAAGAGGATCACGTCAAATCACAGGAACAGTTACAGTGTCTGGAACTAACAGCCTTCGAACAGAACTGGATCAAATAAAGAAGTCTAGGCGGGACAACAGATTACGTTTCTTTTAAGACCATAATTCATAACTCATGGTACGGTGCGGTATGCCAAAACTTAGGAGTCGACTCCCATGTGGATTCTAAAAGGAGAGGGAAAACCATGGATGAGTACTCCAAAAAAAACGAAAACTGGGAAATACATAACATTTTTCAAAACGAAGAAAAAGGTATGTGAAATTATTATAAGCAGCTTACCTTAACTAAATCCCAAAGTTACTATACAAAAAAAACTCCAAAACGTTTGATTCCGACATGGCCAAAGATTGCTGGATAAAAATCCAGGTTTTCTCCAAAACACAAACTTTACTTTGGCTTTCAGATAAAGCAGATAGTTAATCCATGCGAAGAAACAAAAATTCAAATCACCACTACTGGGTATATTCGGGATGATTCCCGATTTTTCTTCGGATCAACACATGGAGGTGTTGTAAGTACCTCGACTACCAACCGTAATGACGATACCAAGGGATGAAGTCCGTTGGCCATCCAAGAAGGTCGAGCACGGAAATAGTCAGGAAAGTGACTCGTGAAAGGAAGCGGCAAATTCAAATTCACCATGAAACTTAAGAAAATTCATTAACTTGATTCGGCAACACTGCAACTGAAAACCGAAAGTAGAAACGCAAGCCGACGTCGACGCCGTGAATCCATGACTTGAGAGTACCAAAAGGATATGTTTATATTAAATATAAAATTCCTTTACCTGCTTTGAATATTGAAATGATTGGCAAATATTGTGATTTTATGTGGATGACAACGTAAAAATAAATATGAAGTAAATTACTTGTTTTGACTTATGTACAAATTATAAAGAAAACGACATTTCCACCCTAAAGTTAAATATTACGTTATAAATCCCACTTATAGACAACCCAAATTACTTCTAATATATATATCGGCGGGAATTAAACTGTTCACCAAATGAAACAATTTAGCTCATGAAAAATATAATGCTACAAATGTAACTTTTCATGCGCTTCACGCCTGTAATTTTTTATTCCGATATCTTAATTATTTCTCATAGTTTTAAATTTGACCTACTTTTTCAAAAATCTAAAATTTAATTTTTCAACTTAAAAACCATTGTCTCTAAAAGCCCTTATCAAGGGAAACATGCCGAAAAAAGATTCATTTAAATCCATTAAGAAATAACGAAATTATTCAACCTTAAAATTTCATGATTTGAGTTCAAAAACACGTTAACACGCCTTAAAAATCTAGTACTTGTAAATAAGCTTTTTTCCCTTTGATATTGGCCAAGGGCCGTCAAGCAAATTCGAAAGGGACTAACTAAACATTTTTTGAAAATGTCATGCAAATAACTTAATTCCCGATGGAATAATAAATAAAAGAAATTTCAGCCTACTAGTTCTCCGAAAGGACGCTAGGTCCATATCTCAGAAACTAACAATTATATCAAAAAAAGTCACTTTTTATAAAAGTTTCCAAAACACTAAAACTACCTCACACCAATTTCAGCTTTCTAGAATTAAAAACAAAAAAGTTATTTTTTTAATTTTTGGACTCCAAAAAATTTTCCAACAACAAAAAATTAAATTTTTTAAAATCAAATTCGGACTTTCACTAAACGTTAGCCTTTATTAAAAGAATCATTTTTTATAATAAACACAATGCCGAAAAAATCCACTGGAAACCAGGAAACAGGCTTCGGGAGTAGAGCACCAGATCCAGCAGAAAAATTCCAATTAGTAAAAAACCTCTGATTGGAAAAATTCCAAACTTTCAGGAAATGAATATCTCAATATAATACAACGTTTTAGATACATTTTAACGCTCTACAATTTTTTTCTGTGAAAGATAAAATTTTGAAATTTTGCCAAATTGCAGATAAAGTAATGCCCATTACGGGAAAAATACAGAAATTGAAAAATACGAAAAAGTATGACTCCTGCAAGACTTCAAAGTATCTCAGTAGATCTGTGTCAGTGAGACTTCTTATAATTAGCACTTTTTAATCACCGGTTGAGTATATTTGTGCGTTTTTTAATTGCCATTCTTAGTGATACAGCCGAAGACAACTAGAGGAACATTGCACTAGCGTTCCCATCGTTAGAATTCGCCGGGTCTTTGTTTTTAAATACTGGCTGACTAAATTGCGCGAAGAAAAAGGGTAAGCCAAGTTTCTGGTCTCCTTCTCATAAGCGTTCATCTATGCCTTAGTTCATCTTCAGATATAGATATTTTCTCTAAGTAACTCACAGAATTTTCAACGTAGTGTTCAAAAGTGTATTTGTTTAAATTTGGGCTTCTTGAGGTAGTTATCATTTTTTGAATTTTTGAAACGTAACTTTTTAATCAACCTTTATTAAAATTTGCATACTTTGATTTTTAATATAGCTATCTGAGATTTGAAATTTTTGATTCTGCTAATTTATTTGTGACTATTATTAACAATTGTGAATTTTACCAATTTGTGATTTAAAATTTACCAATTTTGACTTTGATATTTTTGCAACTTGAATTGGGTTTAGTGTTAATACGCTTGGTGAATCCGTTCTTTGAAAATTAAACTCTCCCTTAAGAGATATTCGCCAGCTATCGAAGTTCTCAATCTCTGCTGACTGAGGAGGATTGTTTATTTTAGGGGCAATTAGAATAACCATGCTAATTTTTGAATACTTGATTTTTGTTTATAACTGTTATTATAAACTTTAATATTTTTGCTATTTTAACTTGTAAGAATTTTGCTAGTTATTTTTCGGATACTAAATCGGCGTGATCCGGGTGGATTTAGTAGGGAAAGACAAGCTTGATTTTGAGAATGTTTTTTTTAGTTAACTTTAAATTTTTGAGTTTACTACTTTTGCTTTTTTTGAATTAACTAGTTTGTGTCTTTTTGGCTTTAAAATATATTCTTGAGTTCTTTAAATATTTTTACTTATTCACATATTTTTCTAAAGTAGGAAAAAGATATTCATTTATTTAGTTTTCTAGAAATAAGTTATTTTGTAAAACTTGATTTATTAAAAGTTGTTTATACGTAATAAGGATTTACTATTTTACCGTTATTGGTGTTGTTAGCAGATAGAGTGATTTGTTAACTTTGTTTTGATAAACTCTAATTTTCAAAATACTGAAAAGACAGTGTTGTAAATAATTTTGTGGAATTACTTGTTTAGGTAGGTACGTACAACTAGACACTAAAAGTGACAGTGCAAAAAGTGATTTTCTTGAACGTTTTGCGACTTGAAGTTAAAGGTGAAACATTTTAAAGGTGTACGGACTTTGCAAAGCCTACACACGGCTCTGAACCATAATAAAGACAGGAGTTTATAAGTAAATAAAATCATTAAGATTTTTTGCAAGCTTTGTAAATTAGACTAAGGGTTAGGTATCCATCCGGTAGCGTTTTTAGCTTAAGAACCTGATTTTACCATGAGACTGACCGCCCGTTGCTACCTAATTTTTTTGGTTTAGTTTATCTGGACTTCGTTTGTTATTGAAATTTAGAAATTTCTTAAACTGTCTACCGTTGCTATTCCAACTTCTGGAGTAGTTCCCACAGAAGGTATGGCAACTAATTCAACGCCCAGCAACCAAACCTGTTTGACGAGGGGAACGAACATTCCAAAGTTCCTCGGGTGAGTGGTGGGTCCCCGATAAGCTTGCCATTTAAAGCCCCTTATCACTATACTAGACATGACAAAAGCTATAAGACTTATAAGTATAACACCTTCTCTGGAGCTACTTACTTGGAGAACATCTCCTTGGAAGTACCTAGAGCAAGGGATAATTCAATGAATTGAATTTTTCACAAAAAACCGAACATAAAAACCTAAATGTAACTTTTGTTAATGACGATATAGAAAAACAAAATAGAGAAAGTCTATTGCTCGATATCGCTCGCCTACAGCGCGATTCTCTGAAAACAATTTTTGAAGATAGGTCTCCAGAGATTTAACAGTTCATTTTTAGTGATAAATTCTTGCGTGTCTTCACCCAAGCAACAGAAAATTGTTTAATAAACTTTTAAAAATAGTCAGTACAAGTAGTATAGTTTATGAAAACGAATAATATTCGTTCGAATGTTCGCTCATAAACCTATATATTTCGAATACCATATCCTATTAATAAACGTTTATAAATACGTTTATACTTAGTCTATCGTACTTTTAAAATATACGTAAAAAATTCGTATCATCAACGTAGAAAAATACGTCATATTTTTAAAATAGAAGTTTAAAAGGTCACATATTTAAAGTATAAAAATACGTGTATATTTAGTGTATCATATTTAAAAATAGAAGTATAATCTAAGGTATGCTTAACGTATTTAATAAACGTTTATATAACGTAAAGTCTAAAGGTTGATTATAGTTATGAAATACCCTTTTTAAGAAACCACCCGGAACCCATCGACCTCTATATGAAAAACTGTTCAACCCATTTCATTGAAATTTTCAGTTTACGTAATATATTCATTAAAAGCCGTCTCCAACAATGCTGATAGCGACATAAAATATTTCTAATCAAACCGCGAGTTTTGTTTTCCTCCCACAAATCGCTCTTGAAAATTATAAATGTATAAATGATAAATCTTTTTGCTCCAATTTTTGAGTGACTTTTGTTTTGAATCTTCAAAGACTTCTGCTTTAATCCTACCAAAACCAGATGTAGTTTTTATTTTAATTCGCGTAAATGAATAGTATTTTTGTAATGCACCACTTATGCTATAAATATTATTGAATCACGTTGGGCACTTATTCTACAGAATGATTAAACGTCAAAATCCTGTTTTTCGGATTTAAATATCTTATAGAAAGCATATTAAGTGCTGTATTGTAAAAAAGTACTATGTCTTTGTTAAGCAAATAAAACAAATATTTCATGTAATTTCTTTATTTTATCATTGTGAACAATGGTATTATAGTTGGTAATCTAAAGAAGCTTCTTACGTGCGAATTTGGTGGGTTTATTCAGAGTGATTGCCTGTGATATCTTAAATTAATATGATTATAAAGGAAGTTTTATGATTGGTATACATACTGCAGTTCTAGATTTTTTTCTAAACATTTTTCTTATAAAATATATTTATTTGGTATTATTTTTCTCAAATTGTCAATACGGCTTTAAGTCTGGCTTAAGTTTGTATTAAGACATCCCGGAGTGATGGTGTTCCGAATTCAGAAATTGCGGAAATTGCTACTTTGCTAGAATACGGATTAAATACGCTCTATTGTCCAACACTGCTGACTTTAAAAGCATGGTGTTCGGAAACGTAGTTTTTTTTTTAATCTATTTGAAATATTTTAACCAATGTAACAGTCGTGGATAAAGACCGTATTTAATCAGTTTTCTAGAAAAGTAGCAAATTTATTATTTTCAAGATTTTGAACACCCTGTATAATAATGGCTGTTATTCGAAACTTTAACATGATTTGTAGCAGAATATTGACTTTTGGTTCGTTAAAGATATTACGTTTATCTGGATTTAGATTATTTTTACGGTAGTGCATTAAATGAATAGTTAAAATACTGAATTGTACCTAATCACCATAATATACAAGGTGGCCCATTAGTGTGAGGAAGCTCGATAACTCGAATACGAATTATTATAGAGAAAAACTTTAAATACAAAAGTTGTTTCCTGTTAAGTAGGGTCTCTTCGGAAAATATTTTTAATTATACAGGGTGCGTCAAAAAAGTTGTAAACAAAAAATAAAAATTTTTTTAAATGGAATAATATTTCGGTTGTACTTGTACACGAAAAACTAAGACTTTTTTATATAGGACACTATATGCCTAAATTCAATTGTTTTTGAATTATTTAAGTTTGAAAATTGATATTTTCAGATTTTAAATGGCTGTAAAACCTATACTGTTTAATTTAGAGCAAAACGGAGTGCACATTCCTATCCAAGTTTTTAAAGGTCTTTCTAATGGTATATATTATGGGCGTGAGTCAAGACTTAAAAAAAATCGATATTTTTCTCAAAAAATTAGAAGTATTTTACTTATCTTCTTTTAAAATTGAATTTGATACCGTTAAAAAGACCATTAAAAACTAAGATAGGAATGTGCAATCTGTTTTGCTCTAACTTAAACAGTATAGGTTTTATTGGTTTCTAAAATCTGAAAATATCAATTTTCAACCTTAAATAATGCAAAAACAATTGAATGTAGGCATATACAGTCTTATATAAAAAGTCTTAGTTTTTCTTGCAGAATCGAAATATCATATCAAATATGGGTCATTCCGTTTAAAAAAATGTTTCTTTTTGGTCTACAACTTTTTTGACGCACCCTGTATAATTAAAAGTATTTTCCGAAGATGCACTACTTGACAACAAACTTTTGTATATAAAGTTTTTCTCTATAATGAATGGTATTCGAGCTATCGAGCTTCCTCTCACTAATGGGCCACCCTGTATATACATGAACTAATAGAAAATTTATAGAAAAAGGTAAAAACCCGCTTCGGCAAAAATATGTCAAAGTATCTACGACAAATGTTAGAATAGCTTAGATCCTAACCATACTTTTAATCACAATCTGAAACTTTCAAAAAGTTTGTAAAACCTCCAAATAGCTAACATGATTTTCAGATTTTTTTTTTGTTAAAACTGTAATGGTAGCCATTATTCACGGTGACGAGTGAATAATGTACTTTGTCCACGGCCATTATTATAAGAAACATACACAGAGAAAAACGATTAGTTCCTACAAATCATGTATGGAGCAATTAAATATTGAATTGAAAGAATTCAATAATTTAACTATTCATATTTGAAATAAGACATAATTTGGCCAAAACAGTGTTTGATTATTTTTATTAAACGGCATTCTTGAGGAAACTACATTCTTATTGTTTTAATTGTAGCTATATTGACACTTAATATGAAATTCTAGAAATAACTGCATTTAATTGTCGCAATTACGGCCTTATTCTAGGAATTTTGACAGGATATTAATTATCGCTAAGATTTAATTCTACAAAGAGTATTTATTTATTATACCTACTTATGGTTTAATTATAAGGATTATTTAAATAAAGTGTAGATTGATAATATATACATCAGGGTGTCCGATAAGTATGGTGCAACTTCGCGAAAGCGTACATGAATGGTAAAAATAATAGAAATTTTTCCTGTAAACATGGGATTGCAGCGGCTTTGTTTTCAAGATAAAGGGTGTTAAAATTGATTTTTTGCAAACTTCTCGACCTCGCACATTTCAAAGAGATATTTTATTCAAACTTACTCCAGTGTACAATGTGACTAATATCTCTGAAAGTAATTTATAATAGGGCTCATCTTAAATAAATGATTATGTACCTATTAGAAATACACAACTTCAGTTTGATAAAAGTTTTATTAATTTAACAATGCGTTATTAACAATATAATACTAAACTATAAGAACTAAATAATAAACAGCTTCAGCATTCAGATGAAAAATATTCCCCTATTACTCACCATTTTTCATTTGATACAATATTTTTATGATTAAACTTACCGTTTGGCTGAAAAATGCGAAAAACCCAATTTCGGCGACCTTTGACCTGGGATAACTTTTCTTACATATGTGGTAATTATTAAATGTTGGCATTAACCCTGATGTATAAAGACATTTTGCAATGAAAAATATTACATATTATAAAACAGCCGTCTTTTTGTTGAGTTTTGCTAAATGATTCTTAACAAAATACTTTAAATCCGTCCATTTTCGTCCGTCGAATATCGTCATATGATCCCCCATAACTTCCGTGCATAGCGTTTTGCCTGGAAGTGAGCCCGTCCTAATAAGAAGTTTGAATTTTTTAAATATTATTTCTTTTTCTTCGTTTGTCCATGGCTTTTTTCCAATGTTTCCTTTCTTCTGTGGATTTTTACCTTTTGTAATACGACCAATTTGTTTATTAATAGGGGAACTGGTATCTGCAATAATTATAAAATATTTAGGTTAGTATTTATAAATATTTTAAACTTAAAAAAACTTTAACTTTACCTTGGGTTGGACATATTGTTTCATCCCTTTCATCAAGAAGGTCTTCAGTATCGTCAGTACCTGGAATCTCTGTATCAGCGTCGTCTTCTATGGCATTTAGGTCTAAAATGATCACGAAGCAAAGTTAAAACATGCGGAGTTTTTCATTATTATTACTAACCTTTCAGAGCAATGTCTTTAAGCTCTTTGCTTGCAAAATTGTGCGCATCTCCTTGGTCAACTGCTAATAGCAAGCGACTTACTTTGGTGAACTCAACAGCATTTTCTTGAAGCCGATAAAACTCTCTGTGCACATGAATATCATGGCTCAAATGGCGAGCGAGCCAGTCTGGTTCATTTTCGCTAAGGTCAAAAATCTGACAGACAGTTGCTACGTATTTTCGTAACTTTGTACTCGTGACTAAATCAGGCGACTCAAGTCGAGCTTCGACGCACCATTTTTTCAAGCTGTCATGTCCTCTCATATGACTATATGTTGTATTTGAAATGGCAAACACATACGGATTTTCGTTAAGAATTCCATATTGCACACGTTTGGTAATAATTAGGTCCAGTGACTCCTTCATCTCTTTAGTTATTATAGGAACTATTCGTCCACGTTTACCCACGATTTTGACAATTGTCAACACAGAAGCCAGTTTGGTGGCGATAGAGATTGTTTCAATTCTTCGGTACCGATATCTTTCCAATTTGGCCTTGTAGAATACTGAGTCAAGGTCATTTTGGCGGTTTCGCCAGAACGTCTTTTATTGAACATAATTATTCTTGCCAATGTCATTGACACAAGTTTCGTATAATTATTCGTGGATAATAAATTGTAAATGATGTTTTTAATTTCTTTGTCCAAAAAGTTATTTAACTTCAACAAATCCCCTGTGATAGGTAACAAATCCTCTGCATTCTGTTTGCGTGAATACAGTGTTGAAAGAGCATTTGAAGATATCCTTACACTCCATTCTAAATTAAGCAGTTGAATAAATCCTACATATCTTTTATTTTGTCGTAAATCCCCTCGCCTAAGGCACTGCCCTCTTTCAATACAAGCACACTTTTTAAGAGCATACCCTATTTTAAGTGCCAATGAAGGTGTCTGAAATTCGGGTCTTTTTGTCGAATCGTCGCGTGTTGCCTTACAAATAGCCTGCAAGCAAATAAAACAATTATATTCATTAATGTCCAAAAGAATCAAAGAAAATGGTATCCCCATTCCCATCCCCTTTAAATTGTTTATTTTTTAGAGATGAAAAAATTTTAAATATTAATTTTGTTTATATTTACTTGAATATTTAATATATTATTACATTAACATTTTAAATGAAAAACCCTATATTTTGATGCCAAATTGGGATTCCGTATCAAAAATAAATCTAACACCAATGACTTAGTCTAAAAATTTAATAATGTCTCCAAATTTCTCAAAACATGCAAAATTAAAATATAAGGTTATTAGGAAAGTTAGCTTTATTTTCGATATGGAATCCAAATATGAAAAAAATGTGTTCTATTTCAAATTTTATTTGTTTCCCTGGAAATAATAAAGTTGAAGGGGGCGGCCTTCATAAAAGAATCACCCTCACAGCATTAGTATACAGGGTGATTCACGGTGGATGGAACCTTATACGTTTCTGGAGAATGTGTGATTACACCCCCTGGGAATGGTGGTAACACCCATAAAATAAATGACAATACACCATTTAAAAAAAATTTCAGGTTTACAGTGTTGTCGCTTCTACCCAAAACAGGTGGCAAAATCGTAATTTTAAAGGAAACGCCTTTTTTACATTTCCTGAAACTTCGAGTGTTTCTGAGCAGCTTTTCTGAATGGTTCCCTATACGCATCTGTACTTTTAACGAAAACAAGACTTCAAATAAATCTGAATTTCTTCCAAATCTAAAAGAATTTTAATCTGAAATCTACGGTTAAGTAATAATACCTTTAGGCGTTTGATTTTTTGTCATATCTTAATTGAAGCATATAGGGTGCTCCAGAAATAAATGTATGTTGGTTACTTATAAAAGTAGGACAAAATCGTTTTTTTTTAATGCGACACCATGTATATCAATATTCATTTGAGAAGCTGATAACAAAAGCTTTCTAGTATGTATGCTTTGCCTGTACCTAACTCTTCACGTTTTTGATGTATAAGCATTTTTTTTATAAAATATCATAAAACGTGCATTTTCGATTACTCTAGTAGGTAGTAGTCTGCCATGAAAACAATTGTTGTGAGACGCCTTGATAGTTTGTTTGACAGAGGTTTTATTCTTGCGCTTCTGACTTTGAATCATTTTATTTATAAAGAAATGCTTATAAATCAAAAACTTGAAGAGTTAGGTATAGGCAAAGTATACATTATTAGAAAGCTACTTTTATCAGCTTCTCAAATAAGTATAGCTTTTTAAATGTTTTTATGACTCACAAACGTTTAAGGTTCCATGCAGTGTTAATCACCCTGTAGATTACCTTAGTTGCACTAACGACAGAGTCGAACTTTTCGGGAACTAGAATTTCTGACAAATTTTGAAAACTTTCACCTTGTTTCTGCATTTCTAGGGTAAGTCGTGAAAGTTGTCTCATCGCCTGACGGATAAGCTCGGATTGAGTATTGCTATATTTTTCGTACAAAAATGCTCCATACCTCATAATTGTATTATCTTCTTTACATCTGTTTGAGACTGGGTCATTTCTGAACTGTTTAATGACATTTAAAAACCCAGGTGTTAAGTTGCTCCCTAAAATGCCATTCAGTAAGGCAGTACTCTCAACTAATGGTCCTTTTCCAGAGTTATTACTGTCTTTTAAATCATCACTCTTGCTGGATTTCGTAGGACATTTGTATTTCAAATGATGCCAAAGCTGCTTTTTGAGCAGAAATCCCAAGCATTCGGGGCAGGGGCCGTAGTCTGAATACGATGAGAAGTTATATTCTTTTTCATTTGGCCGCCTACTTTAAATAAGTCTATATTAATTCGTTGATAATAATTTGAGTACAACACATATATTTTTGGAATCAGGAGAAGCTAGCCTTTCATTCTAAAAAATAATATACAGGGTGTTCCATGTGGCCAAAAAATAATTTCACCCACTGTATATTATGAGTTTTGCCATGACAAAAAAAAATTGAGCGAGACACCTACCATTTGCTGTTCGATTCATTTCAAGAGGTGAAATAATAAAATTGAAGATGCAGTTTTCGCACCACGTTGCTACTTTTTTACAAAATTAAAGATACCGTAAACAGAAATATCATAACCTGCTTCGTTTCTGAGCTACAGCGTGATTTTAAAAATTTTGCGATTTGGGCTACCTGTCGTATCTCCATTACTATGTGAGATATCGAAAAGGTAAAAACGAATCTTGATACAATTTTTTTACATATAATCCAGTGGCGTACTCCGATTTCATCTAAAGTTAAGGATTGAAATACTAACCAAACTTAGATTTTTTTTAAATGGAACACCCTGTATATTTTTTTTAAATTTGAGCCAGTTCTTCGAACGCTTTAAAGAAATATATAACCCTTGGTATTTAGCACCTATATTAAGCTGAAAAATTACTATTTTCAGAATTTAGGTGAAAATCTCTGTACGTAGGCCTTGGAAAAACAAAAAACAAGTAGAAACTTATCTTTTTACATACAACAACAAATAAATTTTACAAAAATGGTTGAAATTCGTTTCTATTATTATCCTACGTCGGGCACAAAGCTTTTAACATTGTAATCTCTCTTTTTATGGCAGGACGTAACTTTCATATTGTCTCATATTGGACGTTATATATTTTTTCTTCAAGCGGCAAAACATGTTTTGTTTAATGACTCGATTCTTTTCTGCTGCCGATGAGCGGCACTAAAAGTACTTTTGCTGCTGCTTTGAGTGATCAAGAGGGCCATGCAGAATTTGACAGTTATATTTAAGAATTCTCGAAACCCTAGTAACGTCCTAACGTCACGCCACTTTTACTGCCGCCCGGTAAAAGCCGGCAGTAAAAGTTATTTAGTGCCGCTTCCAGGAAATGTGACGTTTTAACCATTTAAATGATTATCCTCAAATGAGCGGTTTTAACCGAATTCCAAAGCTTGAAGAAAAAATAGCATGTTTTATTCGGCCCAAAATAATACTTTTTGTGGCTCATCTGTACCTTTCAGATTCGTCACAAAAAGTATTACTTTTGTGCGTTATAAAACAACATACTATTGCCTAGGTGCCCCCACAATAAGAAATCGAGAACTGATAAGTCGAGTGACCTTTCGGACCATCTAACCGGACCATTTGTTCTAACTAAATAATTTCCGAAACGTGCCTAAAAATGGCCTCAGAACCTGGGCATTATGAGCCAGGGTTGTATCTTAATGATAATATATACGATTTAAAATAGCAAATTAAATTTTCTCAATTAATTGTGGAATGATATTTTTTCATATTTTCAGATGGCGATGGCGGTTATCAGTTAATATTCCTTCATATGTGCAAAACTTGATTTTTGTACCGAAGACAAAATAGAAGAATTTGAACAATTTTTGTGAAATATATTGAAGTTTATTTTTTTTGTTGTTAAGAGATACGTTTCTACTTTGTTTTTTGTGTTTCCAAGGTCTACGTATAAAATATTGACCTAATTTCTGAAAATTGTTTTTTTTTTTAGCTTAAAATAGGTGTTAAATACCAAGTGTTATACCGGGTGTTTCAAATTCAACTCTCACCACTGGGATCTTGGAAACTGTAAGAGATACAGTATCGGTTAACTATGGTCAAAGTTAAGCATTTGTGGGCCTAACAATATGCCATTTAGAAAGTTTACAAATTCCGAGTAGTTCCGGAGGTATCCGAGAAAAACCGAAAATTGAAGATTTCAATTTTATTTTTTTCTGCCGTTAATTGATAAGATAGGACAAAATTAAAAGCACATTTTTAATATCACTTTTTCTCAGCTACACATTGGAGATTCAGAATTGTCATCTGACGTTTCGTTATTAAGCAGCCATCATCAACTTCTTTTTTTTTAATACGGACCTGGATTTTTTATTTCATTTTTTGGAAGCTTATGACCTCCCAAATACAATGATGTATCACACTTACCTAAAAAATGTTGTGAGTTTTTTACACACGCAAATCCATACACCTATCTCTCTAACACATTGCCTCTTATGGAAAATTTCGTTATTGTACATTTTTTGGGTAAGTGTGATATATCATTGTATTTGGGAGGTCATAAGCTTCCAAAAAATGAAATAAAAAAGCCATGTCCGTATTTAAAAAAATGAAGTTGATGATGGCGGCTAAATGACGAAACGTCGGGTAACAAATTTGAATCTGCCATGGTGTAGCTGAGAAAAAGTGATAATAAAAATGTGCTTTTTGTTTTGTCCTATCTTATCAATTAACGCCAGAAAAAAATAAAATCGGAATCTTCAGTTTTCAGTTTTTCTCAGATATCTCCGGAATTACTCGGAAATGTTTTACTTTCTAAACGGCATATTATTAGGCCCACAAATGCTCAAGTTTGCCCCAATTTAACTGACACTGTATCTCTTAAAGTTCCAAGATCCCAATGGTGAGAGTCAAATTTGAAACACCCGGTATACAGGATGACACTTAGTGCGTTCTCGGTCTCTGAGGCCATTCCCGTTTGGGTTAGAAAGAAATGTAATATAGAAACCTTTTTAACTTCGTAAAGGTCTACAAACCGAAAATGTGCTCAGAAGTAACTTTTTTCATACACTACTTTTTAATTTTAAATAGAACACCCTATATCTGAGACCATTTTTAGATTCCTTAAAAAAATGTATGTTAAGTTTGTTATAGTATATGGTATCTAAGATTCATGGTTTTTGAGATATTTATGGATTTGTAAAATAATTGTCATATTTGTGGGTATAATAAACCTGCGTGTGACTTACAAACTTAAAACTGGGAATTTTGGAAAATTAGTTAATGTATTATTTATCTGCAAAGTCAATATAATTTGTTTTTATACAGGGTGCACAAAAATTGGTTTGTAAATAATCTATTTTCGGGTGATCTTAACTCAAGATTTTTAAATGGGACACCATGTATTTCTTATCTCTAAATGATTAAGCACTTATTCGCTACAAACTTGCTATTGCAATGCATATATCTAAATATCATAGTTTTTGGACTATTCGCAGTTGGCTCAATACCTACCTATTTTGACACTATTTTTAATTAAATTTTTGTTAGTAATCTGATAAAGTACCGTAAAAGTGAAAAAAAAATTATACGGTGCTGCCTATTTATAATACTTTGAGAAAGCATGTGCACAATACAAATTAATGTGTAACATTCTGCAATAATCAGCTGATTCTAATCGCGAATCAGTTTCGAAGAATTTAAAAAAGAAACAGAAAAAGATTATATAGTATTTATATCGTCAGATTTCAAACATATTTTAATTTTGTAAATGTTTTTGTAATATTTTATTATGTAATATAACTTTTTCTCCATAATAGTAAAGATCTTAAACAGAGGAGATTTAACTTACACCTTAATATACAGAAATTTTTTTTAATGTTTTAATAAGATCTAATTATTGCATAAGTAATAGAATTAATGATTAATAAACTACATATACTCAGTATTTAAATTAATAAGACGTTCAAAATTCTGTCCATTTTGTTCCGTGCAAGTATGAAGGCGAAACAGAAAATGCTGGGCAATATTCGCCAATATTTCGGGTGAAATAGATTGAAAAATTTATACAATTCTTTGGTACGTATCATTTTCGGTAGCAGGCATTTCATTATAAGCTATATTCTTGACATAACCCCATAATAAAAAGTCTAATTTTGTGAGATCAGAGGAACGTGCGGGCCAAGTAACAGGACTATTTCTTCCAATCAATTTTGTTTGCATTGTGTTGCAATTGTGTTTACATTATCTTGCCTTACATTAAACAGTCTTCAAACGTTTACTTTGACTACCTTGTATCTCTGAAAGGACCTATGTAGATATGAATTTTACTTTAATTTTGGCTTAAAGAAAATGCTGTTTCATTTTCAATTTAGCTTTAGTGATAAGAACAGACAAAAATATTTTTAAAGTGACAGAAGTAAAGTCAAAATTTAATTATTTTAAATACAAACCATGTTGTTTTTAGACCGCTTGAAGCTTAGTGTATTTAGTATGAAAAAGCTACTTTTTTGTTAAAAATTACAGGACCAAAGCCTGTATAGAATTACCAGCCAGCCAGCCACCACCTATTTTACACAATTGTTTAATGTGTATCCCGGTAGAGGGCGACATTATTCAAACGTGTCACAAGTCCGCCAGAAGCATGTATGCCTCATTATATTTTGTGGCATCCTATACACAAAGTCTAAAATTTTTAAGAACGGCATATTATTCGAAATATTAACATCAACGGCTGTAACACATGCATAATTTATCTGCCTTTTCTCTAGTTTTAAGGGCAGTTTTGCTGTGGCATCGGGGTGTATGAGGTCACAGCAAGAGATGTGGTCACAGTACAGGATAGTGCACGCACATGAGGCCACAGCAAATTAAGAACGTACACACACACACACACACACACACGTACATGTCCACGTATGTTTGTGGCACCCCGACCTACACACCAAATTGTGACATATTTGGTGCCGACCACTGTGCGCATGGGACTTACATTTACGAATTTAATGCGCTAGGTGGCGCTCTTTTACTCACCGTATTTTCGGAGATAAAATTACAAGCTTTAAGCAAGCATGTGGCATCCGTTGCCACATCAAGTGCATTTACCTAGAAATGTGTTTAGGCTGTCACCAGAAACGTATTTGCTGTGTCTGTGTTGAAGATGTTACATCAAATGTGTTATTCAAAAATGTGTTTAGGGTGCCACAAGGGATGTATTTTCTGTGTATGTGTTAAAGGTGCCACATCAAATGTGTTATTCAAAAATGTGTTTAAGGTACCACAAAAAATGTATTTGCTGTGTCTATGTTAAGGATGCCACATCAAATGCATTTATTCAAAAATATTGGCAAACATGGGGCGTATTTATTAAAAATGCAGGCTTATCTCAAAGAAGAGCCAATATTAGGTGATACTTATATTTTACAAATATACTTTTTAGTGTGCCAAATGCTTGTTTTTCGGTTTTCTTTTTGACTGCCAATATATTTTTTAATACATATGAGTGTGTAAAGGCGTTTTTTTGTTTTTTAATGTATAATTAATTTTTACTTTTTAAGTGTTGCCGATCAAAATTTATTGACACAAAATATTCGTGCCCAAATAACAATAAAAATACATGATGTTCACATCCAGAAACCCATTCAGAACCCAATCTTTGCTTGGATTCTGTGATGAAAATAATCGCGCTATGGCTATCAGATATATTTATTGTAGATGGCTTTAAATTCAAACAAAAAAACGTGCTCCAAAGACAACAGGACGTGGGTTCCCACGGGATCATTCATCCAAAATGCCATTATAATATTGTTATCAATCATCATACATACGTAAAGTTTCAGCTCAATAAAAGCAGATTAAAACGATCTGACAAGATTCCTTCCACGCCGCGGCCGACAATTTTTTTAATAGATTATTTTTCTTTATCTTACCAAAAATTTTATGTGCAATGCTTTTAAGTTAGCAACGCACATAAATTTGTTTATTTGATTTTATACAAAAACAATCATAGAATAAATAGATTTAGCATAGGACAGCCTCATAAAGAAAAAAAATAATTTAAGCCTTTCGCTAGCTTCTTGGAGCGTTTGAAGCCTGAACAATTATAGACAAATGGATACCGGACATCGAAAGAGCCTTTGACAGAATGTGGCACCATGACCTGGTGTACAAAATGTCACTAGCCGGCTACGAATCAAACTTATCCGCAGCCATCTAAATGGCAGATTTTTCAATGTGGAAATGAAAGAAGCATGCTGAGAACAAAGAGAACTAACAACAGGAGATCCACAGTGGCCAGTGCTGGGACCCGTATTGTACTCCATCTTCCACCACGATTAGATTAGAGGGTATAGCGCCGACAACACAAACGTCATTCTACACCAAAGCAGCTGATGGGCAAACGACCTCAAATAGACATAAATAACCTTTATGACTGGCACCTGATGGAAATTTAAGATCAACTCCCAGAAGACCCAGGCTATCGTATTTCAACAACGGAGAAGGGCTTCTAGAACCAGAGTCTAAGTTGGAGATGTAGAAATCCCATGGACTAACGAGTCCCAGTACCTTTGGATGACTATAGACAGGAGTCTGACGTTGACCAAACATATCAACTAAACTAGGATAAAAACCAGGCAACCAATGAGTCAACTTATCCATTGCTATCTAATAGCAATGTCGAAGTGAAACAGGACTCAAAACCGGGCTGCTACTCGCCATGCGTACCTCAACTGACTCCGGTGTGAGCTGCATTTAAGTCTGAGGCAAAAGAAGACACCTCCTTAGTTCCTCACTACATGGAGTACAGAACAGCAGTATCCCTGAGGGTCAAGGAGATGACATCGACGAAGACCACAACAGGGTTTGAACGGAGACAGACTTGGAACAGTAGGACCTTGGCAGCGCTAAACCGGATAAAGAGAAGAAATGAGGGCGCAAAGAATATCTAGAAATCAATCAGCAACAACCATGGTAAGATGACTGTTAACAATTTTATATTTTATAATGAGAGGCGTCACATCAACACCGTGCCGAGAGAGGAACATTCCATCCAGTTAGGACCTTCATATGATTTCCCGGAAGGACGACATCAACCCTATCGAAGGATCTTTGGGTTTGGCCAGTGATAATCTATTTATTAGGGATCCGGGGGATTAGAGGATATTTTGATTGAATTGATTGTTTGCAGTAATTGTTACAATAAAAATATTTCATTTATATTATTGCATTTCATTTCGCCCTGTATGTGTTTACGTGTAACGCCCTAGTTTTTAAGTTACAGTGTCTTGAATATTTAAAAAAAAATCAGTTTTTTCAAAATATTTACAAAACGCGTGCAGATATTCTTTTAACAATTGCACAGTTTAGTTATCACAAACGGAAGTACTTTTATGTCCTGATAGATTTGTTTCACTTTCATCAGTGGCATGCGTGGGGATATGTCTTTAATATTTACAAAGAAAAATATGGTACGCCACTGCTTTCTTAAAAAATCTAACAACTTTTTATGATTTACCTATTAGAAATGTACAAAAGCTGCCTTTTATGTTTTTTTTTCGCAACAATGTACCGTTTGCGAGAAAATTAATAAATGTTCTTCAATGCGTGCATCTTCGGACCATTTTCCTAAATATTTTTTTTTTTCATTATTATTAAATGCGTATTTCCCGCGCAAGCCAGTGATAAAACTTAAATAAATTTAACAGGGCATAAAAGTATCTCCTTTGGGATAGTAACCTGTGGCAATTTTTAAAAGAATATCTGCACGCGTTTTGTAAATACTTTGAAAAAAAATTGATTTTTTTAAAAATACTGTACACCTTGTATTGTAAAAACTAGACCGTTTCGAACATGTATTCATATGATTTTTTTGTCTCAAAATTAACTAAGGAATCCCTACTTATCATCTTTTACCTTACTTTGTGAATACCCTGTTTATAATTTATTATTAATTGGATTAATAAAGTAGTTTTACATTTTCAGTATAACATGAAACCATTAAGTTGAGAAGAACCGATGACAACAGCAATAGTAGTAATAAATATTACAGTTTTCACTAACTAGTTTTTATTTTTCTTATTTCTGGTTATAACATTTTTAACAAAAAAATTAATATCGGTTCATGATCTGCGACTAAGTATATCATTATGTTCCTGTTTAATCTTCGTACACTTGTCCTTTCTTGGCACGATTTCATTTTTTGTTTCTACTTTGAATTTATTCAATAATATTTCCTTTTCAGAATCATTCCACAGGATTTTACCTAAAGCCGCTTCTCTCTTCGTTCTTTTAGGTTGATTGTTTTCTAAGAAAGAAAGAAGATATGATTGCCTAAGCTATGACCTTGCAATTCAATAGAGTAGGGCTCGGAATTTTTTAAATTTAAGTACATATCCGAATACTTGTTTCATTATTATTCAAATATTTGGATTATTCAGTATTCGAATATTTTCTCAAATTTTTGATATGTTCAATTTAAAATTAGCATTTAGATATTTTGCACTTGGGTATTAGATAATTATGATAAGATAATGATGGTTAATGGTAAAAAAAAATTCAAGAATTTGAACCAACTGTCGTTACTGCTTGTTTGTTTATAATGTGACTTCAGGTATCTGTTTCTTTATTGTACGACGTATTTAAGTGGAGACTTGCAAGTTTATCATTAAGCCTGATGAAGCTAGAATGTAGCGAAATATGCCACTAAATACCTCTTAATTAAAGCGAAAGTAAGGAAACTCTTTGTATACAATTAACCACCAATATGGATTTTAATTTTCACCATGTAGCGGCTCACTCTATTCAATTAGGTAACATAATAAATAATCAAATATCTAAATATATTATTAATATGAAGAATTTTAAGGAAAAATAATGGATATTTGAATATCCAAATATTCAAATCATTCCAGTTTGGCTCCGAGCCTTATTTAAACCCCGTATAGATGATATTATGGAGAAATGGTCAATTTTATTTTTGGCCTATTAGTCGGTTTATCTATACATAAAATCTTTCCCAATCCCTATTATTGTGTAACTTTTTAATAAACTGCTTCATAAAGAAAATTCTTGAAACCTTCCTTTGACCCTTTGGTCAGAAATCAGGTTTTGTTGCCCACCCTTTTAAAATTACAATAATAAAGTTACGTACTAGATTTTTCTTTCTGTTTTTCAATAAATGGTTCAGATCTTATTTCTTCCTCTTCGTTCGGATTACCGCGACCTGAAACCTCAACACTGTATACTGGAGTTTCTTCAGCCTCTCCATCATCATTTTGTTCAAGACCGTCTTCTTCTATAGGTGGGAAATCTAAGAAAATATTATATTTGGATAGTTTAGCAATAAGTGTATTGTATTAATTTTTCTTTCTTAATGCCCTGTCCTTATTTAAACGCACTTTGTACTGATTAATATGTTTTCTTATTAATCAACTTTAAAAAATCATGATTCTTGGGTTTAGACCATGTCAAATTGGAATTATCTTTTAACGTTTCGCCTGCGATTGCACAAGGCAACCTGACTGCACGAGATCAAAACACTGAATTCAGTGTTTTAATCTAGGGCAGTGAAGATCCCTGAAGATGCCTCGTGCAATCGCAGTCCAAACGTGGGAAAGTAATTCCAATTTGACACGATTTACAAACAAGAACAATGATTTCTTCAGAACCACCAGCCGTGAAAGCTTTGGTACTATGTTAAATCAACCTTCTCACAAAATTGACGATAATATAAATAATTTTCCTTACCTTTTACTTCAATATCCTTTAAAGATTTTTCAGCAAAAGCATGTGCTTTCCCTTGGTCCACTGCCAAAAGCAACCTGCTAACTTTGGTTAGTTCAACTGTATTTTCATGGAGACGATAAAATTCCCGATGGACCCTTATGTCATGGCCAAGGTGTCGCGTTAGCCAATCACAATACAATCGTGGCCCCTCATATAGGAATTTAAATCACCTAGCCGTGTAAACACAAAAGGATTCCCCTCGGGTATTCCCACTGCTGTGCGAGTTGCCAGTAAAAATCGACAGATTCTTTCATTTCTTTAGTAAGCAAGACTGGTACTTTCCTTCCTCGCTTTCCTACTATCTCTACTACTGTTAGAGCATTTGCTAACTTAGTTTCAAATTCCGTTAAAGACTCTTTCATTTCTGCTACACCTTGACTTTGCCATGACGGTCTCTTCGTGTAGTTTTCAATTTTCATTCTTGCAGCTTCTCCTGAACGCCTTTTATTGAAAAGAATTATACGACTTAAGGTTAATGATTCTAGTTTGCTCCAATTTTCAAAACACTTTTCTTTTTCCATATCATTCTTTGTTTCTTGGATCATGAATTCTAGAAATTTGCTTAATTTAATTAAATCTCCAGTAACCGGAAGTAAATCGACGGAATTGAATTTTCTAGATTGCAAAGTAGCTAATGCATTGGACGAAATTCTAATACTCCACTCCAAATCCAAAATTGACAAGAAACCCAACAATATTTCATTTTTTTTTAGGTCACCTTTTCGCAAACATGAACCTCTTTCTATCCCAATGCACTTTCTAATAGGATACCCAATTTTCAAGGCGAAAGAAGGAATCCCAAATTCAGTTCTTTTCGCTATTCATTACATGTTACACAAAGGGACTTCGTCGCTAAGACAACAGAATCAAACTTCTCAGGGGTAAGAGCGTCAACTAACCTGTGCACATCCGTGTTTGTTCTAACGAGCTCTATTGTTAACCGCCCAAGTTGTCGCATAGACTGCCTGATTAGTTCTGCTTGTGTGCTACTATATTTTTCATAAAGAAACGCTCCAAATCGTAATATAAGGTATCTTTGCGACATATATCCGATATTTTATCATTTCGCAATTTGTTTAAAACATTAGAACGAAAATCTTCTGTCTGGTCGTGTCCATAAATTCCATTTAGTAATGAAGTACTTTCAGCTGCTGGCAGTCTTGTTGATTTTTCAGAGCTCAATATATTTTTATCTCTCATGCAGATGCATGAATATTTAAGATGGTGCCATAGATGCTTTTTAATCATAAATCCTAGGCATTCTGGACAAGGGCCATAAGCCGAATATTTTAGGAACTTTTTTTCCTGTTCGGTTGGTCTGCGAGTTAAAATAAGTGCCCCTTTTTTTAATAAGAGTACGTCACAATTATGATAAAAATCGCCATTACGCGTCAGAGCATTAAAAGCTTCTCGTCGTCTTTTAGAATTTTTCGGCATACTCAATATTCTAGCAACTTCCGTTTCATTAGAATGGGCCCTTTCGAAATGTCTAGCTAAATTACGAAGCAACTTGTGACAAAAAAACTGTGGTCTTTATTGCGAATTCTCTTACCACCAGATGTTTTTTTGGCACAGTTTATTTTAACTAGCTCTTTTATTTTATTATTATTAATCGAACTAGTTACACTGGAAAAATGGTTGTCGGTTTCCATTGAAGAAAGGTGGGCTTTGTGAAAGTTGATTATATTCATTGTCACTTAATATCATATTCTCAGGTGTGGTCGTTACTACTGCTGCGGGATTCACTACTAGGCAATAATTCTGACTCAAAGCCGCCAGAACCAAAGGGTTCGAATTGTGAAGCCTGATTACATTGAGTATCACTTACTACCATATTTTCAAGAGTGTCTGGCACTATTGAACTGCTAGGGGATTTACTACCAGGTAAGTATTCAGACCCGGAGCCGCCAGAACCAAAAGGTTCGGATTCTGATAATTCTTCTTCTTCAAAATTTCTAGCTCTAGCATTTTGTAATGTCTGGATTTGCTCTAAATTAACTTGAATTGGTGGTATTGGTAGAAGTTATGGACTAAGAGTTTCCGGGGGTTTATCGGTGGATGAAGATATCGATGCATCTTGGAAATCTGTATAAGAAAATACATAGTTTATTAATGATACAATGTGGTCCACTTGACAATAGGCACCTTATTTTGTCTTGAAAGCAATCGATAGGTAAAGTTACACGTTTCAAATTTTTTCCATTGAAAATTCCACCCCTATACTTATAGACCAATGAGATGCCTTTATTTTTACTCGTTACCACGGCAACCAGAAAAATTTCCGGAAATTTTTTCGGGGCGAGATGAAATTATACTGGAAATGTTTTTGACAGTTGAGAAGTCAAATATTATGACATGTGAATGAAATGTCAGGTTTGATTTATAATTTTATTCCAAATTTTGGTGTGAAATTTTTTTACCCACTACCAAACGAGCGTAAATTATCGATGGATTTTTTTTTCGGTAACGAATATTTTAAGAAATTTTCAAAATATTCGTCGTCTCAAAAAAATTTCAGGAAGTAATTTGAGCTCTTGTTAAATTATAAGTGAAATTTTTGAAGATTTCCTGAAATTAGCGAAAAGGTCTATTTTCTGACTTTGATCATATACCGGGTGACAATGAAATCGTCTCCCATCCTATTATTTTCATATGGTTTGAGATATTTTTTCAAACTTGGAACTTTAACATAGTTAGGTAGGAAGCTCACCTTAGCATAAAATATATTTTTGTAGTACTTCCGGTTTAGCCGGAAGAGTCAATGACCCTGAAATTTTTAATAAAGTGACCCATATTTTTTCAGTTTTTTAAGTCTTCGTAAGTTCTCTACAATTTCATATACATGTCAACGGTTTCCATGCAAACTGCATTTGAATATCTGGAAATATTCACACTTAATCGTGTTTTCCTAGAAAACAAATGAAAATTAGAAAAAACGAAACACGGTATGGCATCTAGTATGCCTTGGACTATTAAACAAGAGCCATAACATCGTGATAGAAATATCTTTATTTTTTTGGAAATTTTAATATCAGAAAATTGATTTTTAACTAGATTTTTTGAGAAAACACTTTGAGATAGAGAAACGATCATTTTACTTCCCAAACTAATTTTTATTTTTATACAAATTAGCTCTCAAAAATCGGTATTTTTAAAAATCGCCTATGGAACTTTTTGATATTTAAAGTAACAAAAAAATAAAGGTATTTTTATCACGATCTTATGGCTCTTGTTTAATAGTCCAAGGCATACTAGATGCCATAACGTGTTTTGGTTTTTCTAAGTTTCATTTGTTTTCTCGGAAAACACGATTAAGGGTGAACATATCCAGATTTTCAAATGCAGTTTCACGAAGATTTTAATAGGTTCAAAAGATATGAGTCATTTCATTTAAATTTCATTTAAATTTTCAAGGTCATCGACTTTTCCTGCTAAACCGGAAGTACTACAAAAATATGCTTCATACTAAAATGAGCTTCTTAAATAACTATTTTAATATACCAATTTTGAAAAAGATATCTCAAAACATATCGAAATTATACGCTGGGAAACGATTTCATTGTCACCCGGTACACAGACCGGCATTAAGTACCCATCATATAAGAAATGTTTTTATGCTTTGATTTGACAATTTTCGATATGTACAATGGCTTCTGCATCAAAAGTAACCCAAAAAAAAACGTTGTAAAGTGCCGTTCGTCATTTCGTGTGGCGGGAAATTAAAAAAAAAATAATGCCTCAAAACACATTTATTTGGAAAAATATCAAAACATTTTATTAGGAAAAGTTGTTCAGAATGACATTATATTGCTATATAATATATATAAAAAATCTGAGCTAAAAAAATAAAAATCAATTTTTTGCCAGTTTCGAAAAATATATTTCTGACAAAGAAACTCATTAGTATAGCCAACAGTGATATTTTAAATAATATTTTGAAAAGATTCGCATGCTATTTCTATTTTATTCAGCTGTTTCATAAGATACTGTTTATTATTAATAAAAGACCATGTATCTACGCAACTTTAATTTAATTTTTTTATTCGAACGATTAATAAAATGACTTTTGGCAAATTGTTGGAATTGTTCTCGAAATAAAAAAAAAACCATTTGCTGCGCAATAAAGCCAAAAAAATATGTTAGAAAGCCCAACAATTGTAAAATATGCAATCTGTTTTTACTTAAACGGTCAATATTTTGCATCCATTTCGACTTAAATACTTAGTTCAAAAAGAATTGAATTTTCACGCACTGAATATGGTGGGTTAATTTTCCAGGTATTTATCATCTTCTTGTCGTTTCCAAACTCTATAATAAATTCGGCCTGCCTATGTCCTACTTTTTAACTGCTATATTTCTTTTTAATTTCTTCAATAAAATTTTTGTTTACTTAGGTATGTGAAACTAAACTCAATATTTGTAAAAAAAGCAAAAATTTTTTGCAATTTTGAACATTTGTTTTAATTTTTTGTACTTGTTACGATAGAAATAGTAAAATTGGTAGTTTAACCACATTTTTTTGTACACTTTCCGGAATTATAAAAAACTCTTGAAATCAATTTCGAATAAAAAATTTAAATCAAAATTGCGAGATACATGTTCTTTGATTATATTATCAATAAACAGTATCAGGATGATTATGTCTCAGAAATATTTCAGTGACCTCGTATGAAGCAGCTGAAGACAGCAAATTCCCAGATTTCAAATTTTCTCCGAATAAAATAGAAATAGCATGCGAATCTTTACAAAATATTATTTAAAATATCACGGTTGGCTATACTAAGGAGTTTCTTTGTCAGAAATATATTTTTTGAAATTGAAGAATTTTTTATGGCAAAAAATTGATTTTTATTTTTTTAGCTCAGATTTTTTATAAACCCGTACATAACAATATAATGTCATTCTGAACAACTTTTCGTAATAACATTTTTTGATATTTTTCAAAATAAATGTTTTTTGAGACATAATTTTTATTTTTTTAAATTTCTCGCCAAACACGAAATGACGAACGGCACTTTACAATATTCTTTTTTTTGGGTTACTTTTGATGCAGAAGCGATTGAACATATCGAAAATTGTCAAAATCTAACTATAAAAAAAATTTCCCATATGATGCTTACTTAGTGCCGGTCATTGTAGAACAATAACTCTTGAATCCATTAATAGGTGTTAATCGAATTTTGGAACGATTAAGAACATACAATTTTATGTGAGACAAAAAAGAACAGTTGGAAAATGTAAAGCTGATAGCTGGGCGACATTTAGAAAAAAGAAATAAATGATAAGATGGGTCAAGTGATATCTTATTTTGAGAAGTATTGTAGTGCACTCACTTTCAAAAACGATACATTTGAGAAGGTATGATTTTAGAGAGTAAATAAAATTTTACTTTTAAAACTAACTTTAAACTCACATTGCAAAAGTTGAAAATGGACCCTTACCTAGTTACTTAAGCTGCATGGTGCTGAGGCTTTGACCGTTGGACAGCACCCAACATGTAATCATTACAAGCATTAAGTTTGGGCTTTCAAACCAAAGTTTTATTAAAAACTAAAGTAGTCGAAAAATTAGTGTTTTATATGACAACTGTTACTTGTGACGGTTCTACTTTTGATAATTATAAACAATATTTTTACAGAATGTTATGCCAAAATTATAAGAATAAAATTGAATTTTCGGGTACTTCCAATATTTTTTCATGACCCCATTTTGACTGGGAAAATGACAGCGAATTCAAATCATATTCAATCTTTCATAAGGGTGAGAGGACTTTTCAAATAAGATCACTGGCCCCCCTTTTTATTTACTTTTTTCATTAAAAGTGGCACCTCGCTAATAACTTGACATTTTTAATTGTTGCATTTTTGTTTGAAAATAAAGCTCATGTTTTTAATATATTTATCCAAATAATACTACAATATCAGTCGGTTTAAAAGTGAAGGGATATACTTTAAAGGGACACTGTAGAAAGTAAGCATATTTCGATAATAATTTCTAGCAAATTTGCGGGATTTCTTTTGCAACAAAAAGTGGAAGCGGGGGTATCGAGTTTTGACAGAAAATCTCAATGGATCTTTTCCTTTAGAATTAATAATAGAATTAAATGATAAATTTTAATGAACATTAGTGGCGTCTATTTTTTTTCGTTAAAAATTTTTAATTTTGGGTGCCGCGAACGTCCCTTCGACTGTTCAGAGACGTGTTTTATCTCGCCATTTTTTTGTATATTTTTTGCCAGCCTATAACTCGGAAAGGGAGTATTTCCGGACAAACGTTTTTATAAGATTTTTTTCTTAAATATGTTTCCCTTTCCTCCTGGAACACGCTGTGTAGTACTTATAACAACTTATTGAATGCACATTAACACTGACATCATTCAGAAGTTGTCATATAATTTGTTCGCTATTTTTTCGATTTTTCCACACTTCCTATATATAGACTTGAAGGAAAGTTTTTTTTTCGCAGAAATAAATCGAAATACGAAAAAAAGACAAATAATACAAAAAGGACAAAAAAATAATATTTTTATTCAGCTGGATAAAAAAACAATATTAGCATTGAAAATTGTATATTTTTTGCCAAAATTTGCCTTAAGAGCCCCTATGGATACTATTGGCCGAAATAAAAATCTAGTTAAATGAACATGCCGATTTTCAAAAAAATTAGCCTAGCCTATTTACGCTATTTTTAAAATAGTATAGAAAACAAAAACATAATGTTTCGTATAAAAGAAAATTAGACATGAGAATCCATTTAAACTTGCTCAAGTTTTTGAAAACACCTCAAGGCTCAACATACACAAATTCAGAAACAAAGTTATATATTAGCATTATCCAGTGCGAGATCCCTTAAATTAACCATTTCCCTGAATATAGCCCTGAATGAATTTAGTGCAACCCTAATATTTCAGTGTTACCTAATCTACATATGCAAACTTTTAGCAGTAGGTTAAATTTCAAATATAGTCTCCCTTTCTATGAACGGTTCTGAACTAGCACTGTGATATTCTAATATTACATTGTCACTTGATTTAGATTTCAATCCAAACAAAAAATGTAAAAATTAAGCCTCTCCCCCTAAATATGGGATAATATTGCATTGGCGATCGCAATGCATGCAAAAATTTAGATTTTGACACCGAGAACTATTACGAATTTGGCCTCCCCCTCCTAGGAAAGACCCTGTCTGTAGCAGCTCTATTATATCCCGACATCGCATTGTTACCCGACTTATATCGGCATGTAGAATTTGAGCTTAAACGGTAAATAGATATATTTTTTTAGTAAAAACTGAACAGGTTCATTTTTTAATAAAATAATTTTTTTGAACTACTAGGTGATTTTTTATTTTTATTATCACCTTGTATAGTAAATTTTGTGATATAAAAAATAGAAATATGACAGAATTTCGCTAAATTTCTACAAAACGTGTTTTTTGTATGTAAATACATATATTGTAAAGGGTGAATGTTTTTTAAACCTAACACAGGTATATACTCCTATTGTATCCCCGAAAATAAATTATTTGACCTCAAAAACCTATAAAATGACAAGCAACATTATATTTTATAATTTACTACCCCCCCCCCTCCCCTTAATGGAACCGTCCCATGTGACAAAATAAATACGGATTGGCCTAAAATCTTGACTATATATAATTTTATTTTCCAAACATTTCCGATGTTTTACCCCCTTTCGTCCTTTTTACCCCCTATCATCCGTTTCACACCCTTCATTTTTTTTAATAAAACGTCAAATCATAAGATAGAAAAATTGCGTAATCAAAACACGTTTAAAATGACACATTTTTCGATTATTTTCCAAAAAATGCAAATTTTTAACTAATTAACCCCTTTTTTACCCTCACCCTTCAAGAACTTCGTTGCACACAAAATGTGCGACCAACTTGGCGAGCTCTCGCACAAAAAAGCCCTAGAACACGGCGATAATTTTCCGAAAATTTTCATTTTTAACTAATTAATCCTCTTTTCACCCTCACCCCTTAGGAATTTCGTAGTACAAAAATGGGACCAACTTGGAGAACCCCGGAACAAAATGAGCTCTAGAACGTTAAAATCGGTCAAGGCGTTCCGGAGAAATCTGCGAACATACATAAAAAAAAATAAACAAAAATACATCGCAGACGAATTGAGAACCTCCTTTTTTTGAAGTCGGTTAAAAATACATCCCAGACGAATTGAGAACCTCCTTTTTTTGAAGTCGGCTAAATATTTAAGCGCCTTCCTCTAAATACAAATATTGGTTAGCTGATATAATATTGCATTGTCAACCGACCTATATATAGACACAAGCAACATTTTAGCTTAATTAGGCACCGAGAAATACTTTAAATTTAAAATTTGCCCCTCCCCCTCTTTAAAGAACGGCCTTGAGGCATCTCTATGATACGCTAAAAATGCATTATATTAGCATGCAAAATTTCAGCAAAATTTAGGCTTCTTCCCCTAAATACGGCAAATACAGCAAAACTTTTTTAAAACTTTACAAAAATATCGCAAAGCCTACGTATAAAACCTTCCAGAAAATTGATGAAAAATAGTTACAAGTTGAGTGGGATTTTCCTCTTAAAATCAAAAAAATAGTAGGGAAGAATCTGATTTCTTGATAATCCTATGAAGGTCTTCCAAATGGAAAAGTTATATCTTGGGTAGACTAAAAATAAATACACCAGATGCCCTGAATGTTGTCGCCAACAAAATTGAAAAGTGTGGATAATATCAACTAGTTACACAAGAAAATATCCTATGGAATTCATCTTTTTACTGCTCTTTTGTTAAGATGGTAAATGGGTACTTACTTTTAATTGCCAACTCTCTATATTCTTTCTGCAAACATTTTGTCGTTTCATATCCCGGCAAATTTAATAAACGATTGCTCAGTTCCCTGTTTTCCGCTTGCAACATATTTCATATTTTTCGGCTTCTGGTTTCCATTTCCTAAAATATTCCAGTTTAACCTTGTATATAATAAAAACTATTAAAAATGCGAACTTACAAAAAAATTGTACAACAGTCTGTTAAAACGTCTATATATGGTTATGGCGTTCTAGACACAACACAACTAATTTATAAATGTGTTCAGATTATTTGTTGCGTATAGATTGACAAACAAAAATCTTTTTTGGCTTTTTCGCAACTGAATGAAAATATTTAACTTTAAATTAATTGAAGCAAATTTTTAATATTTAATGTTTTTCTCTTACGATCGGCGCACTGATGAGTCCCGAGGATGAAAGTATTTGTACAATTACTATGTGTCTATAAAAACTTAAGGTAAATGATATAATTTCTTATGCTTGCTTAAATAATATTGTTTATATTATGTATCGAAACATTCCGTAGACAGACTAGTCTACATGTTGAGGTATGTAATTATTTTAAAAATTTGCTTCAATTAATTTAAAGTTAAATATTTTTATTCAGTTGCGAAAAAGCCAAAAAAGATTTTTGTTTGACAACTAATTTATTCATCAAAACAATAAAATAGTATGAAGTGTGTCTTATCAGAGGGCGTCACTTCATTGCGTAGTAAACGTAGTCACAATTTGGTTCAGCATACGCAAAACTGAGCTGCGATTCTGGCGTATATATAGTATTCAGTTGCGAAAAAGCCAAAAAAGATTTTTGTTTGACAACTAATTTATTCATCAAAACAATAAAATAGTATGAGGTGTGTCTTATCAGAGGGCGTCACTTCATTGCGTAGTAAACGTAGTCACAATTTGGTTCAGCATACGCAAAACTGAGCTGCGATTCTGGCGTACTACACACTGATCAAGTTCCCGCCATGTCTTAAACGATAACGCATCTTTCTTGTAGCGGGCATTCTCGGAACTATCCTCATAGGCGCGGTGTATTCAAAGCGACACACATAAATAGTTTATAGCCGATTTATGGCTACATTTGCTGTGACGTCCGAATGTGTGTTGCCACAAGTAAAGCGTACGACACAATTGAGTTTAATGCAGACACAGGTTGCCACAGTTAATGCTGCACATACACACGCACACACACATACACATACGTGTCCATGTACTTACTGACGCACCCTGGCGATACCCTAAATTATTGACACATTGAAATAAACGACGGAACAGGCCTAAAAAATATATGAGGATTTGGGTAGCTATGACTGGAATCACGATACACTCCATTTTAGCAGAGATCTGAACCTCTAGATTTTCTCAATTACTGCATCGATGCGGTAAGAAACCCGGATATACACAATGATACATTAATAAATACGAGACCTGGGTGATACACACATGATGCACTATGTGTTAATTGTTGCTGTAATAAATTAATAAAATTTGAGGTGGTAGGGAGCAGATAGACACAATAGAATGATTAAAATTTTGTACAGATGGTGTTTGATACAGGGTAATTTTCTAAGCCGCAAATAGAGGATGTTAGTCTTTAAATTAACAATTAAATATGCATTTCGCACTGGGATTAGATTGGTACTACCTTTAACTCTCGGGTTGATTTTGATGAGAATATCTTTTTAAAAATATTGATTTTTTTCTATGTCAAGCCTTCTTTAGCATTTTTCTATCTCAAGCTTCCTCAACTATTTTCCAATCGAGAGGAACATCACTTTAAATAGCGATTTGATGTCTTTTTTGACACTTAAAATATTACAATCGCTCAAAATTGATTAACGTTTTCAATTGTCTTTTGAGCCGTCTACAATCATAATATGAACCCAGGTAATCATTGAAGCGATGCTTTTGTGAATATTGTAACGAATTTTTAAAAATTTACCAATGAATTCACAAAAAGACTTAGACTAGGTCTAAATTGTCTTGTTCACCAGTTATCTTTTGCTTATGTCATGGTCATTTTGTAATGTGATATTAAAAAAAACTATTTGTCCCATTATAGCTTGTGTCACTTTTAAAGCTATAATTGTCAAGTGATACCTGTCTAAATTTAAACTTTTTTAATAAATACGGCTGAATTGAGTTAATTAAAAAAAAGCATTTAAGTACCTAATTGGCATAGAACCATACAGAGTTGCTGAGTATCTGTCATGGTCCTAGGTGGATTTTTATTCAGCTATAAAATATTACGGATTGAAAAAATAGAAAGTTTCCGGACATGTGTTTATCATTAGCCAACTCGGTCAAACACTCTATTTTTCTTGAAGTTTTCCTTTTATTAAGATTATAATAAGTATAAGCCTTGGGTGCGTGTAAACGCACCTAAGGCTTATGCCATACCAATTGCGGATTATCTAATAACTTGCAGCCTTCGCACTTTTCTTTTTACCTTCTGATACTGTTTATTTGAGATTTAGCAAATTAATATTTAAAGTAATTTATTTGGTTTAATGAAAATTTAATAAATCTGGATTACTTTAAAAACCAATGTTTCTCTACGTATATCCATTCGACTTTAATATTTAAGAAACTTGCAAATGTTAACTAAGAAATGTTAAAAGATACTAAGCCTAGGGTTCTACAAGGTCTGGAATGTTTATATGGAAACGAAATCAAAGAACTTATCCTATTTTCAACGTTATTTATTTAATTGCGGTAGGTACTGGTGGGAGTTTGTCACATAAGAATAAACACAGTATTTTTTTTATTTTATTTATTTATTTATTTTTTTCAAATAAAAATCGTGTAATAATACTAATACAGATAATATGTAATAATACCATTAAACATATCACCTATGGTGTATTTTTATTACAGTAATCAGGGAGTTAGTAGGCCAGAAAACCAACATTATGTGAAAGTTATAAAAACTTATCAACATTATAAATACGTTAAAACTTTTTTTAAGTGTTATACATAAGGATTCTTTAGTTTCTGAATTACCTGCTTATAATAGTTCTGTACTCCATGGTTAGCCAGATACAGGGTGTTTTATAATATTTCGCTCATATTTATTATTGTCTTATTTTTAAGCATTAGGTAGAAAATGTTCATATCCAGTAAAAATATTTCTGTTTTTCAAAATATCATGTGCAAAAATTTTAAAATGCAGGTAGACTTAAAAACAACAAACTAAACAACCTGTAAATAAAATTTTCGGAAATTTAATTTCTTATTTAGTAAGTGTGTAAAAAGCTGATTCTAACAATATGCTAATTTATGTTGCCACAGTCATCACTCAGTAACGATAAATAGTTCTTCCTTAGAAATCAAACATAGTCAAAATTCGAAACGATTTGAGATATAGATTTAAAATTTGCAGAATTATAATAAAACATGAAATACTATGGTTCTACGTAGAAATTTTGGGCGCCATTTTTATTAATTAAAAAGTATTTTAACACTAAATACAGGTCCTGGAATTTGAAGTATCTAGTATCAGTCGAGCTAAGATTTCCATTTTCACGTAAAAAATTAGCATTTTTGATGAAGTGACAGTACGAATTTCAAACTTAGACGCTATATAAGGATGACAAGGCCTTTTAAGTAAGGTATTATAGGAACCCCTCTTCATTAAAAAAACAAAATCGAGCTAGCAATTTCTATATTTATATTTTTTGTCGATATCTAAAGAACTAGTATTAGTCCTAATTGAGTGCCGCAACTTAAACTAGCGTGTCGTTAAAACCATTTTTTTATATTCTTTCTAAATGGACCAAGTTATATAAAAGGTACTGAATTTTCATAAAATTAGATTGGTATTTTTTTTTTAAGTACGGATCTAGCTTTATAAATACAAACAATGAAAAATGTTTTTTTGGTAACAACATGTAATAAGTGCTATATTTATTCATATTCTCTATAATCCGAACGCGACATTTTTATCACACGGTATTCTGGAATCGCCAATTGTGTAAGGAATCTATAATCCGCATATTCAAACCAAACTCAAGTAATCAACAAATATTTTAATATCCTCCCGTCGTCATGGGTATTCTATTCAATTCGTATTCGAATCAATATTTATTTACCAGTATTTTTGCGTCATCCTGTAACGTTTTTTACATCATTTGACTTGATTAGTTAGTCTTAGTCTTAAGCGTTTAAATTAATCACGTGCAATATTAGATATTTTATTAATGCAAAAAGAAAGCATACAACTCGGTACCTGATTCAAAAATAAAAATTGTACAGAAATTAGACACAGGACATTAAGAGGTCAGTACAAAAAAAATGAAGAAGGCTGTTTACTCACAATTTTTAAAACCAAAATATCGTCATGTTCCCATCTCTTACGTGATTTTAGCCGAAAGAGGTAAACAGTGTTATCATAAAATTTAGGCATTAGTAAGGATTGAGAAGTTTAAAAATTTCTGGGGAAAGGTTAAGCAATGATTTCCAAGCAGTTGAACCTTTCAAACAAAACTTGTCCCAGAAGAAAATGTTGTTAAATTTGTAGTGCTGACGAGTCAGCTTTGTTTTATAAAATTCTTGCAGAAAAAACAATGGAGATCAAAGGAAAAAGAACAGGACCAAGACGTAAAACTAGCAAAGAGACGGTTACTTTTCTTGCAAGTGTTAATGAAGAAGGAAACCACAAATTAAAATTGCTCGTCATTGGTAAAGCTAGGAACCCACGTGCGTTCAAAAACTAAAATCTACCGGTTATCTATAAATCAACTTCAAATACTTGGATGACCTCAGACTATTTTAAGGAATTGTTCACAAACTATTTTATTCTAGAAAATATTTTGCCTGGAAGAGCATTGCTAATAGACCATGCACCCATTCATGCCTCAAAGTCAGCTGGTCAGTGACGATGGAGTGATAACAACTATGTGTTTGGGAACTAACTGCTTAGCCATGATCCATTCAATTGATCAAAATGCAATCCATCTCACAAAACAATTTTATCGAAAAAGTTTACTGAAACATGTATTGGGTAGCGACGAAACTGACATCACACAGTACGCAAAGAAAATAAATTTGTACTATGATGTATGCCTACTTTCCGACTGAATAAGGTAAAATCTGCAGTTGTTAAAAAATGCTGGACAAATCACGAAGAAATGGAAGAGGGAAGTTAAGGAGATATTAAGCATTGTGAAGTCTGAACAACTACCCATAGTCAATGCTAAAAAGTGGTTAACTGGAAACAACGACATAATACTTGCAATTTGTTTGCAGTGGGCTGATGAAAATGATGTATCTTGTGATAAGTCACAAAATAAGAAAACACAGTCTAAAGTAACTGATTTTTTAAATCTTCAAATGAAAATAATTTCAATTACTCTGTTGTTTAAGTTTTTTATATGTAGGGATTAAGCTTCTGTCGAATCGGTTTACTTACTGCATTTTTTTGTTTGTTACTTATATCAATAGGTGGTTCTAAAGTTTGTTTTATATAACCCATTAATAAATTCCTAAAAATTACATTATTTTACTACATATTTGCCTTTTTTTTCATAGGTACATACGTTAAATATAAATCATATTTAAAGTAATGGTTCAGTATTTCCAATTTTGCGCTAATCTGGAGAACCGTCATTTTATTTGATTGGGATTATCGAGTCTGTAGGGTACTTGACAACAATCTTCAAATATATTACGATTGATATCAAAAATATTTTGAAAATAAAGGTCTAAACAGGTAAGTATTTTTTAGACATATAGCATTTAGATATTGAAAAAATATATTGTAACATATATCACTCACACTAGAACAAAATAATGGCAAATAAGATTTTATGTTTTTTTATTAATCTTAGAGAGGTAATTTTTAACAACATGTTTTATATCCGTCCATTTTCTCATTTTAAGAATAGGGTGTGCTTCAAGTCGTTCACAACATACTTGCTTCCCTGGCAAATTTCCTTTTTTTATAAGTGAACTCATTCTCTGTAGGACGATTTCTTTTTCTTCTGTCGACCATTGTATTTTAATGGATTGCTTTCTCATGGTATTTGCTTTCTTTCCCCTTTTGGCACAGGCGCCTAAAAAGACATGAATGAACTCTATTAAAAATTACTAAAATTAGCAGAAAGTGTCAAATAAAACATTATCTCAAATATAAGGGTTTTATTAAACCATTTCTGTAATCATCAGTATTTGGTAGTAATTGCTTCAATAGCTCGATCTCCGAAAAGGATGCCAAAATATTGTTTGTATCGAACATCTTATATTTTACCTAAAATATATAAACCTAATTTCCTTATTCAGAATCTGTACAACCGTAACTAAGATTTCTACCACAGTGAAAAATTCCATCTTCCTTTAACAGCCAGTATAAAACGGCTATAACGCATTTACAAACACGAAAAAAAGAAAAAATCTAAGTCAATAAAATTCGACCACTGGCTATAAAATTGTGGAAAAATGAAATCATAGAAACAGATAATGAAACGTTGTTGATCCCAAAAAACTAATTTTAAAATCAATTGAAGGTACTGTACAGGATGTCTCGTTATATTTGAAAAATCACCTTGGTGGTTCAAAATGAGACACCTGGATCTATGAAATCTCGGGATAAATCAATATATTCAACGTGTATTTTCATATTCCTACCTTCAACTTATTGCTAAATACTGAATGTTAAATGTCCACAATTTTGCAATTTCAGTGGCGTCAAAACCTAAAAGGTATGAGATCATGGGAAATAGTTTCAAGATTCTTACCTTTGTTTTTGATAAGCGGTCAAATGAACTTTATTTTACGGTAATTAAAGTTTAAAATGACAGACTTTCAACTGTCAATATGTCAATGTAAAAAAATTAATATAAATATATTGTGTAATATATAAAATGTGTTTCATTTACCCCAGAAATATGAAAATATAATGATGGTTATATTTATATAACAAATTTGATGCTTGTGTATTAACTTGTAACTGACTGTAAAAAGTTGAACGATTCAGATAAAACGTTATAGTATGTCTGTTTACCATTTTCTTTTATTTCTTTTAATGAGTTCTGTACATACCCAATAGAAATTTTAGTTCACAGCAATGTTTTCGAACAAGGAAGCAATCGTTACCATTTTTAACGTACCTTTTGGAATTTCATTGCCCGAGTTAGATACATCGTCAATATTATCAGTGCCATCCTCATAATCCGTCACTTCGATTGATTCCTGACCAACGGTGTCAGCATCCATACCTAATATAGGAAGTTCTAAAAACATACGTTATACTCTGAGAAATTATAAAATATAAATGTTGAATTTGAACTTAAGAATAAATCAGTAAAAAATAAAATAAATAAAAATACACGGTATATGAGTCAAAAAGTTGATATTAACATAGATACAAGATATTAAATTAAAAATTTAAATTAGATACTTGTCGATATTTTAGCAGTCCTAACACTACAACCTGTAGTCGAAGATAAATCAAAATACAAGAGTTGTAGCCACACTACACCACAACTTGTTACGTTCTGGACGCGCTTTTCGCTAACCAAGTTAGCATCATCTACACATGATATAAACTGGTTTTAGTATCATCACTTTATATCATCTGCTGGTGATGCTAACTTTGTTAGGGAAACGCGCGTCCAGAATGTAACAAGTGCAGTTATAACTCTTGTACTTTGATATTTTAGAAACAGTTTTGCTTATGGCCAGTAGAAAGCGCAGTGCGCGGTCCCTGCAATGAATAAAAGTACTGACAAGTTTGTTGTGACTCATTTTGTGTATATTTTAGACAAATAATCTCCAAACTTTCCACGTCAAGAGTCTTCTAATTTACTCTAAACTTTCGGGAAAAAAGCACTTCCATATTCTACGTAAGGTATATTATTAACGTATTGTATTTCTTCATATCAATTTTTGGACTAAAGGAAACTTCGCTAAATCTAAGTATTTTGACCAAAAAAAAAAACGCAACTACGTATGGCCCGTTCTTTAACCGGACACCTTGTAAAATAAATAGTATATCACGCAACAAGGCCGGAATTGTTTGTTTCTTGAAACAAGTAGAAATTGAGATGTCTTGGCTGTGCATAGGCACTTCAGGTTTAACGTGTTCAATTTTTTTTCATTTATTCTTGACAAAGTACCTTCATTAAATTCCAGCAGAGTGCTTTCGGTTCTAAACCAGTTCGTCCTAGGCTAAAGCAAGGAGTCGAATAGATTAAAAATCATACAAGTAGATATTTAGTCTAGCAAAATAATACAAATAGACATGTTATTAGTTTTACAACAAAAATGAAGTGAATATTCTGCTAGAATTTAATTTAAAAATTACACGTAATACAAAAACATTTCCTCAAGTAAATTGCGGATATCAAGACTAAGTTGAAACATAACTTTATGAACTAGGGCAAATAACAAGTTTTGTTGTAGAAAATGCATTTGGAAAATAAAAACCCTTCCGGTGAGAATACTATAATATAGAAATATCTAAAAATATATAATAAAATATATCTAAAACTTAAAATTGATTAAAACAAATATTCACTTGCGAGAAAACCAAAATATAAATTTGTTTGTCTTCTGAACACAACAAATAATCTGAACACATTTAAATAATAAAGCTATCTACTCGAAAATACAACTTTAAAATTATGGCAGGCTGTCACAAATTACTATCAAATCTATAATTAAGAACTCATATCTGCATTATTTTAACATTCATTTATTATGATTACAAATTGTCTAAACTAAATACATATTTTGAAAAACATGGCTTGTTCGATCGGAAATAGAGGCAATTTTAATATTTTGTATTTTTAATATAAACTGTTGGACAATTGCTTTCCAGCAAAGAAAATTTCGCCTAATTTTCAAGCTCGATATTTATGGAACCAGGTCAAATATTGACCTCCGGTTTTAACGGGTCGACAGATTGACGTTTTTTGAACAAAACTGCTATTTAAAAAAATGTTTAACTGTCAATTTTTTTTTTGATACAGGGTGTAAAAAGGTCCATGATTTTTATCTCAAGTTTGAATATGTGTAACTTTCCGAAAAATTTTTTAAAATTTTATTTCTATGCTCCGTTTTAATCAAGGATCTTCTGCTGCAAAAAAAGTAATTTCTCAAAATTTTTATACCTCCTTTAGTTTTAAAAATGTCTTGCATCTTTTGTTGCTGTTTGATATACCCTACGATATCCTGGTTTATTTTCAATAAAAAAAATATACTAATGTAATGTGGTGTCCAGTGGTGGTGTACTAATTATCGCCTATTTTCGGAATAATTTATTAATGGCTCACCGCTTCACGTTCAAAGGTGCATACTTTTAAAAATAATGTTTTAAAGTTTCATTTCTTTACTTCACTTTTATCATTGCCATGTTGTTAAGAAACCGGTTTCTCAAAATTTGAATATTTGCCTTTGTTTTAAAAATATCGTTTATTTTACTTAACCATGATAATTTTTTCAACTTTTTCGTACTAAACCGTCCTGAATTGTTCTTAGCGGCAAATTTTGTTAGCAATTGTAATACCTTGCAGTAAGCGTATTTATTGTGATTAAAAATATCGAATATCTCATGGATCTGATGTACACTGTGTCCCAGATTGCTTGTAATCTCAGGGTTTCTCGGTAACCAGCAGAGATAGAACTTTGCGGTTTTCGCGACCCTGTGTCAGTTTTTCGAGAAACATTGAATGCCGCAAACAGAATTATTGTGCCACCTTGTTTCGTTCCCGAGATACAGGGTGAAATAGAAAATCTGCGCTTTTTGGGGTCGTATCATATTGCGGACACCCTGTAAGATAGAAAATGAAAACTGCTATAGATAGATATTTTTACGTAGAATCCAGTGTTGTGGTAAAAAAATGATAATGGTAATGATAATACTAAACAAATTCTACATGACTACAAAACTGTTCAAGCAGAACTAACTAAGATATTTATATGTAGAATTTCTTTAGTATTAACATTAAGTTTGTCAAAAGTATTAAGTTTATCAAGTTTAGAGTAAAAAATATTTATTAATTTTCTATGTTGTTGACAGGTGTCCACAAGCAAAATTAATTATAATTCCATGGCCAACTTACGTTTTTCTTTTAATATTGCATTTTAAGGGTTAGTTTACGTCAAAAGTCTATGGCGTGATGCATTATTTTGAAGAAAAAAATGCAGATTTTTTTGGGACCAAAAGATACAGGGTCTCCGATTTAAAAAATACTAAATTTAGACTATATCTCCAAAAATATTTGTTTTGTATTTTTTTTGCTACAACACTGGATTCTACGTAAAAATATCTATCTATAGCAGTTTTCACTTTTTTTTATCTTACAGGGTGTCCGAAATATGATACCACCCCAAAAAGCGCAGAATTTCTATTTCACCCTGTATCTCGGGAACAAAACAAGGTGGCCTGGAGATTACAATCGAATCTGGGACACAGTGTACATCAGATTATTGAGGTATTCGATATGTTTAATCACAATAAATACGCTTACTACAAGGTACGGCAATTGCTAACAAAATTTACCGCTAAGAATAATTCAGGACGGTTTAGAACGAAAAAGTTGAAAAAATTATCATGGTTAAGTAAAATAAACGATATTTTTAAAACAAAAGCAAATACCCAAATTGTTAGAAACCGGTTTCTTAACAATATGACTATGATTAAAGTGAAGTAAACCAATAAAACTTTAAAACATTATTTTTAATATTATGCACCTTTGAACGTGAAGATCGGTGAGCCATTAATAAATTACTCCGAAAATAGGCGATAATTAGTACACCACTGGACACCACATTACATTAGTATATTTTTTTCATTGAAAATAAACCAGGATATCGTAGGGTATATCAAACAGCAGCTAATGATGCAAGATTCAATATACAGGATGGTTTAGGTGTTTAAAAGTTAAAAAAATGGAGGTTATGGAAAAAAAATCGGTATTTTTAAAACTAAAGGAGGTATAAAAATTTTGAGAAATTACATTTTTTGCAAAAGATCATTGATTAAAACGGCGAATGGAAATAAAATTTCTCGGAAAGTTACACATATTCAAACTTGAGATAAAAATCACGGACTTTTTTAACACCCTGTATAAAAAAAAATTGACAGTTAAACATTTTTCTAAAATAGCAGTTTTGTTCATAAAACGTCAATCTATCGACCCGTTTAAACCGGAAGTCAATATGTGGCCTGGTTCCAAAAATATCGAGTTTGAAAGTTAGGCGAAATTTTCCTTGCTCGAAAGCAATTGTCCAACAGTTTATAATAATCAAAAAAGTATTTTAACTCAAAGAAAACGTGCAGTTTTAGGCGTATTTCATCACCCGATATTTTCTAAATTTATCCTGTATCGTAAACAACCATACTCTGATAAAAGTGTATATCTTAATCTTAGCCAGCAATTTCTAGAAGAAATAAAGATAGGTTTACGGAAGCTCAACTTACCCTCAATAGATATATCACAGAGTTTCTTTCCTGCAAAACTTTGTGCCTCTCCCTGGTCGACTGCAAGCAATATTCGACTAACCTTAGTTAATTCTACAGCATTTTCTTGAAGTCGATAGAATTCACGGTGTACCCTCATATCATGGCCTAGATGGCGAGCTAGCCAATCTTGTTCATTTTCAGTCAAGTTGAAGATTTGGCATACCGTTGCAACATACTTCCTTAGCTTAGTGCCAGTCACCAGACCTGGACATTGTTTCTGCCTCAGTACACCATTTTTTAAAGTAGTCATGTCCTCTCATATAACTTCTTTCTGTACCCGGAATAGCAAACATATAAGGATTCTCGCATAAAACCTCAGCTTGTACTCTGTTCAACACAAGCAAATCTAATGTCTCCTTTACCTCCTGAGACAAAATAATAGGAACTCGCCTTCCTCGTTTTCCAATAACTTCAACTAGCGTTAAACTTGAAGCTAGCTGTATTTCAAATTTTGACAACGAATTTTTTATTTCCTCTGTACCCTGCTTATCCCAAGAAGGACGTGTAGCGTACTGCGCTAATGTAAGTCTAGAGGCTTCTCCAGAACGACGTTTGTTAAATCTAACTAGTGTGAGAGATGCCAATTCTGTCCATTTTTTTCTGTTAAATGGTTTATTTGCGTTATGTTTTATTTTCTGGATCGAAGAATCTAAATAGGTGCGAAGTTTCAAAAGATCACTGATGAGTGGCAGCAACTCCGTAGCGTTTAGTTTTCTTGATTCCAATGTGGCTTTAGCATTTGAGGACACCCTTACACTCCATTCAATTTTTAATAAGGCTAAAAACCCTAATTATTTCTTACTTGTACCAATGTCTCCACATCTAAGTGCTTGTCCTCTTTGAATTATTGCACACTTTTTTAAGGAATATCTAATTTTAAGAGCTAAGGAAGGAATTTGGAATTTTGGTCTAGAAATATTTTCGTGATATGATACACATAGCTGTTTAGTTGCCAAAATAATATCAAAATTTTCTGGTGTAAGCAATTCACTTAAAGAAATATTTTTTTTCATTATGGCCTGTACTTCAATCATTAATCTTGCTAATTGTCGCATATTTTGTCTGATTAACTCACTTTGTGTATTACTGTATTTCTCATAAAGAAATGACCCGTATCTTATGATTAATGAATCCGATTTGCAAATATCAGAAACATTTCCAGAAGTCAATTTGTTAATAATGTTCACTATAAATTCATTCGAGGTATTTTGGGACAGAATACCATTAAGTAATGCTGTACTCTCAGCAATGACTAATCGGGACTGAGAACTATCTGGATCATCTTTATCAGCCTTGCTGTCTCTATTTGCAATACAACTATATTTAAGATGGTGCCAAATATGGCATTTTAAAAAAAATCCAAGACACTGCGGGCATGGGCCATAATCATTGTACGAAACAAAACTTATTTCCCGCTTATCGGGTCTTTTGGCCAAAATTAATTCACCTTTTTTTAGAGAAAGCACGTTGCAGTTGTGATAGAAGTCACCACATTTTTCCAGTATTGAAAGACTTTCTTTTCTCTGCTTTAGATTTCCAATAGAAAGTATTCTTTGAACCTCAATTTCATTGCCGTGGACATTCCGATAATGTCTCGGCAAATTATTTTTAAACAATTTATTACAGAAATAACATGAATGTACTTTGTCGCGCTGCCACTTCCCATCACGGTTTTTAGCGTGACCTATAACGACTTGTCTTTCAACTTCCATTTCTTTTCCGTCGGTACTATTATTCCTTAAGTAAGTTGCTGCCGTATTTACAATCTGCTCTGTTTCGGGTATTAGGGGTGTCGAGGCTATAACTTGAGAAGTAGAGGGCTCTTGGATGACTTTCTCAATATTATTATTCATTGAAAATGATTGATCGGTGTTGGGTAAGCCTTCAGAATTCCTTGAATTAGTTTCGATCTGTATTTTTTTAAATAAAATACGAGTTACTTGATTTCGTCTCATAGCTCTATTCTCTTCTTCACTATCCAATGAACTTTCACTAGGAAGGTATTCACTTCCGGAGTCCACAAATGGATCCTGTTGCTCTTCCTCATATTGATCATCTTCCACTGTTTTGACAGGCGATTTGAAAGGAGAGACCACAGCAACTTTTCTTGGAGAATCTTTAAATGGGTTTCCTGAAAAAAAAATGTTTGAGGAAAGGAAATTTCAATACGGCTTTCAGCTCCATCTTTGGAACGCCATAGTGTATCTGCTTTGACAAACAATAATGTTGGAATTTTTTTCCGTTATTTTCTAATTTAAGCAAGTAATTAAAATTGTGAACAGCTACAGGGTAAGAAAGCAAATAATGATAAACTTTTATATCTCTAGACTTTTTCACAAAATTTTATTAATCAATTTTACACTCCTTGAAGGTGATTAGTAGAGCCTAGTGTTACTAGTACTTTATATGAGTTGTTTTCAATAAATACGTATTCTATTGACCACCCACATTTTAATTAAAAAATAGTCAAACCGCTGATTGCGTAAGTTTTGACATACAATGTGTTTCACGACGACCCTATGCGGTCGGTTTCTCAGAATATAGATTCTAAAAAAATCATATATGGTGACACTTCACTTTGTGTCGAAAGTAGATGTCAGCTTTCTTATTTTAAATGAAATACCTTGTATAGTATCTTATTTTTGGATTCTACATAAAATTCCAGTGATATTTTTATGTATGTATGTACCTAAATTCAACTGTTTTCGAAATATTGACGATTGAAATTTGATATTCTGAACATTTTAACTAGCTGTAAAATCTAGACGGTTTAAGTCGAAGCAAAACGGCCCGCTTAATAGGAAGTTAAAATTTTCAAATTAGATAATTAAAACTAAAATAGGAAAATGTAAGTGGTTTTACCCTAATTCAAACCGTTTAAATTTCACAGCTACTTACAGTATTCAAAATGTCAATATTTCGGAAACAATAATTGAATTTGGATATAGGACCTGCGACATAAAATATCATTTTTTTTGTATCCATCCAATTTAAAAATATAATACAGCTTCCCCGTATTTTTAAATAAATTACCACTTTCAACTGTCTGAGCTAGTGGCGTTTGAAATGCTTTGAAAGCTAATAAAATTTAGGCGGTTTGACTAAAAACAAATTTTAAAATCCCTGAATTAATTTTCGATGAGATATCGTAACAAAAACTATCAAGATATTTGGGTCTGGAAATGGCCTAAATTTTCACCAGTTTTCAATGTATAGTAAATCAAAATTAGTTGAAGATAAATCTATGTACAGCATGTCCCAGGAGAGGTGGCCGAATAGGAAAAATGGACCAAAAATTTTAGAATTTAAAAACAATATTTTGGGGTTAAGGTTTGCATCGCCTGAATCGGCAGTTCACAAAATTATACAGGGTCATTTATAACGAAATTAGTAAAAATCGACACTAATGAAGTACCTTTAATTTGGAAGTTATAGCAAAATCTTATCGAGATACATTGTTTAGAATTAAAATTTATGCCATAATCTAGAGTTGTGGCTCGTTAAACGGTGGTGTTAAAAATTTTTTCCTATAACGCTTTGGCCAATAAATAGAGATTTTTTGAAGACACAAATACAAATCAAAATCCGAGTACGCCATCACTTTCAGGATGATCCATGGTAATATCTAGTTATGTTTTCCACTCTCTACTATCATTTGTTTATTTTTTATAAACAATTTAATTCCTCTTTTTTCACTTTTGGCTTATAAAATTGAAACTAATGAAGCAATCTTGATTATTTAATGAGAGGAAATATAGAGAATACAACTAAAAACAATATGATATAGTTACAGGCTTTATCGGATCATTAGAGTAGTATAGGTGGCGGGGTTCTGGTCCTTTGTGAGGTTATGTTGTCCGATCCTCCAGAGGGGGCCCCCCGGAGCCCCGTAATTTTAGTAAAGACTGCGCCCCAAATGTGAAAATAAGACGTACTGAGGCCCCATTTGTCAAGAAAACAGGTAGGTTACCGTGGGGCCCCCATAGATGGCGTCGTTCTGGGGCTTTTATTGTTAGAGGGGTACTGTGTGTGTGTGGGGCCCCGTATTTTAGTAAAGGTTGGGCCCCATGTGAAAATAAGACGTATTGGAGCCCCCTTCGTTAGAAAAAAACAAAAAGGTAGTTTGCCCAACTAGATTTTGTAGAGGGGCTCCAGTGCCCCATTTGTTTTGACCAATCTAGTATAGGTTGATGTTGCCCCCCTGTGCCCCTTATAGTACTTTTTTTGTTTGGACACATCTTGGTTTGTGTGTGTGTGTGCGTACATTGACATTTTGGGGGGCCCCAATCCATGATGTGTTGAATGATTCATATTTGTGGTTATGTTCTATAGTAAATAATAGTTGTTTTGGTAATTCTAGAAAATATTTGAGGTTACGTTCTACTTTAGTAGATATTCGTTGACAGATCTGATGTAAGTCAAGGCGTGCCTATTGTTGCCCAGTGTGGTGCAGAGTAGTTATGACGGAGGAGAAAAAAAACAGCTTAAATATTTTTATCGTTTTATTTGTCGGATTAAAGCATACAGTTTTGTAAGTAAAGCTGATATTTGAATGTATCCAGCTAGTTTTAGTTTTTACAATTGAAAAAAAAGACATCAAAATACTATAGTATATATAGAAACATATATTGATGAAGTAACATAATACATATATTTATATAATAAAATTATATAGGTGAGTATGGCATAGTTTCATTACAAAGTAAATAATTATATTTTGAAGTATGTTTAGAAATAGACCAAGCACAAAAACAGAAATACATGTTACAATTAATACAAAAACTAGTTCCATACGTATTTGCCTGAAAAAATATGAAAAATATAATATTAACAATTAGCCAAGAATAATATTAAAAAATATAAGTAAGATAAATTCTATTTTAATCAAATTTGTTTATTATAACCCCATGGTAATGTAGTGGTGTAAGGAAAGTTAATTATGCGTTTATCATCACTAGCATTAAGAGCAACTTTTCTTTGGTCAATAGTATATACATTATGTTTAATAGATTTAATTATTTTCTATGAACACTCAGTAATTTTATTGTTAAATAAGCACTGGTAGTAGTCCTCAAAAGTTATAGCTTTTAAAGCCGACGTTTTTATACCTTTAGCTTTTTTTACTAAATCTTCGTTGATGGGACTTTAGTAGACAGGTTTCGTTCAGTTTTTCCCAATTGTCTAAATATTCATAGGGGAAAACACCTTTACGCGTTAATAAATTAAAATCCGCACTATTAGTGTAAAAACTTTGAGTTATTATTTTGTTATTGCTCGGTAAGTAACTAGATAGTTTCTCTATACTAGTTGACAAAAATCTATAGGAATCGATAAACCTGAAACAAATGTTCGTGTTTTCTATATATTTTGAAAACGAAATATACTTTTCTTTGTTTACCGGAAGTAATGTAATTTTACCTTTTACTTCAGTACTTAGTGCTCTTATAAGGAAATGACTATCGTAGCCAGATGAAAAACTACCGGTATTATATGAGTATCCTGATAATTCAGATTACATTTAACATGAGCTGCACCTCTGTATAGACCTGTTAAATGTGAGTGATCTTTTACTTTTAAATCATTTTTTTTAAATTCTTGAGAACATATGTGACAATGTGTTTCAGAGATAAATTGTTTGATTTCGGAATTTGTTAAAGGTTTCATTGGTAAAGAATTAGAAAAAATATCAGAAAGCTTGTGAGATAAATTTCTAAGTTCTTGAACAAACCAAGTTACACAATCTTTACCTGTTTTACAATAAAAAGTTGACAAATCTTTATTAAATGAACATTTTAGATAAAATGCTATGCTGCACGGAATATGTTTTTGGTATTTTCTTTGTTTATTTGTAGGTGTTTTATCTATATGTTTTTGTAAAATACATTCAAGGTCAGCATAAATTACAAAAGGAACCTGTTCTTTGTTCTTAAAATTTTTAAATTTTAAAATATTATCAGGTATATGCTGAAGAGTTATTTTGGTTTCTTTAAAATTTTCACAGTCTAATAAATATTTTTTTAAATTTTCTTCAGATTTAAAATGATTTAGACATCGACAACAAAGCCACGATTTATTACGTACATTACCTATTTGTTTATTAACTAATCTTGATAAATCTTTTATATAAGCGTAGTGAAAAATTCTATTTTTTACATATTCGTTTATGTTGAAATCATCATCGTCATCATAGTTGTCGTCGTCGTCGTCGTTATCAAAAGGTATAATTAATAAATTTATAACGCGGTGATACTTTTTTTTGCTTAAACTAACTGGTAGTACTTTATTTTTTTCAATTGTGTATAGATTTATTGACAATTGGTTCATCGTTTCAAATTTAGGCACATCTTTGATTCGAAGTGGAAATTTTAAATCGTTATATTTTAATTCTTTTAGTAGGCTGAAATGAGGATAAGAACTTGTTTTACTAGAACTCTTAGTAGGAGGAGCTGGATATAATGCACTAACTATTGACTATAAAAAGCAATATTCATCGTTATTTTTTATATTGATAACAGATTTTGTATTTTTAATAAATTTTGGCATTTCTATATAAGTTGATAAACCACCCACTAATGGATGATATTGATTAATATTAATTTTTAAAAAAATGATTTCGTATAACGCAAATCCACTGTCACGTTCTTGAAATTCTTCCAATTTTGATAATAACTTATTCTGAATGTGTTCTAAATACCAAGATTTTAAATTAGTGTTGCTATCGATAATATTATTTCTTGTTGTAAATGTTTTTATTTCAGTTTGAGCATTTTGAGGTTTCACAAAATTCGCCAAAAATATTGCATTAACTTTCAGTATAGATTGTTTAAGTTCTCTTTTTATTTTTAAAGCAAAAATTTTATAAGCCTTTTTAAAAAAATCTTTTGGTTCTTTAACATTCAAATTTGTTATTACGCCAGTTTTAATTCTATTTTGAAAACATGATTCAACATCTTGCCATATTATATTTTTGACACAAGTTCTACATTTCAGTGATTTACTAAACTTAATTCTTTTTTGGTTTTTTAATTTACTTTGATAATATTTTAGAAGAGCTAAGCTCGCTTCAATGCGCGAAATATTTTTAATGCAGTTTGGTTTATTTTTAATACTTTGTTTTACAATTAAAATAGTTTTTCTTACAAGTTGTAACCAATTTTTATACTCATCTAACGTTTTAACTATTCTACACGCTAATTGAACTTTTTCAATTGCGCCATTTAAAATATTATCTAATATGTCAGTATTCATGTTTTTAAATTATGCACAGTTTGTATGCCAAATTTCAAAAACTGATCTCAGAGAATGACACCTATATAGTTCACATATATTTTTATGATAAACCGTATCCATAAAACACCACGAGCAATGATAATGCCCTTCATCATGGGTGTGGACAGTATATGCACTTAATGGTTTTACATACTCTATCAAACTGTATAATAAATTGTTAGTTTTTAATGTTACGTTAAAACATTCATCACATAATATAGCCCCCAAAAAGTTTAAACTACTCCAAATTAGATAATATCTGTTGCATGTTACGTAATTTTTAACATGATACAAGTTTGAAAAATGTTTTCTTAAAATACACTCGTATAAGTTTTTAGATAAAAATGTTTTACCCGAAGGGTTGAACTATGGACGTACAATTTTCTTTGTGTACTTTCAGCCAGTTATTAGACCAATCTAATATGCAGTCCAAAAAAACGCATCTATCAACGTCTTCATTCACTAAATCTAGCTCTTCGATTACTTCACCCTGATTAAGTCCGTCTTGTTGTGGTTGTTGTTGTTGTTGTTGTTGTTGATGGCAATGATTGGTATTATCACAATAATTTCCAACGGAAATTATATTCTAAAAAAAAATTTTTCAAAAGCTATAAAACAAATAATTAAAAAAATATTAACGAATATACTGTTGTCTAAAATTTCAAAAGCTTTTTTACCAAGAAAAAATAAATCTATGTATATACCACAATAATTTATAAACGGAAATTATATTCTAAAAAAATAATTTTTCAAAAGCTAGCAAACAAATAATTTAAAAAATATTTACAGATTTACTGTTGGTTATGAAAATAATTTTTTCATAAGCTTATTTACCAAGAAAAAATAAATTTAAATATATTGTATTTTTTTTAATAGATAGCAAACAAATAATAATTTAAAAAATATTTACGGGTATACTGTTGGCTATTTCTTCTTCCTCTTGTTTTGTTTGAAATAATGTTTGCGATTTAGCTGATGTTGTATGTTGGATGGTAAGAAACTAAAGAAATATAAGTGACATATTTTATATATATATATATATATATATATATTATATATATATATATATATATAAAACATTTGGAGATTACTGGGGGGAGCAAAGAAAATGTAGATGAAGGAAAATAAAAATATTTAATGCAAACTTACATTTTGAGTGTTATTCTCCCCTTCGTTTTCTAAAACATCTTGCCTTTTAATGGAAACAGCAAGTTTATTTTCTTTACTGAAAAAAACTTTTCTTTCTGCCATTTTTTTTTTTTTGGAACTGTAGTTTTGTTAACTGAATACCTTTAAATATTAAATTTACTAACAAAACTGTATGCTTTAACTAGTCAAATGATCAGACACTTAATGTTTTATACCTTATGTATGTTTACCATTAAATGCATTACTAATGACATCAGCGAATTTGCAATTTGCATTGGAAATGATAATAACACCAATTAGTTGACAATTATTGGAAAAATGAATACGAAAAAAAAATGGTTAGTACTTAAAGTTAATGGTATAATTATCGTGACTAACAAAACTTGCAACGTTATTTTTGTTTAATTATTTCGTACGTAGAAGCATAAATTATGCTTTAATCATTAACAACAACAAGAATAGCAGTGCTAATTACTGATAGGTATTTTCCAGTATTTATCAAATAATTACGTAGGCTTGAAAAACCTTGGTTTTTCCTAACGTATAAATTATGCTATAATTATATCATTATCTTTAAGTATTTATTTTTCCAATAATTTTCAACTAATTGGTGCTATTATCATTTCCAATGCAAATTGCAGTGTCATTATATATTCACAATAATCATGGGTGTTTATCATTTTCAGAAAAAAAAACTAATTAAAATTAAAAACGTTACCACAGTGTTTTCATTTTTACAGCTCAGTTTATTCAGTTTGTTTCTAAGTTTAAAGAAAACAACATGTCTAATGTACCGGCTAGTATAATAGTAAAGTCTATCGATAAAATGAATTTCCCGACCGATATGGCATTTGTTGTAATGAAAGAATTATTCAGGTAAGTCCATTTATGTTTTCTTCTTATTCCATTAGATATTTTTGTTGCTACAACATTAACTTTTTTTTTTAAATTAGATTTCTTTAAATATGTCTATTTAATTTTTTAATTTGAGTAAAAAAGACCATATTTATTATTTTATTCATAGTTCCAAAAAAAAAGTATTATGTAAACAGAGAACAGAAGCTTACATGGCTTTGGCCCAAATTGCTTAAAAAAAACATTTTATTTTTTTTAGTTTTGGAGTCAAAAAGATTTCATTGGCAGACGATAAAAAAATATTCATAGAGCTATCCTATACCCCCAAAACAGAAACATTATTAAAAAAATTTGGAAATTTACCGATTCAGTATATTAAAACTAAAATTGATAACCCTAGTGACTTACAATTATTCCAAGATGCAGCAAAAAAATATCAATTTAAATTAAAAGTCGAGGAAGAGGAGGAGGCTTTGGAAAACAACCGTGGTGAAACAAGTCATCAACTTGCAAAGAAAACAAAAATATCAAATCCTTTGGAATTATTATTGGACGATTCGGATTTTGAAGAGTCACAAAGATTTTAAAATGTAAGTTTTTTTATAAATATTGTAAATAAAACTCATTTTTTTTTCTCTAAAGCGTTTTATTAATAATATACCAATCTCTTAATAAATATACATTTTGTCTAGCACATTTTAAATAATTATACATATGATATTTACAATGGTATTCTATATTATAATATTCTGACCTTAGTTCTTTTAAATTTTTACAATTTAATTCTAATAAATCAACTATATTATTAGAAATAAGTTTACTTAGCTAGGCTTTCTTTTGTAGCTCTTTAACACAAACTGTTACATTTCTCTTGTTAATGACATTTCTTATAAATAAAGAGATACATTCATATGGTAAATATAAATTAGAAGGGCCATTATTCCAACTTAAACCATGAATATTTCTAGTTGTCCATTCTATGTGATTTTGAACTGAATTATTAAACCAATTCAATGAATGTTTTAAATCGATATAACGGTGAAACATTTTTCCATTTTTAATATTTATTATAGCATTCTCCTTACATATAAAACCACTATCTTTGTACTGAAATCCTTGAACATCTCGAATATACATTTTGTTTTTTTCTTTCTTTCAAAATACTTTGACAGTACTCGTAAGCGGATTATATTTTACTAAACGGTCATGTAATATTAGACAATAAGCACTGGTATTAGCTGGAACAGCGGTATTGGTTTCAAATTCAATTCTAATGTCTATTGTTCCGCCCTTAAGTATATCTTCACTTTGCCGTGAACAGTCAATAACTACAAGAGGTGCTTTATTTTTAAAACTTTTAGGATTGAGTAAAGGGCTACTCTGCTTTTTATAGTAGTAGGATTTTTGAAATTGCACGAACATATTATAAATAATAGCATATTTATTGTTCTCTATATCTAAATTTAGATTATCATATGGAAATACGTCAGAGTTTAAACAGACTTTTAGATTTAACAAATTCAAGTGATTGAAGTAGCTCATGTCTTTTGTTAGTTTATTCTTAAGATTAGTTTGAAAGCCTATTATAATAAATCTGGGTGTTTCTAATTGATTTGAAGATTTAACAGCCCAAATATGAATTTTTTTGGTCTGTAACTGAGGGTATTCATGCAATTCCCACGCTCTAAACGCAATGTTTAAGTCTTTATTGCTTTCAAATTGTTTTAGCAACCGTAGCTTTTGACTGTCACTAACTGTTACATGAGGCATTTTCCATAGTATTTTATTAAGAATTAATTTATATTTTTCTTTTTTGTCCTCGGTTACATAAATAGCATTTAAGTCTGAATTGCTACGAATTAAAATTAATTCTTGACGTACATTCATTATAATTTTATGAAAATCCTCAGCAAAGCCTAACAACATTTTTAGAGGTATACATACATTAAAATTTCCTTTGTCATCTAGGAGTGTAGACGAATTTTCGGTTTCGGTTATCCATCCTGTGTTTTCTAAACATGTAACTTCAGCTTTTGTAAAGGATACGTAACTTTTCATGGTTGAAGTTATGCCTGGGTTTCTTACTCTATCAATAACCACTCCTGCTAGCTCGTATCGAATTTCCATTATTAATAAAATTAACGTTTTTTGAAAAAGTACCATCTTCTTTCACTAATTTCCCTTCTATATATAAAAAACTTTGACTTGGTAACGTGTACAAATCTTGTGTCTGTATGGGTATCCTTATCTCATCGCTATTATTTAGAGTTGTTGATGAATACGGTAGATGAGTGTGAAATTGATAACTAGTTATTGAGTCATCATGTAATACATTTTCATTAACTTTTAATATATTATAACTCATCCTTTTTCCTTTTTTATTTCTCTCTCTTTGAATATCTACACTTACATTTAACTAGAATCCAAATTCGATGCAAATTTATTGCTATTCGAATAAAACAATGAATTAGACAAATTCTATTCTTAATTTTGATTTTTCTTTTTTATCTTAAATCCTAAAGATACCAACAGCTTTTTATTTTCAGATGTTAGTTCTTTCAATCGATCTCTGGAACTGAGCCTTTTTTCATTGCTTGTTTCGTATTTATACAGGTTATATTTATTATTGTTAGCAGTGTTATCATAATCATAATCTTCTTGATTTATATCACTTGGATAAAAAGGACTTGTCGAAAAAACAAAAATCATTTTTTTTTAGGATACTTTTTTTAAATGTAATCGAATTGTTATTAATTCTTCTCGAAAATTAATCAAGTGACCGTACTGACCGGTTATCTTAAGTATTATCTCATCAATGTAACGTGAATTTATGGGTAAATAAATTACATTTGATGGTTTTTCTACTATTTTAGAACCAGGAGAGGAGGTGGGATAAAACATATGAATAATATGAACTGCTTTTCCATTATTATAAGAATTTGTTACCAAATTACATTCTACACAAATAGCGTTAACTTTAAATATATCCACAGGTTTATCTGATGTGTGCCTTTTGTTTGGTACAAGTTGTTTTTTATCAAAACCCAGTAAAGGACCAATAGAATTTGCTTTACTAAAATCAATTTGTCTATTACATTTGATTTCACTTTTTAATGTATTATGATTAGCTTGTAATTTAACTGTTACAGGGTCCTTTCTATCTGGAAAATTTAATTGAATGAAGTTTCCAATATAATTATTTATATCGGAAATTTCATAAGATCCTTCTGGTATTTCAATTTGTTTGTCTTCATCGAAATAAAACATATTATTTTTACTATCAACGTTTGGAATTGAATTATAGCTTTCAAAATTTATCAAACCCAGAACATATTCATTATTTTCATCCAATATAATAGGAGGATGTATTTTTGTAGAAAGGCTTGATTCATTTCCTGACAGAGTAAATGTGTACGACATGATGTCTACAACTAATTTAATATAAATAAACTTCATGTTATTATTGCAATATATTTATTAGTTATCAAGTTTAGAATTTATTAAAAATTTTAAACAGAGTTGACCACAGTTTACAGAATTAAATGATTGATATCTAGAATGATTATAGAAGATATTACAATGATGCTTAGAGTTGAAATAATTTTGTACTTCTAAGGGTGGCCGTAGATTTCCGAAGCTATCAAAGTATAGGACATTTTTTCCCTCTTTCTTATATGCTGTCCAATGAGTTTCTGGTCCGGAATAGTTATCCAAATTTATCACTCCTGATTCATATTTTCTAATTTGGTTTGGTAGAAAATCTCGCATGAAAACTCCTCTAAAATGTGGTATCTTCATTTTCCTTGCATAAATGTTTATCTCTATATTACTTAATGCATGCTTCGGGAGAGTTACAAAATTTTTTTTTTTTTTACAATAGCATCATTATTGTTTAAGAAAAGACCCATGCCTTTTTTGTAGGGTTTCAAATATAATCCCTTTCCAATTGCAATAGATTCCATAGTTTGATTATGACGTTGATTTTCTTTCAGTTGTTGATTAGCAACCCGTGCGTCGTTTACTGCTTTTGCTATTCCTGCTGCACCTCCACTTAATGCTCCTAAAGCACTAAGTCCTGCAAATATTGGAATTAAGGGTAAAATGCCTCCAGTTTTAGGAATTGCAATTACTTTTGGTGATTTCACTTGATTTTTCTCATCTTTAAATGTTTTCCTAGCTATTTTCAGAACAGTGCTAATATTTTTAGGTGCATGTTTCAATAAACTATTTTTAATTTTTTTAGTTACGCACTGGAAACTAATTCTTTTTTTCCCGTTAAGTTTCACCTTCATCTTGTTTTTACACTGTTTTTTTTTTCTACTTAAGTGTTTTGATTTTTTTTTACCTACTCTAGTCATATTACTATTCGTCTAAAATACTAAATACATCTTTCATTTACAGTATTATATATACACAAAATTTTACTTCTTGATTTTTTTAGTCGAGTGGTTATTTAAGAAAAAAACTTCATCAGAATCACTACTTTCACCAAATTTTCTTTTATTATTATTATTGTTTATTAGAATTGTGTCTAAATCAACCTTTAATTTTTTCCCATAATCAGAATCATATTCATCGGAACTTATTTTGCGTTTCAAAGGTGCTTTTCTTGATCCGTCTTGTTGTTGTTGTTGTTGTGGTTGTTGTTCTTGTTGTTGTTGTTGTTGTGATGATACTCTCTGCAGATCATTTTCAATGTTATTTTCAAATAATTTCCTTTTTTTACTAACATCATTTTCAGATAAACCGTTATTCATATATTTCCTCTTCTTTGCTGCATTAGATTCTAACATTTTTTGACGAATTCTTTTTTCATGGTAATTTTCCATATTCTCTTGATCATAACTTTTATTTTTTTGTTTCTTTTTTTTTCTCTCCTGACTGACTTCTTTTTTGTGTACTACTACTACTACTACTATTACTGTCTATTTTTGTCAACAAATTTTTCATTTTTTCTAAATAATTTTCCATGACTTTTATACTTCGTTCCATTATGATTATACTTTGATAAAGACTACGATTATCAATGTTTTTCTTGTGTACTCTGTTTGACAACTGAAGATTGCTATTGAATTTATTATCTATTTTATCATTTAAAACGTTTCTCCCACCCATCCCTAACTTGATTTTACTATGCATAGCACCTGAGGTAAATAAAGCTGCAACCTTTTCTTTCCACGTTGCATCTGATGCACTTATCCTTTTCAAAGCCTTTTCCAACAATACTTGATCAGCTTTATGTCTATCTGATAGATTTTTTTTCTGAGAATATTCTATATCATGCTCTTTACAGGCATCATCTAACGGGTTTATTCCACGGTCGCCACGTTCTAGACGTTTTTCAAGTTTTGTTCCAGGTCCGCAATAATTATACCCAGGTAAATGGAGTTCCATAGGAAGTTTATTGATTAATGTATTTAAAAGACCTTTTCCTTTAGAAGTATTTTTATCATATACATAGTATTTCATGATGTTTGATTATGTATACTGTAACTTATAGACTAAGTATATATTGCTTTGTTAAAAACTTTTATATGGTATTTCTGTATGTTACCTTCACAACAACAGTCAAAAAAAAATATGAAAAAAGTTGTAAAGCAAAAAACACGCTTGGAAATTGATAATCATGATGTTAATGATAAAAATAAGAAAAACAAATATAGTGTATTATTACCATCCACCATACGATGTATCATTTCAGGCCCCAGTAATTGCGGTAAAACGAATACAATGCTAAGCTTACTTGAACATCCAAATGGGTTAAAATTTGAAAACGTTTATCTCTATTCAAAATCTTTATATCAACCGAAGTATGTATATTTGGAAAAATTATTAAAACCAATCAAAGGTCTAAACTATTATGCTTATAGTAACGGTGAAAACATAATTTCACCTTCAGAAGCAAAACCGAACTCTATTTTTATATTCGATGATGTGGCATGTGATGAACAGGATGTAATTAGAGAGTATTTCAGTATGAGGCGTCACAATAACATCGATTGCTTCTATCTTTGTCAGACCTACACAAAAATACCGAAGCATTTAATAAGGGATAATGCTAATGTTTTAATATTATTCAAACAAGATGATTTGAATTTAAAACATATTTATATGGATCATGTGGGAACAGATATGACATTTGATAATTTCAAAAATATATGCTCCTATTGTTGGAAAACACCTTTCAAATTCTTATCCATATTTAAAGATAGTAATTTAAAAAATGGACGATATCGATTCTGTTTTGACAACTATATATACATCTAACTGTGTCTAAATCATTTTATTTCATTTTAACCATTACCGTCTAAAGAAGAGGAAGAAGAAGATGAGCTCTAAAGTTAGTAAAAGAAAATTAATTACCACAAGAAAAAATATTAAAAATAAATTAAATGTTTTAAAGCACAGTAAGGAAGTACATGAAGATTTATTTCAACCTCTTACTAAACATCTGGTGAATATTGAAAGTAAACTTAAACCATTATCAACTAATAGCAGCAAAAATGTCATATCAGAAGTACAAGCGTACCCTCTTACCTCCCCAAAAAAAAATAGAGCTACATTAAAAGAAGATGATAATTATAAATATGATAATTATGAAGATTATGACTATAGTGATGATGATGATGATGAGGATCTTGATGTAAAAGATTACATAAAAAAAACTGATTATGATAATGATGTTAATGATGATGATGATGATGATGATGAGGATAATGATGAAAAAATGGAAAAATCTACATTGTCTGAACCCCCAGTTCCGTTACCAACCTCTACCCCTTTAGAAGACAAAAATACCCCTAAGGGAACATTTCCTTATTTGTCCCCTCAAACTGTGCCAGGAAGAAAGGGAAAATTTAAATTTTCAACTAGCAAACCTAATGTACTAAGAAAAAATCTATTAAAAAATCTTCAAATGGAACTGGAAGAGTCGGAAATTGAAAAACAGGGAATATGAAGATAATTTAAATAAAACTATTCAAGAAAAGTCTTTTAGGGATTATTATGAACAATACCATGGTCTACCTTTGGCCTACGTGAAAAAATTTATTAAGGATACAAAAAACCGAAATTCTGATGGTAAATTTCGTGTAAAATTTGAAGATGATATTGAAAGATTTTCAATAGGTAATAGAACAATTAATTTTGATGGACCCGACCTATTAATTTCAGGCAAGAGTTACAAAGGTACCAAAGGTCTATACGGTCTGTTATTTAATAAAACTGTACCAGCTGTGTACACTAAAGAGGATGCAAAAAATTATGCATCCATTTTATTTAAAACAAATGCAATAAGAGATACAAAATCAAGTAAAAATGAAAAATTTAAAAAAATTATCGAACCAATATTAGAACAGCAAAATAAACCTGAAAAAAATATAGAAGGAGAGGGAATGTATATGAAAGTTTCAAATCACCCAGTTGATTATGTATTTTGGGATGATCCAAATGAGTTAGTCGAGCGACTAAAATTATTACTTGCCTCTGAAATTGCTGGCAATACGGGCCACACAAACGAAATCAACTCCATTATTGAAGAATTAAGAGAAGCCAACATTATAGAATAGTATTAAGAAAAAAAAATAAAAAAAAAGAATGACCAACTTTGTTACTGATATAAAAAAGCAAATTGTTAATGAAATTCACAAGCCTGCTAGAATAAACTTCAAAAGACGTAGAGTTGTAATAAAGTCTCTATTGGATCTTATGCAAGCAGATTTAGTTGATATGAAACAATATGAAAACGAAAATAACGGCTATAAATATATATTAATTGTAATTAATTGTTTTTCCAAATATGTTTGGGCTCATCCGTTGAGGTCAAAAACAGCTAAAGAAGTAAGTAAGGCACTGGAAAAAGTTTTTCAAAGCCAAACACCTATTCATCTTTGTACAGACTCAGGAGGCGAATTTATAGGAAAAGAAGTGAAAAAATTAATGCAAAAATATAACGTAATTCATTATGTAGTTTATAGTGAAAAAAAAGCATCTATTGTTGAACGAGTGAACAGAACACTTAAAGGCATTATGTGGAAACAATTTAGTATTCAAGGATCATATAAATGGATAAACATTCTAAGTGACATTGTTAAAGTTTACAATAATAGAAAACATAGAACGATTGGTTTAAAACCTGCCGAAGTAACACATAAACATGAACAGTTCCTATTAAACACTGCTTATAATAGAATTAAGTTAACATCAAAGCCAAAATTTAGTGTGGGTGATCATGTAAGAATCTCCAAATTTAGAGGTGTATTTGACAAAAAATATCAACCTAACTGGTCTACTGAAATATTTTTAATAAGAAAAGTAAATCTTACAAATCCTGTAACTTATCTATTACAAGATACTACCGGTCAAGAAATTCAAGGAGGTTTCTACGAACTTCAGTTGCAGAGAGTTAAATACCCAGATATTTATCTAGTTGAAAAAGTTCTAAGACGCAAAGGCAATAAGGTCTTCGTAAAGTGGCTGGGATTTAATAATAAACATAACAGTTGGATAGATATAACCAATATAGCATAATTTTTTTTGTAAGGTAATAACAAATAAAATAAATCTAGATAATTCATTTCATTGTAGTTTTATTTATTAATAATAAAAAAACAAAAATATAATTTACAAATAAGTAGCTATTAGGAGACAAACATCTTTATTCTAAACTTCATCCGTCAACTTCATCAACGCTCTGCTTCTCAATATATTCCCTATTTTATTCAAAAATTCTCTGCTCACTTTCTGATATTTAATTATAAATTTCCAGTTTACTCTATTCTTGTGTTCTCTGATAAAATCTTCAGTTAAAGTTTGACATTTCGAAATAGAATCCCAGTTGACCCAGTCTCTAAATTCTCTAATAAGTTCTTCAGATAAATTTTGGTATTCTGATATGATATCCCAGTTTAGTTTCGTCAAATAAGTTCTTATGAAATCAGTATCCAATTTCTGTCTTCGTGATATTATATCCCATTGTAAATATTCTTGAAAATAAATCATAAAACTGTAAGGTAGATCAGGAAAGCCAGAAATATCAGCCCACATTTTAGAGCAAGCCATTTTTTTTTTTGTTTTTTTGATACCTAATTTGTAACAACAGTAATCGTATAATACTTTTAAAATTTACAAATGTACACCTTTTATAACCTTTCCCCACCCACCTTAATAATTTCGTTTTTTTCCAGATAAAAAAAAAATACCATGAAGAAATCTGTCACATTTAACGAGAATAAAAATACTGTACATTTATTAGTAGCTTGGAATTTTGCATATAACCAAGCTCGAAAAAATAATTATCAATCGGCCTATTTGGATAGACTTCGTTTCGAAAGAAGAATCATGAATTCAGAAACATTATTATCTAAAATTTTTGATGAAAAATATAGAAATAAAATGTATATTGAAAGGTTTAGTGTTATCAAATAAAAATAATAAAAAATATTTAAGCTGTTTTTTTTTTCTCCTCCGTCATAACTACTCTGCACCACACTGGGCAACAATAGGCACGCCTTGACCTACATCAGATCTGTCAACGAATATCTACTAAAGTAGAACGTAACCTCAAATATTTTCTAGAATTACTAAAACAACTATTATTTACTATAGAACATAACCACAAATATGAATCATTCAACACATCATGGATTGGGGCCCCCCAAAATGTCAATGTACGCACACACACACACAAACCAAGATGTGTCCAAACAAAAAAAGTACTATAAGGGGCACAGGGGGGCAACATCAACCTATAATAGATTGGTCAAAACAAATGGGGCACTGGAGCCCCTCTACAAAATCTAGTTGGGCAAACTACCTTTTTGTTTTTTTCTAACGAAGGGGTCTCCAATACGTCTTATTTTCACATGGGGCCCAACCTTTACTAAAATACGGGGCCCCACACACACACAGTACCCCTCTAACAATAAAAGCCCCAGAACGACGCCATCTATGGGGGCCCCACGGTAACCTACCTGTTTTCTTGACAAATGGGGCCCCAGTACGTCTTATTTTCACATTTGGGGCGCAGTCTTTACTAAAAATACGGGGCTCCGGGGGGCCCCCTCTGGAGGATCGGACAACATAACCTCACAAAGGACCCAGAACCCCGCCACCTATACTACTCATTAGAACATAAGAAAAAAGAAAAGAAAAACAGGAAAAATTAGCTTTTTTTCGGAAAATCTTATTTTTCTTACGCAGTTTAAATTAACTAGCCATAACTTCAGATTATGACATACATTTTAATTCTGAACAATGTATCCCGAAAACATTTCGCTCTAACTTCCAAATTAAAGGTACTTTATTAGTGTCGATTTTTACGAATTTCGTTATAACTGACCCTGTATTATACCGATTTAGACGCTGCAGACCATAACCCCGAAGTACTGTTTCAAAATTCAAAAATATTTGACCCATTTGTTCTAGTCGGCCACCTATACTGGGACATGCTGTATATATTGTGCCTTTTTTAGAACTTATTGAGAATCGGGACAGATTTTGGAAATGCATGAATATGCGAGGTACTTTATATAAAACTGACACTAGATACGGGGTGATTCCGACGAAAATGTCACTATTTTAGGTATATATTTAGGAAGTCCTATTCTCAGCAGTTACAAAAATACAAAGGTAAACAATATTTAATTTTTATTTTTTTAAATTATTTATTACACATAGGCTAGGTTTATAGTTTTCAAAAGGACCACCGTTTCCCTCCAAACATAAGTCAGCTCTATGAATGGACGCGGGTATGTTTTTTATAGCATATATTATTCGATCGTGCCTCTAATGTTTACTTACATGTACATACTAATGATTTAAACAATAATAATCCTGAGGATTAAGGTCTGCTGGTCTATTTGCCATTTCGACATTAATCCACCAGTTGAAAAAGTCGTTGCTTACAAAATTTTCTATTTCAATTAAATATTGTTTCTCCCTGTGTGTCCATAGCCTCAGGGAATGGAAGAATTATTTTTAGTTTCTTGTTTATTTGTTTATACGTACGAAAAATATTGATTCTTTAAAATAATATTAAAACCATTAAACAATTTTACCTTCTAGAGCTGCTAGTTTCTCCAATAGCATAGTTCCTTTTGTTTCGTTACGAGAAATGTTCGTTAAGGAATTCCATCGGTTTGCATCATTTTTAGAAGCCAACTCCAAAATTTTTTGCGCCCTCGTCTTTGGATACATATTTCCAGCTAAAAGCAATTTCAGTTTATTAAAGTTCATGGACACTTTAATAAGGGAATTACATTCTACATTTTGCTCTTTTGCTCCCAAAATAGTTTACTTATTGTAGTAACTTTACTTTACCAGCCAAGAAAACAGATCTAATGCCCGACGTTTTTTTAATTAATTATATACTATATATTTTAAGTGATACCACTATTGCTATCTCAGAAACGGTAAGCGTTACGAGATCGGTTAAGTTAGAGAAAAGTTGCAGTTCTTGATACCCATTCAAGATCTTTTTACCGTGTGGCCGAATTCCTGATAGTTTCTGAGATACAGGGCGATTTGTAAAAAACGGCTAAATTAGTTTAGTTTAATATTTCGAAAACTATCGATTTTCGAGACGCAGTTTAAATTTGAGAGTTTTATAATTTTTTCCGCTGTACAACACGATGTCTTCAAATTTCATTTGTGATGTTTCGTTTTCGAGCCACCACTCTAGACTTAATTTTTTTAAATACGGACCTGGACTTTTTATTTTATATTTCAAAATAACTTTTAATTCCATTTAAAATGATATACAACTCAAATTTTATTTCCGACGTTTCGGGAGAAAAAAACCGCCATCAATTTTTAACATGGGTACAATACAGCATTGCAGAAAGATATCGTTTCGTTTCTTTCTTAAAGCAAATTGTTGTTGTCTTAGCCCTATTAAAATAATCAACTTAGTCAGAAGTATTTAAAAAACGTGTTGTCTATGTATAAACGAAACTAGTCGACATTTCGCATGGTTCATAAAATCTCTTAAAATATTGTAATATTTAAAGAGACTTTATCTTTTGCAACACTCCGTAAAATTTTTTAAAAAATATTAAAATTTGTAATAAAGTAAAATAAAGGTTTAAGAGATTTTCCATAAAACTAACAATTTTTTTGAGTTGAAAATATTTTAGAATGTAAAGGATAGTTTTTGAAAAATTCTTTCTTATTGAACTTCTAGATCTTACAGTGAACCTATATGCGAAAATTCAGCTCTTTACTTTAAGCGGTTTGACATAGAACCGTGATTAATGAGTAATCCAATTTTTTGTTACACTCTGTATAAATTTTTAAAACATCTTGAAATAGGTAAAAGAATAAAATAGAAAACGCAAATTCAGGCGTGTTTACGAAAAACTTTTTTTAAATAAAAAAGATTGTAATATTTAAGCGTTTCTTTCACCTCCCTGGAATTTGAGTTTTGAAAAATCGCTTTTTATAGCGCCTCTACACCCTGCATTTTACCTTTTTGCCAAAATTCAGGTTTTTACGTCAAGCGGTATGAGCAGAATCGTGATTAGTTGAGGAACACAATTTTTGGTAACACCCTGTAGAATGTTTTAAAACATCTTGTAATATGTAAAAGAATAAAAATAAAAAACGCGACTTCAGGCGTTTTTCCGAAAAACATTATTTAAGGGGTGGTTTCATTTGAGTTTTTAAAAATCACAATTTTTTTAAACTTCTATAACCTATAATCACCCTTTGTGACAAAATTCAGTTTTTTACTTAAAACGATTTGAACAGAATCATTATTCAGTCAGTAAGACAGTTAAAGATTTTTCCACCAAATCGAATTTGAAAAAATCCCTCCTTAGTGCTCCCCTAGGGTACTTAAGGTATATTTCCTCCAAAATTCAAATCTTTAGATCCACTGGTTTAGGCTCTACGTTATCTGTAATACCTATATAGCTAGAAAAAATCCCTTTGCTATTGTATTATTTTCGACATATTAAGTTTAATTTAATATGGTATTTTGTAGTTTTCATTAAAATTGAAAGATTTTGTAATGTTTTTCTTATGACTCGACACTATCGACAGACAATTGAATATCTTACCGTCTCTTCGGCCAAAGCCTATTTGCTCAAATGTCCTGTCCAAATTCTTAGGCAAAAAACAAAAAGTTTATGTTTCTTTAATAAGTTTTCTGTTGAACTACCAAAATATCAGTTTAAAAAAATGTAACTTACATTGCACTATTGAAATTCACGTAAAAAATAAATACACCCTGTGTTTCTGAAACGTTAATAAATATCTACATGCAAATTGCACTATTAAGTTTATCTAAGAAAATAAATCTTAGGCATCCACATCAGTTTTCGTATAACCTATATTTTAGATATACCTTAGTATCCAATTTAAAAACTTTAAAATTAAAATCTCAATACTCGAAAACAAATTTCATCACTTATTTTCCTCCCCCTGTACGTATTACAAATGATAACATACCCAAAATTAAACTAAAGTTTAGTTTAGTACGAAAGTAATTTTAATTTATTAAAATTAAAAAAATAAATTTATATCTGGCCAGAAAACCTGCGACTATAGCAGAACCCACTATTTTTGTCGCAATATTTCAATAATTTACCGAATTCTTGCTTAATTGTATAAATGTAAATAGAAAATTAATAATAATGGATTATCCTAACAATATTTATTTAAAAAAATTACCTACCTTTCGACGACGTGAAATCTAACGAAGTTACCACCAGAACAAAATCACTAATAGACTGCAATACAAGCAATAAATCAGTTACGCTAAAAACCCGAAGAATCTGGATTCTTCTCGTCAGTCGGCACTTCTGGGAAAACTTAATATACTGAACTACCATGTCTGCAGAGCAAGTATTTCTTAAAATTATTGCATCATATGATTTGTGATTTCAGTGTGTATCCACCAGGCGGTACCACAAGACAGACTACAATTTACTCTAGAGTTAGAGGAAAACAACAAACTTCCATTTTTAGATGTTCTGGTGACAAAATTGCATAATGGACATTTCGAATACACCGTGTATACATACAGACAGATATTTAAATGCAAGATCACATCATTATCCAGCACAAATTCAAGCTGTGGCCAAGTACTTCAAAGAACAATGACTACACAAATCGCACCATAGAGAAAGCTATTAATGCATAGAGTTCCCGATTAACGAACAACAAAAATTATGAACCGGGAAAGCAACAAATAGTCTTGCCATATGTAAAAGGCACAACAGACAGAATCGGAAGAATTGTTAGGAAACACAACATACAAATTATACACAAGCCACAAACAACTATAGGTGAACTACTTGGAAACCTAAAATCAAACTGGAAAACCACGGAGTATATATCATTCCGTGCCAGGACTGTAAAAAGATGTAGTGGGGCAAACTAATAGACGAATATCAGCAAGAGTGGAAGAGCATAAACTCAGTATCAGAAACAAACAAACAACTTCAGCTCTATTCCTACATCATCAGGAAACTGGCCACAAAATAAATTTTAATGGATGTAGGGAGATTGCCAATATAGAACATTATACCCCATTTAAGATTTAAGAGTTAAACCAGGTCTAGATGCCATGGTACTTAAAAGTCTTAGTTCGCCAGTTATGTTTCGCTTTCATTTTGTAATTGTGACATTTGGAAAAATTATTTGGTCAGTTGTTATAAATGTCATCTTAAATCTATAACTGTCAAGTTAGACCTGGTCTAAATTTAAACCTCTTTAGTGAATACGGGTGTATATGACCACATTAATCCGAGAAGCCATAGAAATTAAAAAACAAGGTGATTTGAATTAATAAAGGGACGAATCATTAGAACTACCAGCAGTATGGAAGACAATAATCGACAAATCTAAAATCATAAAAAATCAAGCGCAACAACAGCTGCACCATCCTAAAAACATAACAGATATAACCTTCGGCCCCGGGTGAGGGTATAAAAGGAAGCATCGGAATTCGAACGCGAAAAAGAAAGCTTCGAAATGCCAAATGTGATTTTGGTGAAACGTCAGCAGGCTGTTTTTTTTAGAACGACAGTAGTGAACGGATGTAACCATGTATTTCATCCATGAACGATTAACAATCAACATATTGAGAATTAAACAAGTTCACGCTTAATTATGACACTCTGAATAACCTTGTCCATCTTAATTGTATTAGGAATTGAAATTGATAATTGTGACCATATTATGACGTACTTGTATTTCCGGTTGATTCCACATAGGTCCAAAAATAACTGGCAACAACCATAGGCAACACACATTACATTGTCTGGAACTGTTGGTAGTAGGCACCTATAGGACACCTAAGGTACACGCTAGAAGTATAAAAATATAACATCTCCTTTCTTCCTTGAAAGAATACTTAAAAATACAATAATTTTCAAATATATAGAAAACACTTATAAATCTAAACGAACACAATTTTTCTAATTCTGTTTGAACGCCTTAAGGTACTAGGATCAGAAGAAACATTTTCAGATAAAGTAATGTCTTGGTTTTAGAATTAAAATTGTAAAAATCATTAAAAGGTAAGTCTGGAGAACTTGAGGTACTTGGAAGTTGCAAGTTCTCATCAGGTAAGTTGGAATTTGGAAATTGAATTTGGAATAGGTGAAATTGACTGATTTTGATTACATTAACAGTTTAGAATTATCACTTTCTAACGTTAACTCAGGTAAGTATGGTTCTTTTGGTGTATCTTGTCCTATTTCACGGATTTGGTTATTGTGCCAAACACCCTTCCGTCATCCAATTTTACCGAATAGTGCAAGGTTCCAACTTTATTCAAAATTAAACAAAATTTCCATTTTCATGAAAATAGTCTCTAACCGCAACTCTGGTTCCAATATCTAAACTTCGAAATTTCTTACCTATATTTAAAAAGTTTTTACAGGAAGTTGCATCAGGTTTCATACAATCTAACCTAAAACGAATATGTCTGCCGAACATCAATTCAGATGGGCTTTTACCAGTGATTACATGCGGCATTTTGCAATATTTCAATATAACAGATATAAAAAGTTTTGATAATTCTAAATTTCCATTGTCATCAGAATCAGATCGCATTGCTCTAAGGCCCCTTTTTAAAACTTTGTGGCAGGATGGCAAGGTGCTGTCAACTTTTGCACAATTCCATTTTCTTGCAAAAGCGTTTAAATTTGTATAAAGTCAAATTTGTACCATTGTCTGAAACAAAAACTTTTGGAGAACCACGAAGTATACATCATTCCATGCCAGGACTGTAAAAAGATGTACGTGGGGCAAACTAACAGGCGAATATCAGCAAAAAAATGTTCAGCAAGGCACTTGCAATGTTGTTCCCGCTTTTACCCATAAGACTCTCACTCCACAGCGCGCTATACTTGTTTTGTAATAGATAATATGGCAGTTAAATTGTATACATTTAATTTATTTTTGTAGTAAAAATTTCTTCCGCATGAGGACAGCTTAACAAATTCTGCAAATCGAAAACCAAAAAAATATTGAGATTTTCTCTATCCTGGTTTTTTTCCATACGATATGCATTTTTTTTTTCTCAAGGTGTCTGTCGAACACGATTTTCTGTTCATCCCCGAATAATCTATGTTCCTGTACTTTAATTTTCATTTCTTGACAATCACAAAGATCCTTTTTAGGAACATGAAAATGTAAATTAAATTCATTACAAAATATATTCTTGTAAAAATATTCTTTTACTGGTTGTTTCTTAGAAGCAGTGCAAAGTTCAGTATAAAGCGAATACATTTTTTTTTTATGTTTAAAGATGACTCCAAATATTTTCGCTGAGTATTAGCCCTGCAGTAGTGATATTCTACTGTAGGAAAGGATTTTATGTGCATCCTAACGAAATTAACATCTTCTTCTGGTATCTTATATTTAATATGTTTTCCTTGGGTCGGTTTTTCAGGTATATTTGAAAAAATATGTTTTGTTGAATGAGCTATGTATACAGGTGTTTTGCTAATTGCTAATGTGGTCAAGTAGAAGATTTTACAAACTTGAATGTCGCGACCCCCTATCTGAAAATGATATGTAAATGTTTGTTTTTTTGCTACGAGAAACAATCTTTTTCCATGTTCGTTTAAGGTATAATAATGCTCAAAAATATGTTTCATTTCATCTTCTGTGATAAATTGTTGGCACCTATAGATACATTTGGTTTTGCAGTCTTTAAAGTCTTAATTTTTTTCATTGAAACTACTTTTTTTCTTACAGAGATATATTCTTTTCCTGAGTCGTGCGCGGCTTTCCTAACGTTACTTCTCCAGGTACTGGGATTCCTTTGCCTTTTGCGTTTTAACTTTTTCGGTAAGTCGGATTGCGAAGATTTAGCAAGTTCAGTCTCATTTATTATGCTGTCTCCGTCATCGTCAGCACAAATGTGTGGATGGGAACTAGAACTGGAAAAACCATCAGAGTCTTCGCTGAGTTTATCTGAAGGTAAATATTCTCTGTCTTTGTTAGAATTGTAACCTTCGCAATCTACGATATCAGTCAATTCGGGAATTTGTTTGTTTATACTCTTATTTCCATTTTCACTCTGTATATTTTTGTAAAAATTTTGAATCTAAAAGAATTTATTTTCTTGAAATAAAAAAAAACTCAAAATCCAACATTTAGAATTTTCAGTTAGAGATGGCCAGAGGGTAATATTATGATAAAGACATATTCTTTATACAAAAAAAAATTATAAAAGATTTTTTTGGGTCCGCTGTTGTAAATTTTGAAATGAAAAGTAATAAGTAAAAATACTTCTCCGTTTGTTAATTTATTAACACTCTGTACATCTATATCTAAAACTCTAAATTAAACTCCTTTTTTCGACAAGCAGAACTTTTAATAAAAAATAAATATCTTTTTTTTTTGGTTGTAAAATCAACAGTAAGCATTTTGCCATGCCTACCCCGGGGTCACAGTGTATAATTAATAACGAAAAAAGCTTACCTTAAATGTGCTAGACTCTCATTTTTAGAATCAGAATTATTGAAATCAGCTTTATGATCCATGGTGAACAAAAAATTAACTAAAAACGAAACAATAACCTTTTAAAATACTTCCGAAAAATTAATAAAAAAGAATATCACTTTTTATTTCCGTCTATTAAAATCATAAAATGCATTAACTTAATACTAGTATCAATTTCACTGTAAGCTGAGTATGTTTTCTGCTGAATAACACACAGGATACCTTTAAGAACTCCTAATGTCTCTAGTTACACTTCGTAATAAAATGCCGAATTAAACACGATCACCCAAATTTGTATGTGCATAAATTTTAAACAAAGGCGTGCAGTATAAAATTACAAAAGTATGTGGCACATACAATTATGTCATTTTACAATTTAAAAAAATTGGAAATCACAAAGCTGTATGTTATACATACTACTATGAGACTCTAAAAATCGCAATTCAAGTTCATACAACAATGTATTTCTGGTTGCCTAAGATATATGGTGCAACATACAATTCTGTAATTTTTTGAAAGGAATGTTTATGGTACATACAACTTTCTGACATCGAAAAGTTAATTTCGGAAAAAATGCGACATACAACAGTGTAACTCTAAGGTAACGATTTAGTAAACGAATCTACTAAAACAAAATAATAACCACCATTGAACGGACCTGCGTAATCTGCATGAACACGAGCGAAAGGTGCCCTAGTTTTTTCCCAAACATGAGTTTTTACTTTTTCCTCTTTTTTTTTATTTTTATTACAGTCATAACTGCCACCAGCAGTAGCTTCGCGCTAACCTCTTCATCTTTACTATACCGAAATGAGCGGTATGCAGTTCCGATTAAACTTTACCACGTAACCCCGCAGGAACTACTACTCTTTGCCCTCGGATTATACATCCTGACTGTAAATAAAATTCAGTTCTACGCCAAAACGAAAACTTTTATGTACCAAATTTCCTGCTTGTAATCCGTTCAATAATTTATTAAATGGAGGATCATTCGCCGTCGCATTCACCAAAACCTCGATTGTAATTGGCAATGTTTCTATTTGACTTATTTCAAAAAAATCTGGTTCATCAAAAATAGTTAAATCTTCAGAAAATAGTTTTATATCGTACTGAAATGACTGTAAAAATACTGCGTAATGCTGCATTCTAATTGCACTTAGTACAGCCAAACTTTTTGTAGGAGAAAATATTTGTAAAAGCGGCTTATGGTCTGTATAAAGAGTAAATCTTTTATCCCATAGGTACTGATAGAACTTTTAACCCCGTATTCTAAACTATAGGCTTCCTTGTCAATTTGAGAATAATGCTGTTGCGTTTTAGTTAAAGTTTGACTAGCAAATTGTATTGGTTTTTCACAAGGCCGGATTAAGCTTTTATGGGGCCCGGGGCTATTATATTTTTAAGTGGCCCTTTTTTAGGGGGGGGGGTAGAAAAAAAGCGGCGCTCACCTTACTAGATACGCCGATACGCCATTGCCCTTTATGAATAAAATGCAAAATATTATTTATAAAATTTTACTCCCATAACAAACAAAAAACAGTAGCTATATACCTATAATATATGTACGTGGTCAAAATATATTTTTTTTTCGTAATTTAAGGTTAACAAATTCTTCTACCACGCCATCGTATTCTAATTCCTTCAGAACGTCCCTTTCTATGCACATTAATGTTAATGAAGACAGACGTTCCTCCTGCATTGTGGTTCTGTATTTATTTTTAATGTAAACCAGCTTTGAAAAAGAACGTTCTGACTCACAATTTGCTATAGGTATTGACAAATAAATTTTTAAAAGGGTATAAACGTTTGGAAATGTGTCAATTAATTGATTTTCCAAAATGTACTTTAGGAGATCAAGCGGATTAAGTACTTTATTTGTGGAAGTTTTAAGAAGGTCAGAAAAGAATGCCAATTCATCAGTTAAATTATTATTTAAGTCATCTTTATAGACGCTTATTACATTTGCGGAAAATTCTTCAATTTCTGCTTTAGATAAATCAGAACTAAATTTCGATAATAATCCGAACAATTTGGCAAGATCTGCATATGCATTACAACGTCGTTGTAATTCATTGACCAGCTTGTCTATTATTATTAAAAACGTCTGTGTTCGAAAAATTTCTCTCTCATCTGATACCATTTCATTTTTACCATCTGGATATTTCTTTTGACGTTTTGACCTGCCCATAGAATAATCATATTCCTCCTGTGGTAGTAAATTTTTGGCTTCTTTTTCAAACAAATCAAATTGGTCTCGGAAAGAGGAAACACTTGTTATTAGCCCTTTTAATATTTTTTCACCAAATAACAAATCCAAACCTGGTTTTTGTAGTATATTGGAAGCTTCCCCAAAAAGTCTTAAAATTTTACTCCAGAAAGCACCCATTACAAGAGTATCCATTTTTGTCATGTGTTTAGAAACACCCGCGGCTTCTAATTTTGTGTCTTTTTTTTCTAAAGGATCATCCGACATTGTTTTTAAGCAGGTAAATATTTGGACATAGCTTGTTACTAACGCTTTTGCCGCATCTTCCCTACAGCTCCAACGAGTGGTACTTAGCGATTTGACAGTAAGGTTTTTGTCAATATGATTTAAAAGCAAATGCCATCGATGTGTGGAGGCCCCGAAAAAAGCATACAATTTTTGCAAAAAATTAAAAAACTTTGTAGCGTCAAGGCAATCGTCAACAGCACATTCTCCAACTAAATTTAAGGAATGTGCAAAACAAGGCACGTAAAAAGCTACTTTTGTAATTTCTCGTATATGTGCTTGGAGGCCATTATACTGCCCGGACATATTACTTGCATTGTCGTAGGACTGTCCACGACAAAACTTTAAATCCAACGAATTTTTTGTTAGAAAATTTATAACAACCTCCGACAAAGTATGACTGAAAATAGGTACAAATCCTAAAAATCTCTCATGTACTTGCCCACCTTTTTCATTAGAGCAATAACGTATAATTATCGATAACTGATCTACGTGTGATAAATCTGGGGTTGAATCTACTATGATTGAATAATATTTGGATGCCATGATATCTCCTATAATCTTTTTCAGTACCTTTTCGGACATTAATTTGATAAACTCCTCGCATATGGTTTTGGACAAATAGGAAACACTACCTTTACCTTTATTTCCATAATTCTTAATATGATTATCTAAGAAAGGATCGAATTGGGCAATTGTTTCCAACATTCCCATGTAAAGACCATTAGATGATGACCCAAAACTTTCATTGTCTCCACGAAAAGGTAAACCTCTTCCTGCTAGAAATTTAATTACAACTACAATTCGTTTAAAAACATCAATCCAATAATTCTTTTCTTTCTGAAAGGCGTCTGCAATATTTTTGTCCACTCGTTTTTCTAAATTTATTTTCGAAAGAAGTTTGTTCATACTGACCCTATGATCTTTGCTGTTTTCGTGGAGTTCGATTTTCTGAGGAACCTTTTTCCAATCTGAGAACCCGCAACAAAATGGGGCACCTTTGTCGAAATTAAAAAGTTTGCAAGAAAAGCAGTAAATATTTCCGGTGCTGAAAGAATATAAAATCCACTGCCTTCTAACCGTTTCGCCGTTTACCAAAATCTTGTATAGCATTGATTTGCTGAATTTTCTATTTTGTGATTTGTAGGATCTTAATGAAGCTTTGAAATTTTTATCAGCGTCAAAATTTTGAAAATATTCGGCTCCTTTTTCTAAATAACAATCAATTAAATTATCGGTAATTATTTCAGGCCATTTGGTGGGATCCTTATTAGGTAGGAATAAACTATGTCGAATAGAAAGGGTTGCATCAGATTTACTTGTTGAAGGCACTAAAATGAAAATAAATTTAAATGGGAAAGTGAAATTTGCCATCAACATTCAACGCTACATTTAAACCGTCAAAATGATTCAGTGTATCTAAGTTGTAAACTATAAGTTATGGAGAAAAAAGTAATACTATTATACTATACCTGCTGAATTTTCCCAGGAATTTTTATTTAAATTTCCATCGTGCGCATTATCATCATTAGTATTAGTGTCGCTTATAGTATAAGCACTGCTTTCAATGCTTGTGTTTCGGTAATCAGAACTATTTTTAGTGGAATCCTTTTCTAACAAAGCGTTAGGTTTAGTTAAAAAACTTGTTATTTTGGGCAGTTTCTTTACTGCTTCTAATTTATCCTCAGCAGCCTTAAAATAATTATTTTGTGTTATCCAGGTAAGTTGTCTATACATACAAAAAACAATAAGCAATAACAAACTATAACTTACTTTTCTTTTTTGAGCGTCGCTTTTGTATCGACTTAATATCGATTTGTCACTCTTATTCATTACTATATTGGCACCGGCCACGGGCACTGACTAGGTATAGGGTATAGGTATTTTTTATTTTCTTTCTATATATAAATAATAAAATAATATGTAAAAAAAATAATACATTGAAAATAAATTGATGATTGTCAAAACAAAAATGTATTATCTCAACTTACCACACAACGCAACGCACCAACGCCTGCAACGCTGACTATTTATTTAGCTATGAATTAATAGCTTATAATTAAATAGTTACTTAGTTATTTTATTATGTACCACTAAATCACTGCTTTCTTCTTAAAATAAACATAAACGTACAGTACATATTTTAAAAATACAGAAGAAATAATATCGATGTAACGATCTTGCAGATTGCCAAATCCAAATATTCTAATAAATTTATGTCTTCATTACATCATTACTGGACCCGTGAATAAAACAAAGACCATCCTGACAATCCAAACTAGAAAGAAACAACGAGAAGATCCAAGGCAAACAGGTTGCTATAACTAATTTGATTGGTTATCGAATAGTTTCGCGCCTATTTTATTGCTTCGATACGCCGGCGTGCGTTCAAGGCCGTCAAAACGTAGGCGAGCCCCGACCCGGCGCCACTGTTGCCAGATCTACTGATTTTTCAGTAAATCTTTTGATTTTACTCTTAATTTACTGACTTATTGATTTCAATTCTCATTCTACTGAATCTCATATTCATAATATTTTTGCTCTCTCTCTCTCTCTCTCTCTCTCTCTCTCTCTCTCTCTCTCTCTCTCTCTCTCTCTCTCATCTCTTACGCACGTTTCACGAAAAAAGGGCCCCTACGGGGCCCCATTGAACCGCGGGGCCCGGGGCTGTAGCCCCTTTAGTCCCATGGTTAATCCAGGCATGGTTTTTCACTGCCATCAGGAAATATATGACTCAAAACTGCGTCTACTCCGTAGGGAGACGCATCGGTTGCGAGAACCAAGACTAAAGCATCTTTGAAATATTTCCTATAATAGTTTATCAACCCGACAAATGCTCGTACTTGAGTTTTATTTTCTGGTATTGGAACTTCTATAGCATCAATTTTCTTTTTAACTTTTTATTTATTTTGTATTCGCAATACTCAATTTCGTCTGCTAAAATACACTTTTTTCTAAATTAACTTTTAGATTATGCTCATTTAGTTTTTGTAATACGTTTTGTATCTGGTCCCGAAATTTGAATGTCATCTAAAAACACTGAAAGTCCCGGTATATTTTGTAAAATTTGTTCCATCTGCCTTTGCCAAATCGCTGGCGCGCTAGCTATATCAAACATAGGTCTAGTAGGTCAAAATAACCCTTGTGTGTATTTAAAGTTCATAAATGTCATAATTCTATTTTTGTAAATTTTGGTACCTCCTGCCATTTTTGCAAAAAGTTCGTCAACTGTCGGTAATGGATGATCATCAATCAAAGTATTACGGGTTTAAAATAACTTTATAATCACCACATCGGCGTATCTGACCATTTTGAACATTATCAAGGTCAAGTAGGTTTATTTTTAAAACTCGTATGTATTCACTTCCGAGCAAAGATTTCCTATCACCCTGTACAACATATAACTTCAAGGTCTGTTGTGACTCATTACAAGTTACTGTAACACTCATAAAACCTAAAATTTTCAACATGGTATTACAACAGAAAATTAGTTTAAATTTTGTAAGCTGTAATCTGCAATTTATAAACAATTTATTGTATCATTAAAATTAATTAAGCTGACAAGTGCGCCACTGTCTATTTCCATAGTAAGAAAGTTATTGTTAACTTTAATTTTAAAAAGATATTTGTCTCTCAATAAGTCAAAATTATCCTCATCGTCAAGCTGAAAAATGTCTTGTATATTGTTGTCAGTTTGTAACTCGTCCATTTCGTGAGTTTCAAAAGCTCGTTTAGCCTTTGTACAAACTTTTTGTAAATGTCCCTTTCTGTAAATGACCTTGCAAAATTTGCAAAATAAGTTATCTTTATTATTACAATTATTTCCTAAGTCATCTGGACTACCACATCGATAACATTTATGGTTTGGATTTTTATTAACATTTTTACTTTGATTCATGTGTTTATTTTTATTATGCTTGAAGTTAAAATTATTGTAATTTTTAGCATTGTGTGAGGTTGCTCCGAGGCTGTTTTTAAATTTATTTTTGAAAGTTAGGGAAGTGACCGATCCTGGTGTACGGTTATGTAATTGAGTAGCATCCCTTTGAGATACCTCCATACCCACAGCAATCTCAACAGCTTTATCTAATGTCAAATGTCTAGTCTCTGACAACCTATTTTGAATGCCTTTAGTAAGCCAACCATAAACAAATTGGTTTCGTAAAGCATTTTTTAAAAAATTTGCAAACTTACAGCCAATTTTTGTAAAGCGTGTAAAAATTCATTGATACTCTCACATTCCTGCTGCCTTGTGCATTGAAATCGAAACGTTTCAGCATTTTCTAAGGGTTCGCGATCATAAGACTCCTCCATGGTCTTGACTATGGTCTGGTATTCTTTATCTTCGGGTACCTCAGGTGCCAACTTGTCACATAGGATATCGTATGCCTCAGCCCACATATAATGTAGAAGGTAGTGTAGTTTTAATTTATCTGGTACTTCAAATATGGTATATGTCATGTCAATCGTTTGATCAAACGAGTCCATCTGGTTTGGGTAGAATTAAACTTTTTAACTGGGAAAGCAGATGTGGTCAAAACTTTGCCCCCTACGGCCTTTGTAGTATTTGTAGTTTGTCTAGTAGAATTATTGTTTGTACCTTCGCAACTTGTAGAATCTGTGGTAACCTGACTTGTAGAATCAGTCACTGTAGTATTTTGATTTTTAGTAGAGTCAAGGCTGGTATTTTTTCTCTTCTTGGTCATCAGTAAAGAAAAAAATATTAAAAAATTCAGTGAGCGTTCTCAATGCTTTCACTTGACTGTAATTTTTATTTTTTGTACGTACATAGCGATCCTCGTGTCCAAAACTGTTGTGGTATAATAAAGGGTAATTGAAAATGCAAAATAAATTTAGATAGATAGTGTGGTCATTTAAGTGTGCAACATGGGAATTTTTTTACTACATAATGAAAATAGAAATATTGGCAAAAGTTGATGCGTCCTCGATAATCATATAAAGTGTACTTAGAATGGTTGCAAGTCAAACAGCATACAGGGTAGGTCAAAAATCATGCAAGAGTAAGATACCCTTATTTCGAAAGATTCAGCAAAATGTTATTAAGAAAAGTTGTTTAGCATCAAAAGTTATGCCTGGATACCAAAACATAGCCTACTGAGAAAAAAACTTTTTTTTTGGAAAAAATCAAAAAAAGTTTTTGAAAAATTGATTTTTTTGATAGTTATCATAAACACTTTCATAGTTTAATCAGAATCAGATCAGATTCGCAACGGTTGACGATACTATTATTATTATTAATCGCCAACTATGGAGCAAGAAAAATTTATTTTTTACGTAGGTATATTATTTTATTAATAATCTGAAAACTACTAAATGAAATATTGATAAGCCTTCTATCATTGGAATTTGGATAAAAATCTGTTTCATTTTAGTCGATAATATACAGGGTGTTATATCTTAGAAACCAAAGTTAAGAATTACTCTAGAAAAACAAATCATCCTATATACACTGGTCAACAATTGAAGTGGATATTTAAGAGTTCTCTAAGTATTATTCATTATTTTTGAAAATAAAAAAATCCTGTTAATACAAAATAAATATTTATTCATTAACATTATGTTACAGCAAAAAAAAGCAAAAAATAAAACAAGAATTCTTTTTTAAATACTTAAACATTACGATTTTATAATTGAAAAAAGTAACAACATAAAAACTTCTTCTTTTTACAGAATACACAAAAGTCCTGTGAGAAAATTAATATCGTGTGGGACCACCTCTAGCTCGCCTTAATGCTGTTACTCTGTTTGGAAGACTCCTTATTAAATTATTGATAAAGTGCTGGGGTATGGCTTGCCAAATGGCTTGCAGCTCGTTAGCCAAATCTTCTAAAGTTAAGGGAGGCTCTTGGATTCGGTTTAATTGCCTAGACATTTGGGCCCAAACATGCTCTATGCAATTCATATCGGGTGAACAGGGTGGCCACTCCATTCTTGTAATCCCATGATATTCTATCCGATCGTTTACAATTGCCGCACGATGCGGACGTGCATTGTCATCAATAAAAATAAATCTTTCGCCTATTGCCCCATGAAATGGCACAATTATCGGTTCGATAACTCTGTCTCGATATCTTACAGCAGTCATTGTCTCATTAATTAAAACCACTAAGTCAGTGCGCCCATTAAAACAAATGCCTCCCCACACGCAAACTGATCCGCCACCAAAAAGAGTAGTTGGAGCCGTTAAATTTTCATTGTATCGCTGTCCTCTTTCCCTCCAAACCAGTATTCGACCATCACACGTGTATAAACGAAATCTTGACTCGTCGGTGAAGATGCAATGCCTCCAGTCTTCAAAATTCCAATCACTGTGTTCTCTCGCCCACCGGTATCTGCATGCACGCTGCTCCCCTGTCAACCGAGGGTGTGTAGCGCGTCTTCTGGCTCTTAAGTTACATGCGTGCAACCTTCTTCTAATCGTTTGACCACTTATGACTCTTCCAGTGGTTTGCCTAAAGACGCTGTTAATTCTTGAAGCAGTAAATGTTCGGTTTCTTCTTGCAGTCAAGACAATAAAACGGTCTTGGGCTGGGGTTGTGACTCGTTCTCGACCTCCTCCATACGTGTAGGCTGCAGAGCCAGTTGTCGTGTACCGATTCCATGCTCTACTTACAACACTTTGCGACACATTCAGCCGCGCAGCGACTTCTTCTTGAGACAGACCCTCACGTAACCAACGTACTAATTGCTCGAGTTGCACCGCTTCTAATCGTCGCAATGGCATGTTGTTAACGAAAATAAACTGACTTAATGCTAACAATAACAGGAATGAACTCACTACATATACTTTTCTACTACTAAAACATTATCATTTTGAAACCACATTCCTAAATTGTTTTTGGGAAAAAGATAAAAACAACGATAAATAAAACTTGCATATAAAAAATCTTCGCAATACACAGTGGTCCTTAACAGTATACAAAGCGACCTTTTTTAACAATATTTTAAGTATAAAAATAAGGATAATTAAAATTATTCACTTCAATTGTTGAGTAGTGTATTTGCAAACTGCACCAAAAATAATTCGTACAATTTGAAGAAACTTTTGTATTCAAGTTTTTTTTGTATCTGTAGAAAAAGTTAATAGGGGGTTGCATTCATAACCAAAAAATCTGTACCATTCTTAAGCATTATCATATGCTTTGCATATGCAAAGAATATATAGAAAATGTCTTTAGAATATATTTAGGATATGCTATTCATTCATAAGAAGATATATACCTTGACTATACCTGGGGACAACCCTGGAGTGTTCATTTTTTGGCCAAAATGTTACGCTCTGCATATGAAGAGCATGTAAAAATATATGATTTGCGCATGCAAAGCATGTACCTCTTAATGTGCATATGCCCAAAGGGATATATATGGGATATGAACAGTATATTATTTTGATACGTGGGACCAAATGTGACTCGCTTCTTAAATTCATCCTCAGAAAGTCCTGTCTGTCAATGCAAGATCAGAGTTATTGGGGCACCATCGAACTTAACCATTTTTTAAAATTTAAGTACTTTTCATTGAAGTAGCATGTCAGATTTGGTGTGTTATGCCATCTTGTTGCCGAAGATGGATGGGTTTAAGGTGCTAACGAAAACACAGTAAAAACTTTGTAAGTTGTATTCGGATATACCAGAAACAAACGTTCGAGGATGTCATCCAACATATGTGCTAGATTAAAAAACGTATAAATCTAATTTTATAAAAAAACATATAAATATGAAGTAACAAATGATATAAAAGAAGAAACTTTAAAACAATCGATTATAGCTTCTTTGATCTTAGTTTTTTCAATTTATCGAAGTGATCTTTCATACAAAATTTCACGTCAGTCCATGATCTTCGCGCCATTACCTCATTATTTCCTTCAATACATTTGGTGAAATCCTCTGTTTCGGGTACAAAGCCTCGTCTGATTGCACTTTTAAAAAAAATTAAAACGGCCGCCTTTTTTGCGAAAGACCAAGGGCGTTGAACATTAGTTTTTCATTTAGCTACTACCTCTCCTAAAATCATATTTAATCATAACTATCCGTACGTAATCTTATACAAATTATTTAAATTAATTTTTTTATTTAGGGAGTTTCATAAAACGAAGACCAACGTTTAAACAGAGATTATTTACAGGGTATTGATATTTTATTTTTGTTTTGTCTATACGTAATTTTAATAATATTGTCTAAGGGCTTTTTTGTCATGAGAAGTTCGAATTTAAATTATTTTTACGTATGAGGAGTGCCGCTTATACGTCTTTTACTCTTTTGAAGAGTCATATTTTTTTGTAGGAGCTTGCATTACGTTTTGTTTCAAATTGCTCGAAAAAGGTTGTTGGTAGCGACCTCTACCTTTTTACATAAAAATTATATACAAACTTTTTTTTTGCTTAAGAATAGATATAATACAGACACCTACAGAGAAGCAATGACTTTTCGAAACAGTAAAAAGCCATGTAGGTGCGCCCCCTTTAGGTAACAACCATACCAAAATCATATTAGAATTTCTCATGTTAAAAAAAAAACCTTTTTCTTTGTGTTCATATTTACAATATTTTAAAAATGTTTTAGAAATAACAAAAATTTTTGACACCTTGTAGCTCGAAAACAAAGCTTTTGTAGAGCCACGTTCATATAAACTTTTTCTTATTTTCTTACAAACGTTGCAATTCAGAATAGTTTACCAGTAAAAAATTTTAGCAATGGCGGCTGGTGAAATTTCGATGTCTAAATTATTTATTCAAACGGAGAAATAAAAAAATATAAAACGCAGTAATTTGCCAGTCACTTTGATATTTTTACAATATTCAATTTTTTTCAGTAAAATGTGGGAAAATTAATAAAAAGATTAAAAAGAAAATTAAATTTTGATTTTAAAAACGTTGCGTTTGGGCGGCAAACACAAAAATGAAAATTCTAATAATTACATTACATTATTATTACATTAACTAACTAAAATTTGGTGTGGGTCACATGCCCAGAATCAGAGACATAGGATAACGAAATTCCACCAGCCGCCATTGAATGTTAGGTTGTTCATTATGACGGTCAGTACTTTATTTTCAAAGGTTTTGTAATGCCATAGATTAAAGAAAAATCGATGTAAAAAATACCAAACGTTAATATGTATTTAATGACTATATAGAATGAAGGCAATCATCCTTGCAGTAAAAGCTTACCCCTTTGATTTAAATCCTCATTTTCTTGTGAGGAGTCTTTGGTTGATCCTGTTTCTTCTTCATCGTCATCGCTATCCAACGTTTTGTTTAGAATATCTGCGAAAAAAGATATTATTTCTATTTCATATGTTTTCAATGTATAAGCTTACCGTCTAAATTAATTTCATCCAATGTCTTTCCTGCGAATTGATTTACTTGTCCTTTATCGATAGCTAACAACAAGCGACTCACCTTAGTTAGCTCCATAGCACTTTCATGAAGCCTGTAGAATTCACGATACACCCTGATATCATGTCCAAGGAGCCTCGTAAGCCAATCATAATTATTCTCAGATAAATTAAATAGCTGACGTACGGTTGCTGTATATTTGCGCAGCTTAGTGCTTGTTATACTGTCTATCTAACCATCAAAACAGGCTTTTCTAATCTCATGTTTAAATTAGAATCGCCCATGCGTGCAAAAATAAAAGGATTTTTCTTGGAAAAGTTTAATTTATCTCTGGTTTGGATGCGTTGTTCTAGTGAAGATTTTACGTCCTCAGCCAAAAGTACTGGTAATTTTCTACCCCGCTTTCCGACAATTTATACCAACGTGAACTGGTCGGCTAATTTTATCTCAAACTCACTAGGAGATTAAGTTTTTCTGTACACTGATCAGATCATTTAGGTTTTATCGAATAGGCAAAAATTATCATTCGTGCGGCTTCTCCGGATTTTCTTTTATTACAAAGTATTATTTTACTGGGAGTTAAGGAAGCCAACCTACACCATGTCTTAATTGTCGAACATTCAGATATTTGTTGGTTTCCGATTTCCTGATTTAAATAGCTACTAAGTTTTATCAAATCACTTGTTAATGGCAACAATTAAGCAGCATTAATTTTTTTATTATAGATAGTTGCAAGGGCATTTGATGAAATTCTGATACTCGATTCATTCTAATTCCATTAGATTTAAATAAGATAACAATGTTTCATTTCCGAATAAATTTCCTGAAACTACCACGTTTTAATTCAGCACATTTTTTTAGGGTATGTCCAATTTTTAGTACTAAGTATGGAAACTGAAATTCAGTCTTAGTACGACATTTTGTTGTATAATACATAAATATTTTGTAGCTTGAATTATTTTGTCAAACATTTCCGGCACAAGAAAATCTGTCAATTGCCTTTTTAAATTGCTAATTTCACGCAACTTTAATGTGAAACGCGCCAGTTGTCTCATCGATTGTCTTATTAGTTTACATTGTGTGGTACCATATTTTTCGAACATCATAGCACGAAACCCCTGAATTAAAACATCGTCCTAGCAGTATGTTCCTATGTTATCATCGCAGAATTTGGACAATATGTTTGTAACATAGTATGTTACTTACTCTCTACTAAATGCATCGTTTAATAAGGCATGGCTCCTGGCAATAATATGTCGACTATTCTGGTTGTAATTTACAGTTTTGGCAGTACAACTGTTATTTAGTTGTAACATGTGTTACTTAATTTGTTGTACAATTTTTGGTTTCAAAAACAAAGATATTTTAGTATAAAACGTAATTTATTGTTCGGAATAAACATAAACGTGTGTATTTCTAACGCTGCCCGCTGACAAGCGCTGGCCATCTTCAGCCGTTCTCCGCTTGCGAACTTTGCGTGGTTGCCGAGTCTTGTTGATCCTTAACTGCTGTTTTTAATGTTGTAGCATAAGTACTTTTTCGACATAAATCCCAAACAATGGGGGCAAGGCCCATAACCTGCTAGAGTCAAAAATTAAATATGGACGTCGAACTAATATTAAATTGCCCTTTTTTGTAAAAAACTACCCACCCTAATAAGGTTACTAAATCCGTCTCTCCTTTCTTTTAAATATTTTGATTTCACTAAAATTTAGCAGCTTTTGTTCAAGTTCGACACAAAACACAGTTCGAGACAAAAATAGCACGCATACCTTTTATTACGAACTAATTTTCCTTTGTCTCTGGCGACTCAAATTATTTTAACCGATCAACAAAAACCTGTCCTTTATAAATAGTTTATTCAAAAGATAGGAAAATATAAGCCATTTTGTTCTAGCTCATTTAGTTTAGATACCAGAAATTGTAAAAATCGAAAAATTTAATTTTTGAAGCGTTCTGATATCTCGGATATGAGTTGTTTTTAAGACATATGATATTATAACATATTTTTTCATAGAATTTAAAGTAGATTAAAGTAATTCGATTATATAGAGCTTTCTTATGCTATTTGAGCCACCTCAAAATATTTCGAAAATATGGTCTTTTATACCCAAATGTCTCATTTCAAACTTCTTGAACTTATTTAAAATAGAGGCGTAATCTTCCGCCCCGTATCGTTGCCGGTTTCTGTAAAAACTAACAAGAAACAAACAAAATATACATTTAATATTAGCTACATTAACTTCTTTTGCATACACAGTAGGAAAAATACAAAATATTTCAAAAACGTGCTTAATTATTACTTTCTGTATAACTATGCAAAACTTGAGTACAGTATTTTCTAGTGAGCAAATAAAACACCAAAAAAACTTATTTTTTCAAATCATTGGATAATTAAAGCATAAAAAGACTCGACCGAAGTCAACTAATCTGTATACCTTTAGCTACTAAATAATTGTATAAACAAACCCATCACCTCTAAAGCATTAACATAAAAATCATTATTAAGGTCGCTGTACAACTGTCACTGTTTCTACTGCTATGACTTGTCGGTATCGCTATGGTTATGAGTGAGGTTACAGCTACAGTATCATCTTTAATGCTAGCAAGACTACAATGGCTGCTACAAATATCCGTCGTAACACTGGAACAGCTTGGCTTTTTTTTCTTAATTGATTCCATTTGCCAAATAAAATATATAAATAACACTTAATTTCAAAGAGTTCCAAGAAAAGATGTGATACCATATGACAACTGAACACAACGAATACTTCGTATGCTTGGGAATCATAAACTGACGATCATGCCCGCATTATTTAGCACGTAAACACGTGGAATGGAATTGATTTGGGGATTCGCGATTGGCCCCAGATAAGTTCCGTGGCCACCGCGCATCAAAGGCAAAGCGAAGGCGGTTTTCGTCCGGTAGGTATTTTTGTTTCAGCAGTTATCCGGGTCACAAGCAAGTTCTTCGTGAATAACGACGGATTTGCCCTAGATTTTAATCCTGGTCGTAACAACTGACGAGGGTTTTTGCAGCACTCCCTTGGCTGTTCATATATTTTTTGTCATAGGGGGGGGCGCCAAAAAGCAAAGTGGCATTCGCCTCCCCTCACCCCCCTTGGCTGCGCTACTGCTTCTTATTATTGCCTATTAATTCCTTTTAATTACTCATATTTCCTCATATTCCCTCAATAAATCCCCATATTTCCCTAATGATTGCCAAATAATTTACTGTACTTCCTAAAGCATTTTCTGAGTTAATCATAAAACCATATTAACCATTAAAAAAAAAACAAAATTAAGCTCATAAAAAATTGAAAGACATGGAAAAAATTCAGCATAAATTCAAACAATATCTCTTAGCTGTAAAATGACTAGAGGGAAATTATCCAATTTGTTCAAATTGAGTGTTGTCTTTTGTACAGTTTATGAAAAAGTAAAAATTAGCTCATAAAAAACTGAGTCATGAAAATAATAGACAGCGACGTTAACAGTTTTGCAATCCGATGTTTCGTGTTTAAGCAACAATAGTCAACTTCATTTTTTAATGTGACCCTGGTTTTTTATTCAGTTTTTTTGAAGCTTATGACCCCCCAAATACAACGATATGTTACAGAGAGATGGGTATACGATTCTTGCGTGTAAAAATAAACTCCAACATTTTTTGGGCGAGGGTGATACATCATTATATTTGGGAGGTGTGAGATATTCCATATTAAAAGCTTAAAAGAAATACAAAAACCAGGTCCGTATTTAAAAAAATGAAGTTGATGATGGTTGAATAAAGACGAACCGTCCTATTACAAAACAGTTAACTCCACTGGAAAAAACGGAAAATAGCCAAAAAGAAATAAAACAAATAAATATTATTAGGAACAAAGCTTCGACGCTTTCCCCAATTTAGCTTCCCTCTATCTCTATGGTTTACGAAATCACCTTACCTAACAATGAATTTATAACACCTTGTATGAATCAAAACAAATGTTGTGAACCAGTTTCCATATTTACCTCACCTTCTGCATTTTAGTAACCCACGCATAATCTGAGTTATCCGTTATTTTTGAAGCGTTCTTCCTAAAGCATTTTCTGAGTTAATCATAAAACCATATTAACCATTAAAAAAAAACAAAATTAATCTCATAAAAAATTGAAAGACATGGAAAAAATTCAGCATAAATTTAAACAATATCTCTTAGCTGTAAAATGACTAGAGGGAAATTATCCAATTTGTTCAAATTGGGTGTTGTCCTTTGTACAGTTTATGAAAAAGTAAAAATTAGCTCATATGGTTTACTATGGTTTACGAAATCACCTTACCTAACAATGAATTTATAACACCTTGTATGAATCAAACCAAATGTTGTGAACCAAGTTTCCATATTTACCTCACCTTCTGCATTTTAGTAACCGTTATCCGAAAAACATTCTATGTCAGATAAATCATTACATTTAACTTCATCTTCACTTGAGCTTACATCAGGGGATATATTTATCTGTTTTCGCTTTCGGCTGTTTTCTTTTTTGAGGGTGTGTAAAATGTTCTGACTCTATCTGTGCTCATTCAGCCATTACCTTCTTCCAATAACCAACAATAGGTTGATTTCTTATGACAACTTCCTATTTTTTGTCTAACTTAACCTTCAAAATTGGACTGTCTTCAGTAATCAAGTCTTTACTCTATCAGAGTAATCTTTTAAATTAATGTCACTGTCAACAGTTTCTTGTTTTAGTATTTCTTTTAGTTTCGTTTTCTTCTTCCAGCATTTCATTATTTAGTAGTTTGGTAAGGTCATTTTGTTCTTCAACACAAGTGTTGATGTCATCCTCTTCATTTTTTCAACCACTTTCCTGCTGTACCTCGAACCCTATTTGTGTCCAAGATTCATCTGAATTTTCATGAATACCAAGAATAGTTAAATCATTTTGTGCATCATTTAGAGCATTTCTAATTACTATTTCAATGGCTTTATTAGAAAATGTAAGAAGTCGTTGAATGATGTCCTTAAAGCTGATGTTTGCAATTGTAGCCAAAGTACTTGTTAGAGATCTGGTGTATCAGAAGATATTCTCAGAACATTGGCTGCTATACAGCCATGGACAAAACATATCCGGTTTAAAATTATTTTCTCAAAAAGTTAGTACCAACTGAAGACCACAGACAAAAAAGGCATTTTGTCAGAAAATATGATTTTAAGAAAACACGTTTTAAAAGTTTAAATTCAGTATATATTTTTTCCTAGTTTTAAATGGATACTTGATTTAAGACAGAAACAAAGACTCAGCATTTATAATAACATATGTTACGTTTATTATGAACAAAAAATTGAAAAAGGCGCTATGTCCGTACGCACCGACTAAGAATATACTAATGTTATAGCTGAGCATTCAAAACCATTCTAAAATATAAGTTCATTCATTTTTTGTTTTGTTAACGCTTAAGCATTATTAAATAAAAACTGACCTACTACCTACTTAGTGTCGATGATATAATTTCAAGAGACGGACATTACGGACAATAAGCAACTAGTTTTAAGAATAGGGAATATTGCAAAAATAATCCTGCGCCTCCGGCCCACAAAATTTTTACAAGTCTTGAAGGTTTTTTCCCCTTCATATGACTTATTGCCAACAATTCTAAAAAAATTATATAACCTAAAATTATAACTGTCCAAAACTGAACAATTTTAAATTCATTTACTATCATATAAATAATGGTGAAGTTCAAATTCTCCGTCTTTGCATTTTTGAAGAGTTTAAAATTTTGTGTCAGGTACAGGACTGGATTCTCACATCTCATTATATGAATTCCTGTAATATATTAAACGAAGATATTCTTTAACTATTTTTAGTTCCCGAATCGTTCGAATAGCAAAGGGACATTATCTTATGTACCTTTCTTTAAAAAAGGACGTCTAGTTTAGAAAAATGGTTTGTTCTACCTCAACAACTTTAAAGGGCATGGCATGGCAGATTTAAATACTTCAATCCAGTCTCTGGGTAGTTCGGCTCGGTTTTTCTGATTAATTAAACCGAAATTTTTATCGCATTCTAGATAGGAATGCCCTCTTATTGAAAAAGTCAGTTTAATTGAATCTAATATTTTTTTCATTATGTACTATTTTAAATACCTGTGTTATCCACATGTTCACACCAAAGCAACTTATCATCTACAATTAATCCTGGATATTTTATTTGTTTGTACTATTTCGAGTTTTGAGTTGTTTATATCATCATATCACAATCAAGTATGAACAATTCGGTATTTATTTCTTGACATATAATTTTTTCATCTATTCCACTATATAGTAACACCTTGTCATCTGCAAACGTACCTGGGCTTAATAGTTTGTTGATTTTAAATTGAATACATACAGTGAATACAACAGTGGTCCTTGAACTGACCCACCCCGATTTAAACATGGAGTAATATTTATTTTCAATTCGTGTGGGGAAACTCCGGTAGAGAGTATCTTGTTTAAAAGTTATGATAAAATCACCAGAAGTTCTTCCCGTAAGGTAATTAAATCCTTAACAAATCAATAACATTTTAACCTGTCCATTAAAAGCCAAGTCTCGAATTTTCGTTGAACTACTCAATACAAATTACTGGCACTGTGTTATGTTCAAGATAGTTTTTTAACAGTATATAAATATCCTCATACCAAAATGTCTAGTTGTGTCTGGTTTTCGATTTTCCAAAGGCATAACTTCGCCAAGTTGTACTTTTCCTTAATTTACAATTTCTAGTTATAAAAAATCAAAGTTATAAAATTACTCTCAGTATTAACCAATATGATTGACATTTATTAGCGAAAAGGCAACTTATATGCAAAATGAAACTAACAACAGTCACCCAGAGCAATATTTGTAATTAATTAGTACTGAATATTATGAAGACAAAAAGGTATTAACGATTTCATATGTTATTATAACATAACTAGTGTAGCAGCCGGAGCATGGTGTAATTCTTGTTTTCCCCTCCGCAAGAGTCGCAAAAAACTTCTAAATGACGAACTTCTTCACTGAGATAATTAAATATAAAATGTTGAAGTAGAGAACAAACACTGTCACTTCCCTTATTTCCAGTGGTCTCTGGGAATACATAAAATATTGATTCAGATGACGAAAGTACATGAATATTTAGCGAATATAACTGCCTTTTATAATAAACATCATTAGTTGTTATGTTGGGAACCGGAAGGTTTTTAGCGAAATCTAAGCAAACAACTTCAGTAGAAACGCTCTGTTGACTTCTTGTTTTAGCATCTTTTTTCTCTTGTAAAACTGTTCTGCTTTTAATTTGTGAAGTTTGTTTTCTGTTTTTAGCTTTTTAACGTCTTTTTCTAATTGTTTTAATGGCAAAGATTCAATCATTTGGCTCTTTATTAAATTTAATTTTTCAGCTTCCAATCCCTTCATTTTTGCAATATATACGTCACATTGACTACAAGTGTCTGATCTAGGGAAACCGAATGCTATATTAAATTCGGTCGAAAAAATGCCTCTATGCGTTTCATACGATACTCTAATTTCTGGAAATTTTTCTGAAAACGTGCATTTTTTTTTACGTTTAATTCTTCCGGGAGATATAATTTCGATGATTTATATAGCCTATAATGGGTTTTGCGTCCCTTAAAAGATTTAATATTCTTCCTTTTTATTTATTTTGAGTCCTCCTTTTCTTTTAAAGCTTTTTGCAACACTTCAAGTTTCTTTCTACCTATTCCATGCATAGCGAGAAATGCTTTTCGGCAAACTGAAACTTCCTTTAATTGTTCCTCATGGTCGCGAAATCTAATTCTATAATGATAAGACGCATCGTGAAGTTGAGCATCATTTTCTGCCTTTCGCGGCATTCTTTGTTTTACTGGCATAACTGAAATTAGGCCGCATAAATAAAGATTTTGTTCGTTTACAGAATTGAGCGAATTAAACTGTCTAATTATTTCTCTTCTTGCTGATCCAGGGACAGTCTCAAAACATTTATCTTGCCTACACGCCTCAGGTTTATTGATTTCATTACATCGCTCATTTTTCCATATTTATATATATTTTTAAATCCAAGAATAAATTGCATTTTAGATATAAGTACATAGAATATATGAGTAGCATACGAAGAGTCGGTATAGATTATTGCTGTATAATATTTACCAAACGTTTATTTACCTTTAATATTATGCGTTCATTAAAGTCGTTTTGTAAAAATCAAAATGGGTTAAAAAGTATATAGGTACCTAATTATTAAGAGCATAGGTCACGCTGCGATGCATTCGTTTTTAGGGCATTTTTCGACATGACTAAGGAAAAGCCAGATAACGTTGTACATACATAATTTTGTGTATTTTTAAATATTATGGTTATGTGATAAATCTTTAATGATGTGAGGGTAGTATGAGAGTGTGCATAAGTCAAGAAAAAATAGTAACATAGTTTAACAATGCAACCGTTTTTCCCCTTTAGTTAAATAAGCGGAATTGTTTATATTTTTTTAATTAGTGATTTTTTGTTAGGATCTAAAGCGAGACCTATACTGCAAAAGAAATCCAATACAAGTTTACATGGAAATATGTATACTTGAAAATAACAAAATAAAAATTTAACAGAACAAAAACTTGGAAAACGTGTCAAACATGTCAATGATGATTAAATTTAATATTTAAATTATCTTTTCTTTTTATCTTAAATGGCCCGCTGCCACATAGTTCTATAGGTCCATAAAATATATATTCCGACTTTACTTCAGCGATGTCGTCTTTAACTGGCAATTTAAACCAGTTTTCAGTTTCTTTTGAAAACTTCATTAAGAAATTATCTTCAGTGAGTTGTTGCGTGATTTTTCCAATGTACCATTTTTTATTATATTGAACTGCATATTATTTGTCTACAACAATTTCTACCTTCATTTTTACCTTACTATCCTCTTTCTGTTGGAGTTTTTTCATCATCAGACTCAAATGTTTCTGTGTCTGTTGAATAATCATAAGTAATATATTCTTTGTCTTTTTCTGAATCAGATGAAGAATTGGTAGATTCATAATTTTTTTTTACTTTTGTAGCATTTTTTATGTTTGTTTTGCTAGAGTATTTACCTTTTTTAGTTTTAGGCTTTACGATTTTATCTGGTTTTCTTTTTCTGGAGATAATAAATCGCTTTAACCTGTCTGTGCTTACTCGCCCGTTGCCCTCGTCCATAAGCCAACAATAATATGACTTCTTTACAACAATGGTTTTAGAATTTGGCAAGAGTTTTAAGTACGATGCATTTTCCGATAGGGCTACATTTTCGTTTGAATAGTCTTTTAGGTTCAGATCAGTTTCAATGGTATTTTCTTCTAGAGTTGGAGGGACCAACTCTTTATCATTCTCAACAAAATCTTTAAATAAATCTTTTTTAGAACAACTTCTCTCTTCCTCACCAACTAAATTAAATTCATTATCGATTATTTCTTCTTCAGCGTCGTCAAGTTCTACGTGTTCTGGTTCAGCAGCAGGTGCGTCCATCCTACAACCAACTTCTCTGTTTCCAGCTATACCTATCTGCTCAATATCTATAAGGGCGTCTTCCAAAGCCTGGTTAATTATTTGGTCAATGTCAAAACCTTCGAGGTCAGGGTTTATTAAATTATTTCCTAAGTTTTTTCTTTTCTTCTTTGCCTCGGAAAAACGAATTGTTCTTTTATTCCAAATAAAACGCCATTTATGAAAGAAATTCTATCTGCTCTGTTTATAATATCTCCAATACTGTAATTGACCACGTTGAAAATGTCGAGGTCATAGATCGTGTAGCTTGAAAAAAGTTTTCGGAAGGTTGACTATTTAACAAAAATGGCAAAAACATATCAGTTCTCAGGTGGCAATCTATTTTAAAAATTTCAATGAGTTTGATTATCATATGTCCATTTAGTTCGATACAAGTGTAACAGTTGGTGGATATAAAGTTATGCTGAATTTTAAGGTTCGGTTCATTTTTCACCCTATTACGCCACAGCCTTAACACAAAAATTACGTACCAAATTTGATAAATTCTGTCCGAAACTACTGTATTTCTTTCAATAAAGGAAGATATTAAAAAATTCGTCATTTTCGAATATAATTTTGTGGCATCAATATTTGATTTGGTACTAAGAAGATCGATGACTTTTTAATGGCGGATTATCCCTTGGCTATCACCGATCATCTTTCGGTTATCCTCTGGTTATCCCCAGTTATCCTCGGTTAACCCCAGTTACTCTTGGTTATCCCCGGTTATCCCCAGTTACTCTTGGTTATCCCCGGTTAACCTCTGTTATGCCCGGTTATCCTCGGTTATCCACAGTTACTCTTGGTTATACCCGGTTATCATCCGTTATCTCTGGTTATCCTTGGTATCCCCGATCGTGTACACCAAATATCCCCAGTGAAATCCCCCTCGATACGAATTTAAAATATAACTGATAGTCGATTGGCTGCTTGCAACGTCGTCTGCGGCGGATGCGAGGCCCGTGGTGGTCGGCCCCTTTGGGTGATTTTGTCTTCAAAGGTCGTGGACAGATGTTGGTCCAGCCAGATCCTGAAGTCTTTGAAGATCCTGATAAAACCGACGCTCTGCAGCACGGTGTTCACCACATCGTCTCTCGTAGAGGCCAGAAGGTTGCTGAATCGACGCAGCAGTTGTTGTGGGATCGTCAGTCTTAGTTGAGGAATTCCCAGACAGCCGTCTCGAAGTCTCGCATGGATATGCGAGTCGGGTGTGTAAATGGACAAGTGGACTTCTTTACGCACCTCTTCAGAATCCTATCGATGTCTTTGAGGATCTCGGCAGTGACTCGGGTATTCTGGAGTCCTTACAAGAGCTTGGTACTAGGAACTCCCTGACGATGGTTCCCGTTGCTACCCCATAAGGGGATAGCACTGGACACGGGACCCTAGCACGACGTGGGTCACTAGCACAAGGAGATGAAATTTCGGAGATTTGTTCTGGCAGTCTTATAACGTCATAATCAGGGTTTATTAGTGGTTCAGGGTTAGTCAGTTCATGTTCAGAAATAATTAGCTAGTTTTAGTGGCGGTTTTTTAATGACAGCTGCTGCACTTCCTTGAAAATTAATAACTCTATTTTTTTTCTAAAATTGATAATTTCCTAATCCATATAATTTATCTATCTATGTGAGTAATTTTTATTTTGCTTCAATAATTCTATTATTTCCTTATTATTGGCTCCCGCTACGTCTATCGATTTGAACACCGCTTTCTCGTCGCTGCCGCGCCGGTCGGCCGTCGCTAATCGCTGCTGGCAAATCTCGTCACAGATCCGTTCGCAGCCGAAACTCCCGCGTCACGCCGTAAAAAAACAGTCAGGTAATATCCGTACACTGCGGAAATTTGGCCTTGACTTGAGCAATCAGACGAGTATAGACTATGTCCATTCGTGCTGCACCTCTTGCGGCCTGGGTGATGTATTCTCGGACCGATGTTAATATGTACTGGAAATTTGCCGTATAAAAATGCTTCACCTACAAATAATTTCACGATTTAAAAAATGCACTCCTTAAAATGATTTTGTTTGGGAATGCAGGCGGGTTGAGGTTCCAGGTTCAACATGAGATATTTAGTATGTCAATGATGAACTGGACACCCGAAACCTGAACTAATATAATCATTTACTTTAAATACAGTTGGATTTGCGGTTGTGACATTAAAAACAAAATTATTTTGTTTTGCTTGTGTTCTGTTTACAGGTAATATGCATTGGACAAGCTGTCGTACTATTGACTTAACGCATTTAAGTGAAAAAGCTAAGGCTCACGAAAATTTAATATACGAGAACAACTTGACACGGCATTCTGGCAAAATATAGCTGCTCATATTGAGAAAGTCGCAAAAACCAGGTTAGTACTTTCAAAAATTATAGATGCTATAAAATTTTGCGGCATGTTTGGACTCGCATTAAGAGGCCATGATGAACGTGAAACTTCAAAAATCCCTGGAATTTTTCTAGGTCTTATTAATTATACTGCTGAACCAGATAAAACATTAAAATAACATTTAGAATATTGTACAGTTTTGAAGGAACATCCAAAGGAATCCAAAAAACTCTTAGATTGCATTTTTGAAGTATATCGGGAAATAGTTTTCAAAGAAATTAATGAAGCAGATTTCTTGGGAGTTATAGCCGACGAAACAACAGACGTTTCGTCAAAACTCCAAACAGTTCTTGTATTTCGATATATTAAAGACAGCAAACCAGTTGAGCGATTCTTGGACTTTTTTAACAGCTTTCAACAAACAGCTGATTCACTTAGCTCCCCCATTTTAAATTAACTCAATCCCTTGATAGGTTGCATGATGGTGCAGCAGTAATAAGCGGGAGACATGGAGGAGGACAGGCTAAAATTAAAGAAAAATATCCCTTAGTTCATTTTGTATATTGTTATACACACAAATTAAATTTAATATTGACGCAAGCCACTTCTCAAAACAATGATGTTCGGATCTTCTTTGGGAATCTCTCTGAAATTCCAACATTTTTTTGTAACTCTAGTAAACGAGTTAATTTTCTAAATAAAGTGGTTGGACGTAGAATTCCAAAATCCATGCTTACTAGATGGAATTTCAAAAGCCACACAGTAAATGTGTTTGAATACAGGGAACATTTAATTAAAGTACGTTCACTTTAATTAATAAATAAGTCATGTTTAGATTAAATTAGAAATTATTTAAAAATGTAAATACGCTTTTATCGATAAAGGTACTTAAGAAATGTACCTGTAAGGTGGTGGTGATAAATTGAAACTATAAGCTTAAGTTACTATTACATTGTGTTTAATTTCAATAAGATTGAATTTACTATAAAGGCGCATATACCCTCACCTTTACGGGCTGAAGCACCAGTAACTCTGGGCCTAACTGCTTCTTGAGGTGTGTCAGTAGGATGTAATCAAAAAGTTATGCTGCCTGCATTGCCATTAAATGCCTAGTGGTTGTTATTTTATGCAGAATGCTGCGATTATATTTTTACTGTGGCTCTCGTCAAAAGCTTTCCATGTGGATTAAAAAATAAATGGATCTAGCTCAATAGTTTGATGATGATCAAAGGATAAAAAAAATGTATAAGCTGTTTAATCAAATAAAATGCCGATGAGCTGAAAAGAAAAACACGCTGTAGACGGTCTAAAGGAAACTACAATAAAGTTAAGGTAAAATAGAAAGAAAGATAAAGAAAAATAATTTACCTAGCCGCTTTTTCGGACCCAAATTCAAACAGAAATTTTGAAATATAAATCTGGGTCGGCACTTAATACTTTGGCCACTCTCAAAATGGTAAGAAGGTAAAGAAAGACCGAGTTGTTATTCTCTCTTAACTAGGAAGTAAAACCAAAAAACAAGGACAGGAATACTGGTTATTTGAAACGACCAGCACCCAACCAACTCCTTACAATGAAAAGAAGGAACCAGATAACCCAATACAGTGATGAGTGGAAAAAAGACAGCACTCAACGAGAAGCATCCATGAAACAGCCGATCGACTAGTCAAACACATGCTTTATTTTTTAAATGAATTTAAATATAATATCCGGTAATATTTTGACGATTTAAGGCCGCGTCCCATGCATCCCTTGTCTCCGACTATCCGACGGTCCGACGACGCTCCTATTGGTTAAAATATTTTTGTATCACCTTTAATCCAAAACTTTTAACTTTCATCCGACGACGTATGAGGTTAAAATATTTTTAACTTATTCCGACCGACGGATCGTTTTTAACCTTACCTTTTTGTTTCTTTCCCGTTAATTTGTTTTTGAATCAATTTTAATTTGGCTTGTGGTAATAAGTATTTTGTTTAGAACGGAAAAAATGAATTCTCAATATTTTCAAGCATCAGAGAGACGGCGTAATTGTCATTATTCCTAATTGTTAGGAGGAGAAAGCAAAAAGAAAGTTTTGGGTTCGAGATATATTTAGGAACAGGGTTTACCATAATTTATTGGAAGAAATACTACAATTATTTAAGAATGAGAAATGACATGTTCCATACCTTATTAGCAATTGTAGAACCCCAAGCTAACTAAGCAGTACTGTGTCCGTGAACCTATATCTCCAGGAGAACAACTTGCACTTACACTAAGGTAATAATAATTATACTTAAAATTGGTCAGGTTTTGTTTTTAAGGCTGCACAGTTGGAGTTTGTCGATTTCAGTTAGTACAAAAACTATAATCACCTTTCCAGAAAATCCTGGTTTATACAATACATCATAAATTCGATGTATACTTAAAAGTTAAACTTCTGTGGAACTGTTAATGTAAAATGCACATTGTATTAATTTAAGGTAAATATTTATTTTAGATATCCGGCTAGCGGTGACAGTATGATGTCCATATCATATGCCTTTCGAGTCGCGCATAGCACAGTTTCAAAAATCATTTATGAAACATGTGATGCTATCTGGGATTGTCTATATGATGATCAGCTACTCAAGCCAAATGAAGAAATTTGGCTGATAATTGCTGAAGTTTTTGAAAAAAGATGGCAGTTACCCTATTGTGTGGGCGCTATGGATCGAAAACATGTAGTTATTCAGGTACCAAAATTATATTATGATTGTCGCTCATAGTATATAGGAAGAATTTTTAAAAAATCATGGATATAGCTTTGATCAGTACTTAAAAGAAAATTTGTTTATACTTGAAAAAGTTGTATAATAATTAATTTGAAGATAATCTCCCTGATTGCTATTCATTCATTCTTTGATTTTGCACTTATGTTTACTATATTTACAGGCTCTGCCAAATTCAGGTTCAACTTTTTATAATTCCAAGGGATCCTACAGCATTGTATGGTTAGCCATCTGTGATGCACAGTAACGAATGGCTCTACTAGATATTGGTGGTGAAGGACGACATAGTGATGGTGGTCTTTTCAAGAACTCCCTTATTGGAAGACTTATAAACATTAACAATATGAAATTTCCTTCGCCTTTACCAGTGGCAGGTTTAAACGAAGCACCAATAAATTACTTCATGCTTACTGCAGATGAAGCACTTCCATTATCTATTTGCGTGAGCCCCTACCCAGGTCATTTCCTCATGTTGTAATATCAGCTTTTTTATCACATAAAATACGAATTAAGCCATAAAATAAGGCCAAATCAAAGAATAAGTTATACTATACAAATATACATAAGACAATGGAAAGCATCTTCTAAAATATAAATTATTCGAGTAAAAATGTATAACCACGCCTAGATCTCGAAAATTCGATGATCACGAAACAACCAATTACAGCACAGGACGCGCTGTAGTTGACCAATCAGAAAAGAACACGCCAAGCTTCGCTTGACCTGCTTAGTTGGCGTGTAGAATTTCAATTTTTAAATTACAATTAAAAATACTTCTAATTAACGTATAACAATAAAACTTGGTAGAAATGTTTAATTTTTTAAGCGCTTCACGCCCATGCAAGAATCATTCCGATATCTCAAATATTTCACATGGAAATAAACCTGACCTAACTTATCAAAATTAAAAAAATTAATGTTTTTTCAAAATTTTTACTTCTCCAGAAAGCCCTTATCAACTGAATAAAAGAATCATTAAAATATATCGAGAGAAACCCGAAATATTCAACTCTAAAGTTTCATGATTTGAATTAAAAAAATGCGTTACACCCAAATTTTCAACATTTAAACTTAAATATATTTTTTCCCTTTAAAGTCAGTTAAGGGCCGTAAGGATCCTTTGGAATGGATTCATTAAGGCCACCCTTCACCATATTTCAAGACGATATCTTAATTCCCGAAGGAATTATCGGCTGAAGAAAGTTAGATTTTGAGATCGGCATACTTCAAAAAGACGCCACTGTCTCCTAAATGAGTAGACTTAGCAAGAAAAGTCACTCTAGATAAAATGCTCCAATTGATGAGAACTACCTTATATCACCTTATTCAATTCAGATTCATAGGTAAGAAATTACAGAAGTTCATTTTTCGATTTTTGGACTTTGGACGAATTTTTACAAAAACAAAAAAATTTATTTTTTTAATACCAAGATGGGACTTTCACAGAAAGTTAGCCCTATAAAAAGGAAACATTTTTCATAATAAGACATTTTGCAAAAAAATCAAAAGGAACCAGGAAAACAGGCCTTGGAAGCTCAGCACCAGGTCCTGCAGAAAATGTTCAATATTTAGGAAACCCCTTGTAGAAAAAATCCCAAATTTTTACGGAATGATTGTCTAACTAAAAACAACTTTTAACAAACTTTGATTTACGTACGAATTTTTTCACTGAAAAAGAAAAAAGTTTTCAGTAAAATCTGAAACTTGGCCAGAAGACGTATAAAGTAATACTATTAATGGGAAAATAGCATATAGCAAAAATACTCAAAAACAAAGCTCCCACAGTACTTTAAAGTATCCCGGGAGATGTTTTCACTAATATATTTAGCAGCAAATTTTTTTTGACTGGATATTTTAACATTTATCTTGTGACATTTTTTCTCTATTTTGACTTGTATTTTGTGATCCACCCTTGATTGGGCGAATCACATTATTTACCAATTTTGACTAATTAATATTTATTGGATTTATTGAAAAATCCGAACTTTGTTAATTAAAATTTAAATTTTTTCAACTGTCTGTCACGGCCACTCCAACTTCTGTGGTGGTTCCCGAGGAAGCCATGACAGCTCTCAATATGCCCAGCAATACCGTCCCGCTCACGTTCATCTGGCGAGGGGAACGACCATTCTAAAGTTCCTCGTGTGAGTGGCGGGTGCCTGACAAGCTTGTCATTTACAGCTCCCCGACATTACGAAAACCATGACTTAACATATCGCAATTACCAACACAATACTTTCTCCTGAGTCACCCACGTGGAGGACTCCTCCATGGAGGTACCCCGAGCTCGAGAACATCCAATGTTCGACTCTCTAAATAGTGGAAAATATAAAACAAAATCTCGAAATGTAATTTTTTGAGGAAGATTATTCAAATGGAAATAATTCAAATAAAATGTTGCTCGATAATGTTAGCCTACAGAAACTAACTAAAGAAACCTTCAGTTTCCTGTATCTTTAATCGATCTAGATTTCATCCCTCCTAAAATGAATCAGAATATGGGAAGGGAAGTTGATCTCGTCTCCATATGTGATGGGGACTTTGATTTTGAAATGGACCGCAGGTCCGGACTAAATAATTTTACTTACGCTAAACCAGCTACAGGACCGGGATTAAAATTTTTTGATTCACACGAACATCCCATACGAGAACACTCACAGCAGTGAAACCTATTTTTAACTATAGCTAAGTTACGTGTAAGTTATAAACAACTATTAGATATCAACATTATAAATGAACTAATGGTGTACAGGGTGATCAGTTAAGGGTAGCGAGCGGCCATATCTCATAAGATATTGGTCGTATAGATTTGAGAAAAAAAAATCATAATAAAAGTCGCCAAGAGAAATTGCTGAAAATTATTTTCGAGTTTGTCAAACGTCCGCTAGAGGGCGCAACAACCAACACCAAGTAGAAAAATGGGGTTTTTATAGAATTTTGCCTAATGAAAATATATCGATGATATCATTTTCATATTTAGTGACCATTTCCCTACACTTTTTGTCTAAAATGTTTTGTTCTATATATCAAAATAAAGCGGTGGGGGAAGGTCAATTGTTTTTTCAAACAAACCAAGATGTCTCCCGTTTCTTTTGACCGATTTTAGCAAACTTAGGCTCATATTAAAGAGCATAATTTGCACTACAAAACGCTTATTTGGTTTTGAATTTTTGACTTTTGCTGGCGTCGCTAGATGGCGTTAACTGAATTAGTAGCATATTTTTTAGTTTTTTTCAAAAAAAAACAAATGTAATGGTATATTCATTTTTACATATTTTAAAAGGGGATAAATTTCTATTCTATAATTTAATGAAAATAATTTATCATCTACCTTTTTTTGAACCGTTGATATTGACCAAAATATTATTTTATTTTATTAAAAAATGGCACGCCACTGCTTTTTGTCAAAATAAAAATCATTATCGTAATCACTTATTAGTTGCTAACAAAAAGAACCTTTTGACTTTTTTTCGTTAGACGAACGGTTTTGGATTGAAAAAATAAGATGTTTAACAATGAAAAATCTTAATAAAACTGTCCAACAACAGCAGGAGCAATAACACTAAAAACAAGAACATGGAACTTTAAAAATAAACGTTAAAAATAAATTAATAGTTTTGTCGTAAATGTTCAAAATGTTGTCCATTATTTTGAATGCACTGGTCCAATCTCTTCTGGGTGGAGTTGACAGCTGTCTCAATTTCCGCTCTTGGTATAATATTTATGGCGTTTTGAATTCGGACTACCATGTCTTCTCGAGTAGTTGGTCAAGTTTTATACACCAAATCCTTTATTCGGTCCCACAGATAAAAATCAAGGCAGGTTAAATCGGGGGACCGTGGTGGCCAGAAAAATAGACTGCCTCTACCAATCCAACGGTTAGGCAAATGCCTGTTCAAAAAATCTTGCACATTTCGTGAATAATGTGCCGGGCATCCGTCTTGTTGAAACCACATGTTTCTTCTTACTTGTAAAGGCACATTTTCTAAGAGTCCTGGTAAATCGTTAAATAAAAAGTTCAAATACATGTCACCGGTTAGATGGCCATTAAAGATGTGCGGACCGATAATAGCACCATTAATAACACCGCACCAGACGTTGACGCTCCATCGACCCTGCTGATAATCTTCACGTAACCAGCGTGGATTAGTGTCCGACCAGTAATGCACGTTATGAAGATTTACCCTGCCATTACTGTAAAACGATGCTTCGTCTGTCCACAATATTTGTGACAAAATATGATGGTTTTCCCTAATGAAGTCTCTAAGCCAGTAGCAGTAATCGAGCCTACGTTTAAAGTCAGTGTCATTTAGGGCTTGATGAATCACGATGTGATATGGATGCATTTTAAAATCCATTAATATTTTTTGCACTGAGCTATAGAATATTCCTAAATCTCTGGAGATCTCTCTTATGCTTAAATGGGGGTCTGCATGAATATAAGCCAACACATTTATAATGTTATCTTCTCTTCTTACTCTACGATTTCTTCTCAAAGTTGGAGTTGGTTGCACTTGGCCATGTTGCCTTAAACGTAAGGCTAAACGATGAAAAACCATTCTCGAATGGTGTCTTCGGAGGGGATAACGCAGTGCATACTGCCTAGAAGCAATCGCCGCATTTTCAAAACATTGAAAATAAATTCTCAACATATCAAAGGCTTCTTCATTCGTAAAAGGCATGATTTGTTGTAAAAATACTTTTTACATAACATTAAATTAGATGTAATAGCAGGAACTATCAAAATGAATATCAACGTGATTGATAATTTGGTGTTTTGTTTCTTAACGTAGATCATGGCCTGCTTTGCTTAAATGAGATGTTAGTTAAGTTTGATTTTTAATTTCATTTATGAAATAATAATAATTATTAATAATAAATTATGAACTAAAGCATTCTATCGCTAATTAAATGATTATTAATGATAAAAATAATAGGTAATAATTTTATTATTGTGAGATGTAATATTTAAAAATAATTTTGAACCTTATAGTTAGCACGATTGAAAATGTATTTGGAATCCTTGCCTCTAGGTGGCGTATATACAGAAAACTTATTGCGGCAATTGATTGTACAATTAGAGCCATTGTTAAAGCAATGTCTGCCTATATAACTATATTTTAGACTCTGAGGCAAACCGAGAACAGAAAAAAGATACCTTTATAAAATATATTTATTACAAAATATGTATAGACTTACTATTAAAAAAGAAAAAGAAATGTTTGATCTTAATAAAATTTTTTATTTTAATTGGTAGGTAGGTAATACAGAAATGTGTTTGTTTGTTCTAAATAATCCTTGGCAGCTTCATAAACGATTTTCAGCAATTTCTTCAGGGAGAGTTTTTGCTTTCTCGGGCATATTTTCCATTATTGTTGAAATTCTTTCACATATGGGGTTTATCCTTTTAGAATCAAAGGTTGGGGCCACTGCTGCAATAGGAGTGGCATTTACTTTTTCTAAGGCATTCAAAATCGCACCTTCCACTTTCCTATTATCGGATTGTTTTCTATTATATGTTAAAACTGACTCTGATTCAGCTTGCCCAACACTTTCTGCAGGAGAACTTAGGGAAGTAGGAAGTTTAGTATTATTGTTGTCAGACATTTTTAAATTTGAAACTGTTGGTCGATAATTGATGGAGTCATTTAAAAATTTCAAGACATCGAAGTACTCCCACTTTTTTGTTTTTTTTTTCTTCCAGATCCACTAGGTATATACTCGTTTTTCATTCTCACATACGTATCTCGCAAGTTGCGCCATTTTCTCTTTAGAAAATTGGTATATATCTCTAACCAAAGATTTTCTCGGATATTTTTTGAACGTTCTTTTAATGGACGGCTATTCCATAATGGGGGTCTTATTTCTACATAGTTAATGAGAAGCTCCTCAACTGGATACTGCTCTTCTGTTACTTCATTACTTAACAGTGACTCCTTTTCGATTTCATCAATGACCTGCAAAAAATATATTATACAATAATGAAAACTTGTTAAAAAAGAACATCAAAATACAAGAGTTCTAATCACACTACACCACAACTCGTCGCGTTCTGGACGCGCGTTTCGCTAACCAAGTTAGCATCATCAGCAGATGACATAATTAAAAGCAGATAACCATTGCTTTAAAATAATAAAAAATACTAAAATTAAAGTAACATACTAGCATAAATACCACTCGCAAATTAAATAATTTATATTTAAGTCTTTATAAGACTGAGGTAGGGATGCACAAAAATTGAAAAACATCGATACTGTATGAATTGATGTATCGAAAAAAGATATATCGCAGCTTTCGATACATCGATATTTTGATCTTTTTTCGATACATCATTTGAAAACATGACAATTTTTTTAGAACATTTTTTATTAAACAAAGATACTTATATTATATGCATGTTTTGTAATACAACTTATTTTTTTTACATAAAGCGAATAAAAAATATCGATAACACTTTGAATTTATAAGAAAAAAATAAACAAACTTGTAAATTAGACGCTATGGGCTCTAGGACAGTCTAGGATAATTTGTAAGATATTTGCAACAACTGAGTTCCCAAAATGTCTTATCGACACTATATAAAAATAACAATTTGTCAAGTTTTTTTCCTTTTAGGCGATTTCTTGCTTGGGTCAACATCTGCCCTGCCTTCGAAAAAAGTCTTTCGGAGGGTACAGAGGTCGCCACAACCGATAAATATTTTCGAGCTATTATTGCCAAAATAGGATACGCTCCAGAGAGTTCTTTCCAGGTAGACAATGAGTTTAGATCGAAGTTGGCTACTGGCGTTCTTAAATATTGAGTAATTTCTACTTCAATATCTCCACTGTTCTCTTTAGATTGATGCCTTAAGCGATGAACAATTTTGTGATGATCACTCCACAAGTTGAAATCTTCTGCATCATCTGTAATAATAAAACATATATTTAGAGTAGTAAAATAAGTTTAAAAATAATCTTATTTTACCTAGTATCTCCCTGCTCTTATCATTTCCACTTCCGCCATTATTGGAATTTGAATTTTTTACCATCTCACTAGTCTCCTGGTAGAGTTTTTGTAACAGTCTATTCGTATTTGAACAGGATAACATATTTTTGAAAGACAGCTTTTTGAAGCGCGGATTTAATATTGTCGAGAATGCCAATATGTGTTGTCCTTCAATTTCCCCAAATCTTTTTTGTATTTCATTAAGTAAACTTTTTTGTTTATTTCGTCAAGCTCTTCAGCTTCACCTGCACTAATCATATTGGGCGCTGATCTGTGTCGATTAACAATATTATTTATCACAGGCCTTAAATCTAGAAAGCGCTCGATCATATAATACGTGGAATTCCATCGCGTACTAACGTTTTGAATTAACTTTGTTTCTACAGATGTTGATTTTCTAAGTTCGTCACTAGCAACTACGCTTGCCTTAAACCATGTGACAATCGTTTTGACCTTGGATACAAGAGCTGCCAATTCTGGCACTGATTCAAGACCTTTTTCCACTACCAAATTGAGTAAATGAACAAAACAAATCCTAATTCTACAGCTTTTAGTATGTTGGCTCTACTGTCAGTTACCACGGTCGTAATATGTTCTTTTTTTATACCCCACGTTTCGCAAGATTTGGTAACTTCATCAGCCAAGTATTGCCCAGTATGCCTTTCTTGTAGCTCAATTACGCCCAATGCGCAGGAGAATAATTCCGTTTCAGTATCAGGGCAAAAGTGAACCGTAAGACCCAAATAACTTCTTGTTTGCATTGTGTCAGTCCAATCATCCGTTGTCAATGTAATATTTTTTGTTTCGCTTAGTTTCTCGCGGAATTTTGAAGCTACTACATTATATTTATCATCTAAAAATCGAGTAAAACTAGTTCTGCATGGTATTTGGTATTGCGGAAAAGACAGTTTCATTAAATGTTTAAAGCCCTCATTTTCAACTATTGAAAATGGTTGCATATCCTTACATATCATATACAATATCCCTTCATTTATTTGACAATATTTACGACCACCTTCGGAATACGACCTTATGTGTTCAAATGATCCCATTATCATTTTTTGACGTTTCAAAGACACCGTAGAAAAAGAATTGTGTTGCGATTGTTCCGATGTTGATGGAGATGGTGATCTTGGTCTTGATGGACCAGGCAATGCACCGTGTTTAGTTCTAGAGTTAGGATTGAACTCCGTTTCATTTTTTTGTTGCGTCAGTTTTATATTTTTGTGAAAACGATTGATATTCATCAACAAATTGGTGCTGTTTCCAGATGTTTTTAATTTTTTTGAACAGTAACGACAAGTGGCTGTATTATCTGAATTTTTCAAAAAATATTTCCAAACACTGCTTTTTGGAGGAGCCATGTCACCCTCATAAAAAAAAAGAATCATGTAAAAACTCTTTCAAATAACCAACCCTGGTTTAAAATCAAAACACAGGAGTTATAACCACACTATACATATTTTTACAAAGCGCGTTCAAATTATTTGTTGCGGTTAGAGTAAAAAATAGATTAATTTTTGGCTTTTTCACAACATAAAAAGATCTAATTTTAAATTAATTGAAATAAATGACACAATTTTTCTAATTTTTTAAACTTTTGCTTAAATAAATGCTTTTATATTATATATCGAAACATTCCGTGGGCAGATTAGTCCACATGTTGAGATATGTAATTTACTGAAATATTTATTTCAATTATTTTAAAATTAGATATCTTTTTATGTTGCGAAAAAGCCAAAAATTAATATATTTTTCACACTATACATACCACTTACTACGTTGTGAATGCGAGTTTGTCTAACCATATTAGCATCAGCAGCTGTCATGATGTAAAAAAACTGGCAGCTAATTTGGTTAGCGAATTTGAAACACCCTCACATGAATTTAAATATATTATTTTTTCATACAGAAGTTTATCTAGGTAGAAATAATAATAATTAAGTAGGTACTATGTTTATGGACATCTCTTAATAATAATAAACTCTTTAAATGGAAATATCTCGGTCTCGATTAGTTTAGAAATTAGAAACATTTGAAAAGCAATTTTTGTCTGCCTGTCTTTTTGGGATACCCTTTATACATAAAATTAACTGCGCCTAAAAACTCCTTAAAAAATACCAACACTTTTATACCTATTTTGTTTCTAATTGAAAGAATATAACCGAAATATATTTCCATGTAGAGTTATTTATTTGGCTCATCCTGTAAATAACAACCATCTGCGTTTGGTATTTTATTCTTTATATATCAATATATGGTATACATCTACTAGATACTTATAATAATATGTATAGGTAGTAAAGTACTTACCAATACCAAAAGGTTATTTTAACACACCAAATAATTTAATGTGCAAACAAAACTAAAAGCAAAAACACAACAAAATCAATCGGTAAAACACTATTAACCAAGATTCGTCAGATTCGTGCATTTACCGACTGTCGCCAGAGGCCGCGCAATTGTCGCAATTTGATTATCGCAGCGCATGTCAGTACTCATGATCGCCGGCACGCCGGCGCCGCGGCTCCTTAAATTATAATGCTATTTGGGATTGGGTGAGCGGCGAAATTCGCCAATATAATAGTGCGAAGTGCGGTGCGGTACCGGTATATTGGATAGAAACATCGATGTCTTTTCGATACATCGAAAGAAAAATATCGATGTAAAAACATCGTCCTTGAGGAGGAAAATATCGATGTTTTCAATACATCGTGTGCATCTCTAGACTGAGGACTCTTACGGTAAATTTATTTAAATAATAATTCGAGGTAAAAATCAAAAATTGATTTTTAACCATGTAGAATATGACAGGTAGGCAAATAGGCATACACCGCTATATAAAATAAATCCTTATTGATATTCAGAAATCAAGCTAATAATTGAAGTTAATAAACGAAATAAGATAGAATTAAAGATTCATTTAAAGACCACACCAAGAAGAAGTTCTAAAAAACTAATTGTCTACTATCTAAATATACAATGCGTAACTGCGATTGCTTACATTGTTGAACTCAAATAAAATTAAACCTACTATAATTAAACATTTAGTTGAATGAAATGTTACAACCACCAGTCGTCCTTCCTTTGGTGCTGCTTTCCTCATATATTTAGCTGGAATATCTCTCCTTTGGGCTTTAATTACCAGGCTGATACACTCCAGTATTGCCGCCTCTTTGTTTTCAAATTTATTTTTATTTACATTTGTGATTGCTTGTGATAACCACATATTGGTGTTCTTTAAAGAGCGATTAATGTATTCTATTATTTGGTGATAAATTGTTTGGCACGCTTATTCCCCCTTTTCCACCAGGTTTGGTTTCCTCCTCCTTTCCCACCAAGTTTGGTGGGACGGGTGGCGAAGGGCGCCATGTTGACTGTAGACCGCGGGCTGATTCTAGGGTCACCCGGAGGTGTAACCTTCTTGATCGCAGGGTCGGTTTGAAGATGGTGAAGGCCGTCTGAGGGGGAAAACGTCCTATTTTTCTGTAATACCGCAGTTTTTCTGAGATATAGGGCGGTCGGGGTTCAGCAAGCGAGCATATTCGAAGCTCATGCTCATAGCTTGACAAATGTGACACTCAAGCGCCCTCTGTTGGGCAGAATTGAAATTCCCAGGGGAATGGTTAATTCCCATTTGTAGGTTCAGGAGTTTTCCCAGGACCAAAATGGGTCTGAGAAAACCCCTGTACCTTTGCCTGCGACTCTCTCGTTATTGTTTCGACGTTTGTCTCGTATGTTCCGTTCAATTGAAGTGCTATCTGGTCTTACTCTGGGAATTTGTAGGGCAAGTCCCGATAGCAGTATCCCACATCCTGGGTACCCCTATAACCTGGGGTAGAAAATGCTGCGGGAGCCTCTTGGAGTCTAAATGCTTAGCTTTAACCTCAAGTTTTGGCAACGCTGTAGCCGGTTGTGCTACCTCCATCCCTTGGGGTGTCAAAATATAGATGAAGGCTTTATCTTTACATGGCTTCCTCAAAAATAGGCAGCGCTACGAAGAGGGCTTTAGCACCGCCCGCAGCATTCGATTTACTTTTTCTTTGACATATTCAACAGCCTTTTGTTGTCTTGTTAGTGTCCTAACGAGTTGAGCTAACAACCTTCTGACATCTTTACGATCGTCAGAAGGCTGAGGTAAGGTCCCCGTTCCCGTTGCTACCCCATAAGAGGATAGCACTGGAGATGGGACCCCATCACCACCCAGGACACTAGCACAAGAAGATGAAATTTCGGAGAATTGTTCTGGCGGACTTATAACGTCATAATCAGGGCTTGTTAGTGGTTCGGGGTTAGTCACTTTATGTTCAGAAATAATCAACTCGTTTTTACACACCAAATCGGTCAAAATTTGTACTTGTTGTATATTATTTATATACGTACCTTGTACATCTTGTCGGTAGCGACGCATTCTGCATCGCCTGAGGGTTTAGATTGATACCACAACACCCATATTTGCATTTTCTCTATTGATGTTGTTTTCCACATTGACACCGGGTGGCAACAAGGGGGGTGGCATTGCGTCCACGGGGACAGTACGCATGGAAGAAGAAACAAAACACAAAACACAATTTAAAACACTAAACTCTATTAATAAACAGATAAAACAAAAAAAAATAAAGAAACTCTACATAAATATTATTTTAAAACTAAAATTAAAATTTTGAGAACCGCTGATTTACATGTTTAAAAGCCCTATGATATTGTGCGCACTGTCGCCGAAGAGCTACTGTCTAAAAACCATGGTATCGGCCTCATTAATAGTCTCGCAAAAGTGGGAAAAACCACAACATGTGCACTATAATACACTCAGGCCACAAACCTTTCAGTACAAGTATTACCCTGTTTACAAATTCCCTGCCTTTGTGGCTCTGTAGAAGTTTGGGAGCTCAAAACAAAAGTAAAATGATTTATAAGTTAGAAGCAACTTCCTCGGAACGTTTGGTTTCCAATGGTAGTAAAAATAAAAATGTGTACTGTCTGTCAGGAAGCGATTGGAAATCTAACGGAACGTTTGGTTTCCAATGGTCCTAAAAACAAAAATTTTGTAGCATGGTCTTGATAATTCATTATCCACTTGTACTGTCTGTCTGGAAGCGATTGGAAATCTATTAAGTCCACTGCCCCCTTTCGTTAAAATTCTTGCTGACAATTGGACGTACAACAATATTTTGTCTGCCTTGTTTCTTTCCATTGCAGCTTTTACAGCATTGTACAAATCATGTAATGGCCGGACTTGGAATACTTAATTTGTTTCTCAGGACAGCTTCCATTTTATCGCAATTATCATATATTTTATCATATAAATCTTGGTTTGCTACAATGAATTCCATTTCACCTTCACTTTGTGAAATATGTCTTTTTATTAAATGTGATCGGTTAGAAATTGTCATAACATCATACGTCTGTAGTAGAAAATATTCACGCCTTTCCTTTCTTCTCATGAAAAAAATTAATAATAAGAAACTAGAGCTGTTTAAAACTATTATTGTTTAAAGCTACTATTGCACTGGTGGGCCGTGGCAGGTAAGCAGTGGTAGCTGGTAAAATTCCGTTACTCTACTCTATATCTTTCTTTCTGGGCATGTGCACAGAATGTAACTCGCATCCAATTTTAGTTACTGTTATTCCATAATTTCCGATTTTTATATTATAAACAAAGTTTTATAAAGAAACCTTAAATACAAAATAAAAATTGAGCATAGAGTATAGAACCCCCTGACATAATTTAATATAAAACATTATTTCCTACAATAAAAAATACTTCGTAGTGAAATATAAACTACTTTAATTATTATAATTATTACAGAGAGCAATTACAAACAGCCCTAACTAAAAATGTGCAACTTGTTCTCTCTCCTTTCTACAGTGTTGTCAGTTTTTAAACCTAAAAATGTTTATTACAAGAACACTTCAAGCGTAGTAATTTTTTACTTTGCGCCCGCCTTGAAAGTAGGCAGTACTTTCAAAATAACAAATTGTATAGTAGTATATATTTTTATTAAATGACTTATTTCTACATTATATGAAAAAAAAATTATTGAATAGTTTACAAAGGATTAAAAGATCATATAATTAATAAAACAATAAAAAAAATTAAATTTTCAATTACTTCTTAACCCATTAATGCCCAAGTATTTCATTTTTAGAATTTTGATAAAATATTTTGTATTCCTATTCAAAATACCTTCAGTTACTGTAAAAAAACGTTTGTATTAGTTTTTTTAAAAATGGGTGATCTATAGATAGATCACTGGGCAGAAGCGATAAAAATTGACCTAATGTATTTTAATAAAAACTTTCGTTACTAAATTATAATACAAAAGTGTTAGGTCCTATCTATGTTGTAAGCAAAAACATATACAGGGTGTTAATTAATATCGTGGACATATTTTTGGGGGTGATAGTACTCGACAAAATAGGAAAAAAATACCAATATATACATGGTCAAAAACGCACCATTTTCGTTATACAGGGTGTCAAAATTTCAATTTTTTTCTCGTTTTTTGCGTCTTTTTCCAGTTCCTTCTGAGACAATTAGTTCAAATTTAGAACATGTATTATTTTTAAGAACCTAAACGATAAAATATCAAAATCGTGGATGGTAATATACAGGGTGTTACATTTTTTGCACCACCTACAAGGTTATCTTGCGGAACATTTTTTTGAAGCACCCTATATGAATTTTGATATAAAATTTAAACTGTTCATTTCTTTAGCCCTTTCGTATTTTGCATTATTCTCGCATCTATCACAGTTTTCGACTTATTTGCAATAATCGATGCATTGCATCGATGGCATGTAAAAATCAACCGACATGATAATGAACAATCAGATAAAATTATTACAGTTAAATTAAAAATAAAACAAAATTATAAAAGTTGTTGAAAATGTCCGCCTCTTGCTAGAATGCAAGAATCAAGTCTTCGCCTCATGGACTGAGCACTCTGTCAAATATTCCAGGAGTATTGCGAATGATTTCGCATGAAGCTGTTATTCTGTTTCTTACATCTTCTTCTGTCTGGATTGGGGTCTGATACACCAATGTTTTCAAGTATCCCTAGAAAAAGAAATCCAGGCTATTCAGATCTGGAGATGAGGTCCCCCTCGCCCTATCCAACGGTTGTTAAAATTATTATTTAGGAACTCCCTCACCTCTATGCTGAAATGTGCTGGTGCACCATCGTTTATGAACCACATTTGATTTCTAAGAAGAATTGGCACGTCTTCTAGCAATACCGGGAGTTCGACTTCGACAAATTGACGATAATATCGTCCGTTTAGCCTTGCTGGCAGGAAAAATAGTCCTATCAAATAATCTCCAATAATGCCGACCCACACATTTACTGAAAATTGTTGCTGGAAATTATTTTAAAAATGATTGTTATGAAAATTATGTATGACATTCTTAGAAAAATTTGCCTCATCGCTAAATAAAATCGTGTTTCCAAATAATGGATTTTGGGCTTGCATTTGTAAGAACCACTGGCAAAAATTTAAACGGAGTGGAAAGTCACGTGGGAGAAGAGCTTGAACCCTTTGGATGTGGTAAGGATACATTAAGTTGTCTAATAAAATTTTCCATACAAGTACAAATGAAATGTTAAGTGTTTCTGCAATTTTCCTTGTACTGGTGGCAGGATCATTTTCTACTGCATTCAGAACTTCATTCTTCATTCCTCGACTTCAAGAGTCCTAACCGTTCTATTGGCTTTTGCTAAATGAGTGGATTTCTTGAATGATCTATTTTCACATAGCCGATGATATACCTTTGCAAATATTTGTCTATTGGGCACCATGCGATTTGGATTTTTCTGTTCATAAAGTCATCTGGCTTTATAACACTTGCCGTTGGTAAGTCCATAAATGAAATGAATTTCTGCATATTCTTGATTTGTGAATTCAACCATCATTAAACAACTCGAAATAACTAGGGAAACGTCAAACAAAAAAATATTTCTTAAAAAATGTCAGATTAAAGAACAGAATTAACAAATGACCTGCCTGACTTTTTTTTCCAGTTTCATTATTTAGCCTACACTTAATTTGCATCTATAGCAATTATTGTAAATAAGTCGAAAACTGTGATAGATACGAGAATAATGCGAAATACGACAGACCTAAAGAAATGAACAAAGAGTTTAAATTTTATATCAGAATTCATACAGGGTGCTGCAAAAAAAAAGTTCCGCAAGATAAACTTGTATATGGTTCAAAAAATGTAACACCCTGTATACTACTATCCACGATTTTAATATTTTATCATAGAAGTTCTTAAAAACAATACATGTTCTAAATTTGAACTAATTGTCTTAAAAGAAACTGGAAAAAAAACGCAAAAAACGAGAGAAAAATTGAAACTGACACCCTGTATAACGAAAATGGTGCGTTTTTGACCATGTATATACTGTCATTTTTTTCCTATTTTGTCGACTACTATCACCCCCTGAAATATGTCCACGACATTAATTAACATCCTGTATATATACTGTATATATAAAACAAAAGGAGGCTTCTTATTTTTGATGGTAAGGCCAAAAACTATTAGCACAAAGCGTAACATCGCATTTAGAACAATAGCTCTTTGGTCTGCTTTTGCAATCTTTGTGTTGACATCTTCTCTGACCTGAACGAAAATAGTAGAAAATGGTTTTAGCTGTTAGTTTCATGTACGGCGCTGCAACGGCTCTACGAAATTCCAAACAGTTTAGACTATCACGTCCGTGCATGCAACGAAACAGAATCCACGCATTTGATATCGCCATATCTAGAATGCGAGTAAACATGGGCCAATACCATTTGTTCCCGTGTATTTTTATGCCATATTTACCAATAAGCCTGTCATGATGGTCAACACCACCCATATATTTCTTGTAATTCTGAATTAGTCGCGGTTGGGGCATATCTACTCTTTGTCTAACATCATATTTCCAACGGGCTGCTTTAGCTAAGGGGTTAATTTTATCGTAATTCATGGCAACTATTACGCATTTATTATCATTCCATCTAACCATCAAAACGTCTGCATTCGTATCATATCTATAGTCAAATGAACCACGTGAGTCTTTACCCAACTCCTTGGCCGACTTCATTGGACATTTATCTGTTCTATCATCGCGTACTGTTCCAGTTGCACAGAATCCAATATTTTTTAAATGAACAAGCAAGTCTCGGTTTGTAAAAAAGTTATCGAAAAAGACAGCGTGGTCCTCTGGTGTCCCTACAAAAGAGAGCAGTTCGGTAACAACTCTTGATCCTAGTGTTAGCCCTGGTTGCGGGTTTGTTTCCTTGCCAGTATAAAATGAATTTATAACAATATCCATTTGAAGCACAGAAACTATGGGCTCAGTTTATACCCAAATCTTATGGGCTTACCTCGTATAAATTGCTTTAGACCGTGGTGCCCGTAATACTTGACAATCATTTCGTCAATTGACAAATGTGATGTAATAGTTCCAAATTGCCGAAATTTTTCATTGAACTTTTCTATAAGAGGGAGAATTTTAAAAGCTCTGTCTGCTTTATGCAGTTTGTCGTTATCAGCATTATAGACCAGTACATTCTGTCTGATGGAATTTGATGATACCCAGAAAATAAGAGTATTCCAATAAAGTTCGTCACTATCGACCGAAAAAGAGGTATCATTTTTCACGCGCTGGGCGTAACGAACAGTCTCTCCCTTTATATAATCTAGCATATCGCTTGAAAGAAACTTTTCAACAACCTGCAGTGGTGTAAGGTTACCATATTCCTTTTTCAAATTATCTGCTTTTTGTTTGTCTAAAGCAGTAAAGTCTCGATGAATAAAATTATATCTTGGATCACACTTCTTCCATTTTGGTAGCGAATCGGAAAGTCTTTGTTTGAACCCTTTTGAACGCTTTCCTGTATTTCTTCACTATCCTCCTCCCCATTTTCCTGCCCTTCTCCTATTTGTATCTCTAACTCTCTTGGAACATCTCTAATTTCGGCGATGTCCACCTCGTCTTCGTCTTCATCCGTCAAATAATCCGGATCTGGCGGTAACACAACAATGTCGACATTCGGGTTGCCATCACCAATCAAGAAATCGGGGGTGTTTATAATTTCTTTCATTTCATCAAGGATTAAAGCTTTTTTTGGATCCATATTCTGAAACAAATTTTACTATTTTATACATTGTTTTTCATGTTATTGATAATTTTAGGTCAAAAAAGAGAAGGTTACTAAATGTATAAAAATAATATGAGCATTTTTCCCCTGAAGAGAAAAAAAAATGCTTATTTTGGGTCTTGCCGAAGCTTGACCCATTTGAGATAACTTCTTACCTTTCGTATCTGTAAAGTGTGCCATTCCTTCACATTTCACCTCGGGGAATCTCAACTCCGCTCGTCTTCATGCCGAAATGTAAACAATCAGGATACGTGCCGGCAAGCATGCCAGCATTTTTAGTAGAGACTTGTTGGTGACGACAAGACTTTAAATTGAATGGGTCAAGCTTCGGCAAGACCCAAAATAAGCATTTTTATCTCTTCAAGGGAAAAATGCTCATATTTTGAGTCTGTGCTTTCGCTTGACCCATTTGAGACGTGTTTGTTATCTGTCGGCACGCAAAGAAAAAACGTTCTGTGAAAGTAGGGTTTAATAAACGAGAACAAATATTGCAACAAACTACTTTAACTTAAGAAAATAAAATATATGTATATATGTATATGCAAACGAAACATCTTATTTTTTGTTGAAACACAAAAACAGAACCATTATACGGGAGAAAAACAATTTAAAGGATGACATCCAGACGCCACCTTAGACCCCACCTGTGTTTTCTCAACTTCTTTAAAATAATATTTCAAAAAATTTTCCTTACTTCTCCGATTTCCAGATGCCAAAATCTCATCTATTGACGTATTCATTTCAGCTCTTTTTGAACTTACCGCCGAGCGAATACTGCCTGGGGAAGCATTTATCTCTACTTCTGCAAAAACCGTTCTAATCCAACCATCAATAATCGTCTTAGACGCTGGACCCACTCTACCTCTTGTGGTAATGAATAAAGATGATAACTTTTCCGAAGACCTTCGCCTAACACTAGATATTTCGATGAGTTTTTTGATCCAGAAGACAGCATCCAAACATTGGTCATAATTTTTACATAGTTTCCAGCCAGATTGGAGAAAAATAGCCCTATCGGTTTTTGAACTAAAGGAAAGATAGAAAATTATATGGTCAGGAAATTCGTGAGAATTCTTTTGATCAATAGACAAAAGTGTTAAATCATGCACTCACCTCCCTGATGAAATTAAAGAAGTACTGCTAAGTGCCTTGAGAGATGAAACAGGCTCTCGATGTTTGGAGTGTTCAGCTTGATCCAGTTTATCAAAATTTCAATGTCCCATATCGGATTAATAGGTTTCGGCAAAGATTTTAGGCTTATAGCCTTAATCATTTGTTTAATAATAGGATGAGCAGACAAGGTAGACGCGTTGACTGGATTAGCAAAAGTTGTAATCACTGATTTGTTAACCAAAATGCTGTTGTAGGAAAGCTTTCTGACTCGATGTAAATAGCTTAGATACAGCGCTAATTCACGAGCTGTAGCCTATCCCTTTACTTGATCGTTCCACCCAAACCTCCAAACAAAGAAGTTGTGTATTTGGAAGTGCTTTTTTTATCTGCATTTGCCAGGTGTATTGAAAGATTCAGAATCCGGATTGGTGGCGCTAGTGCTCGGTTTTTGAGATCTGGTCCCCAAAATACTTTTTTCCACTTTGGGGCTATGACTATGAACACTCCTTTGGCTTGGTTCAGATGTTGAAGGATTCTCGGTATTAAGGTAGGCGGAGGAAAGATCCATGCGAGATCGTAGGTCCACTGACGACTGAAGGCATTTATAAACTGGGCTTTCGAGTCGTGAATCGACAGCGTCACATACTTGGGGACTACTTCCGAGCGATCCATTGCAAACAGATCGATCTAAGGATAGCCCCATTTCTAATAAATCATTTTTGTCACTTGGCTGGATAAGTGCCAATCCGGATTTTGCCTCTGGAGAGAAAGGCAATCAGGAATCGAATTGTATATCCTTGGTAAAAATTGAGCTTGTATTTGAATGTTTGCTGTTTCTACCATTTTCAGTAAAATTTCCATTTGACGTAGAAGCTCCACTGACTTCGTCCCTCCCTCGTTTCTGATATAAGCTACCAGTGTTCGATTGTCTGATTGGATCAGGACCGACCTCTTTCTTAAAACCGGCAAATTTCGCTTTGGACTCATGTAAACTGCATAGAGTGCCTTCTTATTTATATGCCAATTTTTCTGTGGTTCAGACCTCTGAAATTAGAATCCCGTCTCTGAAGCATCTGTCGCAAGGTGACAATCTATGCTTCTTTGGAATATTGGGGTTTTGAGATGTATTGACTGAATCCACCAATGAATGTCGTCTCAGTCGCTGGTTGAAGGGAAACATTTTGTTGGGAGAAAGACGGGAGCTGAATCTCTGCAATCTTCGGCAATGCAACCGTCCTAACGGAATGACGAATGCTGCAAAGTTCAGGCTGCTTAGAATTGATTTTAGAGTTGTCCACGTAACTGTTTGTTGTTTTAATAAATGCTCCAGTTTCCGCCGAAGATTCTGTTGTTTTGCAAGAGAAAAGGACTTTTGATCTTCTGTTGCGTTCTATAGAATTCCCAAATATTCTAACTCCGACACTGGATGGAGAACCGACTTTTTCATATTTATTTTCCAACCCAGGAGCGTAAAACTTTCACTGCTTGGAGAATTTGAGTTTGTAAGAGATCCCAGCTTTGATTTGCTATTAAGCAGTCGTCTAGGTATATAATCACCCTGAGTCCTAGTTTTCTGAGATAGCTTGCTATCCGGTTTGTTAGGTTGGAAAACACTTCTGGGGCTGAGGACAAACCGAATGGCAGGCAGGTCATACAATAAACTTGGTTTCTGTAAGACAAGGCCAAGAACCTTTGAGTGACTCCTTTACAGGAACGTGGAAATAAGCATGAGATAAATCTAGCTTGGCTAGATGATCTCCTTTCTGTAGAAATTCAGGAATCTTGTAGCGACTTAGCAGATGGAATTTTTTGGGTGAGAGAAATTGATTTAATCGCTTTAGGTTAAAAACCGGTCTGTTTGTACTTTCTCCTTTCGGTACTAAAAACATGTTGGAGAGGAACCCTGTTTTGAGATCCAGTTTCTTTAACACACCTGCTTCTAGCATATTGCTTATTTCCTCGTCCATGTGCCATGAGCGTTTTGTTTGGAAGCGTTGGCATACTTCTTCGGAAAAGAATGTTACTGGTGGAATTTGAACAAATGGAATCCTGTATCCTGCTACAATTTTTAAGATATGATCTGGTGCGCCTAGCGCCTTCCAAAGAAAATCGAAATCCCGCAGCTGACCCGCGAAAAAAGGGGCTCGATAGTCAATATTCCTGTTTACGATCTCTAAGCGTAAAAGATTTTCTACCCCCTCGAAATGGCTCTTTTTTACGCTCTTGAACGGAGCGTGGCCTTTGGAAAAAGGGTCTAGATACCCTCCTTTTTTTTGGGTCATCGGAGTTTCCCCGAAACGGTGTTTTTCGTTTAAAAGTTTGTACCTGTAAACCACTCTCTCTTCGCGTAGCCTCAAATTTTTCTTCCTCAAATAAATGTGTCGGAGGTAGGATTTTTTGTAGAAGAGGTGAATATCCCGATGACGTATGATATTTCCTACGAAGGTCTATGACGTCTGCCCGCTTTCCACAAGTCCACTGCAACAAGTCGTCCGAGATCTCCCTAAATTTAGACTGCCCACTAGAAAATAAGGAAATTACATCCTGGGCAGACATGACTTCCTGAAAATAGTGTCTTTGTTTGAGAACCGTATGACATAACGTTCCAAATAACGCGTCCGATTTAGCTAAAATTTCACTGTAGGGAGTCATACTGGAACTTGAACCAGTATTAATTAATAATTGAGAAAATACCGGTGAAGTCTGATATTTTTTCTGCACATCCAAATATCTAATCCTATCCCAAGAAAGCTGACCTAAGCGCTGGCAGTCCAGTCCATTCTTTGCTAAGGTCGGATCTGCTGGAGGGATAGCTGACTCTTGTTCCTTCGTACGAGGAGAAAAATGAAAGTTACAACTAGATTCTTGTCCTGAAGAAAGTAACGGAGGAGGTTGCCAGATTGAAGATTGATTATCTTGAGGTCCATCGTCCTCTTCATATTCGTTGAAATCATCATCAGCAATATCAGAAGTAATTTCTGTATCCTCTTGCTCACCTTCATCAGGTTTCATCGAAACATGCTTTAGAATAGCTTCTAGAACACCACGTGTCTCTTCAAACTTCTTTTCCAGTATGCCCATACGAACAGATATAGAAGGTTTCCTAGATTCCTCCTGTGAAGGCATCTCTTCTTACGAGCCTTCAGTCTCTGGTACTGCTAGTTGTCTAGCCACTTCCTGGCGCGTCAAAAATAAATTCTTTATAGGGCTGATTGATTCTATTAATAACTGGTGTTGCAAGTAATCCCTTATTTTAATTGATAAAGAAGGACTAAATATTAATCCTCTGCAAAAAGGCCAAGATAACATCTTCATCTTTATCTCTTTGTAACGTTTTTCATGAAAAATGCAGCCCTCCGGAAAAAAGGCTTTAACTACTTCCACTGTTGGTATAGCAAATCTCAATTTGTTAAAAATTCCGGAGTCGAGATTAACTTTGTCCGGTGAGAGGGCCCACAGTTTCCACATTTCAGGCGAAACACCTGCAACTGCATGTTTTATTTTGACAAGAGCCTCATCTTCCTCTACTCGATCGTAAAGGTCACCCATGGTGGTGGCATTAGTACTGATCGCCATCTAAAGGAAGAGAATACCATCCTATATTTAACAGTAAGCTACTTAATTAGCAATTTCCAGGTCGAGCGGCCCAACTTTTCATCCAATTTGCCCAATAGTGGGCCATTCCCTCCAAATTTTAAACCTTTCTGTCCAAAATGTGGAACCATTCCTCTCAGATCTTGAGCCTTTGTTCTGCCTGGTTGATGGGCCAAACGGCCTAAATATTGGCCCGTTCAGGTAAAATTATGACCCGAATAGGCGAAATCATGAGCAATTGTGGTACCAGAATTTGAAAAATATTAATACAATTAATAACAAACAAACGAACGTGTTTTATAGCTGGTGTAATGTACTATCGCCGCTAAAGCAAAAACTCAATGAAATTCAACACAAACCTTTGCGAAGGAAAATATATTTGTTTATACATACCTCTTTATCAGTCATTTGTATATCGAATCACACTTTCGGATATCGAATTACACACTTTTAAACGTAGGCACACTCTACCGCTACGAAAAATAAAAGCGTACTAAAAATGCTGGCATGCTTGCCGGCACTTATCCTGATTGTTTACGTTTCGGCATGAAGACGAGCGTAGTTGAGATTCCCCGAGCTGAAATGTGAAGGAATGGCACACTTTACAGATACAAAAGGTAAGAGGTTATCTCAAATGGGTCAAGCAAATGTACAGACTCAAAATACAATAATTATATTACGTAAGCCTATATAAATTATTGAACTAGCTGAAGATCCGTACAGAACACTATATTATTTATTGATAAGAAGTATATGATAGAACAATTACGTAAGACAAATAACTGTGTACTTACCATTTTCAATTTTTATATGTATATTATCTACGCGTATCTCAGAAAAAGATATAATCACTAAACTGACTAAACAATAAGTGAGTAAATACAATTCGGACAGTGACGTCGCTCGCCGCTAAAACAATGTCAAACATGTCTTGACTAGGGCTGGGTTGTGTTGTCGAAATATCGACTGGTTATCGAAATATCGAATAACGATAGGTAAATAAAAAATAACGATATATTGATAGGGTAACTGTCAAGTGGATTAAATATTTATAAGGGCGGGAATTCTTTTTTGCTCTGTTGGTTTTATTTGCGAGGATATGTAGCCTAAATGGATTTCATATTTATGAACCTAGGGCGGGTGGGGCTCAGTAATGTTGAGACGCTAAAAGTAATTATTGGTTTTTTAAATATATAAATATTTTTTCTAGGGCGTTCGGGTCGTTAGGGCAGCATTTATTACAAAGGCGCGGGGGGGGGGGGCTTAAGTGACCTCTATTCCCTAGCTGAGAACGCTACTGGCGATGACTATCGATAGTGAAAATTTACTGATAGGAGAGTTGTTATCGCCAATCAAATTTATTATCGCTCATCCTAGTCTTGACCAGAATATTTAGATATTGTAAAATCCCAGTGGTATATATACAGATCAGCAAAGTTTCACTATATATAAATAAACAATACAAAATGTTATCTTCAAATTGGTATATGAACTATTTATATAAATATATTAGGGATGTATCTTGAACAAAACAAGGCAAAAAAAACATTACGTTTCTAAATATAAATAAATATATTCAGTGATGTAAATCTGTTTTTTTTTTCGTTATTTCAAGAATTCAAACAAAAAGGAAAGGTAAAAATATATTCTTATTATGTTTAACTGGTCCTAATTTATAAACAAGCAAAAATATATAAGCAACTTACAGATTAAAAAATATATAAAGTTATTATGATCTATAGATAGATCACTAAGCGCTAATGAGTTAATACAGTAAATTTAAAAACAACAAAAAAAATAATATAAAACAACAAAATTAAAGTTACTGATATGAATCAATTTCAAATGGAAATAGCGTTATCATTTTAGGCATTTAACTCTTCCTTAATACTATAAATACCGACGTAAGTACAGCATTAACTGATTTTTTTTTCAGTTTAAATGTTTCATTCAATGGGTAAAGCGCAATCGCGATTCACACCACGTTTTAAAACTCCACCAATCGTTCTTATATCAACTACTTTCGTTAACTCCGTCCTTTCCAGGGTGTAACGTAATGACTCTACCTAATAGCCAACTTAAGGTGAGTGCATTATCATTTTTAATCAGCACAAGTGTTCCAACCTTTAAGAGATGGTTGAAATTCTGTTTCCATTTTCGCCTTGTCACTCCCTCTTTAATATGGTGCTTTGCGCTCTTTATTCCAGCTTCCCAAATGTCCCCGAATCTTGAAGACAATGTAATTTGTTCTCTTATCAGAAAAGACGTTGGAAGGCTTTCCGCGTCTACTTGAGAATCTATAGAAAGCTTCCAAAAATGCTTCCGTGGTCAATCTTAAAACCAGCTGAATATTCACAGCTTTAGTGTTCATGATTATAAAAAAAGAAATCAAGGCTTTAACAATCTTAGCATCTCTAATCTGTCTGTCCCTTAAAAGAAACGGACCTCCGAAATATGTACCGACATTCACAAATATATAATTAGAATTTACCCGTGCTTCCGGAAGATCCCCCATTATGTAATTTAAATTTTTTAACATGTAACGCATCTTCGAATTATCTTTTTGCATGGATTGCGACCAGATATAGGCCAATAAATTTCACGAACTGAATATAACAACATCTGAACGCCGCAATGTAATAATCGTTCAAATTTTCTATTACGGTTTGTGTATCCCAACTGGAACTATTAACAGTAAGCCAGTCAGGTCCATACCGCCATAAATTTGATTGGAGCAAATTCTTTACAGAAGTGCCTCTTGACAATAAATCAGCGGGATTTTGGTTTGACTTTACATGATACCAATTTCTAGATTCTGTAAGTGACCTAATTCCACTGTAACTGACGCGATTCGCGACAAATGTTTTCAATTTATTTGATTCACTTTTAATCCAACATAAAGTGATAGTTGAATCTGTCCAGCAATAAATTTTATTAAATTTAATTTCCAGTGAATTCGTAATTTTTTTTGCCAAGTGCGAAAGTAGCAATGCACCGGATAATTTAAGACCTGGTAAGCTTAATTGTTTCAGAGGCCCAACTCTGGATTTAGCGCACGATACATTTGATATAGTTTTCCTAAAGAAGTTAAATATCGTATATAAATGCAGGCTCCATAAGCTTTCTCTCATTTCAATACAAATATATTGAGATATTAAAACATATCTTGGGATTTTAAGATAACTAATATTAGACAGATCATTATCAAATTTAATGAACTCCAGTTAGATATCAAATCTGATGGGATTTCATCGTCTCAACCCACAAGCTTCCACAATTCTTGAATTATTAGATTTACTATAATTATTATAGGACCCAATAAACCCAAAGGGTCAAATATTTGACAAATTAAAGACAAAATAACCTATTTTTTGGTTTTATTTAACAAAAAATTGTGATTTAAATTAATTGAATATTTAATTGTGTCATTGCGAGCATCGCAGTATACTCCAAGTGTCGTATTTAATATATTTTCCCCAATATTAAGAAAACTGAAATCCAGATTTTCCTTAATATGAAACTTAACAAATTGCGTAGTTAAAATCCGTAATTTGAACACTTGGTAGTAGACTGTGAACCAGTTTAATTATTATAGAGCGCATTTACAAACAGGCGTAACTAAAAATGTCCAGTTGTTCTCTCTCCTTTCTACAGTGTTGTCAGTTCTTAAACTTATTTTACTAAATAAAAACTTTGCTGTATATTTACGGGGTGCTTTAAAAATGGTTAAATATTACAGTGATTTTATGGACAAATCCCATAATTTGTATTAAAACCTCTGTAAAAATACAGTACTGCAAGAAATCTACAATAATATTGGTTGAAAATAACAATGATTATAGCAGTAAAATTACAAAAATAAAAACTCACCTTTTACAGATAAAGTGAATTTACAATACTGATTTAAACTTACCACCTTCTTTGCTGGCAACATATGACCTATTTTTTTTTGCTGTGAAATTATCATATTTACGTTTACAGTTAGACAATTACCCGCACGATAATTGTATCTCTACCAGTTTTTGAGAAATCTACTAATTGAGTATATTATAAGGGGATTTGATAATTGAGATATGAAATATTTTTTGTGTTCAGTTTTTCAATTTCACTTCCGGATTGACGACACCGGAAGCAAAATGTTTGTGCATGACGCCATTAAATTTCAGCACAGAAATAAATTCTGAATGCGTTTTACGATAATTTTAGTAGTCCTTAACAAACATCTCCCAAGCTCAAACAAATCCCATTAAGGTTCTTTCTCCTGATTGAGATATATAATATTATATAATGGTCTACTAGTTCAATAGTAGGCTGTTGTAATATTCAGATACCGATCTCGAAAAGTTTAAAAGATAAATATATAATTTTATAAATTTCCGAATTCAGGATAAAAAGCTTTATCGATCTGTTCTAAAATTTAAAGGGATCATGCCCAAAAATTTTGCTTCCGGTTTGGTTTCCGGTTGAACCGAAAGTGATATTTAAAAACCGGATACAAAAAAATATTTCATAATATCTCAACTATCAAATCCACTAACAATATACCAGTTTTTCCGCTATAATTTTTTTATTCGACCTTCAATTATTGTTTTTTTTTGATATTATAATCCAATAGCCCGAAAAAAAACTGCATAATTCAGGTTTTTGAATTTTAATTTTAGGGAAACCATAGCGGAGTAAAATCGAGTGACGCACTTACGTGAAATACCATGATCATGCCCAACATAGATCCGCATTATAATTGCAGTAACATAAGATTATATTATATAAATTTGGAAAAAAGTACTGCTGGTAATACTACGTTTTTGGTTAAGATACCATTTAGTCTGGCGTATTTTGTATATACTCAGAGTGGGTCATCTGATACTACTGATATCTTCAAAAATAGAAAATGAATTTAAATATTTGTTTCTATTAGATGCTATAATAGGAAATTCTGTTCAAAGTATGATGTCACGTGGTCAACATTGTTAAGGACGGCGGACCTGCGACATCGGATTACATTTTTTAAAATTGGTTCATATACTATGTGGTAGCCGCTTTTATAGGAATGTTTGTTCTCCATTCAACAATGAACTTTTGACATTCTTTTAATTATTTAAATTTGAATAGGTGGATTGAGGTAAGCTTCCAAAAATTTTAGCAAAAGTTATCTCTCAGGATAACGCAAAGAATATGTCCTTAGTGGACTTAAGAAACCTTCGGATAATCATAAAGATAAAAGTTACACATAAACTCGAATGAGTTAGTTGCCCTATATATATATATATATATATATATATATATATATATATATATATATATATATATATATATATATATATATATATATATATATATATATATATATATATATATATATATATATATATATAATGCAAGCAAAATTTTGAAGTATAGGAATAAATATTTCATAATAATTTAGATTGGCCCTCCTGAAAGCCACGAAATTTCATCTAAAAGTTCATTTAAATTGTCGTCATCGGTAATTTTATATACATTCTTGAAATTTGCTGTAAACTGATTTCCCGTTTCAAAAATTTTCAAGTAACTTTGGAACCTAATGATTCAGAAATCACTAACGACAGTGGCAGTAGTACTACCACAAATAATTCAGATGTTGAAATTGTTAATAATCCCCAGGTAATATATAATAGTATTTTTAAAGTTACATTATTTTTTTATTTAAATATTATAATTTATTTTTAGCAGTATAATGTCCTTATATTCTTCAACGTGGTGAGTTGCTTTTGTGGGTTTAGGACAACACATGAAACCTGTTTTTATTTAGAAAATGCCGACGTTTCGATCTTTATTAAGTCTTTATCAACGCTGGAAAAGAAATTACAACATATAAAAGGATATATTTCTTTTCAGGCGGCAGCATATAAGGAACGACAATAAAAAGAGATACGTTCTTAAGTCCTACTAAAAAATTAAATGAATAGGATAGTTAAGGTTAAATAAAAAAAAAACATAAAAATAACTGTCAAGCGCTACCACAAGTACAACTGTACAGAGTACAACAATTATTTTATTAAATAATTTTAATTTAATTAAATAATTATCTGAAAAGTTTAAGGCAGTCTTAAGTTCTGGGTCCACACTGAAGATACCCGAGGAACGATACTGAAAAATTAGTGTTTTCTGGACGTTTCAGAGAAGTTCTACGTTTTCAGCGAATCTAAAAATAAAAAACTGAAAGCAAAATATTTCTTACGTTTAGTAACAGAAATATAACCAGAATTTCTAATTTCTGGCAGAATGCCAATTTCGTAAATATTTAAAAAATAAAAAGTCATTCAAAATCATTGAGAAGTGTCATCCACATTTTTGGGGATATAAGATTATTTTCATAGTTATGATATTGGTAAATATGTTATTAATACATGAAAAAATAACACCAATATTTTCAACAAAGTCAATAAAGTAAAATAAGTGTTGAGGCTCTATCGAGTGTGTATTTTGAACTGGGTGACTCTACATTCTAGCGGGAAATTGTGAAGTCTAGCCTAAATCTTTCTTTGTATCTTTAATTAAAACGTCTGTTACACGAACCGAATATTTGTGCTTGTTATAATAGACCAGAACGGGCTATTATTATAGTAGACCGGAACGGGCTATTATTATAATGCCATCAACAAAGTTGCGAGTTTAGCTCAAAAATGTGTTTTTCACCTTTATATGGTGGTCCTTTCGAAATGGTTGCAGGCAGAAAGCTAAATTTTGGGAAGTTTTCAGTAAACACCCGGTAATACGACGATGAGAAGCGCTTGATAGCGAGGGTTCCTAGTGCAGCGCTGTGAGACATATTTTACAAATTTAACTTATCGATTAATAACTCCGGACTTGTACCGTAATTGCTAAACTGGTAGGACCAGTCAAAATATGACCCCTTATTGGGACATGTTTTGACTAAAGTAAAAAATGGCTACGCTTGAAGTGTTCTTGTAATAAAAAGTTTTTGGTGAAATTTGCGGGAATATTTGTTGTCTTTTTATTTCATCACTAGAAATTTCTACCTTTTCACTTTATTATTATTTAAACTTTTATTATTTTTATTGCTGTAATTTTTACTGCTATAATTGCTGTATTTTTTAAAACAATCTGAAAATATACAGCACATTGTTTCAAATTACTGTTTAATTTGCCGATATTTTTCAAAAGTAACGAAAAATAATTGTCAATAACCCTGCACATATATCAAAGCAAACATAATTATTTTTCGTTGTATTCGGTTAGAAAAATCAGTGTTGATTATAAGTGGACACCCACCTTGGATTCTATAAAGAATTGCAATAGTAGTTTATGTAAAGCATGTCCTTATACCTAAGTTCAATTGTTTTCGAAATAATGCCGTTTGAAATTTGACGTTTTAGACTCTTTAACTAAATGTAAAATCTAGTTAAAAAGTTTTTGATTATTTATCGCATAACATCATCCTCCGGTTCAACCGCAAGTTAAAAATTTCGAAGTTCCGGTTAAATCGAAAATTAAAAATTTCAGCTTCCGATTAAACTGAAAGTAGATGTCATGCGATAGATAATTAAAAACTGAGGTAGAAAAGAGCAAGGTATTTTCTTCGATATAAGCGGTTTATATTTTACAACTAGTTAAAATGTCATTTTTGTTAAACACTGTAGCATATTTCTATATACAGTTTATTATAAAAATCAGTTTTCTATCTGTAAAAATAACAAGTTAAGGGGTTGTCTACTTATAATCAATAACCTTGTATATTTTCTGCTGAATCTGCAATAATTTGATTGGGTTTTTCTAGTTGGCACAGTTATTATTTAAAAGTCACCAAAATTTTAATAAACACCAAAACACGTTTTATGAAAAATATAAAATATATTTATTATTCATTTTATTTGAACACAATTTGAAGACAATATGGGCCCCTTGTTGTGTTTACTTTGTGAGCTGCATGTAAACTACGTTAGTTCCCTATATTAGTCTTTTAATCCTTATATTAGCCCTATAAATATATGATGACTAACATATTTCAGTCTTCATTGATATTAAAGTAGGAACTTCCAAGTATCCGTAAACATATTTGAGAAGAGTAATGTTCTTATGCAGGGTACTTTATAATAAGGTGAGGTGAGTTTTCTATTTGTAAAAATAACCAAGTTAAGGGGGTGTCTACTTATAATCAATAACCCTGTACACTTTCTGCTAAATCTGCAATAATTTGATTGGTTTTTTCCAGTTGGCATAGACATTATTTAAAAGTCACAAAAATTTTAATAAATACTAAAACACGTTTTAAGGAAAATAAAAAATATATAATACATTTTATTTGAACGTAACATGTTTGTAATAGATGTAGATTTAACATGCTTGCATATAGGAAAGACAATAGGGGCCCCTTATTGTGTTTACTTTGTGAGCTGCATGTTCAATACTGCGTTAGTTATTCTCTATATTAGGCTTAATCTTTATCTTAGGGCTATACATACATGATCACTAACAAAAGTAGGAACTTCCAAGTATCCGTATACATATTTAAGAAGAGTAATGTTCTTATACAGAGCACTTTATAATAAGGTGAGTTTCTTGGAAGATTTATGAAATATTATGTTCCCTCTGGAAAAAAAAGTAAATATCGTTAACATTTACACTGTTTCAGAATTGTCGCTTATTGAGTAATTTTATGTACCGTAACATTGGGATACTTTGATAAAAATAAATGAACATATTCAAAGAACAGTTAAATCAGAACACAACTAGAATAAGTCATTTATATAGCAAAGAAAAAAAATTGACTCAATAAATTCGTAATACACGTTCAGATCTTTGTTCAACTTCTCTGTGGGAGTGGCTTGAACTCCAATAATGTCTTCACTTCTGATCACTGAAACATAATCGGCCACAAGTTTAAATGATGTTTGTTTTATTTGTCCCAATAGATTTCATGCCGGGGATGAGTTTCTGTCATCATACACAAATATGTCTATGTTTTCTTTCCCCTCTGCGAAGAAAACTTTACTAAAGCATACTGACCAACTTCAAAGACTTCATTGGGTGTTTCTGAGGGCAAATTGCTCCTAATTATCTGTTGTTGGAGCTCTAATAAATTGATGTCGTCATTGCTAGTATATTCGTTATCGACCAAACCCGATCCAACGGGTAAATACTACAAGCACTAAATGACTTAATCAAACTTCGTTTGATCGCTGATTTTATGAGAATATCAGATTATTGCCCTGGAGGCTTGGCGTCCATACAGTTCAGAGCCTTCTTTAAGGGCTTGGCGAATATGTCTTTGGAACCGGGCCGCTCATCATCACAGTAGAACAGCTTTTGCAGTTGTTCTTGACCTTTACTGGATACTTCACCCCACGTCTCTAGACCCCTCCCCTCGTTTCTTTCCTGGGTCATCAAGGTTCGACTCGTCATAGTTGAATATGTTTAAGCTTGGAAGATCTTTGATAACGACTTTTAAGTTATCGTAGAACACATTCAGAGTTTGTTTGGACACCGCTGCCCTCGCTCTTTTTATATTAGTAGCTAATCTTTGTACGAAAGTGTCTTGGTGTCTGTTCAGAAGACTCTAGGACCAATCGACACCAGGAATTTTGGTCTTGAATATATTGAGTTTCGTCTTTTCTGTCCAAGTAATTCTTTGCCATTATTCTTATATCCATGAGACTTAAGGGGAAGCCCCAATCTGCACATTTTAACATTGATATAAGAATTCCTCATCTTTAGTAAAAATCGTTGGGCGACCCGGTCTGCTTATGTGTTTCCCTTATATTTACTATAGAACGTTCCAAAAGGGATGCCAAACCGTCTTGAAGCTTCTCGAATGAGAAAGGTAAATTATTACTCTGAAGCTTCAGCTTCTGAGGCAACAGATAATTTAGAAGAAGTATGATAAACTTTTAAGTCCTTGACGTGCCAAGTACCAGCTCTTGATCCGTCAATATTTTTCAGATCATATATTAAAGGGACGATTTTCAATAGAGAGAACATATTTTGGGGCAAGTTTAATGAACTCTCTAAACCCGCCAAAACCTTCTGCATAAGTTCTCCAATCACCAAGTAATAATTCAATCTCTGCATCTACAGTAATATCACCAAAAATAACTACCACAGTAGGGAACATAACTACCGACCAAAATTTAGGCATGATGGGGTGAAAGCAGTTACTTCATGTTTAGTAGTACTAATAGCTTGTCTAATATAACACAGCATAACATAGCAATCTTACCCATCATGATTACCTATGTAACATCGGCTAGCAGTCCGAATAGTTTTGGTTAGATGTTTAACAAAATTACACTGAGCAGAATATAATGGACTATAAGAAATCTTAAGCTGATACTTATCACATAATTCCTTAAACATTTTAGTTATAAACTGTGATCCATTGTCACAAATAAGAACATTTCGAACTTCGTACTCAAGATAAACTCGGTCTTCGATAATTTGAATTATTTTTGAAGCATGGCTATTTCTTAGAGGAAAAATTAATGTATACTTAGTAAACCAGTCCTCAGTTACAGGAAGCCAGTTATTTCCTTCTTTAGAACGGGGAAATGGACCCGTAGATCTACTGCAATGACCTCCCAAGGCCTTTTAACTTCGTTAGGTTTGCCCATTAATCCCATTCTAGCCTGATTAGGATGTTCTGCGATCCAGACATCTACGAACAAACAGAATAACATACTTTTTAGCTGAGGCCAATAGAAAAATTCTCGTAAACGACTAAGGGTTTTCCTAAACCCAAAATGAGCTCTAGTTGGGGGATAGTGACAAGGTAGCTTTACAGCCCACCGTGCCAATCTCCCAGCAGGGTTTTTTTTAAGGTATTCAACCAGAGTAAAGAATGATGATTAGTTATAACTGTAAAATGACTACCACCTTCAATGTACGGTAGGAATTTATTAATACAAAAGACAACAGTAAGAGGCTCACGTTCTGTGACAGTATAATTTTTCTCTGCTCTTGATAATGATCTACTAGCAAACGCAATTACTCGCTCCTCACCTTGAAGAACCTGTGTGAATGAGAAAAATCTGGTTGTGCCAAGTTGGAGCAGACACGATGAGTTCCTTGATTTTCAAAAAAGCTGGCTCAGCATCATCATTCCATGTTAAGGCTGTTTTTTCTTTTTTCTCTTTAAAAGGTCATTAAGAGGGCTTAAGAGAGAAGGAAAGTTTTTGATGAACCTTCTATACAGGAGCACATACCAATAAAGCGTTTAATTTCTGTAGAAGTTCTAGGTCTTGGATAATTTACCATAGCTTCTACTTTATCAGGATCAGTAGATAGGGAACTGTGACTAACAATAAATTCTAGACATTTGAGAGAAGTTTTGAAAAAACGGCACTTATCCAAATTGATAGTGAGATTAGCCTCTTTAAGTTTATTTTTACAGAGGTTAGAAGTTCTAAATGTTGTTTTAAGGTAGGACTACAACAGAGAAAATCATTCAAGTAACTGAATACATAGGATTCAAACTCAGGATCAAAGGTAGATTCAACTAGACGCTGTTGTGTTTGGGCAGCATTAGAAACTCCAAAGGGCATGACTGTGAATTGAAACAGTCCCCGACCGATGATGTCTTTTCTTTAGATGCTTCATCCAAAAGAATTTGCCAGAAAGCCTTCCTGAGATCAATAAAAAAGATGAGGTGAGTTCCGCAAATTAGTCAGAATTCTGTCGACCTGAGGCATCGGCCAGGAATCATAATTAAAAAATTTCGTTAATACCTCAGGCGTCGAAAACGAACCTATATTCCTCATTACTTTCCTTTACTAAAAATGTAGGAGAAGACCAAGGACTTGTGACTTTTCTACAACATCCAGTTTTAAGATAGAATCAAGCTCTTCATTCATTAATTGCATGTATGGTGACATTAAGTAAAGCTTTCTTCTTAAAGCTTTTGTATAACCAGTCTGAATGGTTAATTTTATGTTATTAGGAGGCCATAACTCATCTTTGTTACTAATTTTTTTAAATAAATCAACAACAGTTTGAGCTTTTGCTCTATCCTCAAAAGAAAGGACATCAAATGAACACAACTATGAGAAACCAAAATTGTTTCTATTATTAGATAAAGTTACTGGTATCTCATATTTATTCTTAGCAATAAACCACTAATTGTTTTTAAAATTCATAATTAAATTAAATTGTTTAGCAAAATCAATACCAAAAATAAAATCATGAGTTACTGAAAGTACATGTGCCTTAATAATTTCAAAGGTATCACAAACTGAAACAAGCAAATCAACATTCCCTAAAACTTTTTTATTTGTACCATCAGCTGTTGATATAGTACAATTATTACGTACAGGTTTAATTTTTAGGTTAAGGAGGTTTAATAATTTAACACCATCTGCTCCAGCGACAGATAAATTTGCTCCGTGGTCCAATAATGAAGTAACTTCTCTATCAGTAACTAATTTTCCCATTCATTCCTATGGCCTTTAATATGGTAGTTATTTTTGAAGGTAGTGGCCTTCTTAAGTCCATTTTTAGTGCCTCAACCACAAGAAGACAATAATGCCTTGTTTTTTGAACATTCAGAACAAGAAGAAGTGCTAACATTTGGCTTCCCACAGCGGTAACAAAACCTTTTCCGCTTTTCAGTACAAGCATTATATCTATGGTTCGGTAAACTCACGTTTCCTAAAAGTAGCAGTATTAGAATTACTAGGCAATCTAGACTCGGCACCTGAATTTTCTCTATCTAAAAGACACATACTAGAAATACCTTTCCTAGAGGTCAAATATCAAACCTCTTCAAATTTTTTGCACAAAGACATCAGTTCATTTACAGTATCTGTCTGCTGCAATGCTAATTGATTTACATATTCCGGTAAAATATTTTTCATTTTCATTTTTTTTAAAAACTTAACCTTAGTCACTTCAACAGGTGACTGCGATAAACGACTAAAAAATTTTAATTTGAACAATAAAAATAGTTATAGATTTATTGCGCTTTTGTTTTCTTTGCCTTATTTGATCCGAATTTCATCATCAGCATAAAGAGGCAGAAAATCTTTTTTTAAACGCGTTACTAGTGACTCCCAATCAGTAATCGAAGACTTCATGCTTCTGTACCGGACAAAAGCATCCCCAATAAACAATTCTACAGCAGAATTAAATAAGTCATCTTCTGACACTTTCCTTTGGCTTGAGCCAAGTCGGATAGTCGCTCTAAAAAGTAAAAAACTTTCTTAGGATCTCCATTAAATTTAACACCCCAGGAAATTGAGGCTACATTAGCAGAACAGGACACTGGAGCAACCATAGAACTATTTAAGGCTGCGTTAGGGTCAGTTACAATTTTGTCATCTAAATCACATTCTAATTTATTATTAATGACACACGTTATTGAAAGTAATAAATCAGTTTCAGCTTTTTCTTCTTTCTTAAAATCAGAAAGTATATTGATCAAAACGAATAAGACTACCAGGAGTGGTTTCTTTCTTTAAGAGTTTTCTTAAAATTTCTCTATTTTCATTTACCGGACGTTCAGTATCCACACCTCGAATATTTTGTTTTATATATGAGAAAAAGCTTAACATTTCTAAAAGAATTATAAAATACCAAGGTTAAAAAGAGTAGTAGAAGTGCTATACTAGATATTAAGTTCAATCAGGCACAGGTTTATATCAAAACCTAGAACTTAATGCTCAGTAGCTTCCAAGTTTAAACACAATTTAAGAAAAAGCTTACTAATTACTAAACTATTATGTCATTAGAGTGATATCAAACCAATTTTACTATTAATTATTAAAAATGATGACCAAGAAATAGTGAAAAACGTATGCGTAAACTCTTCGTACACCACTAAAGCATTTAATATCAAAGATTGAATCACAAGCTAAGAATGTCATTATGATTGTAAGCATACATATACTTATAAAATTAAACTGGGACTCTGGTGAGCCACCTCGTATAATCACCAAGTATAATTAAATAATTACATACTATACCAATCAGCTTAAAAGGTTTTCAAAAAAGTTGTTTATTTGGGGCGAATTTATATTCAAAACAAAAAAATGGCAAGTACTAGCGGGACACACGTTGGGCGCCATCTTGCGATGTACTTCTTTTAAATTTTAACTCTATAAAGATGCCTAGTTCACTAAGTAAGAATGTCTACGTTAGACTTAACATTTTTAAAAGAGCACCACTGAGTTAGGATGTACTTACCATTTTAGAATTTTAGGCGCCACTTGGTTAATGGTTAATTATATGTTATACGTGACTATGATTGTTTATTATAGCCTACTAATTTAGTATGAGTTTTTATTACATTTTACGAAGAATAGAAGTATATATATTACTCTATATTAATGCAGTCGTATATTAATCAAACTGTATTTAAAACAAAATTATGTACTTAATAGACCCATACAATTTATATATGCCATAGTTTTAAACATCCTAGGTGTCGAATCACCCAATATTGGGTGAAGACGAGCCAAGTCTGATGAATTTCATTCAGCGAACCATATAGTAGAAACTTTGTTCCTCTTTTAGGTGATCGGGTGCATCTTGTTATATACACTTGAACTGCATCAGGAAAAGCTAAATGTCTAATACAGGAATAGATCTTCTACAACCTCAACATGTGGTCATGTTTATCTCTATAATATTCACAAAATTGAGTATAATATACTGAAACTGCTGAAACCCTAAAGAACATAAAAAGAAATTAACATTTAGACATTATTTATTTGTCTTTAAGATTGGCTTACGTCAAAATGTAGATTTAGGTAAGCCCAAATTCACTAACGGGCCATCCGATCCAATCGGCCACAGGAAAAAAACTGGGCTATTTAAAAAAAAACTTAAACGGGTTAAATAAAAACATTATCCTAAACGTCAATTATGTCAGTTCTTTTCAGCATGCATAATTTAAAAATTTGATCCTGAGTCACCTAGTAACGTCATAAGCTCGAGCAATACGGGTGATTGCCTAATACCATGAGGAGAAACACATTTATAGATTTTAAAAACCTGGTTTCCCATAAATAAAAACAAAAATTGTAACATAAAATTTAAGGCCAATTTTAAATATGCTACAATGAGCTAGGTAAATTTATTTGAAATTAGTTAAAAAACGTTATTTCAGATAAGCAATTTTTCTCATGTATATATATATATATATATATATATATATATATATATATATATATATATATATATATACATACATATATATATATATATATATATATATATAGGTTTTAATGCTATAATTATTTATTTCATATTGTCCGGTAAATAAAAAAATACGATACACGTCGGTTAGTAGTAAAATACAGTAAAATAATTAAACTGTAAGTTACCTACCGGCAATATAACGTAATGAAAAAGTTTGGACTTACTTTAATTTGATAATAAAACGAAGAAAAATCTTCTGTAAGGTATTTTCAGTGCCTACACTATGACTATTCTGATGTTCGTCAAAAACGGTAAACTTCTTTTCTGTGCCAAAAGCAACAATCTTCTGGTACTTATCTTCGTTTGTCTATAGATTTTTTGTGTCCGCTTCTGAAAATGCCAAAATTCTTTTCTAATATCAGCAATTGCAGGCTGATTAGCATCGATCAGAAGATTTCTTTGTGCAGCGTATGTTTGTTCTAGAAAATCTATAAACTTCTGATAATCAGAACCAATGCTGTTAATCGTTATCTTCGAATCACTAACATCACTCCTATTGATGGTTTCCAGTTCAACGTAGAACAACCAGATTTTTGATTATTTAGTTCTTTTAATTTTTTTGCAGGAATGTTCGATTTGATACTGTCACTCACTCTCTTGCTACCCCTATTTAGATACCAGTTTCGATCCTGCAGTTGACTTACCAATGTAGAAATTCCACTTACCAAAACATTACCATCTTCATCGATGACCAAAAATAATTTGGGGTACTTATCAGCTATTTTTCTTGCTACATTTCTTGGATTCTGGGAGAATTGATGGATCTTCTTGCAAGTCCAAAGTCATGTCATTATCTTTAGCACAATAGAGCCCCTAAGTTTTAATTTTTCAGATGCTAAAAAATTAATATATATGAAAAACCAGTTTATTCTTAATTTAAGTAAAATATGCCTTTTAAAATAAGATCTATGAAATTTTCGTTTTCTTGTAGAATTACAAAACACTCTTTGTCTCTGTGGTAGCATCAAACTTTGAATAATATTCCTATGATTTAGCATGCAGCATCAGCACCTAATAGATCATTTAAGTGTGTTTATATTATATTAATGTGATGTAAATTAATAGCATTATTATTAGTTAATGAACATTTTTACTGCTTTAAGTTTATGACCTTCCAAATACAAAGATGTATCACACTTGCCCAGAAATGTTTGTTTTTCACACCATTTAAAGATCCGTATATCTCCCTTTCTAACAGATTACCTGTTGTGGAATTTTTTTTTATTTTACATTACTTTATTATCATACATTTGGCAAGTGTGATATATCAATGTTATAAGCTTGAAAAAAATCCAGGTACGTATTTAAAAAAGGTTTAGGAAAATTCTACTGGAGTTGATTTAAAGTAAAATAGATCCTAATAATCAATGTTTGAGTGTATATTCGTCCAACACAAAATTACCAAGGGATCAAACTTGCTCAAAAATGAATGGAAATTTCAAAAATAATTTTTATTTAAAAAAAAATCAGTGGCATACCATCAATATCTGGGAAAATATGCAGGTCGGATTCCGTACGGACGCCACTGGTGGAAATTAAAAAAATGTTCTACATCAAAAAATTCCACTAGATGCATAGTACCTTTATACCAAATTTCATTACAATATCTATAGAGTGGTATTCGAGATATCGAAAAATTATGAAATTATTGGAAGTTTAACACCCTGTATCTCAAAATGTACACCGTTTAAGACATATGTTTATATGAAGTTTTCTTCTTAAAATGTTGACACTCAATTAAGAGACAGCCTGTATATTACCATGATTATTAATTAACTCAAAATACAAGAGTTCTAACCACACTACACCATAACTTGTTACGTTTTGGACGTGCGTTTCGCTAACCAAGTTAGCATCATCAACAGATGATAAAAAACAATTTTATATCATCTGCTAATGATGCTAACTTGGTTAGCGAAACGCGCGTCTAGTTGTGGTGTAGTGATCTATCTTCCAACACAGATTCCAGTGTTAGGATTGATTATGAACTAATTAAAACTAAATAAACATAAAAAACATAAATAAATGAATATAAATATACGTTAAGTGTTTATGTCTTCCAAAACAGATAATTTTTTTTCCTTTTGTTCGTTGCCACCTCGTATATAATTTAGTCTACTCAAAACTTATCGGCAGAATGTCTCGTTTTGAGCCGCTGCCTGTTTTAAGCATTCAAGCGAATCAATTGAGATAACTAGTTTATTAAATACCACAATAATTGGATTTACTGTTTCCTTAAAATTTTTTTTTCTTGTTAAAACAAAAAAATACATAAATTAACTTAAATAACAGTTAATAAATAGAATAATCACCTGATTTAATCTGCAACATATTCTCTAAAAATGTATTGCTCTATTGCTCATCTAGTGTAGGTACTTACATTTTTGTGTTTTGGATGTTGAAGGTTTTGCTGGCATCTTCCTCTAAACATCTCTTTCAATGAAATCTTCATTAGGAGAAAATGGGGGGATAAAACCTGCTCCATACCATTTCACATTGAAGATGTAGACAGCTTTCAGGTTATGATGTTTGGGCAGCATACAAAATTCCTAGAGCAAAGACAATGACTTAGATATGTTATATTTATAAAAATTTAAAAAGAATTTTTACTTTTTTGGTTTATTCATTTGCCATAAAAAGACATTTTGCTTTGTGGGGCACCAGAGGCTAGACGAGCCTTTTTATCTCTGGTTTACTTGTTCAACTACAAATAAAACTCATATATAAGAACCATCTAAAATATTTTGCATGAGGTGGGAACACTAAATAATATATTTTCCTGTTCTGTTTGTTTTTTTTCTATGACTGTTATGGGATACTAACATTCCGATATCGTTTTTAATTACGGAATGACCTCTAGTCTATCACTTGTTACGGTATAAATCATACCATAACAAGAGTTGAAATATGAACTAGTAGGGACAATAAAAGTCATACCATAACAGGTTTGAGAATACCTACTAGTAGCAACTTCTATTGGGAATCACTATATTTTTAGAGTTGTACAAAAAGTCTAGTTTAAAACACGTTTGGAATGGCGTATTCCGCATTCGCGAACCATCACCCTATCCTTCGGTTCGGTACAAACGTAAACGATTTTAACAATTTAAAAAAATTAAAATTTGAAGTAAAAGAACTAGTCTAAATTCACTAATAACATTTATTTTATGTAATAATAATTTGGTGTATAATCTTCACCCTGACGATAAAATATACAAGTAAATACAAACACTATACTGTTTATATTTACCCTGGTAAATTGGGGTAAAAGTAAACAAGTATCTCAGATATCATTATTGTGGGGGAGAGAATTAATAATATAAGGGCTTAGGGATAATTAATGATAAGGAAATAAAATGTGGACTAATTGTTACCTTGAGCTGATTCAATGTTCTTCTTCCATAAAAATCTTGTGCCTTGCGGCTTGGTGCGTTCACTCGCGTTACCGGTACCGGTTTATATTTGATTAATAATAGTTTAATTTTCCGTTACATATACAGAGTTTAATACACTTATTAATAGTTGATATATTTTTTGGAACGACGATCATAACGTGTCGAACGTTCGATAGAGAGAGCGAACTCTTTATGGTTCTTGTGGGCGTATCCCTTCCTTCAGTCTATTTTTCTGCTTGCTTAACAACTTAGAAAAGGATAGAGGAAATTGTTAAAAAAAGAGGGGAATATAAGTGAGACAATTTAAAAGTATTGCTCAATTAAATTTAAAGTTAACTAAAATTATATATATATAAAAAAATAATAAATACTATTCCGTAGGGACGGAACATACCGCCCGCCTAAAATGAGAATTCATTTTACAAAAAAAAAAAAAACTAAAAAAGAAAGATTCAATTTACCATACCAAAAAATAGGAAACTTACAGTTAGAGAAAATAATCTAAATACATTAATTAATATAATAACTAATTTAAGGGTAAAACAGAAACTTTATTTACTGGGCGTTGTATTTCACCCTTATTTGTACGCAATGTTACTACCCTCACAACACCATCCTTGCCAGGATGAACTTGAGTAACTCTACCACGGCTCCATTTGAGCGGGGGTAAGTTTTCATCTTTTATTAAAACTAAGGTGCCCAACTCAATATTTACAGTTTCATCCACCCAGCGGCTCCTTTGTAATAGGGTATGGAGATACTCATTACTATAACGCTTCCAAAATGTTTGGTGCATTTGTTGTAACAACTGCCAACGTGACAAACGGTTTGATTTGATATACTCCAAATCAGGCTCAGGAAAAGAGTTCAGGGGCTCTAATGTCAAAAAATGACCGAGAGTTAATACGTTAAGATCATTGGGGTCGGAGCTTTGAGGACATAAAGGGCGAGAATTTAGGACACCCTCTATTTGTACGAGTACAGTATTCAATTCCTCGTAGGTCAAAATTTGTTGACCAATTACCTTATAGAGGTGAGACTTTACACAGCGGACACCGCTTTCCCATATTCCGCCAAAATTTGGTGCGAAAGCGGGATTAAAATGCCAATTTATTTTTTCTGTGTTAGCAGCCATGTGCATATATTTATTTATTTCTTTCCAAGCACCACAGAAATTTGTTCTGCGATCGCTATAAATGTCATTTACGCGTCCACGCCGCCTGGCGATAAAGCGACGTAAACAAGCGAGAAATGCTTCACTTGTAAGATCAGAGGCTAATTCAATATGTAGGGCTTTGGTTGCCATACAGACAAACAAGCAGATATATGCCTTTAAAACTTTAGCCCCACGGGTTCTATTTGAGGTTATAGAGAAAGGGCCAGCGTAGTCTGTACCGCATGAAACAAAGCATTTGACAGATCCAAGTCTAGCTAGGGGAAGCTGACCCATAATGGGTTGAGTTAAGATAGGGTTTACTCGGAAACAATTATGACATTTTGAGATCACCTTTCGAATGGTGCGCTTATAGGAAATAATCCAATATCTTTGAGAGAGTAGATATTGAAGAGATTGGGGTCCTGGATGTAAATACATTTTGTGTGTATATTCAATAATTAAGTCAGTTAAACGATGATGTGAGGGGAGCAATATAGGGTGTTTTTTATCATAAGCTAACTTGGCGTTTTTTAAACGTCCTCCAACGCGTAAAACATCATGGTCAAGAAAGGGGGCGAGTTTTATAAACGGCTTAGAAAAATACTTGTCTGATTTAAGAGCTGAAATTTCTTCAGAAAAGTACTGACGTTGGACCAATTTAATAAGAACCAAAAGTGCATTCTCTATTTCAACGTTTGAAAAAACAGAAGTTTTTCGAGTAAGGGGGTTCCTACAATTGTAAATAAATCTAAGAATATAACACATAGATCTTTGTAGATTATATAAACTAGAGAACCGATTTAAATATTTATCTAAATCAGAAATATCAGTAAATATTGACAAGGTGATTTTACGGCGTTCTTCTGAGGGTTCAAATGATTCAAAATGGCTATCTGGCCAAGAGCTAGAAGGTTCGCTGAGCCACGAGGGCCCCTACCGCCACAGCGTATTATTTAATAAATCAAGGGGTAAAAGGCCTCGCGAACCAGGATCCGAGGCATTATCTTGAGACCTTATATGATGCCAATTAGAGGGGGGTATTTTTTCTTGAATATAAGCAACTCTATTAGCTACAAATGTATTCCATTTCCGAGAATCATTTTTTAACCAACATAACACAATAGCACTATCAGTCCAAGCAAAAACTTTAGATATATAAATTTTTATATATTTCTTGAACATAGGAGAGTAAAGAGCTTAATAAAACAGCACTACATAATTCTAGGCGAGGAATAGATAAATTTTTTAAGGGAGCTATACGGGATTTAGCTACAACAAAATAAGTATTAATAGAGCAATCTTTACTCAGAACTCTAAGATAAATTACAGAGCAATACGCATTTTGACTTGCATCGCACATTCCATGGAGTTCTGCAAATAAAAAATTATGTAGGTCAATAATTTGACTGGGGGGAACAGGAGAGTCCCATGGCAGTGAGTTGACCCAACATTAATGAATCAAGAGCTTTAAAGTTACTGTCAAGGGCACTAGGAATCCTAAAGGGTCATAGACATGAGAGAGCTCTGACAACATATTTCTTTTTGTACAGGGTAAATTTCTTGGAGCTACTTTAAAAGTAAACTCATCAGAATTAAAATCCCATAAAAGACCTAATACTTTAAGAGTAGAGGGAGAATCTAAATCTAGAGAAAATGGGACTACTTGACAATCTGAGGGGGGTAAGTGAGATAATAAAAGGGGGTGATTTGAGGCCCACTTACGCAAAACAAAATTACCATTTTTTAGTACCTCAATTAAATCATTTTGAAGTTTTAAAGCGTCTTCCAAAGAATTTTGACCTGAGAGTAAATCATCTATACATACATCACTCTGTAGAGTTTGACAAGCTAGAGGATAATTTCTTTCTTGTTCTAAAGCTAACTGTTTAATTGTTCTAAGGGATAAATATGGACTAGAACTTACGCCGAAAGTTACAACTTGAAGTTCAAAATCTTGAATAGGTTCTGAAGGTGAGAAACGGTACAAAATTCTTTGGTAGGGGGTGTGTTTAGGGTTAACTACTATTTGACGATACATTTGTTTAATATCTGCTGAAAGTACAAAAGAGTGGAGTCTAAACTTCAACAAAATAGAGACAATATCCTGTTGCAATTTGGGCCCTGTTAAGAGACACTTATTTAAGCTTTTATTATTTAAATCTACTGCGCTTGCATCAAAAACAACCCTTAGTTTTGTGGTCGAACTATCGGCTTTGATAACGCAGTGATGGGGAATATAATAAATTTTATTTAAATTTTCTGTAAGGGCAGAGACTGGTTTCATTTGATTTAAGAGTAAATATTCTTTTAAACACTCACTATATTTTGTATGTAGAGACGGATTTTTTAATAATTTTTTTTCAAGTGCAAGAAATCTTTTTAGAGCTATGTCTCTAGATCCAGAGAAAGAGGGTTCGGCCGCCTTGAATGGCAATTCAACAACATACCTTCCATCATTATTTTTAAAAGTTGTATTTTTGTAGCGTTCTTCAGCAGCTAAATCATCTAAAGAAAATTTCGAAATACTTGGTACTTCTTCTAAAGACCAAAAGCGTTTAACAGAGCTTTCAAGAGAGCTTTCGTGAGTGGTTAAAAAAGTATTTGTTAAGGGGGTAGAGTAACTTATATCTTTAATTTTGCCCATTACTACCCAACCAAATATGGTCTCAAGTGCAACAGGTTTATTAATAGTGCTAGAGATAGTGTGTCCTGTAAGCAGGAGTCCGAAAATGTCCGCGCCCAAAAGCATATCTACGGGGTTAGATTTATAAAATGTAGGGTCTGCGAGCGTTAAATCGGAAAAGTTATTTTGTGATATCGAAATGGGGGGTTGATTGTGGCAAATTTGGGGTAAAATTATGAAATCTAAATTAAATTGGGGATAATTTTTCCCTACAGGTTTAATATATATAGGTTATATGAAAAGTATAAAATAAACAATAGTCCCCGTATCCCAAGAATTGATGGGTGAATTCTAACAAATGACTGCAAAAATTGTAAATCTTTTAGATATATATATATATATATATATATATATATATATATATATATATATATAGGGTGATTTAAAAGTAAGCGTTATCCGTTTGTGCGTGTAATCCTTGCATAAAAATAAGACATGTGGGTTGTGCTCCTGATGGTGACTCTGGTGTAATAATTTTGGCGCTAGTTGTACTCGTCTCTCAACTAAAAAAAAACACTTTAATAAACAAACACATTAAATATTTCAACAGACTTAAAATTCGATCTGACATAGATTACACTAACAAGTTAAAAGAATAAAATTATATTGTTATATGTGTAAATTAAATTTATCTATTTTTAAATGAGTTCAGATTATATGTTGCGTTTAGATTGACAAAAATATTTTTTGGCTTTTTCGCAACTGAATAAAAATATTTAACTTTAAATTAATTGAAGCAAATATTGAATAAAATTACATACCTCAACATGTAGACTAGTCTGTCTACGGAATATTTCGATACATAATAATAAATTTAAGGCAAATGACATAATTTCCTATGCATGCTTAAATACTATTGTTTATTATTATGTATCGAAACATTCCGTAGACCGACTAGTCTACATGTTGAAGTATGTAATTTTATTAAATATTTGCTTCAATTAATTTAAAGTTAAATATTTTTATTCAGTTGCGAAAAAGCCAAAAAAGATTATTGTTTGTTAACTTAATCTATTTATACAAAAATTATGCTGAGGTCCGTGAGAATCCGTCGTTTCAACGTTCCGCTGGCTTCGACGGGAACTGCTGATATTGCTTTCTGTGAATATCGCAACTGTGGGATAATACCTGGCGTCACTCTAGCGGCACGTGGAAAGTCATGGAAAACGGATATAAAAACTCCCCCTATTGGTGAAAAGTTGGTGCTTTGCAGATTGATTTTCGAATGCTTCTTCCTCTTCTTGTGGATTTTCTGGGTGGATGCCTGTTCGTCTTTTTGATATTAATCTTCTCAGCTGGTACGGGGTAAAGTGGTTAGGGCCAGGTCTTGGAGGTGATGGAGATTCTTGACTTCCAGTTATAGATACCTTAAGCGGCTTCTTACGTCTATACTTACAGAGACTGTAGAGGATTACCATTCTAACGACCATGTTACATTTTTGTATTCCTCTATAGGATGTTTTGAATGTATTCTTGTGCTTCCAATGAAATCATTACAGTTTGGTTGTTTGTAACTTGAGGACGGAGTTTGTCTTCAAAATTTTGGTTTCTATATTCCTGGTTTCACATTTTACAGTAACTCGGAAACTGAGATGAGCCAATAGTGACCAGCAATATTGATGTTTGACAGGTCTTTGGTAGGATGTTCTGCTGCCTGAGTAGCTGTGCTTCGCAGAAAGCATCATTGTCGATCGGATAGTGCAGAAGGTCTGAACAGATCTTGGTGTGTGTCTCTAGTGTTTTGCAGTAGGTATGTCTTGCGGTAATACATATAGTAAGGAGTCGTCATCTCGCGCAATGTATTTTCTTGTTGCTGGTATTATGTGAAACAGACCTGTTCGATTGATTAAAATAAGAATTGGAAAAATTTGGTATAATGTGTATGATTCTGGTTCTGTTAAAGGGATTTTGAGAACGAATACAATCCTGTGATCGGACTGATATGATTCTAATTCGATTAAATCGATGTAATTGGCAATATTTGATGAATATATAGGGAGAGGAAGATTATTTTTTGATAGAGAACGCGATATGTCTTGGAGAGAGGTGATCAAATCTCCTGGAGTTATTACAGAACTATGAAGAATTTTCAAACATGCGAATGTGATCGCGTTCATAATATCGTTTAAAGAATTTTCTAGAAATACATATCTTTCCATTAAAGCTTCGCAAAGGTTTAACGTTTTAATTTGGCTTTCGTAAAACGCCAAATCATCTGATAAATTCATGATAGCATCTTGTATAATACCAATGTCTTGGTTGAAGGTTTCTTCATCAATTTGAATCTTTTGAATGATGGAATTAATTTTTTTTATTACAGATGACATTACTGATATCTGCCTTTTGAGTAAGCTTACAAGTTCGTGTTCATCTTGAGTGATTTTATTTATACATACGTTGTAGTATTCACCGTCAGCTGAGTCTAAGTTTCCCGTGATTGATTTAAAGACACTTCCAATGCCGTTTATTAAACCGCGTTTGTTTCTATAAGTATGCTTTTTCGTATCCGCCATGATTTCTCTATATTTTTGATTAACCGCGTTTGAGATTTGCGTTAATAAGCTTAAATGTGTTTAAATTTCTATTTTAAATGCAGTGGTTCTAGGGGATGGATCATTTAACATATCGTTAAGGATTGTTAGTAATTTGTCGTTATTTTGTAAAGTTTCTTTTAGGGGTTGTAAGTCTTTGTATACAAGTTGCGTCCATTTATCTTTAGTGATTTTAACAAAACTTTGTGGAAAGGTTTTTTACTTTTGCTGACGTTTGATAAAGTTCGACAATATGGAAGGGGCCATTGAACTTATTTTTAATTTTGTCCTTAATTTGAGATTCCCTGACATATACTTTGTCACCAATAGTCGGGTTGTTTATCGGAGACGGATTTGTCGAATCTGATCTTGGACTTTTCTTTTTGAATGTTAGTCCTATTTCGTGCAATTTTTTAAAATGTTTGCATTCTATTATTTAGGTCTCTGACATATTTGAGTTGCTCTTGGTTGTATAAAGTTATGGCGTAAAGTCCTTATGAACTTACCAATACATGCGAACGGCAGTCAGTCATCACTTCGGAGAGCTGGAGGTTGCAGGTTCTCGGGTACACCTTTCGAAATTAAAATGGGCGCCACCTAATTGACTGTGACTCAATTAGGAAAAAATCTATATTGATATTTAAATGCAGGCAAAATAAAGATTTGGAGGGCTTTTCAATAAAACACTATATAAAGTGTGTTGTTTTTTTTTTGAGTTGTTTTATAAAATAATTCAATTGACATTAAGATAAAAAAAATAAATCAAGAAAATGTAAAATATATATAAAATATATCAAATATGTGAAATGTGATAGAACGTTATTACCATTATATCATCAACCTGTGAACATCTGGCGAAATGTCATGACACAAATATGTAAATATGAAAATTAAATTAAATAGCGCACAGGGAATTAAAAATTCATGAATTTTCTTTTACCACACTGCCGCAAAGAAAAAGTTATAAAAGTATAAAGTATTTCGCCAAGGCGAAACAAAAAATAGGTTACTTACTTCCTTTCTGCTACCTTATGTAAAATTTATAAATATAAAAATTAAGAATTAATTCCTCGTACTCTTACAGGAAGGAACTCCAAAACCATTGTAGAACTATTGGTTGATGTACCCCAAAAATTACACAATAAACTTGTAACTATATCCCAAAACCATATCTTGAATTCTTAACCTGAAACCCTACAAACGATTGTTTGTCTTAAAATAAAATCGACATGGAATGTGCAAAAACAAGTTATTTACAACACAACTATTCAAAGACGTTGCCTTACCTCTAGGCATCTAGAGGGCTCCTTCGACGCCAACGTTCACCAATAAAGGGAATTTCCAGACATCTAGAAAGGCTTCTCGAGGACCGACAGCAAAAAACAAAATTCAGGACGCCATTCTGTGTATAAAAGATAAATGCGAATTAGCTCACAGCAGGAAACTAATTTGAAAATCGACTTACCATGTGATTGATCAAATGTGGAACCAAACAAAACGGGACCAAAAGTTAGGGCCAGATGATGTCCATAAATAGGCCTTAGGCTTTCAACAGCACTGCACTTTAAAATAAATTACTTATGACATACTTTCAGCACTTTAAAAAATTGGTCCATTAAGGCACTTTTATAAAGCCGGACACATGTTGCACCTCTAAGGAGAGCCAATAGAAAAGGGGCGAGAATATCAGTTCCAGAAAATTCCCCTCCATCATTCTTCCTCACTTCAGACTTGTGCCAACCTAATGCCATAAAATAAAATAATAATCACAGTGGAGTCCACTGCTGGCGCCACTAGTATAAGGGAGTAAAAACCCGATAATATTCGGTTTCCCCCGAATAGAGCTGGCGAATTGCTCCTGAGCAGAACCAAAATTATAACTTAAATGAAAAATCAGACACTGTCAAAGCTGGCTGAATGCCGAAAAATAAGAAACCAATGAAACAATAGTGACAGAAGAGAAAGGCAGGCAAATTACGAATATTTGTAAACAAAACAAAAACAAATTTCTTTTGTCTTAATTTAGAGAAGTTGAGAATACTTTACAAAATGTAATCCAATGAATTATGAATAAAACATATTGAGGTACGTAAAATGTAATTTACATAAGTCTTGATATTTTAAAAGTTATATGTTCAATTTTGTTTCAGATTACTAATTGGCTTAAAATAATGAAAAACCATTAGCGAAATGTTCATTAAACATTCCATACAAAGCAAACATAAAGAAAAACAGCTTGGATAAACGAAAACAAAAAGTTATATAAACTGAAACTTTCTAATAGTTCAAGTGTTCTCAAAGTGTTAAATTGATATGTTACAAGAAAGAAGAGAGAAAATATGTTTATCATAATTCATGTGAGTAAAATGGACTGAAAGAAGAAACCAAAAAGACAGAATATTTTATAGTAAATGAAAAAATTGTTATTTTTATTAATAAAGAAGGCCAGTATCTTACTAACTAAAACTGATTATATATTCAAAATATGTCACTTTCAATAGTAACACCCTATTGATAAAGATTCTATTAACTTTCTTTTATAAAGTGTATGATATGTAAATTTGGAAAAATCCAACTCGTAGAGTTATTCTACAGGATGGTGTTAGAACACTGTGTGAAAATCAGTAACTATATAACTAGCCAAATTTAGTAATTGTCTTAGTGTTACTATAAACTAAATAATTATACATAAATTTGAAAATGTTATAAAGTTTCTGGGGCACGACTGGACGTATGGCCGAATATCAATTGTTAACGTTGGGTAGCTCAGAGTAAAATATTCTGATCCCAAAATGAGCACTGTTAATTTCGATAGGGGCGTTAAATTATATTGTTACAATTATGTGCTAATAAATTATAAATTTAAGAAAATCGGACACTAAAACGACTTACCGATAATCCCTTTTGGAGACATTGGGAGGCGGCTGCTACTTTTAACGCCTTACTAAATTGTTTCTTCACAAGGTACCTTTTGTAACAGTTGATGTACATGAGTTGTTACAATATACAGTGAAAGGCAGATACACTGATCACTGGCAATGATTCCATACAGGAATACACTTCAAAAAAGTTTTGGAATGGATCAGAAAAATCTTACACCCGTTATCTTGGTAGAAAATATTTTTATGCACTACTAGTACTGGAAGTTCGTGAGTGGAGTCCTATTAGTGTCATATATTTTCGCGCAGAGGAAGATTAGATAATTTCAGCACATAACTTGATATAGTCTAAAACCCTAAAATTATATTTTTATTTTTTCGTGTGCATGTCATAAACACTTATGTTCTTTATTTTTATGGGAAAATTATTAAATACACAATTAAGGGTAAAAGTTCACTTTTGCCTACCGTCGCTGATTTTAACGAGGTTTGGTACACTGGTAGAATTTGGGGCGCTGATCACGGTCTCGTTTCGTTTTCGGGCTATCCATTATCAAAGTTCACGATCTTATACACACAGTTTTTCACTCTTTTTTCTATTTCCTTTAGTAATTTTTATAAGAAAACAATTACTACAGAATTAAAATATCAAAATTACACATATTTTTCAATTTATAACGTCATATAAAAATCGCATCAATAAAATTACCTATGAATCCCTATTTTTAATAAGGAATATTACTTAAATTTATGTTGGCACCCATTGAATTCGAGAAAAATCAGAATTATTTATGAACGTCCTAGTAGTTTTTGGTATTGTTTATTACAGATATTTTGGTTACATATGTGGATGAGTATCATGTAAGCAGACGGGCTAGCGCCAAAGCGAGGAGGCACGGGGTTAACACCATGTTATATAACTGATGTATTATAGCTTACAAGATGATCCCTTCGCACTTCAGCGTCTAACCTGGTGCTAACCCGATACCGATCTACCTACTGTCTCTCGTTCATCTGCTAATATAATACTGATCCACGACCTATGTAACAAAACATTCAAAATAAACAGTACCAAAAAATGCTACGTTGATAAAATTTGTCAGATTTAAATTTTTAACATTTTTTTTTCGAATGACAATGGTTGCCAACAAAAAAAAAACAAAATCAAGAAAAATTCCCCAGTAAAAATAGCAATTGACAGATATAATTTTTGAGTAATATACCGTTTTACATAAGAATAAGTGTAATTTTGATATTTTATTTGTTTTGTTATAAAAACGACTGAAGGAAAAAGAAAAAAATGAAAAACTGTTTATAAAAATTTAAACTTTGATGGCCAATATCTCAGAAACAAAATGTCGCCGGAAAAACTTGATTTCGAATTCGTGATCAAGGCTCCAAATCCACCAGTGTACCAAAAATAGTTAAAATCGGCGACGGTACTACTAAGTGAACAATTACCTCGATAATTGTGCACTTAGGTGTATCCTCTTCAATCGCTATTTGTGATCCTATTATACTAATCCTCATCTCCAGAAGCACCGAACAAACCAGAAAAGGTAAATATTTACTTCCGCTTACAATCGCCGATTTTGATGATTTTTGGTACACCAGTAGATTTTTGGCCGCTTATCACGAATCTAAACTCGGATTTTATCGGCGACGTTTCGTTTCTGAGTGCTCCACCATCAAAATGTTCAATATTCTTTTTCTATAAACTTACTGGCTAATACATTTACTTAATAGCAATGACCGTAATATTGACTGAATAACCTAAATTGAATCATTTACTTGGGGTATTGTATTAGAAACTTTGCGACTTACATCAAGCTGCCCGATTGGTATACACGTTCCGGTCGGTGACCAGATTTTTACTGTGGATACGATTGCTTAAACACATCTCAGCGTATGCAGGTATTTGTTTACGCGGTCCGCGGGATTTTAATTCAGTTAATGAGATTAATTGAGCTGCAGTTTAATGCTTTAGTTTTAAAATTTACTGATTATTTTATATTACCACTACAATTTTTTTTATTTTCCTGGACATTCTTAAGTTTCATCTCATCCCTATTTCGTTTCCTTAAGCTACGCCACCGGTGATTTTATATTTTTATGTTTTTTCAAAATTTGAAAATTGAAAATGAGCATAATTATAAAGTATGTTTGAAGGCTGGCCCGTCAAGGAGACTCGCCGTAGTAAGTTAAACAGTGACCAGCTGGTAAAATGTTCGACTTTTTAAATTTGAATAGTTGGCGCGGCTTTAATTGATTGATACTGTCAGGTTAGGTATGTTACCAACAAAAAAAAATTAAAAACCCTGCCTATTCTGGTCAAAAATACGGCGTTTTTATACTATTTAACTTTGCATGATCTTTTTAATATAAAAAAAGTAATTAAATCAAATAGATTGCATTATTCAAACAATGTTGGGATATTTACTACCAAGTCATTGTTGAAACAAGACATTTTGTCAATAAAGAAGGGTGAAAATAGTTAAGTAATATTGAACATTTTGATGGTGGATATATTGTAAACGGAACGTCGCCAAAAAAAATCTGAGTTCGGCAGACCTGTGTTACCTAACAGCAGGTTCCACGCGGCGGTTTTGCTGTTTTTTGCTGCGGAACAAAGAAAGATACTCCAAAGCTGAGACGGGAATAAGAAAGGAGTGGAGGGATGACTTGTTGAAAGAAAAGCTCATATTGAAATAGCTGGAATAGCCTTAGGGGGATTGTGGAAACCGAATGCCATTTAAAAACTTAATAAATATTTTGAAATATTCGAGGTGATCTGTGCTTCGAGCTTGCTTTGATATATATATATATATATATATATATATATATATATATATATATATATATATATATATATATATATATATATATATATATATATATATATATATACAGTCAGTCCAAAAAGTCTCCGTACACAATCTGTGTTGTACAGAATTTTTCTGTTGTATTAAACTAATTAATCACAACTAGGATCTAACATGTTTTTATTAATTTTTAAGACATATCTAATGATTTTCAGTAGTAATTGTAACAAGGGAACATTATATTTAAAAGTTATATAAATAATAGAAAAACATATACAAAATTAATGCCAAAAAAGTCTCCATACAGTTAATAATTTTTAGTAATACTTTAACAAAATAGGAAAACAAATGGAAACTAATATTTGGTCGGACCGCCCTTAGCCCTGATAATGGCTTGCAACCTTCTTGTCATGCTGGAAACCAGCTTTCTAGTCACTTCTGGTGTAATGTTCTCCCATTCGTACAATATTCTGTTCTTCAACGCTTCTTTGCTTGAAACGTTATGTTGGCGAACGCGGCGTTTAAGTTCCTCCCATAAATGCTCAATAGGGTTAACATCAGGTGACTGTGGGGGTGTATGAAGCTGCTGTCGCACATTATGGATCATCCATTCTCGCACCAAGTTTGCTGTGTGTTTTGGATCGTTGTCTTGTTGGAACATGTATCTCCCTTGGAGGCCCAATTTCTGCACACTTTCTGGTAAATTGTCGCGCAAAATGTTCATGTAGACATGCTGATCCATGGTCCCATTAATAAAATGCAGATTTCCAACTCCTCCAGCAGACATGCAGCCCCATAGCATAACATTGCCGCCCCCGTGTCTAACTGTGGAACAAAGGTTCTTGATGTCAAAGGCGGTATTCTTCTTTCGCCAAACTTTAGCTCTACCATCAGACCTAAAAAGGTTAATTTTAGTTTCATCGCTAAAAATTACTGATTCCCAAAACTCCGGAGGCTGGTTAACGTGCTCTGTAGCAAAGGCCAATCGTTTTTTTCGATTAGCGTCCGAAATTAATGGTTTCTTCCTGGCCACACATCCCCTATAGCCAGCCCTGTGTATACAATTTCTCACCGTTTGTGAACAAATATTTTTTGAAAATAACTCTCGAACTTCTTCTTTCAATTTAGGAGCACTTTTCTTGGGATCTATAGTCACTTGCCTAACGATACTAGCTTCTTCACGTGGAGTCAGTTTTTTGGGACGTCCAGAGCGAGGTCGAATCTTGTAGGAACCCGTTAATTTATACTGATTCACAATGTACTGAATGGTAGTATGCGGCTTCTTCACAATTTTTCCGATATGTCGAAATGATTTTTTTTCTTTCCACATATCAATTATCAGTTTTCGAATTGGTATTGGAATCTCACGATTTCTTTCGCTCATTTTTACTGCTTTCTTAAAAACTAACAATAAATGTACCAACAACAATGTGACAGGTAATTCATTATGGCCGAAAATCATTCATTTGTTTTATGCTGGCCAGCCACAGGCACCTTGATTAAATGCAACTAACTATAACGTGCTTTTTTAAATAAAATTAAAAGTGTACGGGGACTTTTTTGACATTAATTTTACATGCATTTGTTTAATATTTAAGGAACTTTTGAATAAAATGTCCCTTTGAAAAGACGTTAGTTAAGCTTAAAATATTGAAAAAAACTTATTTTCGAGTCGTTTGAATTATAAAATAAAATAAAATAGAAAAATATCATATAAAATACCTAATGTACTGAGACTTTTTTGACTGACTGTATATATATATATGTATATATATATATATATATATATATATATATATATATATATATATATATATATATATATATATATGTTTGCGTCTTTGTATATATTTTTCCTGTGTTTTTTGTTTTAAGGAAAAAAATACTTTTTTGAGATCAAGCAAACTGAAATAAAGTCTTGAGAAAGCTCAACACAATGCACACAAACGTTGCCTTGATTTGAAAAATTTTGTTTTACTATTAACCTAGGCCCAAGAAAATAAGGTTTCCAAATATAAATATAAGGTTAAAGAAAAATTCCCGATTTATATGTATATATATTTATATATATATATATAGGTGATGTCTCATACTTACTATCCATGCCGTTTTTCATAATGTTGACAAATTGTCGAGGTTTGTCTATTAATACATCTGTTGCAATACTTATTAATTGCTCCTTAATTTCATCAGGTTTGGGTACTTCAAAGAACTGATAAGTTTTAATAATATTACATAATATACCTTTCTCCTTAGAGTTTAACAACAAGTCATTTTCTAGAGCTTTCTTAACAATAAATCTTTCACATAGATTCAATTGAAAAAAATCTTCGAGTAACAAATTATTATTGATTTTTTCAGGATTCCCAATTATAAATAAAGTTATGCGAAATGGTAATGAACTCGCTAATAAAAGCATGTCTATAATTCAGCCTATAATTGAAAACATTTCTTTTTCTTTTAGGGCTCTATTTAATGGCCGGTAAGGAACTATCGTTTCCTGATCTCTAAAAGATAGTGGTTCAATTTTTTTGAAAAATAAATTAAAAAATTCTTTTGTTAAACCACCACCATCGAATCCATCTTCTCATACGAAGAAAACGGACAATTTCTTTTCGATGATATTTTTGTCTTTATATAAGCTGAACATATCACTCACACAATGCTCCCTACTTACTGTAATATTCTACATCATCATTTAGAGAAGGAAGAACAAAAGTATATTCGTTACATGGTTGAACATTAAGCGAATCCTGTATTTCAATTTGTTGATATAATATCTCCTGGGCACTTACTTGCATACCGTATTCTTGATTTAGATAACACTGGTTACCTTCGTGTTACTGTATCACTGACTACTGTCCGGTTATTTTCACTGATTTGGACTGCTAGAGGTATTGGCACTGGTTGCCTTTGTGTTGACTGAGTGGGCCTTCTCCTGTTATTTTCGTTGTTGTGCCTTTGTAGAGGTAAAAGTATATCTCTAAGAGGAGAGGATTTTACCTTGTTGAACACTTAAGATAATGTCGTTCATGCAATGAGCCTGAATTTATGATATTTTCCTATTTCTCGAGCTCTTCGCAAGTTTAAAACCAACTAGGTTCAGTGGGGCCAAAGAATACCCAGAGCAAATTTTCCTAAAAATTTATAGAGTCTTAAAGAGGAAAGAACCGAAAAAAGAAATTTTTAAATGGTAACAAACAGTGCATATTAACGAAGACAACAGCCAGAGATAGTTAAAATTTAAACCCCATTATACACCCTTTTAGCAACCCAAAACTCAAAAACAAAACTAAGTTGAATTAAATCACTAAAGTACATATATTTTTAATAGGGAGATGAACTCAGATATCAATATATTATCATTATAGTGTAAGAGTAAGCTAGGCTTTGGAATGATGGTTTTGAAAAATCGTAAACAATTTAAACTCAAAATTGCTTGCAATATTACCTAAACATTGATTTTCAGCAATCGGGTAAATCTTTTGGAATTGGTCTTATTGTAGGTAAGTATTAATAAGGAGTATAAATCAAACACAGGTATTCTTTGAACATTGTTTGAGCGCCTTCGTGACCAGATTAATCAATGACTACAAAACGTTTTTTTCTATAATATGACATTTTTTAGACTAAAGACTATGCTGTATAATCCCTGATCTCGTTTAATTGAAATGAATAATTGAGCGCCCAATTTTATAATTTAATGTGTGGCTACTGATTAATTTATTTTATTTGTATTCTAGACTTTAAGATTTTATATAAACACTTTATACTGGGTACCATTTGGTAATATCTTTGAGGTATTATCTCGAAACCGTTTGCGAATTTTTTTGATAACTCTGGTAATTATGAATTACCATGGTAATGAAATTTGTAATACAAGTATTGCTTTTAAAATCCTAAATTGAATGGGAACAGTTAAATCCAAAAGCTTCCTATACAAATCGAATACGAAAATATGTGAGTTTGGTATATAATAAGTGATAAATCAGTGTGTTACTGTGTAAAAATCCTAGATTTGCAGCTCGGTATTCGGACACACCCTGTTTCCGAATACCGAGCTGCAAATCATCTGAAATGAGTGTGCATGATGTAAATAATGTACATATACGCAAAACTCTAAAAAATTATTTAACTCATAAAATAATAACAAAAATGTAAACGGAGGTTTGCAAGCACTTGGTGTTCGAGATAAAGGGTGTTAAAATGTTAATATTTGTTTAGTTTTTTGATACAGCTCAAACATTTCTAAATATTTTTAAATGAAATTTGGTACATATTCTATGTCAAAATATTCAGAACTTTTTACTTCAACCTCACTGGTCATTTTTCGTACTAAGTTAAATTCCTCATTTTGCAGTTTCTCCTTCTGTTATTTTATTTAGATGTTTTGAACAGTTTAGAGAATATTTAGCAAAATGTACAGAAATAATTTAAAAAATAAATTGTGCTGATTATTACGTAGTATTAAAAGAATATAAAAAACTGTCACAGATATGAAGTTTAACTTTTTTTCCCTAATGAGACAATCTATAAAATTTAATTCCAATAGATACGTTTTTAGAAACGGAGAATTCCGTCATACAATTTTCACATGTATTGGTCTTATAATACAGGTTTTCTTTATTTTTTCATGTTTTCTTAAGATAGCGAAACCAAATTATAGTGGTAATTATCAAAAACAACTACAGCAGATTCTTTAAAATTTAAGCGGACTTATATTGAGACATTCAATCAATATTACTTTTAACTCGATACAATATGAATTACCACTTTAAAAAAGTTTGTTAGCATCATTGCATTAAATATACCAACCGACTTGGCAAAATTTAAATTTTAAGAGACAGTTTTAAAATGATTATAAGGGTTCCATAAAGGGTCTTATGATTGTGTTAACATCCTACTTCTATACGAGTATTACAGAACGTAGGTTCAAAGTTTCCAAAAATGAAATACAAATAAGTAACTGTTAAATTTTCCAAAATTGAAACGGAGGTTCAAGATAACATATTTTAGTCCAAGCTCTAACAAGAGTATCGAAAAATTGGGCCTAAAGAACTAATCTATCTAAAAAATAAGTTCAAATTAAATTCATCAAAATTTATTTTAAGAGACAATTATTGTTAACGCTTTAAATTTTTTTTAATAATTATATTATATCATATTATATAATATTATATAATATATAAAATAATAGTCGTTGGAGTCAAAACAAAACGTTTTTTTTTTGATTCATAAGAAAGAACATCAGTTCACTGGATATTTAAAATAATTATGAAAAACTTAATGTTGCCCTAAGCCTTTGAGTAAATTAAAAAAAGTGTAATACATTTTCTATTAATGTGATTATTTTATGTTCTTTTTACGGGTAGCTGATAATATATCATTATACTTCATTCTTACAGCTTTTATAAAGTATACTTTATAAATTTGGTTGTATTAAAATTTCTTTACGAATTAACATGCTCACCTCTATATTATAAAGAAAGATGGCTGTGCACTACTAAAGTATGAGGTGGCTTTGTATGGTATTCATGACAACCAGCTTTTTTGTTTATCGATTTTAATCCATCAAAATTAAGTTTTAATTTGTGTTTTATTTTTTAAAAAGAGTGACATTTTTTCATAATGCGAAGGCTTATGAGGCGGTTAAATGACGGTTGGAGCCAGCAAGCAATTGCCGATGTATACAATGTTAGTTAAAGCCTTATATCAAGGTTAGTATCTCGTTATGAGAATACAGAGAGTCATATTCATAGACATAGGCCTGGCAATAGAAGAATACTTTCGCCAAGAGCAGAACGAGCTTTAATTAGGGAATGCCATCAAAATCGCACAAAATGTGTACAAAAGCTGAATGATACTTTAGGGCGTATAACAGGAGAGCGAGTTTCTGACCGGACTGTCCGACGTACTTTTAACAGATATAATTTAAGGTAAAAATAAAAACATTTTTTTTTAATACACGTTTAATTAGTAGAGTGTATACCGGTGTATTTGTTAAATTATCAGTATTACATTAAACATATGTGTTTATATTTATTTAAATTAAACTTTGTTAGAAAAGAAGCAATTTAGAGTATATAAAATATGCAATATCATACCTAATGAACAAAAGTCGTGTAACCTGTATTGTCAAAAATTTAAAATCTTTTAGGGCTCGTAGGAGAGCAAAGTGTAAAAGATAGCTGCAACAGCATGGAGTTTCCAGAAATGCTTAGGCAACTGGCATATCCACGAATGGTCCAAATGTCTTTTCATCGATGAGACAACATGATGATGAGACAGACTCGGTCTGGAGGCAACCAAACGAGAGAAAAAGACGCAGAAGAAAATATGGCGGCACAAGAGTCATTTGGGGGAGGTGGATTGACTGTTTGGGCAGGTTCAACGGAAAAACTGAGCTACTAATTAGTCGACAAACAATTAACGCCAGAGTTTACAAGGGATGGAATATTTGTACCTATAATTGCTCCTTTTGCCAGTGAACTCGGTGAGGAATTCATTTATTTTTCATTTAATTTTGGTAGCCAATTCATCCGTTCGATGAATTGGCCACCAAAATCTGCAGATCTCAATGTAATTGAACACGTGTGGTCACGATTGAAGATGCAAGTTCGGTCCAGAGATAATGCTCATGACACTTTAGAAGAGCTTGCTGTTGCCATGACCGAGGAGTGGGAAAATATCTCTCAAAATTTTATAAGAAATCTTATAAACAGTATGTCTCGACGGTGTCAGGAGGTTATTAATGTCAGGGCAGGTCCGACAAAGTACTAAAGTTCAAGGTCTATAAACCGTAATAGGATATGGTCGGTGCTAAAGAGCTGCAATAGTACTTTTTCATTTGATAGTGTTATTTAATTTACTTATAATAACTATTTAAAAAGAACAATCAAATTTCTTTTTGTACATTTGCAATTATTTTTTTAATATATTTAGATCTGTAGACTGTACTTAAAAATATTCCTGATAGAACCTTTTAAATTATGCGTAATAAAGAAACAAACCTGCACCATAACTGTGACAAATGTTATGTTTCTCCCTTTACAACATATCTCCTATGGCAATTTTTCTAAATTTCCTCGTTTAATTTTTAAGATAAATGTTTCAAATTTGGTATATTTCAAATAAGAGAAAAGAGATCTTTCTACTGAAAATAAAATTTACAGGAGGTCTTTGACAATTGACAATGATAAAAAACATAAATTTGACGTTGTAGTAAAAAGTTCTAGAATTTTAAAGTTTTCGCAACCCAGAAAAGAAAGACATCCCGTAGATTTCAAGAAAACTTGTTTATTGACGTTAGTCTGAATATATCATGGGACAAATCTGATATAAAAATATGTGGAAATGTTCGAGGTAGGTATATCAAAAAACTGAAAACATTTGAACACCCTATATCTCGAACACCAAGTGCTTGTAAACTCCTGTTTAAACATTTTCTCCTCCATATTTTTATAACTTAAATCATTTTTTAGAGTTTTGAGTATATATACATTAATTATACCATGCATTCATTTCAACTGATTTGTAGCAAATTTGGCTCGATTTTCGGATCCACCCTGTAGAACTAGGATTTTTACACAGTGATACACTGATCTTTGACTTACTCTATATCGGACTCGCATATTTTCGTATTCGATTTTTGTAGGAAACTTGTGGATTTAACTGTTCCCATTCAATTTAGGATTTTAAATGCAATACCTGTATTGCAAATTTTATAATTCATAATTAAAAGAGCTATCAAAAAAATTCGCAAACCGTTTCGAGATAATACCTCAAAGATATTAAAAGTTTTTGGTACCACGAATTGTTTCATTAGATTAAAACGTCTTGGGCAATGATTCGACGTTTCTTTTCGAACAAGATTATGATTTTAGGTTTCGCAGGAGAATATAAAACCTATTGTATAAGCAATTGGTTGGCACCGTAATTGACAGCGATATCGAATATGGCAACATATGACGCATTCGAGTGAACCGTGACGTCGTCATCTTGTTTAGCCGCCGGGATAATTGGAGGTTTATCGTATATATTATCGCTTGCCTTTTTGCTGTTTTCGGTGTTGTTGCTTTTTACGATATTAGGTGAATTTTGAAGATTTTGATTTTCCACGGTAATTTCGTTATTTTGGCTTAAATTTTGTGCTATTTGATTCGTGTAGTTACCTAGGTCAAAATGTTCGCCTGTCTCTTTAATGTGTAATTCGATTCCTGATAGCGCGTCAGCATTAGCAATAAGCTTGCCCTTTTTGTATATGATTTTATAATGAAATTCCTCTATTTTAATTCTCCACCTGACCAGTTTAGAACTAGGGTCCTTTGACGATAAGATCCACTGGAGAGGCTTATAATATGTAATAAACTTTCTACCAAATAGGTAGGGGCGGATATACTTTGTCACCCAAACGATACACAGACACTCCTCAATAGTAGAACATTTTTGCTCAGAATCGTTTAATGTTCGCGATGTATGCTTGGGCTACGGGCAGGTCTTGACCGATTGGGCTTTGACTGAAGACGCATCCGGGAGCAACATTGTTGGCGTCGCAAGTTAAGTTAAACGATTTGGTGAAATCCGGATATTGTAATATCGGTTCATTTATAAGATTATTTTTACAAGTATTGAAACAATTGATAAACTCCTCGTCATGAATAATTTCAGCACCCTTTTTAAGGCATTTTGTCATCGGTTTTGTCGTCTTTGCAAAATTATCGATAAAACGTCTGTAGTAACCTAAGAGACCCAAAAATTCTTTTATTTGTTTAGTAGTACTAGATTAAAGAAGGCGTCCATATTAACTCAAGTTCATTGATTCTAGTGGATATTTTACGTCCCGACTGTCCCACATATACCTCTGAACATTGTCCACACTCCAGCGAATATACACCAGACTTGTTTATCTTTATTTTTTACTAAATGTTGTATTAACGTATTATTGGTTTAATACGATATCATTATATTAAACGGTCTAAATAATTTTGCTAATCTGTAGTTTTTTATTTTAATAATACCGAATTTATTAGTGAAGGAGATCCTTGAAAATGGCAACTTAAATAGTTTATACAAAAAGGAATTAAGTCCTGAAAATTTGTGAGGAGAATTAGAAAAAATTGGATGATATTGTCAGTCGAAGATGGCTCCCTGTAAACATCAACATTAATCTTATTATCACCTTTTGTTAAAAGGAGATCTAAAAAGGGGATTAACACTAGTACTAGGTATTGGATAGTTTGTAGTAGCTATAATTTTATCTGGGGTTACTACGTATAATAAATACGCAACTTCTTTTTTTAGAAATTCCGATTTATCCAACTGGATTTTAAAATTGGATTCCATCAATTTTTTGAAATCATCGCTTAATTTCTCTATATGCTCTTGAAGAGAGCTGGAGAAAACTATTAGGTCATCTAGATAAACTGGGCATTTTTTGGTGGTGATTCCGCGTAGAATATTGTCAATTTCTCGTTGAAGCATCGCGGGGGCGTTCTTGAGCTCAAAAGGCATTCGCAAGTACTCATAATGGCCATTTTTTGTGCTGAACGTGGTTTTAGGTATATAGGCTTCATCAACTTCGATTTGATGAAATCTACTTGCCAAATCAAGAGTTGTAAAATATTGGCATTTTCAAGTTTATTTAAGAGATCCGTGATGTTAGGAAGTGGATACTTATTATCCAAACTTTCAAGGTTAAGGGCGCCGAAATCGCACACAACCCTACATTTTTGCATCCCCGAAGCGTCAATTTTCTTGGGGACCACTCAAATGGGTGCTGACCAAGGTGGACTGCTAGGACGAATAATATTCTGGCTTAACAATTAATTAATTAAATTAATTTGTTTTTCTGCCTCTTTTTTATGGATAAAAGGATACCGATAATTTTTTGCATAAACGGGGACTTCATGGACGGTTCTAATATGATGTTTAATCTTATGAGTAAAAGTAAGGGGCGTGCCTTCATGGTAAAATATATCTGAAAATTGGTTACACCAGTTTATTATTTTGTTCTTTTCTTCAAGGTTAGGGTGATCTGTTATCAAGGTTTTATTTTTAAGTATTTTCTTATATTGTTATTTAATGACTCTTTAGTTCACCAAAAACAACCATTATAAATTTGTGAGTTCGACTCGGCTAGTTGATTTGAAATTAGAGCATTTGGATAGAATTTAAATTTAATTTTTATTATACTCCGGCCAATTAAAATTTGCAGAAGTTTTTAACGATTACTTATAATTTGACAAGGGGCGCTAGAGCTATAGGAGCTCGAAGAGAGAAAAAGAAAAATAAATCATATAAAGTAAAACAGATAGACAAATTTAGGTATTAAAAATACTTAATCCTAAAAAAATAATAATTAGCTTTAGGTAATATGCTATAAATATATCAAAATACAACAAATGAAAACGACATATTTTATAACTATCAATTTATTTATTCCTCGGACTACAATTATACTTACAGGTGTTTTTTTGTTATTCACGCATAAATCATACAAGACATTAATTAATTAGGCTATATAAATGTTTAATAACCAGATTTACAATATATGATAATGGAACGAAAATAATCAAATTTCTTTTATAAGAAGGAGATGTTATTTAAAAAAGGACTTTGCATTTAAAATTTTAAAATCAGACAGAACGTTAATATTTACTATTATTCAAAAATATAGATAAATAATTTATATCTAAACATTTTAACAAATTAATGAATATTGGAAAACAACTTCTCCAAAAAAAATTTAGGTATGCAAAATATTCAAATGATTCGAGAGAGCAGAGCAAGTAAAAAAAATATTCGAAGGGTTAATCAGTTAATTGGTAGCAAAATTTAATAACTTAAGAAAATTTTTAATATTAAACCCACAGATTAATATATCCCACTTAAAAGTTACGTAAGATAATTTCAATAATAGTAGTCCATAAATAATATCAGAGGTAATACAAAAAGCAAAGTAAATCAAAAATTCAATCTTACAATTCCAATAAATTTTTCATGACAAAATTGAATCAAAATTTTGATATTTTTTTAATATTTAATTTATGAAAATACCAATGGCCATATTCAACTAGGCTGAAGTCAGTTAAATGTAGAATTTATATAATTTAGGTAGACAAAACACATTAATATTAAAAGGAGATATTATACAAATTGTTGACATGTTATTACTAGTAATAAAGTTATAATTACTATACCAATGCCAAACAATATATTTTATGTAAATTCAGTACATCTTATACATGAATTTTCACGTTAATTAGAAAAATATATTTAAATTTTGATTTATAAAGATATAGACCAATTTGGAAAAAATACAATTTACAGAACTTTTGAAATACGCACCTATTAATTAGATGTAGACAGAAGAGGGGTTTTGTCCTCGCTACGGCTTCACACCACATACTGTAGACTACCCAAACCCAACTACTTTAAATTTCTTAATATGAATGGATTTATTTAAAGTATTGAAAAGATCTCCATATTACATTTTAAGATGAAAAAAGTGAAAGGTAAAAACGGTGAAAGGTGAAAGCCTGAAACAAAATGGCGAATATATGTCCACATTTTTACACACAAGAATATAATTTTTGCAAATATCAATCGAATAAAGGGCTTACGAGATGTTATAGCTTATGAAAGCATTTATCCATCACTGAATAGAGATTTTATCGGATAAAATCCAGCATCTAGGCTGACTAAGTTAAAATATTAACTAAAATATAATAGAGAAATATCTCATGTTGCCTTCAACCCTGAAGTTTTACATAAAAGACCTAAAATGGCCGTCCCGTTTGGTTTTATTCACTCGGACTGCACAAAAAAGAGCAACTCGATTTGCGACAAACGTTCGCCTGCGATAAGGGCGTGATTTTAACCAACTAAGAATGACGGCCGAATCAGACCAAGCGACATTTTGGAAAATTTTATTTTATTTTTAAAAACTTAAACATATGACATTAATTCTGAAAGCAATAAGGCAGCGCATAGTTCTAATCGAGGAATATAAAAACAAAGACTTGCTGATTACAAAAAAGGTATGAATATTATTAGCTTCCAAAACTAGAAAAAAAATGACACATGCATACGATTTTTCTGAAGCGTCGCAGAAGCCATGTAATTCACAGGTAGAAAAATTATCTACCAGAAAGCGACGCGGAAGTTCAAAATTTTTTAATAAATTCAATTCAGACTTAAACTGCATCCAACGTTCACAAACTTGTACAGGCGGTTGTTCGTCCCATTCCAATTTTAAGGAGCATAATATTCGCATTAACTGTTTTGCGAAAATAATGAACGGAGTTAAAAATCCTAAAGGATCAAATATTCGGGCAATTTCTGACAAAATATTACGTTTAGTACATTTTTTTTCTATTGGCTCTACACGAAAAGTAAAAAAAATCCGAAAAAAGTTGCCAACGCAGTCCTAAAATTTTAATAATTTGCGGTTTACTGTCAAATTCTAACGGATTCCGAAAACCGGCTGATTTTAAAATTTCTATTAATTCATTGCGAATTAATTTTAATTGGTTAACTGAAAACGTAGTTAGACAAATATGATCCATGTAGCAATAATTTTCTAATACTGTGTTGAGTAGCGGATACTTTAATCTTTCGTCATGAGCAAGAAAATCTTAAAAGAATTCTTTGAAAATCGCGATATTTTTCTGCAACCAAACTTTGCGTACACATACTTTTTATGTCGCACGTGAATGCAACAGAGTGAATGCGAAAATTCAGTAAAATATTAACAATGTCCTTTTGTAATTTAGGTCCTCTTTGTACTTTTCGTTTTTGTGCTTGCGTCATAAACAATGTGTATTTTTTCTGATTCTGCTACACAGAATATAATGCGAAATATAATAAGAATTTTTTATTATTTCATTCAGTGGCACTTCTTCTAAATAATTTAAATCTAAATATTCTTTAATGATATCTAAATATTGTTTAAACATTTGTGGATTAGCGAAAAACCTTTTCTCTAATAAATAAAAGTGGCGGAGTGCAATTTTTAAAATTAAAAATAGGTTCTGAATCTTTAAATGGTAATTCAACCTGATACCGACCTGTCTCAGTCCTAACATGCGTTTCATGTTTTATTCCGGCGAAATAAAAACACATTTTGGAATTTCTTCAATTTCCCAAAAACGTTTTATTGTATTGTTAAGCATAAAAAGCTCATTCAACTATGCATTTTCCCATCAAAACCCAACCTAAAACAGTATTTATAGCAACTAGATCTTTGGTTTTCTATAAATACGACCATTTATTAAATAAGCGTATAAATATCTGCACCTAAAATCATTAGAATTATTGCGCCAACTATAATACTTGGATTAGATTTTTCTACCGGTTTTAAACTGCAAGCTACTCTCTCATTAGCTGTAACTTCCTTCATGTCACCTAAACCGTGAATCGAGAGTGAATAATTAAAACGTTTAAGCCCTAGTTTATTATAACATTTTTGTGAAATGTAAGTAGTTTGCGAACCACAATATAAAAGTACACGGATTTTGACATAATTGCCATAATTGTCCAAAATATCTACGATAGCGTTTGAAAATAAGACAGTGGTCGACGGTGCGGAGTTAAACTGCGGCGAAGATGTGAAAGCACCACAAAATTGCTCTTGTGAAGGGATTTTTATTTAAAAATGTATTACATTTATAAATTAAATGCTCTTTGCAAAATATACATTTAATTTTATTAAAGTTATTTGAATGTCCAAAGAATCAATGCGCTTGTTTTATATATTAAATTTTGAGTTTGATTAGGACGACAAAGTTTAGTTGTGGAAAATTCTGACTCTACAGCATTGCCCTGTTTTAAAATGAATTGCTTTAGGGATTCAAAAGTAGGAATTTGCTTGTTGCTCTTGAATTTCAAAGCGCGTCAAAGGATCTTGATCTAAATGTTTTGATAACATATAAAATAAAATAAAATCCCATTCGTCTGTAGGGAAAGATATATTTTTTAAAGAAGCGATATTTTCCGTAAAACTATCGACAAGCGAGCGAAGAATTTTCGCATTTTTATTATTTGTAATAAAAGGTGCGTTATCGATTACTTGTAAATGAGCAAAAGCGATTATTTTTTTATTATCATAGCGGTCAATCAAAGATTGATAAGCGTTAGCACAATTTATTGCGGTCGTTAGAATTGACTGAATAAGCATAAGCGGGGGCCCTTAAAGAGAGGCTAACAAATAATTACATTTCTTGATGTCTGACAATGTTGCATTGTCGTGCACCAGGCATGAAAACTTATCAATAAGTGATTTAAATGTTTTAATATCTCCCGAGAATTTTTATATTTCAATTTTAGGTAATTTTACATTAGGTTTGGCAGCGGAATTAGCTGAAATATTTTGAGGTTTAATAGAAGTCATATCTAAACTATCAAAAAGAGTTTTATAAACACTATACACATATGCACCAAAAAATTCAAATTCTGTGTGTACAGCCTGTTCTGTAGCTATGTCAACATCTATATTAGCACCTAACGATATTAAATTTTGATGATTTTTTCGAAAGTCTGATTGTATAGTCTCAAAATATTAGAACATAATGAAAAACTGATTTTTAGAAGCGTCGTCATTAGCATCTTGAGCAAACTTTTTTAATTCTATCATCTAATTATAAGACTTAAATTTAGAAGTAGTACTCATTTTTATTATTTAATAATTAAATAAATGGCAATTTACCAAGCTAAATCAAAATAACAACTGCTGAAAAAGAAATTTTTTTTATCTATGCTTGTTAAAATTAAGTAGCAGACAAACCACTCTGTAAAAACGAGTTCTAAATTTCAGGTAAATCAGATAAAAAATGGGTTCTTGAGACAAATATTTTAAATTAAGTCGATGTTCTAAAGAGCGGCTATAAATCGAATGGTAGAAAGAGAGATAGGTATAATTTGGAGTAAGTATTTAACAGAAGACTAATTATTGATTTTAGTTTTAAGAAACGTTTAATTAGCTCTTTTATTTAGTCTATCCGGCTCGAAGGACATATGTTGGATGTTGTGAGAAGCGAATAATATAGAAGTTGAAAATGCACTTACCGAAGCCTTCCTTGTCCAGCTCGTGGGAGGTCGACCTCGTGCTAATTTTCTTTTACCAGTCTTCCAGCGTCGGCGGGTGGACTGTAGAGCGGCGATTACGCAACACTCACATACATAAAGCGAAGCGAAAAATGTATATAAAGAGTAAAAAGTTAGGAAAATGCGGTTTTAAGCGGAGAGCACCATATTGGCCCTATGTTATTGTTTACACTACTGACTTCTTAGTCGGTCGACGCATGTATCTAACTATGCATATTCAAGTGAATTTTGCGCGTATAGAAATAAACATAATTTCGCGGTAAACCAATTAAAGGTTTCTAATAATTAAAAATGTGATAAAGAAATGTAAAAAACAAAAACAAAAATATATTCCTTATATTAATGAAATTGGCATTATTAATTTATATAGACCTTTCAACGGGGATTTTATCCAATTTATTAATATTTTGAATGAAGTACTAACCCAGGCAAAATCTAATTTTAGCTTTATAATATTGTGTGAAGATTTGAATGTTAATGGGAGTGGTTAAAGCATGAGTTACAAGATGCTGTCTAAACTTTTTGAATCTTTTTAGCTATCCTCGTTAGTAAGTACTCCTACAAGGGTGTGCACTGGTCCTAAATTCACTCCCTTTTCTATTTTAGATTATGTGGTAACTGATAGACTGGAAATGATCAGTAAATGTAACAACTTTGACTATTTTGGACAGCTTGTTTACTGACGTTTTCCTATTTTTCTTAATACAACCGACACTGATGTCTATTTCTTCCGTAATATTCGTTTTTGTAGTGTTAAAAATTTTTCATACTAATTTCACTCAGTTTATAAGAAAATCAAAGGTTACAATGTGGATGAAAACTTTAATGGATTCTTTTACAGATTTTGCTGGAGCTTTGAGATCTGTGTACCCTTGCAACAGAAAAAAAATTATAGATAAAAAAAAAAATACCTTTTCACAGGGATTTTATAATTAATTAGAGGAACTTAGAAGGCTTAACTGGTTGAAAAATCATACAAATGAGAAAGCTATTTGGGAAGAGTGTCAGTCTTTGAAAAAACATTCAAACAAAAAAGTTCAGCTGGAAAAACAACTTTATTATGATAATTTAATCGCCAATTCCACGAATAAAACAAAAATGTCATGGAATATTGTTAACAGTATTCAAGGCAAAAATATTATCAAAAAATATAAAAAATCTCTGATCCACATTATAATAAACTAACAAAAAATCCTAGTGAAATTGCCTCGATCTTCGGAAGATATCTCTATTTGGTGATAGAGGATCATTTTGATGGAAACTTTTCTCGTAAGGTATTTTGACTAAAAGGCATGTCCCAAATTTAATGTTTTTTGAACCTATTACTAGTAACGAAATAATTGATACAGTGAATAACTTTCCAAATAAGAATTCTGCAGGATTTGACGATATACCCATGTCATTTACAAAGATAGTTATCGGAGAAGTAGCTAATATTCTTACTATTCTGTTTAATGTTTCAGTTAAGTCCGGAGTGTTTCCTAAATGCCTTAAAACTGCCATTGTCGTACCTATATTTAAGAAAGGAAACCCCTTTCTAGTCGAAAACTTTAGACCTTTTTCTCTATTGAGCTGCTTCTCTAAAATTTTAGAAAAACTCGTTTATAACAGAATGTGTTCTTTTTTGATTAGATATAAAATTTTTTCAGATCGTCAGCCCGGCTTTCGTCGGGGGCTGTCTACTGAAAGCGCTTGCGCTGACGTTGTTCAATATGTAACAGATAAGATTGATAATAGAGAAATTGTAATCTCCTTCTCTTTTGATCTTACTCACGCTTTTCACACCGTTGATAAAGATTTTGTGGCTTTGAAATTGAACAGTTTTGGGATAAGGGGTAAGCGATTCAATAAATTTCTTGGGTGTCTTTATTGTTAGTGATTTAACCTGGAATGAGCAAATTTCTAAGGTGTGTTCAAAAATTAATAAGAGAGGGTATTCGCACGCTACTGTTTTAGTAAACATCTTCGTAATTTTCTCTACTTTTATTTAACGCATTTACATGGTTTTCTTAAACCTTTAATTACTTCGGAGTGTCTGAGTATCCAGTTCAGAGGCCTGTGCATCCTGTGACATGAAGGCAAGTTTCGTAATTTTTTCCAAGGGGCATAATTGCATGTAAATGTTTGTGCAAAACACGTTTTGAGTCCTAGTGCTACCATTTGCATGTTGATCCATCTATTGCTCAACCTAAAAACTCCGCTGCGAAATTTGCATATTTCGGCCTCTGTTGTGGGTGCTGCCATCCTAACTATAATGGCTAAAGTAACGTTAGAAGATCTCTACCGCTCAATAGAAGAAGTGAAACTACAAAATGCTGAAATAAAAACAGAACTCGGTGCGTTGCAAGTGAGCGTAGGCCACGATATTTCTAATCTGCATGAAAAGATGGCAGCACTAGAGCAAGAAAATCAGAGCTTAAAAACCAGAGTTCTGCAATCTGAACGAAAGCTGAAGAAATATAACCTCGTATTTTATGGTATTGTGGAACAGCCAAATGAGAAGGAGCAGCCTAATTTGATTATCAAAGAAATTACAAATATCTTAAGATGTCTCTTAGCGACTCTGAGATCAGGGATGCATACCGTATACCTAATAGTCAACCTGACAAATCTAGGCCCATAATAGTTGAATTTCTAAATCATTTCAGAAAGACAGAAATACTTAAAAATGCAACACTATTTAAAAATTCTGGAATTTTTGTGACGAATGATTACACAAAGGAAGACTACAATAACAAGAAACAATTATTGGAATTTGGTAAAAATTTTAAAACCAACCAAATTGACGCCAAAGTTATTGGGGCCGAAAAATTGTTGGTGCAAAACTATATTTACAATTTTGAAGAAATAAAACATCTACAACCACATGATATAGTCGCATACCATCAACGAAAAGTGTCTTTTCAAAATAATACACGTAGTTTACGTACTACACCTACAACAGTCGGCTCACAGTCATCGCAGCGTATCGACGTTTCTGGTGGTACTGGGAATGGTAGCAGAGCACCGGCTTCGTCTGGCCTGTTTAATGCGCGTACTGCAGAAAATAACCGCGCCGGAGGAGCGTTAGATTTGAATCTTCGGTCTAGGGGGAACAAGAAATAGACAGTTTAATAAATTGTTTCACGTTTCTTCTATAATATACATTTGTGTCTATAATTTATAACTAGGTATAATTTTACAAAAACATTTTTGTTGTATTTTATAAGTAACATATTTTCGTACTTTTTTTTATATAAATAAATAATGTCCGAGCTGCATGTTGCTCATTTAAATACTAGATCTCTGATCACTGGCTTTGCAGAGAGTCGCGCGCTTGTGGTTGATTATGAGATATTCGCTGTAACTGAGACTTAATGGTGGCTTAATGATGGAATTTCCTTGGACACAGTTGCGATACCGGGTTACTTTTTTTACAGATGTGATAGAAAGCTAGACGCTGGACGACTGCGCCGCGGCGGTGGAATTGGATTGTATGTTAAAGGTTATTTTAAATGTGAAATTAAAAATTTCTTTATTAATAGTGCCTCCGGCCTGGAATCTCTTTGGGTCCAGATAAATCTAAAAAATCGGGAAAATATCATTGTAGGTGTAATCTATCGCCCTCCTGACACAAACTTAAATAGTATCGTTGAAGCACTTGATGAAAACTTATCAACAATTACGCCAATGTATAATAAAATAATTCTTTTAGGGGACGTTAATGTTAATTTTCTCATTACTATATAAATAATATTGATGTAAAAATTGAATTCTTAACCCACCATATTTTGATTCTTTTTGAATACCATGCGCCGCACATAGGTCATTTTCGCTAATTTAGGCGTTAATAAATAATACATGTAAAAACTTTGACTATTTTTTTGCAAATTTCGTTCAGATTTTCATACAAAGATTTATTTCTATAAATTATTGTGTTTTAATTAATTTTATGCATGTATAGGGTGTTTTACCAAAATTTCTTATTACTATTTTTTCTCAAAAATTATAATATTTTGATGGACTGTAGTTGTTTTCTTTTTTGACATATTAGACTCAAACAAACAGCATTTTCTTGTTTTTTTTTTGATTTATTTAAGATTTAGGTATCCTGATTTAAAAATAAACCGGAACACTAACAATTCAATAACGATCACATAGGTCATTATTCAAATGTTTAGTAAATCGAAATACTCTAAAAACATTATTTTACTTAAAAATATCTTTGAAATACCAAATTAAAAAAAAAAACAATTTTTTTATCAAACTACACTAGACAAGAAAAAGAAACTAAATCCCTTATAACAAAAAAAATATTGTGAGAAAAGCATCGACCATTTTTGTTTCTATTAACTAGAAAAGTTTATTGTATATGTAAAAGTTTATGTAACAAATAAAGTACTGAAATAACTAAACATCACTGTCAGAGTCATCATCGTCACTACTAAGAGACATATGCTGATGATCTTCATTATTTTGTCCTAGTTCTGATGCCTGTAAATTAGGTTCTCGAAGCAAATTAATAACTTCTTCGATAAGTGGTTCCTTATTTGAACGTGCTCCCACACATTTGGACAAAGAGGAAATATATGGATCAGATGATATTAATAGTCTGCACAATACATCTTTCATAGTTTCTTCCCGTGAAAACTTCCTTGAGAAACACTCCTATATTTTCTGAAGTCTTTATTGCGAGACTCTAGTGCTTCCTCCGAAAACATTCCAATAGGTAGAGGTGCTGCTTTTATTATTTGCGGACCATGTATAAGCAATCTATGAAGACTCGCTGGCATATAATACCATAAATAAAGTCTAACAAAAAGCATTGCTATTGTTTTACAATACTCAGCAAATATTTCCAAATTAATTTCATATCCCGAACACATGGTTGTTAAAATAACATATAGACGTTTCAGAAAATCTTTGTCTAGACCTAAAAATAATTTTTTGGAAAAAGAAAACCAATGAAAGAAAAACGGACTTACCTGTAATATTGGATGTGACAGAATAATTTCTAAAAAATCTCCGGGCAGTATTCCCGTCATTGGTGGTGCCATAACCCTGTTTGGGAGTATCAACTAGCAAATTTAGATTTTGTCTTAATTCTTTTATTATGTAGTCTTTTCTCTCTTTCAGAATATTTTTTTCATTTGCATCCCGAACCTGCCATTTTTTTAGTGGAATTCTATAAGAAATGTGCAAACAACATTCTAGACTTCTTATCCACGCATGTAATGTGGAGATACCATATTCGTAGAGGTTTTCATTTACAGGAAGGCTCATGACTTTATCTAGATTGTTCATCTGTCTCGGGGTTGCACCGCATATCCCGCAAGTTTAAGTTGACGAATTACTAATTACGCTAAACATTTTACCATCTATCATTGTCAATTTAAAAGAATGATGGATGTGAATATTTTGTTGGTCGATTATAGTGTCTTCAATATTTTGTATTTGCAGTTCTATGTATGAGATTTCACGTTTTGCTATTTCCGGTGTTTCCTTTTCAAATATTAATTTAATTGGTCGACAATATCGCGTAGAAGAGGTACGGGGATTTTGCCATACTATGTTTCCATTTTCTGCAGTCATCTGGAGTGGAACAATGCAAACAGAGAATAAATAAAAATCTGATTTTGATTGGGTATTATTGTCATCAGTAAACTGCTGTTTATACATTGAATGGCCAGCGCTTCCATCGCAACCCCACTTATACATTATTGTAAATTTTGTAGGAAGATCATGTTTGAATATTGATATAATGTCATTCTGTGTTAGTACTAGTCTTTGCGCGGTTTGGTTAACAAGAGCCTGTAGATTTACCTCAGCAAATACGTCCTTGATTGTAATGTTATTTTCAGTTGGATAACATTCCTTTTTAGCCTTAAGGAGAATGTTGTAGTTAGGATAAATATTACAGTTTCGCGACTTTGCTCCCTTTTGCATTAAAATATAAGAATTTTTTGTCAGTCGTGCATCAATAAACAAAGCAAGAGCTTCTTCAGGGGTGTACTTTATAGGGTTCACATCTGAGGGGCCGCTTATTGCCTTTTTGATTTTTGTAGCTCTTTCGGGAGAATTTTCAGAGACTTCTTGGATAATTTTTGAGGCATTTCTTTGGCCTGAAAATTCTAGACTTTTTCTAGCAGCGAATGTAATTTCTGCGGTGGAATAGTTCTGTAGTAATGGCATTATTCTTTGCTTTTTCCGTTGATTGCCAAGATTTGTGAAAGGCTTGCAAGGTCTACCTTTGCTTAATCCGGGCTCTTTTTCCTGTTGATTTTGGTCAATAAATTTAATTGAGCCATTTAACCACTCTCGGTGCCTTGTTTCAAAAACCGAACGTGTACGTTTACATTGCCCCCACATATTTGCCACAGAAGAAGTAAAATTTTTTATCATTTTCATAATTTTAAAATGTTGACCCTTGTCAACTTGTCCTAAATTTAGTGTTTCTACAACAAATCGCAAAACAGATGTATTTTTCTCCTCCAAAGAACTGCCTTCACACCAAGCAGAAAACATTAAGGTTTTTTCTTTTGACATGGTTCCTGAAAAATATTATACCTTTATGCTCTTGGCACTTCTTGGCAGCTAAATTTATGATAAATTAATTGATAAGAAGATTATAATTATGAAAAAAATGTTTTTGAAATAAATCTATATAAATCTTGAATTAGCAAGCCTTTTAAATGCAGGATTACAGAAAAAAAAGTTAATTTTTCACTATTAAAACATTGTATATTCTTTTCAACACGAATTCTTTTTACAGGAATATTATTATATATTAATAGTAAATCTTACCTTAGATTATAAGAAAATACAACACAACTTCTTAAAATCACTTTGTATTCGTAGCAAAAAAATGTTAAAGTTTATAAATCAACAACGGATTCTTAGCAACGCGAAACAATTGAACAACACTTCGCAGTTGTGGATCTCGCCATGGCCGCCTGTGTTTATTAAAATTTATAACATTCCACAAATAATATCTATGAAATCTTAGCTTCAAAATAAAATACAAAAAAAAAATATATACGACATTTATTTTTTCGATTTATTACCGCCTAAATTAGCGAAAATGACCTATGTGCGCCGTATAGAACAGTGAGGGTCAGCAAGCCTCCTTGTCCCTGGCTAACATCAAATCTTAAAGCTATTCTAAAACATAAAGATAAAGCCTTGTCTAAATTTAAATCACAGAAAACCGAAACTAATTGGCTTGAGTATAGGAGGCTAAGAAATTTTTCACTTTCATGTATTCGGCAAGAAAAGGCTGCCTATCTGTGTCATTTGGAACGTCAGAAAAATGATAAATCACTGTGGTCTGCACTTAAGAATTTAAATATTCAAACCATAAAAAATACTTACTTATACTTAAATTACCCCAACATCTCATGAATCCGAACAACATAAACAATTTCTTTACCAGTGTTTTTTGCAAATCTAACAATTCCACTGAAAAAATACATTTTTATCAGAATAATAGATTTCGAGATGGTTTGAATTTCAATTTTCAACTTACCGATTTTCAAACAGTAAATGCAGCAGTTGACTCCATTAAGTCAAATGGTAGTGGAAACGACAACATTTCCCTAACTATGATTAAACTCTGCAAACATAAAATCCTATATCATGTAACTCATATAATCAACTGCATCAAGCGCTCACTTGTTTGTCCTTTGCCGAAGATATCCAATCCTCAGTCTGTCGGAGATCTTCGTCCGATTAGCCTAATCCCGACACTATCCAAAATTCTGGAAAAGATAGTTCAGTTTGCAAATGACAACTTATTTGGTTAAAAATAATATCCTCCCGAAGTATCAGAGTGGTTTTAGAAAAATGTTCAGCACCACCTCTGCCCTTTTAGACTTGACTGACAACATTTTTCGAAGCCTTGACAAAGGTATGGCTGCGGTCTTGGTGGCTTTAGACTTTTCAAAAGCTTTCGACACTATAGATCACGACCTTCTATGTGGAAAATTGCACTATTATGGTTTTGATGAAGCCGCAGTTAATTTTTTCGGAAGCTATCTTTCGGGTCGCTCACAATGTGTAGTACTTAGTGGTGAACGGTCAGAGTATCGAGAGGTAATCTCGGGTGTCCCTCAGGGTTCAATTTTAGGGCCCCTTCTATTTACTCTTTATACGGCGCATCTTTTCGAACAAGACTTAAATTGTTGCCTCCGTTCATACGCGGATGATACCCAGATGTTGTTCCCTTTTGACTACAATGATATTAATAATGCACAAATTATCATTAATAGTGATTTAGAAACTATACTTAAGTACTCAAGAACTCATAATTTGAAACTAAATGCTAACAAAACAAACATAATAGTTTTTTCTTCGGAACGTAGGAGAAAGCATGTACAGGATAATCTTATTGTAAGAATTGAAAACGTTGTCTTGAAATATGCGCAGAAGGTAAAAGTGTTGGGTGTCACAATTGATGAGAAGTTAAAGTTTTATGATCATATATCAAATTTAGTTAGAATTGCATATTGTAAGCTCAGAGTCCTTTATACTAACAAGTTAATTTTAAATTTTAAAGTGCGCAAAAAATTGTTGGAAAGTTTAGTTATGTCAGTCCTTAATTATTGCAACATTGTTTACTATCCTTGCCTTGATGTCATAACAAAAAAAGAGTTCAAAGTATTCAAAACACATGCTGTCGATTTGTATTTCGACTACGTAAGTATGATCATATTTCCCCTAAATTTGTCGAACTAAATTGGTTAAAATTTAACAAAATCGTACACCTTCATTACTTTGCATTTCTCCATAGGTTGTTTATAAATTCTGAACCAATGTATCTCCGTGAAAAACTTATAGCTAGAAGCGCAATACATGATCTAAATATACGCTCGTCTACCACCCTCACAATGCCGATTCACTCCACCGCCCTCTTTCAAAACTCTTTTACATTCAACGCTGTAAAATTGTATAATTCCCTAAGCACCCACAATAAATCACTTCCGCCTCTGGCGTTTCGGCGAAATATCAAAATCGGCCTTCATCATAATCAACTCATTACTCTGTTCTGATTTTTTTTTCATTTCTCCAGTTATCTTATTGTCCATCATGCGACCCGGTTATTTGTTTGTTTATCTGATATTAATTATTCATTAAACTAACATTACTATTTGAAATTCTGTGTGTATGTATGTATATGTATATATATGTATATATATATATATGTATGTATATATATATATATATGTATATATATACATATATACATATATAATATAATTTATTTTACATTATTTATATTGTTATTTTTTATTATTATAGATAATTTTGTTATTTTAGGTAAGTTTACTATTAATAATTTTTACTAGTAACATGGTTAAGTGTAAGAGTAGCCTTAGGCTAAACTTCGCCATTTACATCTATTTATCATCTTGTACTATACCACACCATTGTAAAAAAATTGTTTAAATAAAAGCCGTTAAGTAAGTAAGTAAGTAAGCTCCTATGTTTTAAACTCTTTAGGGAATTATGTAACTCTTAAAATCCTTCTAAGTGTTTACTATGCCTTTATACCCACTTTTCATCGCCCTCTTTTTGCTTTTTCTATAACCGAGTGCATAGAGTCACCCTCATTTTGTGTATGATCCACTGTTAAAAATTTATGGGTAATGCTGTTTACTTGTGTGTGGGTAATTGCATATAAATACATTGAGACAATCATTTTATTTTTGTTTTGACCGACACAGTTGTCAGAATAAAAAACTACGTCAACACCAGCAGGTAAGTTAGACAGATAATCAAAAACACAGGTAGAAATTTCATTTGCTCCTCGCATAGCGACAGCTTCGTGCCAAAAATATCAGTATCCGCTTTTACTTGTTATTTCAAAGATAGTAAAATTATAAAAATTGAGGCGGCATTTTTAAAAAAAATTGGAAATTTTTCCACATATTTTGGTTGGTAAAACTGCTTGGAGATCAAAACAGGCTACAATAATTGTGTTATTTACCTTACTAATTGCAAAATCTTGTTCTTTTTCGGGTTTGCCTTTTTTCTTATTTTTGATGTGGCGGTCATAATCTTCTTGTTGTTCTTCTTTTTCCTTGTGGCTGCTATTTTTATATGCTTCGCAAATGGAGCACTGATCTTTTTTGGCTGAAAAAATGAGATGTTAAATTCTGTGTTGAATATGGTGTCATACATATATTTTTAGCAACAGGTAATCCTTTTTGTTCTTGTTGTTTTTATAGTATCTATACCTTTGAGCTAGGGTTAAGGAGCCGTCTATAAACTGTCTGGTCGTTTGTGCTCTCAAATAATGCGATTCAATTCGTTGGAAACGATTAATATGTTGCCTTACTGGATCTTTAATTTCTTCTGCGATCGTTTTATGTCTGCTGTGATTGCCCCTTTTATCTTTTTCTACTATGCTACATTCTTTTGCTTTTACCCATGCAGTTCGAATAAATCTGTCTCCTATGTTTAGGGTGTTCATAAAACAAATCTTATACTCTGATTTTTTTCCTATCTACAGTAAAATAATACGCAAAATATTATTTTTTCCCTCGTACCGCACTCTGTCACACTCTTATATTTTGGCACTAAAGATTCTATATGCGATGCGATGAATTGCCTTTGAAAGCCATTATCAGCCAGTCCCCAAAAGTTAAAAAATATGTTTCTTCTATGAGAATCTTCAATAGCAAAACATTTTAATTTGCAGTTTTCCTTACATGGTTGTCTCATTTCTTTCGCCTGTACTTGTCTTTTACGTTCAGATATGTAACTCTCACCCGCATTAACCTTCCTCTTTTTTACATTCCGCTGCCAGGTGTCAGGTCTACGTTTCCTTTTACGTGAATTAGATTTCAGGTTACTGTCACTTTGCTCTATTTCAATTATTTGACTTCCATTGCTATGGCCATTATTTTCATTAAGATCCGCAACTTCGTTTAGATAATTACTGCTACCTCTGCTACTCTCTTTAGAAATATAGTTTTTATCTTTGACTGAGTCATCTCCTAAGTCGTCCTTTCGAGATTTATCATCTTTTTCTATTTCAAAATCCTCAGTAGAGTTCAAATGCCATTCTTTAACCTTTTCCTCGTTTACTATTTCAGTAACATTTGTTAGTGCTTGTTTAGATATTTTTTATGTCACTGTTTTTAGCCACGATTCCACATAATCTTGATATGATAAAAACCTCGAATTTGTATGATCAGCTGATTCTATAATATTATCGTCATTTTTTGGATTCAGTATATTATTCAAACATTTTGGTTCTACTTTAGTAGTTGATGAACTCTAAAAATGCGGCCACAGATATATTATCAAGTTTGAGCAATGGGCTGAACAATATTTGGAGGTAGCCATATCGTCCAAGAAAAGAAAAGAATCATAAACCCATTTTTTAGCTATTTTTTATGATTTCTTAGGAAATTAAGATTTTTTTATAAATGTTAAGAAATTTTTACTTAAATTCTTTTATTATTTATAAAATACCTTTGCAACCTTGATTTGATGAGCATTACTTCTGAATTCTATATTTGAACAAACATTGTCCAATTGAATTTCTGATTCCGCAGTAATATGGAATGGTTCGGGATTCAGTGTCTCCTGTAGAATTCCCGAATCTGGAAAATCCTGAAAATACGTGATAAAATATGTATATTTTTGGAAACAGACAGACACACCGATAGACATTACGACGAAAACGCTAATTCAGGTCACAAAAGACCCAAATATCACATTTTTGACGTTATCTAAAAAAAAGTTTTTTGTCCAAAACAAAACCTTCTGTAGCGGGCTAGGAAGGTAAAAATTATGGAATAACTTTCTGTAATAAAAGTAACGATTTTTCAGATTACCTTGTTTGGAAAAAGTGACATTTTCTTTACAGAAAAAGGTCTAGCAAATGCATATTATCAGAGTGGTTGCAATGTATAAAAAAACACTCTAAAATCTTTTAATTACATTTTGTCTACGACTGTTGTGTACGACAATAAAACAATATAATTTACTTGCAGTCGATAATCAAATCAAAATTTGATTATCGGCTGTTATTGACCAACCCGGTAAACACTAATCGCTACAGCGAATTTCATTCACACTTAATACAAAATAGTTCTAAGTCCATACAATTATTATATTATCTTGAATACATTTGTACTTAAATATTTTAAGCTGATGTACTGTTGCAGTTAGATTAAAAGAAAAAGCAGTGTTTTTAATATTTATACGTAAGTATTAAACATTAAGCAAATCTTCATAATTAGTGTTTAAATTTAAAAAAGCAAGTTAAAATTACAAAAGTAAACAATTAAGCTACCCCATTATGTCGCTGTTGTAAGATGTAGTTGTCGTCTTTGGCGTCTCGCACTCATGTCTAATAGTTTATAACAATTATAATAAACACAATTTTAGGTTAGGAACTAGACATAACACATGCAGTAACGTCACAACAAGCCCTTGTGGCGCTATTGTATCAGAAGCTGGAGTGTTTACAATGCAATATCACCATGTAAGTGAGTTGTGGCTGTATAGAAATAAGTATAAGGTAAAATTCCATAAGGCCATATGTAAAAAAAAACCTAACCGGGAGTTAGTTTATCTTGAATAGCTTTATTTCACATTATTGTTTATACAATTTGCAAAATACCGCTATATCTCAAAATCGAAAAATTTGCAGTTGTGGCGGTGTTGAATTGGGAGTACGATATATATGTATATATATATATATATATATATATATATATATATATATATATATATATATATTTACCGACAAGGTGCTATTCCGCGTCGCATCCCATATCGTTCTTACTTGACGTCCGGCGATATACGGGGAGATATACACTGCATTAACTTAATGTGTCATGAAACGCCGGTTCTTGAAGAGGTTTGGGTGGCGTCCACTAATAAAATATTCTTATTGGTGTAAATGATTACTTAGCGGGGGCACAGTGTTGCTATTTCAAGTAGACATTTCGTGTATTATTGTAATTGTTCTTTAATAGCATAAGAGTTAAAAACGGTCAAATGGGGATAAACGGGGGACCTAAACTACCTGGACTGTTTTGAAAGGTTTTCACGTTTTAATACTTTAAATAATAAACATAATGGCGTTTATAAAATTTAATTTGGTTTTATCCACTTTCTGTTATTGTTTTAAGAAACTTAAAAAATTAATATTACTTTTTCGTAGTCATATTATTTTAGCGTATTGTTTTTTGACCATGACTTGAATAATAATTAAGTTTGTGTTTGTAGTGGAAAATGCGAACCCGCAGCCCTGTTATTAAATAAATCTATGTGTAACACGCCAATGTATGTAGATAACAAACAAAAACACATCAAAAGTACAGAAAATATGATTCTGGATATCAGACATATTTCTGACATTGGTTCAAAGTCAACTAGAAACAAAATTAACCAGAAATGGGACTTTAAAAAATTATTTTTTTAAGGTTTATTGCATATTAGAAATACTATTAAATACTAATAAATACACGATGAGTGGTGAAGATGTGCGTATTGTGTAAATAGGAACATATTTTAAAATACACTGTTCTAATATCTACGTTTAAATATAAGTAATTTATTTAAAATTTTGCAGGCCTTGTCTTTGGGGGTTATAGTTACCATTACCCCACCTTCAGTTTTTTAAAAGCAAAACTAGCTCGCTCGTTTTTTCATATGAACAACAGGATCTTGTCAAAGTTATAACTTTTTGAAAAATCATTAGCAGAAATATGAGAACACATTATTTCTATTAAAAATATATTTAATGCTCGATTTAATGTATTCCTTAATATTTATGCATCATAATATTATGTATAATGTAAAAACACTACAAATTTTTACAAACGGCGGGCGCAATCGTATATTTAGGCACCTATATTATTTAATATATATGTTTATTAGTATTCATTAAATGAATTTTTCTAGGAGTGTTACTTAACGTCATCTGATCTTTCCAAAAAGTACATTTAGTATTTTGTGATACGACAGGTCGTTTTCGAGAAAAAAAAACATATTTTATTTTGATTCATGCCATTGACATAGCTTATTACCTCTGGTTCAGTTTTAACTGGTGTTGGAATTGCTCAAAAGTCTACGAAAGTGATTGCTTGGATCATTTTATAAATATATCTCCGCAAAGGCCCAATTTTTGAGACATGGAGTTACAAATATGTTTTTTAAAACTTTAATAAGGCATTGGCAGGCATATATTTATTAAAACTTTTTCCTGAAAATGATCTTCACTTTTGTAGAGTTTGGAGCAATTCCAACTCCAACTAAACTAGATCAGAAGAACTAAGCTGCGCCAAAGGCGTGCATTAAAATAGAATTTGTTTTTTTCTCGAAACTACTTGACGTATCACAAAATACATTTCTTTTGTGTATTTTTTTAAAAAAAGTGTATTATTTTCTCGGATAAAACGTAATGTTTATTAAAAATAAAATTATAGAAGAAATAAAAACTATACAGTAATTTCTTCATTTTTTAATAAAATCTTTGGGAGTATTTCTAAATAACAAATGTGTATAACATAACAGTTAACATTATTTAGCATGTTCGAACAAAAGATAAAAAAAAGTTATTTATTTAACTCTTTACAAAACTACTTCTTTGTATATTGGTTACATACATAAACTTTTACGACTTACCATGTCCTATTCTTAAGTTGAGCATAGCTTTTCAATAGGTTTAAAACTTCTTCTTTTTTAGGTGCTATTTTCTTTTTAATGTGATTTTTAAAAAATGACTGTCACTTTTTTCTCTTCTTCAGTCCAAGCTTTTTTAACATTTTTTTTCTTTTTCTTCACATTGTTATCTATTATTTTCGCTATACTCTCTCTTTTTTGGCGTGATTTCATTATTCTGTATCTCCTCGCCTTTTTCTTCACTTTCGTTCAGTGTTTCCATAAGTTCATCGCCTAGTTCGAGCTCATCAAGATTACGTCTCTTTTATTGGTCAATGCAGTTATTTTGAGCAAGAAGTAAAATTTTTGTAAACGGTACCATTCATTATGTGTTTTACTGGTGTGCCCCATAAATGTGGCAAGTTGTTCCAAATCTTCACTGCCCATTTTTAAAATTTGTGATATTGTTGCGAGATGTTTTCTTAATTTCGTCGACGTAAGTGATGCCGTCTTACTTGCATTGCCCAAAGCAAAACCCACATGTTTACGAAATACGTGGTAGCCACTTATGGACGTCTCTGAATTACATAATCCAAACAAATATGGATTGTGAGCTGGGAAGAAATTGTTTCTGTATTCTATTGTGACATCAACACCTTCTTGCGTTAGTTTATCAAATAACACGGGAACTCCTCGCCCTCGTTTTCCTCTTATTACTATCCTCTTTAACCTCTTAAGAAGTATTTTTTCACTGGGGGATAATAACTTTTCAAATTCTCCTGATGGTTTATTATTTTGGTGTTTAATGTAAGTGTCAAGTAGTATCCGCTCCAACTCTCCTACTCGTCTTTTATTAAATAGCAAAACGCTGCAATATGTTCCTTCAATTAAAGTCGTAAATGCTGTATTATCAGTGTTATCTGCTTCTAACTTGTTCTTTGAAATTAAGATTAAGTTATCCAAATAATCTTTCAGTATCTAAAAACAGATTAAGTGTTATCTTTATTTGTTATTAAAGGATACCACACTCTTGTTAATGGAAAATGGCCTTGATTAATTTTTCTAAATTTTGATATATTTTTATTTTCGTTGTCGTGATCGAAACATATCGTCTACACAATTAAATGATTTGAATAATATTTAAGATACAAAGTGTTAAACTTGAGCCAAATCCTATAACACGATACATGAGGAAAACGAGATTACCTACACAAAAAAGCTTTTTTTACAAATTTAACGTATAGTACCTACAAAACAAGAAGTTGTAAGTTTTATAACGTCCTAGATCCGAATAGCTTACTTACCCGATTGACCTCAAATTTTAGTCAATAATTAAGGGTCATACGGGGATGACCTGGTACCATTTTGATAAAAATCCAATATGGCAAAATAAAATGGTGGACTAGTGAAACGTTAGAAGAAAATATTACTCAAAAACACTTATCCAATTATTTGAAATTTTGCACAAACATCAAGTGTTTATACAGAAATAAACAGGTAAAATTTGAAACAGAGATGAACTGATAACATTGTGGTTGGAATACAAAATGGCGGAATAGCAAAAAAGTACGTACCGGATTGACTTCAAATTTTGATCGAAAATTAAGGGGCTTATAGGGATGACCTGGTTAGCAAATTGTGGAACAAAATGGCGGCCTGGTGAAATGTTAAAAAAATTACTACTCAAAAACTAATTATCCAATTAACGTATTGGTACGAATCCAAAATGGCAGGCTAGTAAAATATTTAAAAAATTCTTCCTGAAGAAACTATTTATATTAGATTAATTTCAAGTTTTGTGTAAGCATTTAGTGTGATATAATAGAGATATACTAGTAAAATTGTGATATGAATTCAAAATGGTGGAATAAACTGGAGGCCAAATAAATTGTTTAAAAAATCAACGAAAAATTTTTCTTATTCAATTAACTTTAAAATTTGCCCAAAAATTAAATTTGATGTAGAAATATACTGGTACGAATACAACATGGCGAAACAAAATAGTGGTCTTAAAAAATATTTTAAAAACTACTTATTTATTTTATTTTAAATTACGCACAAAAATATGTATATAGTAGAAACTGGTAAAATATTCAAAATTAAATTCAATATGGTGGAACAAAATGGCGCCCACTAAAAATGTTTGAAACGACTGCGTGCGGAACTAAATTGGGTCACACTTCACTATTCCTTATAAAGGGAAAGATTCATATTTAGGGAAGTTCTGGGTAAAGGAAATTTACCGCTGTTTCTCCTCACCTATTTTATATGGAATATGCGCAAAGATCAACATCCTGTATCCTGAAAACTGGTAATAAGATAAGATTATACCCACAATAACTTCCCATCAGAACCTTGAGAAAAGCAACATACAACGCATCACAAATTTAGAAACATCAACAGAAGGCCATTTTCAATAAGTGAGTGGGGTCTTTCAAACCGTATTAGGCCTATCACGTCGCTAATTACTTAATAGGTTATTTTTTTTTAAATTTATAAACTAATATCCTGAGTTGTTTATAGCTCAGTGTTTTATTGCTACGATACGCCCAATATTGGCATAGTAGGTACATCTATCTATGTGTGTTCGTAAAAAAGAGATAGACTTATTTTCCATGTCTACTTAACCTTTTCGCGTTTACAGATAACTGTAAAGTAAAGTTCTGAAAATACACACAAAAAGTCAAAGAACAAATAACTAAAACTTTTCTAGTTGCAATTTGCGCATCTGTTTTTACTTCAAAGTGTGAGGGATGTTTAGAATATAAATTTAAAAAATAGAAGTTAGTCATAATAAACCATGTTAAATAAAAAAAATGTGTAGAATAATTTTCGACCGACAGGATTAAATAAAAAGCCAAAGTATTCGAAAGGCACACTTCAAATTGAAAAATTGCTATTTTGTGGTGTGCTAAATAACTCGATATTTATAATTTCAGCGTAGATCGAAATAGAAATTAAGAAAAAAAATGTATATTTATAAAATAATGAAACGGTAGTAGCGAATTCGTTATTGGTGATAGGCCACAATACTTATTTAACAATAATTTTCATGCTTTTTTATGTATTTTTTAAGTTAGGTTTTTGGTTTTGGTTACTACCGAGTGAAAAAATTCATTTTTTACTATTCATTCAAATATTGGCAGTATAATTATTCTACTTACCTCTAGATCTTCGGCCATAGGAATTATGGTTGGTTTATTAAATCTATTCAGATTTAAATTTTGGCCGGCCTCTGTAGAAATTTCTGTTGCCCACTCTTCTTCAATTAATTTTTTCATAATGTCTAAAATCTTTAGTTTGGGTGATTCGATATTTACTTGCAGTTCCATGGTATAAGCTGTCTTTACCGCATCTTTTATTAACGTTCCCATTTTCATTGCAACAGAAGGAGAGTTAAAAGTGTTTGTGTTATAATCATATTGTGTCATAGTCTTTGTGGCTTCCACAATAACCTTGAATTTTGAAGGGTGCAATAAAGATGCGAATGAAAGAGAATTGTTATTTTCTATTTTTCTAACTTCCATTAACAAACGCGCTAAACGTCTCATTTGACGTCTTGCAACTTTTATAAGATGTTTTTCTTTGTGGCTTTTTATATATTTTCGAGCTACTTCGCAAATAATTTTATCTCTTTTGGCCACCAAACTAACTTTGTCTGCTTTTAATGATTTCAAAACTCCAGACTAACGCAGTGGATCATTAGGCTCGAAGTAATTAGCCATTAATGTATGTCCTTCCGACTGATGATGTTTCCGGGTTGTAGGATCTTTTAAGTCTTTAGATTTGTTGAAGAAACAGCGTTTAACATGTCGACGAAGTGTGTTTCTTGCATAATATCCTAAAAAAGAAATTGATTAGGAATAAAATAATCGACCAACGACTTTTTACTTCTTTAAATACTAAAATGATAAGCCGAAAGCTTATAACAATTTGAAAGAAAACGAACCTTTGCAATGCATGCAGGGCAACAATTTACAAGAATTTGTACTCGTATCATTAAACTCATTGCTCGTGTTTTGTATTCCTTGGACAGGTAGGACTTCGCCAGTGCAAAAATCACCTCCTGTTCTTAATTTATTTATCAAATGTTTCCGCATTGGATCTGTTTTTTTAAAGCTAAAAATTGTTGAACTGGAAATTCATCATAATGTCGCCTTTGTAGATGTCTTGCAAAGTTATGAACAGGTACATCACAAAAAGAACAATTATGCATTCTTCTTTTCTCTTTTTTATGACCGTTAGATTTAGCTACTTCTTCGGTAGGTATTTCATTATCAGCTTTATTAGTTGGCTTGGATTCAGTAACTTCGTTAGGTATTTCAGCTAAACATATGGCAGGAGTATCATCAATTATTTCACCACTATGTATTTCATTATCACATAATCTTGCCAAAGCGGAGTCTTTACCTGGAAAAACAAAGAAAAAATGGGAAATTTAACGCCGCTGATTCTAGAAATAAATTACAAATACAAAAATATTTACAACGAATGACACAAAAAATTATACAAAAATCTAAATAACTTTCTTTCCGAAAAAAAAACTACAAAAATATTCGAAGTGGACGTTTTTTAAAGTAGTTTAAATGACAGAGATAATGATACCAATAAAAATACCTTTTTTTTTCGATCAAAACATACAAATCTTTAAGAGTCGACGTTTTTATAAAGTATTTTGTTAAATAGAAAAATCTTTTATTTAAACCAAAAATAATCTATCCTCAAATAACTCCGAAAATAAACTAGTAAATAAACCATGCATTAAAAACCAGTCAATAAAAAAAAACGAACATTGGCAACGGTCGGATATTAGCAAATACCCGGCGTTTGTTTTGTAAAATATAACACATAACAACAATTATTGTTATAAAATATTAATATTCTTTTCGATCCTCGGTTAGATCAACGTCAGTTTGCTTCCTTTTTGTGTGTTAGTATCTGTGTAAAATCCTGCTATAGTATTACTTTATACTACTAAAAGATCCCTAAAGATGTTTTAAATAAAGACCAAAACACCGACAGATAAAACCTAGATTAACTATTAAAACAATGAAACAAATCCCAAAAATAATAAATTTTTATATTTGTGTAGAAAAAATAAAAAATGCATACCGTTTAAATCCGAGCTAAGGAAGTCCTTAACTGAATATTCCAGAAGACATGATGGCGAGTCATCTCCTAAACCAGGTAAAATTATGAATAAACTTCACACTCCAATAATAAAATTGCGGGTCATTTAATTAAAATAGTAACAAAGAGCACAGTAAAAAAATTCATATTTTAGAAATTCTTTAGGGTATATTTATATATTTGGTAGAATTATTAAAATAAATACCAATAAGTTATTTTAGGAAGTTTAGTTGGCCACGGTTTATGTTAGTTGTATGTTAATAGAATAACATAAAATTTCATACCGCTTGTTGAATTTGAAACACAAAAGGTTGAGCCTGAATCGCTCCGGTCGCCGTCGTCAGTATCACTTGATAAATCTTCATCTAATAAAAGTATTTAAAATTAATGCTGCTATAATTCACAACTGAAAATTCTTCAATTATTTAAATTTGTAAGTTATTAATTATGCCTATAGAATTAAAAATAGCTGGTTGAAGGCATATAAAAATATTTTGCCCTTAGAAATAAAGATGATGGTCTTCTTGTAAAAATACCAATTTTATTTTTTTATTTATACTTTGACTATTTAGCCAAGATAAAACGCGATTCTATATATCTTCATTGAGTATCGAGGGAGCAAATGAATGTCTAAAAGATCAACTTTAATTCATAAGAAAAGTGTTTAAAGTTAAGCATATTAAAAAAAATGAATACCACTATAATAAAAAGAAGTTTTTATACCCAAAAGGATAAGTGTTTCCATTTTTTATAAATGGAACAGTGTGTGCGTTCTCAAAAAATGAATTTTTCACACTGTATACCCTTTAAAAAATATCGAAGACCAATACCCATGATAACTCTTAAAATAATACAACAGCTTGTTTGGACAAAAAAACTGTTTATTAATTTAAATCAATTGCATTGTCTCTAGGATATGGCCCATATTCACAAAAATCATCCTAATGTGCATCTTAATCGGGATGTTCAAGACAATATAATATCTTATTTTCCCTAATTTAAGTTTATAATAGATTTTAACATACAGGTTCTACGAAGCGTGGGGATTCCGTTTTACGGCCGCCCAGCATGGTATTTACATGCATCGTCGTGGTTAGTACCAATTGCTAGCTGCGATAAGATGTATGTAGGTTGTCTTAATCCTTATCTGACAAAATTCTCGTGCTTCGGGAAAAAACTATATCAAAACAAATCTAGGTAGGTTACATTACTCTTTCATTGTATTCATACAATTTTAAAATCTATATTACATAAGTAATTCCTTTATTTTTGTTATTTCTAATTGTTTTAGTATAAACTGTATATATCCATGTACAATTTAATTTTAAGATCTGAGTGACATAAGCAATTCTTTAATTTTAATTTCTTTATTTCTATTTATTTTACTATAAACCATATGTATGTACATTTTTTTAATACCAATTATTGTTTTTTTTTGCGTAAATTTGTCATTTATATGTGTACAATAGCTGATGTGTTCTTTGTTGTTTTTTTTTAGCCCTGATGAAGACACGGAGAGTGTCGAAACGTCCGCAATGGATTCAAATTAATAAACAGCCTTTCGTCCAAACAAGTTATTTTAAGTAAAATTAGTTTAGAGTTAGATACGTGGTGGGCGCGAAACGAACAAAACACTTTATACCCATGATATCCAAAGTCTAATCCCTCGCTAAACATTGTCCTAAACTATTTTTGGTGCAAAGTATATACCCACATCCGTCCAGACATCATATTTTTTTTTTAAATTATATTTTTCAAGTTCTAGGCTAGTTATTCTAAACCGAATAAACACATAACTTATATTTTTCTATTTAGATCGAATAGGTACACTGTGTTCTACATAAAAGTACCCACTATACTATCTGGAAATTCGTAATAGATACGAAAAAAACTGTCATACAAAAGTTTCTAAGTTCTTTTAAAATATAATGTTTCCATGTATGCAGGGTATCCCAATTTTGCTGGGACAATAACAACTATAAAATTTTAAATGGGACACCCTGTATTTTTGTCCATTATTTGATTCCTTGTCAAGAATAAACATAAACAATTTAAATTCTAGTCGGTTGGTGCGTAGTTTCCGAGATAATTAAGGTTATGTACGATTTTTTGAAAACTGGAGCTATTCTTGCAAGTCACTCTAAAAAATAGCAAATATCTAACATTGGGCGCTTGGGTGGTAATTTCCAGTTTATAAAGTATCAATGCATATATGGAACCTAAAATTTTCATCCACACCATGGTATGTCCACAGGGTGGATATACTACGAAATCAATCTTGCACCTTTTTAAAGTGAAAAAATCTTTTTTTTTTTAATTTAACGCCCACTGTGCTTTTTATTTATGCAAATGATCATTAAAATATCTATTTTTTTCATATATATACGTTCCATACCTAAATTCAATGGTTACAAAAAAAATGTCAATTTAACAGAAAATTTCAATTATTTTTTGAATATTGCAATTGGTGCTGTATAGTAAACAAAAATGACAGTTTTTCAATTTATTTGTGTTTAAAGATGTTATTGTTTTATTGAAATCATTTAAATTTTAAATAATTAGACTTTAAAATCGTTTCCCCTTATCGGTGTTTACTTGTTCTATTTAAAAAAAATGGCTCAATATTCAAGTCAAGAGCTACTAAATTTGTAAAACTGTTACATTGAAACTAATAAAAGTCCAGCACGTGCATTAGGAGAGCATCGCCAAATATTTACCATGACAAGGATACCAAACAAGAAAATATTTGACAAAATTTGCGGCGATTTATCAACTCATGGACATTATTTTTGAGTATTCAAGAAACAATTGAGATTTTCTGTTAAATTGCAAATTTCTCTGAGACCATGAATTTAGGTATAGAACATATAAATATGAAAAAGTAGATATTTGTATGATCATTTACATAAATAAAAAACATAGTGGGTGTTCTATTTAAAAAAAATTGACTTTTTTCACTTTAAAAAGGTGCAAGATTGATTTCGTAGTATGTCCGCCCTGTATAGGTGTGGAGAAATATTTTGTATTCCGTATATGCATTGATGCTTTATAAACTGGAAGTTACCACCCAAATGTCCAATTTTAGATTTTTGCTATTTTTTATAGTGATTTGAAAAATAGATCCTGTTTTCAAAAAATCACACATAACCTTGATTATCTCGAAACCTAAGCAGAAATCGACTATGGTTTAAATTGATAACTTATGTTTATTTTTGACAAGGAATCCAAAATGGACAAAAATACAGGGTGTCCCATTTAAAATGTTATAGTTCATGTGGTCCCAGCAGAATTGGGACATCCTGTATACTTGGAAACATTATATTTTAAAAGAACTTCAAATTTAAAGAAACTTTTTCTAATCTATTACGGATTTCCAGATTGTATAGTGGGTACTTTTATGTGGAACACGGTGTACCTAGTGCATTAATAAGAAGAATATATTGGCTGTTATAATGGAAAGTAAAAATACAATACACAATAAAAGCTATAAATACCTACAAGAAAGAATATACTACTAAAATTTTTAAAATGTAAATGTGTAAATGTTAAATGTAATGTAATATAAATATGAAATTAATTATAACTACACGAAATTGAAGCTATCTTATATTGTAACGCACTTTGTTTCATTAAAAGTTCCATACATTTTGAGATGTCAAAATGTTTTGTATTGCTCACCCTTTAGCAAAAACTTATTTAAAAAAATCATATCTAGCTCTAGCAAAAAAAAATATGCAACTTTTCTCAGCGTAATTAGTAGTATTTTTCCAACTCTTATTTCTGTAAATAAGATAGAATCGACTATTATATTGACGGTCATCTTTATTGTCTAGTTTAAAAAGACACATGCTTCAAATTCTTTAAAATGCGGCAAAGAAAAAAAATTATAACCTCACTTTTATTATTGTTTTATTTACGTACCTGTTTTATTTGTTTTCGCTGCATTCACTATCCTAGTATTACGCGAACGAAACTGGTACATTTTTAATTACTTTTAAACCAATAAATCACACTTGATAAAATAATTTATAGTACTATCCAGTGTTACAAAAATGAAATCCCACAATTTCACTCTCCCAAACAAAACAGAAGTAAATATTTTCAGATTTAAAATCTAACCATAGGCTATGTTCCCGATTTTACGATGATTTCGGACGCCAAGTAAATCCTTAGTATGGAAGTTTATACTGAATATCTCGAAGCTTAGCTATGGTGGAATTGGATGCCGGGTAAACCCTTGTAATGGTAAGATATACACTAACATATACAGAATTTGCTTGTAGCGCGCCGTGACGTTAAATGGTTGAACTACAACATAAACGGCTATCAAAAAACAGGCAAGTTAACGTCCGGCTAATTTTACGTTAGATTATTTCTAAACGACGAATGATGGAGTCCTAACTGGGTTTTAAAGTAGGGTCAGTGGGCGTCCGTATATGGGACGCCCATTAGCGCCGGACGCTAACTGAACCTACAATTTTACATTATGGACGCCCGGCAATACTTTATAGGTAGGTATATATATATATAATATATATATATATATATATATATATATATATATATATATATATATATGTGATGTATTTGTTATATATTATATGCTGAAGCACAAGTTTATTATTTTTTAGGTCTTAATATTATACACCTATGAATTGTTTCTATCCACACATTGCAATTCTCGAAATGTAATATATTTTGAATTTGATTTGATTAAAGGAAAAAAACCTGCGTAAACTCTCCGGAACGTAGCGTCGAGATCCTCGTTGCCTACGGCCAGTTCTTGCGCATGCGAACGGTGACGCCTCTATTCACCGCGCACTGAATTCGCCACGTTTAAGCGCGTATAATATGCGGGTCTTAATTTTTTTTCAGTCAGCGACCCTACGTATTTTCCGAAAATTTTGCAGTTTTGACATTTTTTTCCAATCTTATTTAAAAAAAATCAAGCCAATTTTACAGCATCGTTATAACTTTTTTCTCTACGAAATGGGGTTTTGTATTATAAGAAAACTAGAAAAATTTATTTGAAACAAAAGTTGTTAAAACTTTAAAACAAGAAAATTAAAATATTAGTTAGATTATCGATTTTGAGGTAGACAACCATTTTAGGTGCAAAACGGAGGAGAAAATGTTTCCATTTTGGAAGATTTTTCCATTGGATAATTTTCCACTTACTGACTAATGTTAAGTAAAAGCATCAGGTTTGTTATAATAAAAACATATTTCATAATGCACACATAGGTATATGAGAATCTTACCATATATGCCAAAAAGTTCTACAGAATACAATTCCCAATCTAAAGGTGGTACCACATACTGTTCGATATATTTTGCCACTCTATCTGGTTTGCATGTTTTGGAAGGCCAATAGCATTCTGACGAAGAGTCTATACACGACTGTTCCTGAATTTGCTAAGCCTTACTTGATCCAGCGACTTAGAGTTTGAGTTGTTGCAGGTTTTTTAATTGTTGAAATAAAAATATCCTCATTTCCCATTATAGTTTTTGTCCTATTAATATAAAGAAGAATTACAGGTGCAATACAAAGATCTATCAGTAAAGTAAGGGAATTTTAAATGCGGTGGAGCTTTTTTTGACCCAGAAGTTTTCAAAAAATCAGAAAATCTTATTTGGCCCCGGTTTTCAATATTTTGAATGTTACTTATCCTTATCTTTGGGAATGTACTCGGTGTGCTGAACAAAGAGCTAAGAATAGAATCATTTTTGGTCAAGTTTTCTAGACTTATATTTTCTGATATTTTTAGTGAACTTATATAGTTTAATACCGGTTCGGGGTCCCATGTTTCCTTATACTTGAGAAATTGAGGGCTGATTCTAAATACTCCTCTCATAAACCTGTCAATATTTTCGGATTTACCCGAGTGAAATATTAAATTTTTTGGAGATCTATGTGTGTTAAGCGTCGAATATCGCGCTCCGTTATAGAATTCAGTTTTTAAAAAGGATAATATATTTTCGACATTTGGCTGCAAAATTCGATCAACGTTACCATAACAAAATATCCACCACTTGTATTGTTTTAAAGTACTCTTACTTAAAGAAGCTAGCATGATGTCCATGGTGTCTTCTGGAATGTTTTGTTTACTGTAGGCTAGCTTGGTCATAGGACTTTTTGGCCTTTTTGCTTGCCTTTTAGAAGTTTATTTAAAGGAGATATTTATTTATATATAATTGCGGTATAAAAGGACGATAACCTTTCAAAGGTAACGTGGTTTCATGTGACATGAAGGTTAACGTCGGACTCCCACTCCGCATTTTTTTATAAATCTTAATTAAATATTACCACTTCAAAAATCAAAATGCACTTGATATAAAATGTATGAGTTATCCCATCTGAAAATATTTTGACTATTTTCAATTTTTTCTGTCTCACAGTCCGCACGTTAACTCTGAAAGGATAATAAGATGTCATACTAACACAACGTTTAATTTCAGTAAATGTACGAGGTAGTGGATAAATGAACACAGCAGAAACTTTATTATGGTCAGTATGTAAACCAATTGCAGAAATAACAAAATAACAATTTTTTATATAAAAATTACACTTCTCTAAATTTACTGTAAGATTAGCGTCTTTTAATTTATATAAAACCACATTTATTAATTGAATATGTTCATCTGATGTTTCTGAAAATAAAATAATGTCATCTAAATAGACAAATAAACGGCCTTGAATTTCAGGTCCAAAAATTGAATCCATAAATCTTTACATTGATTGAGCATTATTACAAAGACCAAAAGGTAACACTTTAAAACAAAAAAGACCAGAAAGCGGATCTTAAATCTATTAAGCCTAAATATTTTGGATTTCTTAGAGACATCAATATCAACATGAGGGAGACTATAATTATCTTTTTTGGCAATTTTATTTAAATTTCTTCTATTATATAAAAATCTGTAATTAATTTCGCCCTCTTTAGATTTTTCCTTATAAGAAAAACAGGAGAAGAAAATGGAGATGTACAAGGCCTAACAATACCTAGCTCTAACGTTGAATTTAATTCTTTATTTAAATGTTCCATTATTTATGGAGATAAACGATATTACTTAACTTTAAAAGGTTCACCTTCTATTGCAACCCTTGCTCTGGTTTATAACCGTAGGGCGCAAGATTGCTACGCTCTTATTTTTTTTAAATAATATATAGGAAATATTTTTATTAATTTACTGGAATAAAAAAAAACTCGCAAAAGTAATTAAAAAAAAAAAGGTAAAAGTATCAAGAGACAAGCTCGTGGTCAACAGAGCGTGCAATATCAATGCCCTAAGCTCGTTTATCCCGGACAGTGCGTGTGGGAAAAAAAAAAGAAAAATCTGAAAAAGAAGAGAAAATGTGAGCTAAATAAAAACAATAAAATCTATTTACTAAAAGTTGTTTTTTTTAAATGCCTATACAAAATAAATACAAAGAAAAATACACTAATATGAAATAAAAAAGTTCACCAATTGTCCCAGCGTGATACGTCACTGCAACCGGTGGAAGGTGTATCAGTAGACAGCTCCGTACTAAAATCCTATTCAATAGGGTTTAGTTCGCCCCGGACAGGAAGACTTCTTCACAACGTGGCAGAAAAATGGCGGCCTAATTCAACTTCAGCACCAAAAAACCTCTCTCATAGAGATTACTTGGAGGTTACAAAATAATATAAAATTCACTAATACAAAACCCCAAGTAAATAGTACGAAGCTGAGGAGAAATCCCACTAACGGATTTCCAAGAAAAACTTTTATTTGCCCCAGTTCGCGCTGAAGTTTTTTCGATGTTACAGGAGACTAGAAAAGTGAAGTGAAAAAGTAGTTCCTTCATGTTACCAGCTCCGTTATACCTTCTAAAATTTACTCAACTCGGATACTGAACTATCACTCGTTAGATTGCCCCAGGTGACATCAGTGTTGTCAAGAGGAACTCGGAATGATTTAAAAAAGGGAATGCAGGGCAAGAAAAACGATCACTGATTGGTTTATAATTCAAACGGCAACCACCTGAGAATAAACTTGGCAACAGTTAGGATCTTAGCATGCGCCTACTGAATGAGGGCATATCGGATGCAGGGAGTGACAGCGCATAGGAAGTGACACGTCCCATAATCCTAAATTATACTGTGAACTAGGCAAAACGAATAGTAAACAAACATCTATCTTCCAGCTTCCAAAACTTAGATAATTAGAATAATAGTTGAAAAGGCTATACCGAAAAATCAACTTGCAACTAAAACAGAGAACAAAGCTAACAAAAAGGTACTTAGGCTTGATTTAAATTAGATTTTCACAATACAATATAAATAAATTTGTTATTTTACCATTAAAAGAGATTTATTCATAACGAAATATTTTAGGCAATTCACAGAAGACAAAAATGGTCGAGTAATAATTCAGGACATAAAAGGGTCTAAATACTCATGCAATCAGGAGAAAATGATTGAAAGAGGAAATATTTAAGGAAGTAAAGTATTAAAGTAACACTACACAGAACCGATTTAGTTATACCAATATGCAACTGCTACCTGATCCAAGAAAAAAAAGGGATGAATATTGATTTTAAATCCAGAAATTTTATGTGTTTATAAGCCAAAGTTAAGTGAAAGAATTTGTAGTAATATTGCCCTTATGTGTTAGATATCCAGGGCTAAAAGGGAATACAATTAACATAGGGTAAATTTAAAATAAAGTAACAAGCATGTATTGGCCTAAAAACATTCTTATATATATCTAAAGAAGAAATATTTATCAAAGTAACCGTGCTTCATAAACATAAATTCCTACATATGAGTATTAATAAAAAATATCGATCTCACATGCAAAAAAAAAATCGGTGCAATAATGCCAGTATTTTATTATTTACAGCAACAGAAAATATATGTTTGGACCCAAAAATAGAGGTTTGAAGTTGAAAATGCAACATCCTGACAAGATTATCGAAAGACCAAAACTTGCATAAAGGAGGCAAAATAGGTTTTGAAGACTGCTAAAATTAAATTCTGATTTACTCTGTAACGACAAACAAAAATATTTTTTTACTTTTTCGCAACTGAAAAAAATATTTTAATCCCGATAGGATGAAAGTATTTGTACAACTACTATGTGTCTATAAAAACTTAAGGTAAATGATATAATTTCTTATGCTTGCTTAAATAATATTGTTTATATTAGGTATCGAAACATTCCGTGGACAGACTAGTCTACATGTTGTGGTATGTAATTATATTAAATATTTGCTTCAATTTATTTAAAGTTAAATATTTTTATTCAGTTGCGAGAAAGGCAAAAAAAAAAATTTTGTTTGTCAATCTAAACGCAACAAATAATCTGAACACATTTAAAAATTACTCTGTAATATTAGGTAATAAATATCTTTAGATGTTATTTGGGTTTCGTTTTTTAAATAATTATACTTTTAATTGATGAATGATATTGTATGAATCTAGGCATCGCCATTCGACTATCAACGTTTAAATTTGCAGTACAACATTTTTTTAGAACGGGGTGGTGAACTACTTTAGTTTAAGAATACTAACAGCTGTTGATAATAGGTGGCGCTATACATACCGATTAATAATTATAATATCCGGTATAACAAATATAATCTTCGCTTGAGTAATGGGTAATCTAACTAAACTATAAAACCAATATATAATTTAAAGAAAGCGCACATATCAATTATTAAAAGTAACACTAAAAGAGTACATTATAAATGTTAAACTTAAGGATTAAACTATATAACAAAATTGGAGTGTTATTACTCCCCAAGGGAAACTTTAAAAAAAAGGTGACCGACGATCAGAACAAAAAAAGTAATATAAAACAAATCAATTACTTTATTATATAAGCTATCAAGTTAGAAAAGCTTCAAATGACTTAGAGGGGGAAAACCCAAAGTGAATAGAAGAAAGAAAGAAAAGGAAAAAAAACTTCTTTTCAGAACTTTAATTCAAACAGAAATAAATCAAGCGCAGGGGCGCCTCAAACAACAAGTCACACTCATACTGTGCAAGCACAAATAAATTAATCAGCAGAGAAAACCAATTAAGTTAAAACTATAAAGGCACTAACTTAATGTCACAGTAAGGATGACAATCACTTAAGAAAGCCAACGAAACCAAGGTAATCACAATATGATCAAAATAAGTGCATGAAGTGCACACTTGCGTAAGCACAAACAACTCAAAAATCAAACAATACGAAAGCAAAGATAGTAATTAACTAAGAAAACCGACCAAACAGCGGCAATAAAAGTAGGTTAATCACTATCAAAACATCAGATATAAATATAAAAGGTAAGATAATAATAAAAGTAAGTTAGTAATAAAGGTAAGATAATAAACCGCAATAATATTAGGTAAAAGTGTAAAAGGTAAATAGTTATTCTTAAGGCCCAGACCGCAGGGCCGGAATAGAGAAAGAAATGAACTTAATAAAGGTAACGAGCAAAATTCCAAATAGGCCCAAAGAAATCCATGTATATATGGTGATGGCCATTAAAGCCAAAACGGCCTAGAATGAAATAAATAATCCAACAAAATATTAAAGTTAACAAGGTAAGGTAGAACTATTCAAAAATTAAAAAATAACAATAAAGGTAGTTAAGTAACCCAATAACGACAAACACGTTACCCTTCTACCAAAAGAAGTAAGTTTGCCCAAAAATCAAAAATAAACTAAATAGCAGTAGTACCGCTCACTGCTATGGTAAAGGTAGAGGCCTGGCGTTAAGAACAGACGCGCCATGCCACAATCGGGAATAATAAGTCAAGTCTGCGAAAATAGTCAAAATTGGTGAAAATTTAAAAGAGTGACAGGTAATAGTTACTGATCGAGTCTTACAATATAAAACAAGCTACAATGTCACTAACCCTATACTTAAAAATAAAGATAAGCAAAGTACTAAAGATAATAATAAGTAAGATGAAACAGATGGTAATAAATTTTGTTTTGACCTTTTAAATTAGTTGGATGGACAGTCAGATTCGATTAGCACTGGTTTAAGATTTTGAACGTACCAAATACCTTTGCTGGCACCGAATTCATCTGCGGTCTCATATGAACAAGTGCCAGTTTTTCTTTTAATAATAAGAGGACCTACAAATTCGGGAGATAGTTTAGCGCTAAAATAATCAGCGGCGTAGGACAAACTCTTATTTTTACGCCACACTTGTTGGCCAGAAGTATAACTAACAGGACGTCTACGTAAATTATAATGGTGTTTACCTTTGAGTCTAGAGGATTAAATTCTTTTGAGGATTGTTAGATATAATTGTTTAAAAGATGCAACTCGTTTTCTAACGTAGTCCTGATTCTCTGTATCGGATCTAATAATACTATCTGAAAAATCTTGACCGAAAAGTTTGTGTTCCCTACCAAAATTAACTAAAAATGGAGTAAAACCTGTTATTTTGTGACGGGAGGTAGGAATAGCGCAAGCAATTGAAGATAAATTATGTTCCCAAGTTCGGTGGTTATTTTGTTGTACATAAGAACGAAGCATAGTTTTTATAACACGATTAACTCGCTCGGTGTGATCTGCTCTAGGATAATAAGAGGCGGTGTAGAATATTTTAACTTTATATTTGTCACAAAGAAATTGAAATTCTTTAGATTCCATTTGAGTGCCGTTGTCGCAAGTCAGAAATTGAGGGCTCCATAAACGAGAAAAATACGTTCTTCAACAAATTTTACCAAAGACTTCGCAGTAGCAGATCTGAAAGGAAAAAGTTCGACAAACTTGCTGAATTAGTCTGTCACCACTAAAATATGAGTATTGCCTTGTTTTGAACGAGGCAATGCCCCAATATAGTCAAGGCTGATGGATTGCCAAGGGTTTTTGACTTTGTTTGCACGAACGTGCACTTTTTCGCATTTCCCTTGAGAAATCTAAGGATTAATGCAACTAAATCAACTGAAACACTATAGCTGGTTCATTTATACACGATTTATTATGAATTAATGCAATAAACCCAGTTCTGGTTAAAAATATTATAAAAAATCACGGATTAAAGGGCAGTTAAAAAACCTGCTGCTGTCAACTCTCACAGCCAGCCTCGTTCTCTCGTTCCTGAACAACCCTTTCCTCTCTCTCTGACGCGACTTCGCAAGCGTTGAGTTCGTTTATTCAGTATCGCATGGAACGGATTGATCAAACAAAATATTAAGGAAAATACTAATTTCCTAACATACCGCCGCCCTTGAAAGTATCCATCTTTCAACAACATTGGCAACCTAACAATTTACAAATCTACTGACATTAGAACTGGGTTAAGAAAGAAACAAAACATATTTAGTAAAACTTAACTTACAGCTTACTATAAAAATAAACATTTCAAAGGGGTACTAACAATTACTTATTAAACGTGAGAAAGTAACTTCTGAGTCATCTCAGATATAAACTTAAGCTTAGTATAACAAACTTAAAACTTAGTATTTATCCTCGTCAATCGGTAAAACACATATTTTCGTTACACTGCGTTTGATAACGCCATTTTTGGTTTTGACGCTAACCACGCGAACGATATTGTCACTACCCGGGTGAATGTCAATTACACGTCCCTTGCACCACTGTAGGGAGGGAATATTGTCATCTTTAAGGAGGACAAGTGATCCGACCAACTTGGAGGGTTCTGTCTTGAACTTCCATTTGAAGCGCTGATGAAGGGTATGTAAGAATTCACTGGACCATCGTGACCAAAAGTGTTGGGCCATTTGTTGTATAAGATGATACCGAGTAAGGCAATTAACCGGCGTTTTTGAAAGGTCTATTTCCGGCACTGCGTTTAGCGCACGACCTATGAGGAAGTGGCCCGGTGTTAACACCTCGAAATCGTTCGGATCTTCACTGATTGCTGTCAAGGGCCGAGAATTCAACACTGCCTCAATTTGGACTAACAAGGTAAAAAACTCTTCATAAGTTAGAGGTGCATTACTGACGACCCGTTTTAAATGTAATTTAGTAGACTTCACAGCCGCCTCCCACATTCCTCCAAAATGAGGTGAGCGTGAAGGTATGAAGTGCCACTGTATTCGACAGGCACCCAAAAAACTTTGAAGGTTTTTATCGTTAAGGACATTATATATAGCATCAAATTCATACTTGGCCCCGATAAAATTAGAACCATTATCCGAGTATAGATTTTCACAAAGGCCACGTCTCGCAACAAACCGCTTAAAGGCAGCGATAAAGCATTGAGCCGTGAGTTCTGTGGCAAGCTCTAAGTGAACAGCACGTGTAGCCAGACATACAAATACACATATATAACCTTTAAGCATCTTTCGATTCCTAAACTTTGAATCTTTCAAAATGAAAGGTCCAGCATAATCCACGCCTGTATTGCAAAAGGCATAAGATGGCGTTACCCTTGGACTTGGCAAATCACCCATTTGAGCCTCCAGGGGCATTGGATTAGCCTTAAAACACGTTACGCATTTTTTAATTATTTTCTTAACTAAACGTTTGCCGTTTAAGGGCCAAAATTGTTGGCGCACGAATGACAATGTAGCCTGGGTGCCAGGGTGAAGATTTCGCTCATGTTCATATCTAACAATTATTTTTGAAAATGGATGATTATTATTTGGAAGCAACATCGGGTGCTTACAACTGAAATTTAATTTAGCATGCTTAAGCCGACCGCCCACACGCAAAATGTCGTCCTTGTCAAGAAAGGGGTTGAGAGAACTTAATTTACTTCTAGATTTCACAGATTTGGAACGTTTCAGGTCGTGTATCTCTTCTGGAAATGTTTCGGTCTGTACTGTTTTTACAAGATGTTTCAAGGCCTGAAATTTTTCGCGCATTAATAGAGGACCACTTGTTCTTTTATTACGGTATCTCAAATTATGAATAAATCGGAGGCAATATGCAGTCACATTTATTACTTCAAGAAAGTTGGAAAATTTAGTGAAAAGTTCTGTATAATTGCCAACCAGTGAACTTGCAACAAAAACTAAAGATTTTGGATTAGATTCAGGTATTGAGCAATTTTCAATGTTTTGGCGAGCAAAATTAGAAACATGATTGTTGGTGGGCCAAAATTTATGTTCCTTAACCAGAAAACTCGGACCACACCACCATAACTCATTTCGCTAAAGTTCCAGTGGGCTGACACCTCGAGAGATAATATCAGCTGGGTTTTGTGAAGATTTTATGTGGTACCAGTTGCTAATACTAGAAATTTGCTGAATCTCTGATATCCGGTTACATACAAATGTCTTCAAACTCCGTGGTTCCAAACTCAACCAACACAACACAATTGTAGAATCGGTCCAATAGAACCTTTGGGCAATTGAAACGCTCAGAATATCAACAACCTTTTTCATTAATTTTGCTAATAATAAGGCACCACACAATTCTAGCCTTGGCAGAGACACCGCTTTCAGAGGAGCTACGCGCGATTTGGCACAGAGCAAACTACTAGAAAATTTTCCATCAGAATTCTCGCAAACGATATATATGCATGCGCCATATGCATTTATCGACGAGTCTGAAAAACCATGAATTTGAATTTTTACGGGATTTTGGGAAGTGACTTGTCTTGGAATTTTAAGAGTATTTGCATCGGCAAACTGTTTTGAAATATTAATCCAAATTTTACGAAAATCTTCAGGCAAAGGTTCGTCCCAAGGAATTTGTAATAACCATAATTTTTGAATTAGTATTTTTGCTTGGATTATTATGGGACCGAGCAAACCAAGGGGATCGAAAATCTGAGATATGGATGACAGTATCGAACGTTTTGTTATTGGTTCTCGATGGAGATTAGCATTGGAAATATACATAAAGTTATCAGTTTCGGAACTCCAAGCAATTCCTAACGTTTTGCAATTTTGACCATCATTAAGAATGTAGTCTACGGATGTGTTATGTGGTAAATCTGATAAAATTATAGGATCGTTAGAGGAGAATTTCCGCAAGTCGAATCCATACTTTCGTTGTATTAAATTATTTCTTATATTTATTAGGCCTTTAATGTCATTACATCCCGTTATTATGTCATCAACGTAACAGTCATTTAAAATAATTTGACTCTCAAGAGGAAATTCATGTTGACAGTCTATAGAAATTTGCTTTAGGCAGCGCGTCGAGAGAAATGACGCACTAGCAGTGCCATACGTCACTGTATTTAACTGGAAATGAAGGAGCTCTTTACCAGGGGAATCCCGCCACACAATTCTTTGTAGATCCCTTTGTTTGGGTTTCACTAAAATCTGTCGGTACATTTTGGCTATATCACCTGTTAATACATAATTATGCTGACGGAAACGCATGATGATGGAAAATAAGTCACTTTGCATAGTCGCTCCGACCATAAGAGTATCGTTTAAAGATAGACCAGTGGATGATTTAGAGGAGGCATCGAAAACCACCCTTAGTTTTGTGGTTATACTATCACTTTTTTCAACGGCATGATGGGGAAGATAATATATGGGATTAGATGTTTCCTTGTTGGGATTAATAATGGACATATGGCCTAAATTATGATACTCATTAATAAACTCGGAGTACATTAATTTAAATCCTTTATTTTTTTCGAGCTTCCGCTCAAGAGCTAGAAATCTTTTGATGGCCGTTTGCTGAGAGTCTCCCAATTCAGAAACATTTTCCTTTAATGGCAAACTCACTTCAAATCGGCCTGAAAAATTGCGTGAAAAATTATTAATGAAATGGGACTCACATTCCAGTTCTTCTTGTGTTAGTTTATTTGAGTGGGAAACAATCTCTTCAATTTTCCAAAATTTCTCTAGGCAATTATTTAAATTGCCTTCATTATTTATAGTAAAAAACGATATAGGATGTACGCCCTTCCATTTGGAAAGAAGAATCGGACCAGAAATAATCCATCCAAGTTTTGTTTGTTGCAATATGGGTTTATTGCGACCAGACTTAATTTGACCTGAAGAAATCAAATCATAAAACAAACTTGCACCGATGAGAATGTCTATTTCAGAAGGTTCAAAAAAAGTTGGATCAGCCAGCTCAAGGTCTTCGGGAATTTCAATTTTAGAAATGTCGACAGGTTGTTGAGGACATCTATCGGTTATATTTTCTATTACAAGAGCTGATAAATTAAATTTATATTTTTTATTTACCGAGGCTATATGTAAGAAGGTTCTTTTGTTTATGTATGTCGTTCGTTGATTTATACCTGCCACAGGTAAATTAATTGCATCTGACGTAAGTCCTAGTTTATCAAACATACGCTTAGATACGAAATTTGACTGGGACCCGCTGTCAAGGATGGCCTTGCACATAATCGGGGTCTTATTTCTATCGTAAACATAAATAGTTGCGGTTGATAAAAGTATAAAACTATGCGAATTTAAATTCGAAAAAGAAAGAGTATAATTATTACCCTCAGGGCCTTGAGTATTGGGCAAATTTGCACCTTGAACCATAGAGCGATTAGCGGCAGTGGGCTTTAAGGCCAAATTTATCGGATTCGTATTATTGGTTGATAAAAAGGGAGTGGAATTTGGTAAGGTATTGGCGCTTCCCGACTGCATGTCGTTTGGAACTCTAGATCTCCAGTTATTAGAATCCAAAGCACTTGATTGACGGGAATAATTATTTTGACTATTGTTTTCAACATTTTGGGGGGAAGCATTATTTCCATAGGAAGATGCGCCAAGTGGGTTGTTTGTACCTGGATAAAGATTCTGATGATTTGGCGGAGGAACAAAAGTAGTATTACTAATGGCGTATGAGTTAAAAGGTGGGTATTGAGAACGTTCCTGTGAATAAAGATTATTTGGAGGTAACTGTTGACCTTGATGGGTGTGCTGAGACTGTGTATTCAAATTTCCAGGGCCTTTAATTTTCGAATCGGGAAAGTGCAATAACGAATGATGTTTCTTTTTGCAAGTTTTACAAGTATGAACTGATTTACATTCGAAAGTTGAGTGTCCTTGACGAAGACAATTTGTACAAATATGAGAACGTTTAGCCTCATTTAGCCTAGAATTAACGGAGAGATCCAAAAACCTTTTGCAACCGTAAATAAAATGGTCGGCCTTACACAAGGGACATTTTTTCACTGCTGCGGGTTCTGAAGCAAAGTGTGTATAGGATTTAGTACCATGAGTTGGTTTTTCATTTTTGACTGTTTTAAAATCAATTGATTCTAAAAGCTGGCATCTTTGAGTTAAAAAACTAATTAAATCGGTTATTGTAGGATGGTCCTTATTTTTACAAAAAACTTCCCATTCTTGCCGAGTTGAAAGACCTAATTTAGAAGTCAATAGAAAAACCATAGGAGTGTCGCGCAAGGGTCTTTGAAAGGTATCTAAGAATTTTCTTAAGTTGCTGTGAGTTTCCTCTTTAATAGAAAAAATTTTGAAAATAGCCTTAATATGGGAGTGAATAATAGCCTTTTTATTTTGGTACCTTTCTTTTAAAAGATCCCACGCTATTTTATAATTATTATCTGTGGCTGTTAAAGCGCTTATTACTTGAGCAGTATCACCTTTAAGGGCTGATTGAAGGTAATAAAATTTTTGAACATTAGATAAAGCAACGTTTTTATCGATAAGGGACTGGAAGGTTTCAAAAAATTGTGTCCAACCATCGTAAGAGCCACTATATTCCGGCAAAGAAATGGGGGGCAATTTGGTGGCAAATTGAGCACTAAAGTCACGACTAAAATCATTAAAGTGTTCTGAGTTAGGTAGTTGATTTGCCAAGTCCAACGGTTTCTCAACTGAACTTAAAAGTAACCTTGCTTTAGCGATTGTAGTAAAATAATTCGTTTCGAATTCACCGCGCTCCTCATCTTGCATATCATGTTTAGGCAACTCATGCGTAAGGCAAAGTTGTTCTATGCTTAGCTGAACACGATCGAATTCGAGGAGTATAGTTCGTAAAACTTCCAATCGAGTTTCTATTTCAATTTTATACGAAAGATTTTTTATATCTGAGGGTGTAAATCTAGCCAAATATGTATTAAATCTAGTAATTTGACCTTTTAGTTGACCGCGGCGAGCAACAAATAATTTTAAGTCAGCCTTTGCCCTGTCTAATATTTGTTCCGGCGTTAACTTTTCCATATTGTAAAAACAATTTAAATATATAAAAATACAGGGCAAAAAACAAACCTGAAACCATATACTTACCTATCAAAAGGTAAAAAGTTAAGCAAAATATTTATAATACAAATACATTTGTTAAGAAATTAAAGAAATTTCTGCAATAATTCTAAGCAGGTATTCTATTTTTACACCTTAATAAATATAAGCATTTTTCAAGTGTTCTTTATTAGGCTAGAAAAGCCTGAAATTATTATCGAATGTTTTACTTAATTGATTATTTAAAATTCCATTTATAGTGAAGATAATATAACAGAAATATATAGGATTTTCATATTTATTATCCAAATATTCAAACTATTAAGTATATCTAAGTACCTATCCAACTGATAATATTGCATATACGAGGTATTTTGTAAACTATTACTTCTTGATATAGGCTAATAAAAACCGATATTAATAAATTAGGATATGCAGAACGGGCGGTTACCTTCAAAGTACTTTGGGCCCCTGCAAGGACAGATGCATGATATTAAAGTAAAAATATTAACAAAAGTAATAAGCACTAGACTTGATTAAGTATACCTACAAGTATAACATTCCGCAGGAATTTGGGTTACGTACTGCAAAGGTGCAAAAATCAAGATTTAGATTAGCATGCAAAATCTAAATAGCAATAATAATTTAAAGCAAGTTTCAAGATACCGAAATTAGTAACAAATTTTGGCAGAATTGAGATCAAACAACTAAGTAAAATGTCTCTTATTGTATTTGTTTAAACGCGATAAATGCTTATAATAGTTGTCTATTTTGTGTGACGACACAAAGCCTTGTTTACACAAGCACACAAGGATAACGTTTGGCGCGATTTGCCTTTACTCGGTTTTTGAGGTTAAATTGCTACTTTCTTGATTTAAACTTTGATGCAAGTAAAATGGAATAGACTGACCTGGATGTTGTGATTTTCAACTTGAAACACATTACCATATACTGGATTACTGCACACTATTAGGATCCGGCTCGAAGGACCATTGTTTGCACGAACGTGCACTTTTTCGCATTTCCCTTGAGAAATCTAAGGATTAATGCAACTAAATCAACTGAAACACTATAGCTGGTTCATTTATACACGATTTATTATGAATTAATGCAATAAACCCAGTTCTGGTTAAAAATATTATAAAAAATCACGGATTAAAGGGCAGTTAAAAAACCTGCTGCTGTCAACTCTCACAGCCAGCCTCGTTCTCTCGTTCCTGAACAACCCTTTCCTCTCTCTCTGACGCGACTTCGCAAGCGTTGAGTTCGTTTATTCAGTATCGCATGGAACGGATTGATCAAACAAAATATTAAGGAAAATACTAATTTCCTAACAAACTTCAGGAAGATTACCCATTAAACCTGCAGGGGGTTTTTGCTCTACTTTATTCTGAGCACAAATTCTACAGGAACGAACATATTTAGTCACATCGGCCCTCATTTTTGGCCAGTGATAACGTTCGGCGACCTTTTCTAGCAGCTGGAATGATCTGGAAAGTTAGGATTTGCCGACTTAACAAACTTATACAAATTGCCGTTTTCCGCTCGCCAACAGGGATACTTTTCTGGGTGATCTTCTAACATTATCAACATCCCACGGTACCATTTGTCTGATGTGGTATGGCGTAAAATCCTTATTAACTTACCAATACATGCAAACGGCAGCCAGTCATCTTTTCGGAGAGCTGTAGTTTGCAGGTTCTCGGGTACACCTTTCGAAATTAAAATGGGCGCCACCCAATTGACTGTGACTAAATTAGGAAGAAATCTATATTGCTATTTATATGCAGACAAAATAAAGATTTGGAGAGCTTTTCAGTAAAACACTATACAAAGTGCAGACTGTCAAATTGTAATTTTGTTTTATAAAACAATTTTGAAACATGAAATTTCGTTTATGTTTCGCAATTTAAGTACTATGTAAAAAATATAAAATGAATATGTCAAAAATGTGAAATATGTTAGAATGTTATTACCATTATATCATCAATCTGTGAACATCTGGCGAAATGTCATGACACAAATATGTCAATATGAAAATTAAATTAAATAGCGCACGGGAATCAAAAATGCATGAATTTTCTTTTACTAAACTGCCGCAAGGAAAAAGTTATAAAATATAAAGTATTTCGCCAAGGCTGTTTTACAAAAAATCGGTTGCTTACTTCCTTTCTGCTACCTTATATAAAATTTATAAATATAAAAATTGAGAACTAAGGAACTCCAAACCCATTGTAGAACTCTTGGTTTATGTACCCCAAAAATTACACAATAAACTTGTAACTATATCCTAAAACCATATCTTGAATTCTTAACCTGAAACCCTACAAACGATTGTTTGTCTTTAAATAAAATCGACAGGAAATGTGCAAAAACAAGTTATTCAAAGACATTGCCTTACCTCTAGTCATCTAGAGGGCTTCTTCGACGTCAACGGTCACCGACAAGGGGAATTTTCAGACATCTAGAAAGGCTTCTCGAGGACCGACTGACAAAACAAAATTCAGGACGCCATTCTGTTTATAAAAGATAATTGCGAATTAGCTCACAGCAGGAAACTAATTTGAAAATCGACTTACCACGTGATTGATCAAATGTGGAACCAAACAAAATGGGACTAAAGTTTGGGGCCAGATGATGTCCATCAATAGGCCTTAGGCTTTCAACGGCACTGCACTTAAAAAAAATTACTTAGGACATACTTTCAGTACTTAAAAAAGATCGGTCCATTAAGGTACTTTTATAAAGCCGGACACATGTTGCACCTCTAAGGAGAGCCAATAGTAAGGGGCGAGAAAATCAGCTCGAGAAAATTCGAAGAAGTTTGACATTCCCCTCCATCATTCTTCCTCACTTCAGACTTATGCCAACCTAATGCCATAAAATAAAGTAATAATTGCAGTGGAGTCCACTGCCGGCGCCACTAGTATAAGCAGCTTCTGAGCAGAACCAAAATTATAACTTAAATGAAAAATCAGACACTGTCAAAGCTGGCTGGATGCCGAAAAATAAGAAACCAATGAAATCATAGTGACAGAAGAGAAAGGCAGGCAAATTTCGAATACTTGTAAACAAAACAAAAACAAAATTAATTTGTCTTAAGTTAGAGAAGTTGAAGATATTTTACAAAATGTAATCCAATGAATTATGAATAAAACATATTGAGGTATGTAAAATGTAATTTACATCAAAACAAAAACAAAATTAATTTGTCTTAAGTTAGAGAAGTTGAAGATATTTTACAAAATGTAATCCAATGAATTATGAATAAAACATATTGAGGTATGTAAAATGTAATTTACATAACAGTCTTGATATTTTGAAGGTTATATTTAACTGCAATATTATAATGTTTAATTTCGTTTCAGATTACTAATCGGCTTAAAAAAATGAAAAACTATCAGGAAAATGTCTGTTTAACATGCAAAGCAAACGTAAAGAAAAGCAGCTTGGATAAATGAAAACAAAAAGCTATATCAAGTGAAACTTTCTAATAGTTCAAATGTTGTCAAAGTGGTAAATTGATATTTTACAAGAGAGAAGACAGTAAATATGTTTATCATAATTCAAGTGAGTGAAATGGACTGAAAAAAGAAACCAAAAAAACAAAATATTTTATCGTAAATGAAAAAAATTGTTATTTTCTTTAATAAAGAAGGCCAGTATTTTACTAACTAAAACTGAGTATATATTCAAAATATGTCACTCTCAATAGTAACATTCTATTAATAAAGATTCTATTAACTTTCTTTTATGAAGTGAATGAAAATATGTAAATTTGAAAAAATCCAACTCGTAGAGTTATTCGACAGGATGGTGATGGAACACAGTGTGAAAATCAGTAACTCTATAACTAGTCAAATTTTGTAATTGCCTCAGTGTTACTATAAACTAAATAATTATACATCAATTTGAAAATGTTATACTAGCCCCCCCCCGAAAAAAATCTCGATAGGCTCTTTAAAGAGAGCTTAAAGTCTGGACACTAAAATTAAAAAATAACTCTTATGATCCTATTAAAATCAAATGATCACAAATTATACTAATATCATTAATTTTTGAATAAAAGGTCTTCTGAGATAATTTTTGGTGTGATAGCTTCGTGTATCACTCGCCTTAATAAAAGTAGTCAAAATCAGTAAAGTCATAATAGGTAAAAGTCAATATAAGTATAAATCTATACCAAACAACTCAGAAGCCAAAAACCACAGTTTGAATCCAAATGTAATGTCATGTCATATTGTAACACGATTGTCTTATAGGGACAAATTGTCAAAAATAAGTTTCGACTCTTTAGTTACATAATCAAACCAACGTAATTCAAGCCAAGAGTTATTTTGAACTGCAATATATTTTATATAAAACACAAACACACATTTGTTTAGTATAGGCAATCCTAAAACAACTTATGAAACTATCCTAAACCAAATCTTAAGCCGTTGCCCTTTAAACAATGACACTCAAAGTTCCGAGCTACGACTCAATAATACAAAATAGCCTCCCTAGGCTTGTATTAGGATAGTTTAGGCAAAATATAACTGAAAATAATATACAGAGGTACTGTATCGACACAAGAAAGGCGGTGCAACTTAGCACCTTCTCAAATTTCGCTTCGGCATTTATCAAAATACAACCCAAAAGCAAAACAACAAAAAAATTTAATAAATCAGTCACTGACATTATCGCGCAGTAATATTATTCTCAATAAAATAAATACTTAATCGGAATTGTCAGAAACAGAACTAGACGAGTCTATGTCTACCCCAGCTTAAAGCTTATTATGATCTTTAATATGCCATTTTCCAGCCTTCGAACCATCTATATTTTTTAATTCATAAACTAATTTTGAAATCTTTTTATGTACTACACAAAGAATATACTTTGCACTAAACTGATCGGCTGCACTTGACAATATTTTGTTTCAATACCATACATAATCTCCAACATTAAAAGAAAAATCCCTCTTTCTAAGATTGTATGTTTTCGAGTTACGCTCATGAGCTAAATGAATTCTCTTCCTAACATCAATAAAAATATCTCCGAGATTCTGAAGGTTTGAAGCATAAGTATCCCTGTCACCAGTTATTTCAAATTCAAATTAAAAAAAAAAATGTTGTTCATTATGATCTGAATAAAATTTGTCTGACAATGGTGGATATCTACCATAAAGAAGAAGAGCTGGTATAAACTGGGTGACTTCATGCTTAGAAGTGTTAATAGCTTGTTGAATTTTTGGTATCTCTATGTCCCACTGATTATGTTCATTAACATAACTCCTAATGGCAGTACCTACCGTTCTGTTATTTCTTTCAACAAAATTACACTGTGCTTAATAAAGACCATTATAGCAAATTTTAATTTCATACTTCTTACAGAGACTTTTAAAACTTTTTGGAATAAACTGAGAACCATTGTCACATATAATAATTTGTGGGCATCCAAAAACTAATAAAATTTGATTTTCTAAAATGTTTTCTATTTGATGAGATTTAGACGTTCGCAATGGATATAAAAGAGTGTATTTAGAAAACCAATCTTCTACTACTCGTAGCCATTTATGTCATTTCTTTGATCTAGGAAAAGGACCCATAAGATCAATAGCTATGCATTCGAAAGGAAGATTAACCTTTTTCTTTCTACCCATTAGACCCACGCGAGCAGTATTTGGAGCTTTTTGTGATCCACAAACTAAACAGGATTTTACAAATTTTAAAACACTTGAGGCCAAAAATAAAATTCCAAAGCCAAAATGTCCTGAAGTTGGTGGAGAGTGACAATGCTCAATGACTTCATTTACTTGAGGTGATGGAACTACTACTTTTCATCCTGAAAGATTATAATTCATTGGCATAGTATTTGGTACAAATTTAAAGATAAAATCATCCTCAACCTTGCACTGTGGATAGTTTTCGGGTGTCTGAAGAATTTTCTCTCTAAGGTTATTATACCAGGTATCAATACGATCAGTATCAACACTAAATGGGTTCAAAACAGAAATACATGGGAAACTATTAACTTCACTACTATCTTCTATATTAGAATGGATACGAGAAAGGGCATCTGGTATAACTTTTCTGTGGGATTTTTGAGGTTGTTATGCCAAAGAAGATAATACCAGTCAGTAATGACTTTAAATTTAGGTGCTCCCTCAATCTACATTCTAAATTTCTCTATACAAAATAGTACAGCAAGACATTCCCTTTCTACAACTGAATAATTTCTCTCTGCCCTGGAAAGTGATCTACTAGCATAAGCTATGACATGTTCTTCGCCATCAATTTCTTGAGTAAGACATCCTCCTAAACCACTATTACTAGCATCAGACTGAATAACAAAAGATTGTGAAAAATCTGGTTGGGTCAAGATTGGAGCTGAAATTAATAACTTTTTGATCTTTATAAAAGAAGTTTCGGCAGCATCTGTACAAGTAATAGGCTGGGATTTCGTACGTCCATTCGACAAATCATTAACTGGGGATACTAAAGTAGAAAAATCCTTTATGAAACGCCTGTACCAGGAACATAGATTGATAAGTCTCTTGACCTCTGTGGCAGTCTTCGGACGAGGATAATTTACCATGGCTGACACCTTCTCGGGATCAGTAGGCAAGCGAGAAGTTTTGAAGAACTCACACTTTTCTAAATTGACAGTAAGGTTTGCTTCTTTTAATTTATTCATAATCTCTGATAAAAGCTTTGTATGATGTTCAAAATCAGGACTACGAAACATATTGAGGACCAAATATTGCATCAACTAAGCGTTGTTGCATCTGTGCAGCATTACACAGTCCGAAGGGTAGAACACAAAATCTGAAACAACCACATGCTACGACATTGAAGTTTTGGCCTTTGACTCATCACCTAAAGGTATTTGCCAAAAAGCTTTGCGAAGATCTATCGAAGAAGTGTACTTGGCATTACGCAGGGAATTTAAAATTCTATCTATACTAGGAGGACAATAACTATCGAAGCGAGTTAGTTCATTGAGACCACGTAGGTCTACACAAAATCTATATTCCCCACTAGATTTCTTAACTAGCAGAACTGGAGATGACCACTGACTGTATGAAGGTTCTATCATACCTAACTTTAACATCTCATCTATTTCTTTATTTAAAATTTGTGTCATATATGGTGACATAGGATAAGGTTTGTTATGAAATGGCTTAGCATCACCTGTATCAGTAGTTAAAATTAGTTTATTTGTTCTACCAAGACGTTCTTCGCTATTGATTTTACTAAAAGAAGAAATTACTTCTTCGGCTTGAGACCTTTCTAGTGAGACTATCTAAAGAGCATAATGGGTTAAAATTACAACTTGGAAAATGATCAGTAGATTTAATCTCAGAAACTAGATTACTTTCAATTTGCCATGAATTATTTCTAAAATCAACAGAAATTTTAAACTGATTTGCAAAGTCGCATCTAAAAATAAAATGATGAGGTAATGAAGGAACTACAAGAGCTGTAATGACCTGACAAATATTGCCAACCACAATTGGTAGATCAACTAAACCCTTAACAACTTGTTGAGTTCCATCAGCAGTACTAATATTTTTTACATTTGTGGGGTAGACTTTTAAATTAAAATTTTCCAAAATATCTAGGCCTTTCAGACCTACCACTGAGGCTGTGGCAGCTGAGTCTAGTAAAGCGGTAATATCTTGATCAAATAACTTAACAGAAATGTCAGGGCGGTTATCTAAAGGTTTTTTAATAAATAGTGGAGACAATTCATTTTTAGGATAAGTTATATAAAAAAAATCTGAAACAAATTTGAGCCAATTTTTCCATTGAGTACTATTCCGAGAAAATTTTATATTATGTGGGGGCTTTTTATCTGACATGGTGCAACTGCCTCTCTGTTGCACTTGAGTTTTTTGAACACTTTGGGCAAGTATTAGTTTTAACATTTTTCAAATTACACTTAAAACAAGATATTTCAAAGTACATCCATCATAAAAATGATTCGGCATGTCATAATTCCAGCAAGTAATTTTATTTTGATTTTTGGAAATATTTGTATCGCTAGACTTACTAGTACCACTATTACCACTGCCGGAAGCATTAATACTACTATCTGCTAGTTTATTGAAATTAGAACTATCTCCATACTTTTTACCTTTAAAATTTTTATTTGAAAACTTATTAAAATGATTATTTTTATTGTCCGAAACATTGCTTCCCTTGTGATTATTAAAATGTTTATTAAATCTATTAAGATTATAATTTGAATTTTTATTATGGTAATTAGAATGGGGTATAAATGTACTACTGTTAGATGATTCTCCAATCTCAAAATTATTTATTTCATTAACTGAATGATTTTTATTTTTTAAATAATTAGCCTCTTCTAATTTCCGACAAAGTGTCAACAAATCATCTACACTATTAATTTCAGCCAAAGCTAAAGGAGTTATGTAATCACAAAAAAGATTTTTTCTAGTATGCTTAATTCGAGTTACTTCTGCTGGAGGGTGTGACAAGCGAGAAAATAAAATTTGCATGTGTGCAACTTAAACAGCTACAGACTGTAGGTTTCTGTTTCCTATGTTTAATCTGTTCCCAAAGGTCATCCTCAACATCTGAGTGAAGAGAGTCTTTCTTTAAACGGAAAATGCATGCCTGCCAACTATCAACAGAATATTTGATGCTCTGGTACCAAATAAAGGCATCCCCTATAAAAAGTTCAGCAGCAGAATTGAATAAGTCTTTATCCTCAATTTTACGAGATTGTGCTAATTCTGTAATACGCTCTATAAAGTTATATAGATTTTTACCATCTCCATTAAATTTTACTTGCCAGTCTCCAATGGCAGGAATATTACCAGAACAGTTAACAATAGGAGGTGGAATATAAATAATTGGTTGTTGCGACAAACTAGAAGTAATAGGTTGACTTGGATCTGGGTCTTTACTAATTTTGTCATATAAGTCTGCTTTTAGAGCAAGACACGTTGCAAAAGATTTTTGCTTAAAGAGATCTTGGTCACTACCAGATAAATGTAACCTACGTACTCTCTCGCTTTCATACGTAAAAATACAGAATCTTGAGCACTTCCTATAAAATCTGAATTAATGTCAGAAATTGACTTAATAGATTTATCTATTTCACTTTTTTCTAACTCAAAATCTAAGGTTTCAACTATAAGATCTGATATTTGACTTTTCTTTGATTCTTTTTCTTTATGAAGTAAAGTAGTTAACATTTTTCTTTTATCAGCTACATTTCGTTGTATGACAAATAATCTAATTTTAAGTTCTTAATCTAACCAAAATCTAGAAGATGATTAGGTTTATATGATTCTTCCATGGCTAATTAGGTTATAAGAAACTTAAATGGAACTTAAAGGGAATTTGGAAGGTTTGACTGATACTAGAAGAAAGTTTAAGTTCATAGACAAAGAAAAAAGTGTGCTCAAAATCCAGAAAAATTATTCAAAATATAACGCATACACTATCCTGTATGCGTTAACTGATACTTAAATTATTTTGTGTCCTAATAAATATTTAAAAAAACGATACCAGTAGTTTATTGTCTTCAATAGATAATTTAAATGTTGCAAAAAAAAGATATTCAAAAGTATATCCAAACAATATAAGAAATCGCAATGACTACATAATAAAAGTATTTGCCTTTTCACTTTAATAAAAATAGTTTTTTTAAAACAAAGTCAGATATCGAAATAAGTGCCAAATTTTGTCAAAGATTACTCCTAATTATGCAAGAGATAGCATAAAACAAATATAATTATCTGACCAAAAGCTATACTACACCATACAACTTATTATATCCCTTTAAAAATTCAAGATAATTTAGATCAAAACCACACTTAAATATAGTTCGGGTAAATATTTTTAGAGTCAAGAACCAGTTTAACTGAACATGAAATAATAAACAAAATATCTGTAAGTAATTCAGAAGGTTGATATGGTAATAACGAAAATTTATTGAGCCACCACTCCAATTTTAATGAAAAGAAATATATGTACTCGAGCCTTACACGTTGGGCGCAACTTTTGTATGGCGTAAAGTCCTTATTAACTTACCAATACATGCGAACGGCAGCCCGTCATCTTTTCGGAGAGCTGTAGGTTGCAGGTTCTCGGTTACACCTTTCGAAATTAAAATGGGCGCCACTCTGTATTGATATTTAAATGCAGACAAAATAAAGATTTGGAGGGCTTTTCAATAAAACACTATATAAAGTGCAGACTGTCAAATTTTAATGATCACCTTGTTATTTTGTTCCTTTTTTTTTTAAGAGTTGTTTTATAAAATAGTTTTGAAACATGAAATTTAGTTTATGTTTTATAATTTAAGTGATGTGAAGAAATAAAAATAAATACATCAAGCAAGTACTATGTAAAAAATATAAAATTAGTATATCAAAGATGTGAAATATGTTAGAATGTTATTACCATTATATCATCAACCTGTGAACATCTGGCGAAATGTCATGACACAATTATGTAAATATGAAAATTAAATTAAATAGCGCACAGGAAATCAAAAATTCATGAATTCTCTTTTACCACACTGCAGCAAGGAAAAGGTTATAAAAATATAAAGTATTTCGCCAAGGCTGTTTTACAAAAAATAGGTTACTTACTTCATTTCTGCTATCTTATATAAAATTTATAAATATAAAAATTAAGAATTAATTACTCGTACGCTTACAGGAAGGAACCATTGTAGAACTCTTGGTTTATGTACCCCAAAAATTACACCATAAACTTGTAACTATATCCCAAAACCATATATTGAATTCTTAACCTGAAAACCTACAAACGATTGTTTGTCTTAAAATAAAATCGACACGGAATGTGCAAAAACAAGTTATTTACAACAAAACTATTCAAAGACATTGCCTTACTTCTAGTCATCTAAAGAGCTCCTTCGACGTCAACGGTCACCGACAAAGGGAATTTCCAGACATCTAGAAAAGCTTCTCGAGGACCGACTGACAAAACAAAATTCAGGACGCCATTCTGTTTATAAAAGATAATGGCGAATTAGCTCACAGCAGGAAACTAATTTGAAAATAAAGCCGGACACATGTTGCAGCTCTAAGGAGAGCCAATAGAAAGGGGCGAAAATCAGCTCCAGAAAATTCGAAGAAGTTTGACATTCCCGTCCATCATTCTTCCTCACTTCAGACTTATGCCAACCTAATTCCATAAAATAAAATAATACTTAGTCCACTGCCGGCGCCACCACTATAAGGGAGTAAGAACCCGATAATATTCGGTGTCCCCCGAATAGAGCTGACGAATTGCTCCTGAGCAGAACCAAAATTATAACTTAAATGAGAAATCAGACACTAAAAAAATACCATAGTGAAGAAGAGAAAGGTAGGCAAATTCCGAATATTTGTAAACAAAACAAAGACAAAATTAATTTGTCTTAATTAAGAGAAGTTGAAGATACTTTACAAAATGTAATCCAATGAATTACGAATAAAATATATGATGTAATTTACATAACAGTCTGGATATTTTAAAGGTTATATTTAACTGCAATATTATAATGTTTAATTTTCGTTTCAGATTACTGATGGGCTTAAAATAATGAAAAACCATCAGCAAAATGTCTGTTTAACATTCTATACAAAGCAAACATAAAGAAAAGCAGCTTGGATAAATGAAAACAAAAAGCTATGTAAAATTAAAAGTTTCTAATAGTTCAAATGTTCTCAAAATGTTAAATTGATATTTTACAAGAAAGAAGAGAGTGAATATGCTTATCATAATTCATGTGAGTGAAGTGGACTGAAAGAAGAACCCAAAAATACAGAATATTGTATTGTAAATAAAAAAATTGTTATTTTCATTAATAAGGAAGGCCAGTATCATATTAACTAAAACTGATTCTATATTCAAAATACGTCACTTTCAATATTATCACTCTATTAATATAGACTCTATTAACTTTCTTTCATAAAGTGTATGATATGTAAATTTGGAAAAATCCAACTCGCAGAGTTATTCAACAGGATGGTGATGGAAGACTGTGTGAAAATCAGTAACTATATAACTAGCCAAATTTTGCAATTGCCTCAGTGTTACTATAAACTAAATAATTATACATAAATTTAAAAATGTTATAGTGCTTTGTTGACATATGGGGCGCCATTTATTGGATTTTCTTGGCTAGAATTGACTGTTTGTGGGTCCGTTTTATCTAGGGCTTCTTTTTGTTGGTTTCGTTCGATAGTGACATCGGATATGATATCTATTTTGGGTTTATCTTTTTCTACGTGTTGCAATGTCGGATCGTTGATTAAAAGGGTTTTGCATTTTTCAAAAGAATTTATGAATTCGGGAGTGTGTTCTACTTTGTGATTTTTTTTTCAGTTGCGTTAAAAGGGATACATTTTTGTTCTATATCATGTCGGTTGAAATATATCAGAATACTGTAATTTCGAAGTCTTTTATTCTTATGTGCGGCATGTATAATTCTGAATTATTTGGCAGAGCAGTGTAAATATGTTTTAATACATTTGTCAAGGGGATATTTACTTCATGATTATATAGGCATTTATTTGTCAAGTCGATGTTTAGGTTTAGATACCATCGAAGTAATTGTAGAAGTTAAACAAGATCAATTCTAGTTCGTTATCAATGTTAAATTCACGGAGAAGTGCGTTTTATGCTTTATTATGGGTATCGGTTTTGTCTATACATGTAACTAAGGTGTGTTTGGAATTAAATATTTGGTTGGGAAATTTTGTTCTGCAATTATGGGTCATAAAATAGAAGTGTGGTTGCCGGTGTCAATAAGTAATTTTAAAGGTGGACTGTCCTCTATGAAGGCTTGGTTTGGAAAATTTTCGCTGGTCTCGGTATTGTTTTGTTGTTTGACAGCGTGATTAAAATATAAGTTATCAAAACTTTCGTCGTCAGTCTTGAGGATAATGTGTATTATTCTCGTATTCAAAGTTATTGTGTTGGTTTGTATTTGTGTCAGAGTATTGTTCTTGATAACTAGTATTTTGTGTGTGGTAATTTTTTTCTAAATGAGTGAGCTTGTGAATGTGAAAAGGTGAAAGTTATGTCTCCATTGGTTTGGCTTATGGTTTGAATTTTTGGTTTTGATTTTGGCTGAAAGGTCTTTGTAAGTTTCTGTTCGGAAGCTTACGCCGGACATAGGTTTGGGCATATCTAAAGATCTATAAGTGTTGTATTTAGGAAAAGCGTTGGCTGGTTTGCCAAAAACTTCTCGGTTAATAGGTACTCTGTGGAATGGTGTGGGCCCGTTTTGCAAAGGGTTAGGAAATGCATTGTTTGAAAAGGATGTTTGGTGTCTGTTAAAATTATTGTTGTTCGGGTTCGTCGAATAATTTTCGCTGGGATTAAATGAACTGGGTTTTGTTATGTTGTGTCTAGGATTTGTAGTTTGCATATTAGTATGGTGTCTTAACATTTGGGCTCTTGTTCTACAAGAGAATGGTTTAAAATAAGTCCGTAAGTATCATCAAGATCTCTGGGGTTATTATTTAGCAACATAATTGTTAGTTCGATATTCAGGTTGGCTAGTAGAATAGTAATTGCAATTTGTTCTGCTTGTTCAGTTAAAGCGATTTTTGTAGTCTGAACTAGATTTTCGGAATTAATTTTAAGAGTTATCCTATTTTTTAGAATTTTGAGCCTATCTGAGAATTCTATTATAGATTCGTGTTTGTTTTTTGTGAGAAAGTTGAGTTGTTGTAATAGCGTATGTCCGTAAACTTTGTCTCCAAATTTTTGTCTCAACTCGGATTTTATTAAAGGCCAAGTCGCTACTTCGGGATGAGAAAGTAAGTGATCGCCGGCTTCGTCAAGTATTTTAGATTAAATAGTGGCGATTATGTATTCTTTGAGGGATTCGTCTTGGGTAGTAATGTAGGTCTATTATAAAATTTGTGATTGATTGATTTGAAACCCTGTTCCCAAAATCCATATTTTTCATATATGGGTCTCGAAAAATCCGAAGTTCTTTACATTAGCTCTCTACGAGATAAGTACATCTGCCCGCATAAAGTGGTGAGTCCCATTAAGAGCCTTATTATTTGTGCCAGTTAGAAAATATATTATGTACAATAACATATTTAATAAAAATATAAAAAGTGGTGTTAAATTTATTCATTATAAAACATATGGAAATAAAACAAAATAACTTTATTTTACTAATGAGTTCTCTAAATAACTAATTTACTACGGCAAAATGGTAATACAAATATTTGTATACAAACATTTTCTCCAATTTTTTATTAACTCCAACTGTATTTAACTTTTTTATTTTTTTTAAATAAGTTTTTCTGAGCTATTTAGTTATTTATGTTTGTATGCTCTTCTAACAAAGATATTTTGATTTTTATTTCGGTGGTTTTGTGGCAAAAGGTGCCATATAGGAAAATAGGAATTTTTCAGGAGAACCAAAAGAAAATTTAAATTTGTAATAAAATTAATTTATTTCGAAACTGTACCATAAATATAAAAAACATGTTTAAATAAGAGTATTCTAAAACGGTTAACAGCTTCATACATACTGAAAATTTCATATATTTTATTTTGAATATGATTTTTGTTTAACATAGCGCATACAGTACTCTTTATCGTGAACCATATACTCCCCCGACATATCTCATTTTAGTTTATACTAATCTTCAGAGTCAATAAGATCAGCACGAATATTCGAGACCGTATTGCTATGTGGACTATTACAAAAGAATGATATTCTTCAGGAATAATTTCCAATATTTCCAATAAGAACGGCTCTCCACGCCTATTTTTTAACATTCTAATCATTGTGTACCAATCCCTTAGTATCCATATTTCCATGTCTTTGGGTTTTGCTCTCTCAATTCGAGCATGGTAGGAATCGAACTCCATAAGCGTGTGACCTACCACTAAAAACTTGTATTAAATTGTCTTTAAATTGTGATTCAGCCCTATACAGTTATTTGAAGAGTAGATTAAATGTTCAACTCTATTGCTAAGGTTTTAAATATCTTTATATTTTCATTCCACAAATATCTTGAAGCTTGATTAGTAGCTAAATTATGAGTTGTGAGATTGTAGGTGCTAAGTTGTCTCTTATAGAATAAGGTACCTGTTGTTAAAGATGGCGTTTCTAATACTTTTTACAAATCAAATGATTTGACAACAATTTTACCACCGCTATCGTTTGCTATTAATTTGTCATTAGCTTTGATTTTGTAAGCTATATCTACCTTTCCTAAATGGTCCTGCCTTTCTAACTCAAATTTATTTTGATCCTCTTCAGTTAGGTTTTTATTTTTAGTTCGACACAGACTCGGCATATGTCATTATACGGCTTCTTAACTAAATTTGTTTGTTTTAAATATTTTATAGTAGCTGGAATAACATAAAAGCTTCTTGCTTTCAGAGCGGGGTTCTTCTATTTAAACAGGGTACAATTTTTTTATATTTAAATCGGGATCAAGATAACTTTTGTTTGAATCTCTACGATTATAGTGAATTCTTTTAATATCTGATTTAGTGGATTTATTTGCTGGTTCTTTTTTGTCCCGTTTATTACAGATACTAATACTTGTCTAGGATTTTTGTTTCGATAATATATCAACATATCGTTTATCCAATCTAAAAGTGGATAAAAAAGCATTTCTACATACCCTGTATTTATTGTCATTTATTTTAGAAGAACAAGTTTGTCTTAGCCTTTCTACGTTTTATGGCACCTATTTCGATCAGTTTTTTCTCCACCAAGGAAGTAATGTATTGAGACTGTACATTATGATCCCAAATCTTCCAGTATTCTTGAAATATATATTCTCTGTCACAATCACTTACAGTATTGCATTCAAATAGACATCCATTGCATTTTCCTTTCATCTTACGGGCAGTTTGTTTTCCGTTCTTAAATTTACAGTACTAGCTCTTTGGAGAACAGCATTCCCTTCCAAAATATCGTTTATAGTATCTTCTGCATTTTGGCTGTGCTCTTTTACTTCTGTTTCCATAGCCAGAGTTCATTTTCCGCATATGCCCGTCACCTTTTAGAGTAGTTTTCATATTCTTCAGGCTTAGAAGAACTATTTGCATTATTGGCTAAAAACATTATTTTAATAGTTTTCAGATAGTTTAACTCCCAATATAAGATGTAAGTTTACTTTCATATGTAGGATCCTTTTGAAAGTCTTCAGAACATTCCGCAATATTATTGGAGTCTACTCAGCAGTGTGCTCTTTTACTTCGGTTTCCATAAGTAGTATAGCAGGGGCGGTCCTGGGCACCTCGATGGCATCTTGACCACCGATCGGTCCCAGGAGCTCTTCGGCTCACCTGCCAGCAAGAAGTGTTTACCTGTCTCATTTTGTGCACCAGTATTAAGCGGGACACCTGGTTTGCACAGGTAGCTGTTATTTTAAAAAAAAATTCCAAGAAGCTAGCTTCGCCGAGCCTCGCGTCATCACAAGAGCCTAGCCTCGCCTCGCCGAATTCCGTAATACCGAGAATTGTTTTTCTGTTAATTAAAATTAATATGTTCGACGTAAGACTAGAGGTCAAGTTCGCAGATAAGAACAGGTCGAGGATGTAGATAAGGAGATCTTTGTGTAGTATTGAGGTGAGCAATAAAAAGTTGTTTTATAGATAAGTTAAATATTTATTTCGGACAATGTGTTCGAGCCACAAAAGTTCGAGTCTGGTCTAATTTTCTATTAAAATAATGGAATAAAACTCAACTTTGAAATAATTTGGATTTATTTAAATTTTCAGATAGAAATATAAAAAAAGTCAAAATTTTTAAATAATGTTTATTAAAACAATATTAATAAATACACTATTCTTGAAATGTTCTTTTCTTTCGTAAAAAGCAAATTGTGCAATATTGTACGAAGTTTCCATTTTAATTCGGGTCCAGTAATTTTGAGTCGAGTTGTCACTGATGTTAGCATAGAAATAATCTTCATCCATCTGTCGCCATCACCAATCATCTTGTGGCTGTGCTTGATAAAGATGAAAACATTTGTCCATTTCGTTTGTCACGATGTTACTTTTGGTATCCAAAAACTGTTGTTTGGTAGGAATGGGTCAGCTATGATGTGGCTATAACAAAAAAACAATTCGATGACTGGGGTATTCATTCCTTGCAGTACAAGTCAAGTTCCGACGTCGTTCCAACAAATGACCGTGCTCTGTGAATGCGAATTGATTCCTGACAAAATCAGAAATGTAGCTTACAGAGGTGACAGTAAATTGTAGCTAATGGTTCATGTTTTCGTTGTGATCCGACATCTAATTTAATCCGTTTAAATTAGTAGCAGCGGGAGTATATTTGACAGGGGTTAAGTTGTGAAATCTTTTGCCTCCAAATATTTGATATCAGTCGTGGTCTGAAATAATATTTTCAATTTAAATATTGCATTTATATTTAAAATATAACTATTTACCTCTTAACTGGATGAGACGGAATTTTTGAATATAGTAGATTACCCATAACAAAAGAAGAATTAATGAAATTAAACATTGTTATATCCCCACGGTAGAGTGTCTGTATTTAACTGTTGGTAATAGTTCGTGTAGTTAACTATTCGCTTGTCGTCAAAAGGACTCAAAGCTGTTTTAATTTGATTAATAGTAAATACGTTATGCTTTTTGGATCTAATAAAATTTTGCGCAACATTGATGGTAGTATTGTTAAAAAGACACTGATAATAATCATGAAAAGAAATTTGTTTCAATGCTGAAGATTGAACACACTTAGTTTTTAAAACAATACATTTTAGATCGCAAGCCGAAATTCAGTCACAACCTGACCACAACATTCATCCTTCATTAGCCCATAAACTTTTTTATTTTCTTGTTGAATATTGTATACGTTGTCCTTAGGGTAATCTGACGTATCAAACATATGTATATTTTCCGTATAATGCAGTCATAAATATTATAATTTGAAAATAGATAAATAAGACTGTCAGTGTCGGTGTACATTAATTTAGCATTAGACTGGAATTTCGGTATAATAAAATGGTTAGGTTGTGAAATGTAATATCTGCCTGACCATTTCGAAACTAATTTTATATCACGATATTTGCGTACATTTTCAATTGTTTTTCTATATGGCGCGTTATTCATCAATTTAAAGAAATTTTCTCGTTTTTACTATTTATTCTGAGAGTAGTATTTAGGTCCCCCTTCCTGGTCACTAGTTTAAATTTAACATCATCCGGATAGTAGTATCTTGTAACAGTTTTTTGGTGATCCTCTAAATAGGATGCTAGTTTTTCCAAGGAACTGGCCATAAAACGAAATGAATCGATAAATCTAAAGCTAATATCTGAATTTTCAATGTACTTAGTGAAGGATATGTATTTTTCTTTATTAAGTGGAAGCAAACTAATTATAGCTTTCACTTCTGTAGAAAGGGCCTTGATTAAGAAGTGACTATCGTACCCTGATAGATTATGAAATATTACAGGCACAGTTTTTTTTTATCTGAAAATTTTAAATTACATGATTTATGTGCAGCTCCTCGGAATAGCCCCGTTAAATGACAATGGTCTCTTACTTTATAGTTATCCCCTAAAAAAGGTTCATTACAAAAATGACATGTTTGAATATATTGAATTAACTTTATAAGCAATTTTGCCAAGTTCCCTGACAAACCATTCTTGACGCTTTTCTCCAGCATATGAATGAAATTTTGATACAGAGTCATCATATGAACATTTTAGAAAATATGAATTACTAAATGGTTCATGTTTTTGATATTTTTTTGATTCTTTAGTGCATTGCTTGTCTTCATACTTAACAAGCATGGTCTCTAAATCTGCGTAAATTGCAAACAAAACCTATAATTTATTTGAGAAATTTTTAAAAATTAAAATTTTTTCATTTACCTTTGGCAATGTAATTTTACATTTATTTAATAATTGGCAATCTTTGGAATGTTTTTTCAAAATGGGTTCAGTTTTAAAATGATTGAGACAACGCTTGCAAAACCATTTTTTATGTTTTCTATTACCTATTTGGGTATTCAATAAACCACTTAATTTTTTTATGCATGCAAAATGAAATGTTGTGTTTGCAGGTTCGAGAAAATATTGTGTGTTTTCTAATTCAACATTATTACAAGGTAGTATAAGTAAATTAACTGTATCTGTAAAATATTCTATTTTGCTTAATATTAAGGGTAAAATTTCTCTCTTTCTTAAACAAAAAATATTAATAGCTAAGTAGTTCATTCTTTCAAACTTGGAAATATCTTTTAGAGCAATTGGAAATTGAATTCCGTATATTTCAAATAGTGACTGAAATGATCATAAGATGACGTGCGTGAAACGTTTTTGCCTTTTCTGGGTCCACGTACAGCACACATGATAGCCCACAAAAAACAATAAACGTCTTTATTTTTAATATTGATAACACTTTTAGTTTTTTATGAATTCAGGCAATAAGTGGAAGACCCCACGCTTATTGGATTAAAAGAATTAATATTTATTTTCAAGTACCAAATTTCACACAAGGCCCAACCACTGTCTCTCTTAAAAGTCTTCAAGTTGAACCAAAATCTTATCAGTAACGTGTATCTTATACCATTCAGTCAGATTCGTAGATGGTTCAATTAGTGAATTTTTCGTTGTAAAATGTTTAGCGGATTTTTCTAAATTTTGAGGTTTTATAAATAAACCTGAAAGAGGAGAGAAACCTTGAAACGAAAATTTGGAAATCTCCCCGTACGCTATCTACTGACAAAAATCAATAATGATGAGGAATTTAGGATAATCGAAAGAGCGGTAAAACGGTTCAAATTTAATCTTGTAGACGAGGATGTGGAAACAACTGTTAGTGAGCAGCAACGACGAATACTACCATAAACATCATCGTCGTCGTCGTCGAAACGGCAAAAGTTGATTGTGGAGGAGGTCTATTCCTCCAGCGTGGATGAAGAGCAACAGCAACAAGAACAAACAAATGTAAATTAATTTTAGTAATTTTAGTGTTCATTTTTAAGATTTAAATATAGTTAGAATAGTATATTTATTCTTTTATTACAGAAAAATCAACTAACTTATGATGATTACGATAGAAGGTTATAATTACCAAAGCTTAAAAAAGTGTTGGACTTCAAAATCATTACATGATGTGATTGTTGCTGAGGTTCTCGATGAGGTAAAAATCATTAACCTATGACTAAAATCTTGTCCGTGTAGATCCTTTGTAGCCTGTGGTTATCCTAGTTATTTAGTAGGTCGAACCAAAACTTACGCAGATATTGACATGTTTATTGAACTTAGTCCTGTATGTGAAGCGCAATGTTTATTGATTTTAAATATGCTGATAGAGAAACTTAAGAAAAATGGTTATAGAAGTGTACAAAGTATAACAACAACAATTTAGATATATGTAAAACTGCTTTATTTAGGCAAAATAATTCGTTACATACAATTCAAATGAATCAAATGAAGAAAATTGAAAATTGTATTCCAAGAAATCTTAATCGTCCTGATAAATATATAGAAAGACGCCTTGAAAATGTATTGAATATAGACACCTTAGCAATGATATGTCTGGAAAAAATAACATGTCTAAAAGTAGGATAACGATTTGAATAAATACAATTTACATAATATTTTAGTTTTTATTTCAATCTTCATTACAATTTCTACATTTAAATGTATTCCAATGATATAAATTAAATACGTTTTCCAAGGTACAATTTAATGTATTACTATCATGTTGCTGACAACGATACGACTTGAATACATTTTGTAATTCGGCCAAGGGTGGACATCCTCTTGTTTCCAAATCAATAACGGTGTAATTTGCTTTGAACAATAATAGGGTCAACCACTCCAATTTTTTATTTCCCTTTACTGCAATGATATTGTCGGTGTAGTCGTTATTCCAAGAGTCCACAGTGTCATATCCATTTTCTTCATTAATAAAATCTTTTATAAACTCAGTCAAATTTTCATATTCCAAATTTTCAAAAGCATCGTTTGACCATTCCAAGCCATGCACGTTGTTAGTTAACCATTTCATGTGATTTCTAATTTGGTCTTTGCAAAAGTCCAATTCAAAAGGAAGTTTAACTGAAGCATGTTTATAATTTTTATTTGAGGTACTAAGAATTGCAATTTCCTTGCACAAAAAAGTTGAGCTGCCATATTGAAATCCTTGTATATCTATTACAAAGATGACTCTTTACAAAACTTTCACTATACTGCTGCTGCTGCTGCTGCTGCTGAGACTACTCCACCTTTTACCGCGAACATTCGATGACTGACGTTTTACTTTTAACACTTTGAAATTTAATATACTTTAACTGTACTGGTTAAAGGATTGTATTTGACTAAACGATCATGTAGAATCAAACAGGATGCTGAGGTATTGTTTGTTATTGTTTTAGTGGTTTCGAATTCAATGCGAATATCAACAGCTCCACCTTTTAGGATGTCTTCACCTTGATGTGAACAGTCAACAACAATTAATGCTGCTTTAGTCTTGTATGTTGTTGGGTCATAACACGGATCACTCTGATTTTTATAATAATAGGATTTTTGAAATTGTTGATACATTTCATACGCAAGCGCATATTTATTGTTATCAAAGTCCAAATTTAGATTATCGTATGGAAACATATCAGAGTTCAAATACACCTTCAAATTTAATAAACTGCAATGCTCAAAATGACTCGCATTTTTCGCAATATTATTTTTCACACCAGTTTGAAAACCAATGATTATAAAACGAGGCTTCTCCAATTGATTTGATGATTTCACTGCCCATGTGTGGTTTTTGCTTTGATGCAGTTGTGGGTATTCGTGTAGTTCCCAACTTCTGAAAGCAATCGTTAATTCCCTGTTACTTTCAAATTGTTTAAGTAAACGTAATTTTTGAGTATCACTAACAGTAACATGAGGCATTTTCCATAATATCTTACTCAGTGTAACTTTATAGGTTTCCTTTTTGTAATTTTTTTGCATGATTTCCTCTGTATCAGAATTGCTTCTAATTAATATTAATTCTTGACGAAGATTCATGATTATCTTATGAAAATCCTCCGTAAAACCCATCAACATTTTTAACGGAATACAAACATTAAAACTACCGTTACCATCCAAAATTTTTGGATTGTCTTCATAATCCCATCCAGCATTCTGAAGTGCAAAATATTCAGCTTTCGAAAATGATACGTAACCTTTCATTGTTGTGGCTATGCCGGGATTTCGAACCCGATCGATAACCACTCCTCCTAGTTCGTAGCGAATTTCATCAAACAAATGACCAATTCCGTTATTGATAAAAATTTCAATATCACTATAGGTATTATAGTTTTTAAGCAACTTTCCTTCAATATATAAAAAACTTTGACTCGGTAGCGTGTATAAATCTTGTGTTTGTATTGGTATTCTAATTTCATCGTTATTGTTTAGAGTTGTTGAGGAATAAGGTTGATGTGTATGGTATTGATAATTTATGATTGAGTCATCATTTAGCACATTTTCTCCCACTTTTAACGTGTTATTACTCATTGTCTTTGTGCCTATATCTACACTTGCAAACTAATATAATAAAAATTCTTTCCAAACTTGTAGTAATCCGTAATTTAAAACTACACCAAAATCTTTGTAATTTTCCAATTTTTAATTTAGATTTTTTTTTACTTCTTCTCCTCCTCCTGTAAACTGAATCCCAGTGAGAGTGGTACACGTTTGTTTTTAGATTGTTAACTCCTTAAACGTTCTTGTGGAACTAATAGTTGTCTGTTCATCTAATTGGGTTTTATGACAATTTTCAAACGAGTCCTTTGGTATATTTAAAGAATTATGATTATACAGAAAAACCATTTTAAAGAATTCGCTTCAAATGTAACCTTATCGTTACTAGCTCGTTTCCGAAATTGACTAATTTCTTATCCTGATCAGTTATTTTAAGGATTATCTCATCGATATATCGTATGCTGATTGGTAGATAAATAACATTCGATGGCTTCTCGACTATTTTGAAACCTGGTGGCACTGTTGGATAAAACAAATGGATAATATGAACTAAATCTCCATTATTATAGGAATTTGTCACTTGATTACATTCTATACATATTGAATTAACTTAAAATATATTTACAGGATTATGGGAAATGTGTCTTTTATTGGGCTCGAGTTGCTTGCTACCGAATCCTAGTAAACTGCCAATTGAATTTTCTTTGCTGAAATTAATTTTACGATTACATTTGATTTCACACTGTAAAGTGTTATGGTTTGCTTCCAAACGAAGTGTGATGGGATCCTTTTCTTTTGAATGAAATCTCAGATATGTCGTCAAATATTTTTGAATATCGCTAATTTCGTAGGATCCTTCAGGTATAACAACGTGCTTATCTCCACAATGAAAATTTTTATTGCTACTATCAATGTTAGGAATTGAGTTGTAACTTTCAAAATTTTTTAAACCCAAAACATAATTTTCGTTTTCATTCAAAACAATAGGTGGATTAATTTTGGTTGAAACTACAGACTCCGTTCCCGATAAGGTAAACGTATAAGACATGTTTAACTACTTTTCGGATCAAAGTATTTACATTAAATAAAACAAAAACTATAGTTATATTGGTATTTATTCTAAATCTACAGAATGATACAAAAATTTCAGACATAAGTGACCACATATAAACGAGTCATAAGGTTGGTAACAACGATGATTATAAAATATGTTACAAATACCATTAGAGTTAAAATATTTACACACTTCCAGAGGAGGTTTTAAATTTCCAAAACTATCAAAATAATAAACATTATTTCTATGTTTCCAATAAGCAGTCCAATGAGTTCCCGGTCCAGAAAAATTGTTTAAATTGATAATACCAGATTCGTTTTGGTAAATTTTCTTCGGTAATCGATCCTTCATAAACACTCCTCGAAAATAGTGTATTTTGAGTAGTTTAGTTTACTTTTCAATTTCAAAGTTACTTAAGGCACGGTTAGGTAAGATTATCGGTATTTTTTTTTCCTGAGATGATTTCCTAAAAAAAGGCCTAAACCTGTTTTGTATGGTTTTAAAAAGAGACCTTTTCCCAAGGCAATGGATTCCATCGTCTTGTTGTGGCGTTCGCTTTCTTGCAATTGTTGTTTGGCAGCACGAGCATCAGATACGGCCTTTGCGATGCCGGCAGCTCCTCCACTTAACGCACCTAATGCAATCAGTCCCGCAAAAATAGGGGTCAAAGGAAGAAAACCTCCAGTTTTTGGAATTTTAATTATTCTTGGCTGTCTGATTTTGGTATTATTAACTGCTTTCATAGCTATCTTAACAGCATCGTAAATATTGGATGGTTTTTGATTTAAAATAGTACCTTTAATCTTTTTCATAACTGATTGAAAACTTTTTAATTTTGTACTGCTTCTTTTTTTCTCGCTAACTTTTGGTCTTTTTGCCTTTTTGCTTTTCTGCTTCCGAGGTTTACTTTTTTTAATTGCTACCATGTTTACTACTTTCTGTTAGAAAAGTTTTTAATACACGAAACGTTGAAGCCAGATAAATGAAAATATATACTATTTTTTAACTTTTTTTTTCAATGGGCCACTAGCAAATTCCTCATGAAAATTATCGTCGTCGTCATCGTTTAATTTCCGCTTATTGGATAAGTTTGCCGATTTTATTTCAAATTTTAATTTTTTCCCATCCATTATATCATCATCAGAGTTATCTATCTTTCGTTTGAGTGCCCTATTTTGATGTTGTTGCAAATCTTGTTCAATCTCGTTCTCTAAGTTCTTTCGTTTCTCATCATCATTCCCAATAAAATTAGAAGGGTATTTCATTTTTTCCTTTATTTTCTTCTCATGATAATTATCGTATTTTTGTTGTTTATTTTTTGTTCCCTTTTGGACTTGTTTTCGATACACCTTTCCAGTTTGACCTTTTACTTTCTCGAGTTTGTTTAGCAAAATCTCCATCTTTTTCACATAATCACGCATAGCCTTCACACTGGGTTCCATTATAGTTTTAAGATACTTGTTACCATGGATTCTATTGTATGATTGATTTAACTTGGGGTTATTACTCAAACTTATATCCCCACTGCTAGTACCCATACCTAGCTTTATTTTGGTTTGCATTGCAGCTGAAATACCTGCAGCGTCTAATTTTTCTTTCCAGGATGCATTCGACGAATTTATTCTGCTTAAAGCGTGTTTAAGTAAAATTTTATCTGTCGCATTACGATCTGATATGTTTTGATATTGTGAATAGGCAATATCAAGATTTTTACATGCTTCATCTAACGGGTTAATTCCTTTATCACCACGTTGTAAACGTTTCTCTAATTTAGTTCCTGGACCACAATAGTTATACCCTGGAAGATGTAATTCAAATGGAAGTTTGTTTATCATTGAGTTTAACAAACCTTCCCTATTAATCGTTCGTTGGTGTTGTCGATCAATCGAATAATACCTCATTTTAAAAGGAGTAAATAAAGACTGAATATAAATAACAGCGTATTATGGCTTTATAATTAGTTTTACATCGGATATTTAATATGGAGGAGAAAAAGAAGAAACATATCAAAATTGTGAAACAAAGAACATCTTTAACAGTAAATAATCATGATGTGAAAAAAAAACAAGAATATTAAACACAGTATATTATTACCATCTACCAAACGACATCATATCGGGACCTTCAAACTGTGGAAAAACTAATATCATGCTAAGGCTTCTTGAACATCCCAATGGATTGAAATTTGAAAATGTCTACGTCTATTCAAAGTCTCTGTATCAACCTAAATATATGTATTTAGAGAAATTATTAAAACCAATAAAAGGAATCGGTTACTTTGCATTGGATAATAGCGAACAAATATTATCTCCATCTGACGCTAAAGCAAATTCCATTTTCATATTTGATGACGTCGCGTGTGATAAACAGGATGTTAACAGAGAATATTTTAGTAGGAGACGTCACAATAATAGACTTTTTACTTGTGTCAAACATATGCGGAACTTAAAAGAAGGGAACAATTTTCTGATGACGATAACTATGATGATGATGATAAAGATGACGAGGAGAAACTTTTTGGGAACCATAATAGTGAAGAGGAAAACGAGTCAGTGAAATCGGAACCTATACCCTCCACTTCTATCCCATTAGAGTTTAACGATGCTCCTACAGGAAACAAAATCACACATGCATATTAAACTGCACCAAAAATGAAAAGAAAATTATTTTCTTCCACAACAAAATCATCGTCGTCGTCGTCGTCACGGAAACCATATAATCTTGGAAAATTAATAATAAAAAACGTGCAGGATGAAATCGAAGAGAAAATTAGGAAACAAAGGGAATATGAAAAAGCACTAAATCAAACTATAAGAGAAAAATCATTTTCCGATTATTCTGATTAATATCATAGTTTACCTTTAAAGTACATCAAAAAGTTTGTAAAGGCTCCAAATAGTAGTAATTCTGAATGAAAATTCCAAGTAAAGTTTGATAAGGATATCGAACGGTTTTCTATCGGTAACAAAACGATAGATTTCGATGGAACTGATTTGATAATTGCAGGAAAAAAATATAAAGGCACTAATGGATTATATGGCTTGTTATTTAATCAGAATGTTCCCACCATCTATACAAATGATGATCCAAAAAACTATACTCACATATTATTTAAAACAAATGCTATCAAAAATATAAAATCAAGTAAAAACAAGAAATTTAGAAAATTTATTGAACCAATAATAAATAAAACTGAGAGTAATTATACCAGTCCAACTGATGATGATGATGATGACGATGATGATGATGATGATGTTTTGAAACAGGGGGAGGAATGTCTATGAAACTTTGAAACAATCCTATTGATTACGTTTTTTGGGATGATCCTAATGAATTGGTTGAGAGATTGGAGTCACTAGTTGCGTCTCAGGCTGCTGGTAATACAAATCGCGTTAACGAGATTAATGCCGTTATTGAAGAATTACGAGAAGCCAATATAATAGAATAAAAATATGTCTAAATTTGTAACCAAAGTAAAAAAAGATATTGTTGAAGAACTCCATAAACCATCAAAAGTAAATTTTAAAAGAAGAAAGGTTATTATCAAATCTCTATTGGACTTAATGCAAGCTGATTTGGTTGATATGAAAGAATACATACAAGAAAACAAAGGATACAAATATATACTCGTCGTAATTAACTGTTTTTCTAAATACGTTTGGGCTTATCCGTTGAAAACAAAAACTGCCAAAGAAGTGGAAAATGTATTCAAAGAACAGACACCTATACATCTCTGTACAGACGCCGGTGGTGAATTAACTGGAAAAGAAATGATGATTTTAGTGAAAAAATATAATGTTAAACATTATTTAGTTTACAGTTAGAAAAAAGCATCTATTGTTGAACGTGTAAATCGAACCCTTAAAGGAATGATGTGGATAGAATTTAGTCTTCAATGATCATACAAATGGTTTAATATATTAAAACAAATCGTTTATTTCTATAGTAATCGAGTACACACTACCACAGGTTTAAAACCGGCTGAAATTTCAAAAAAGCATGAAAAACTGCTATTAGACAGTTTATATTCGAATTAAAATGACATCAAAACCAAAATTCGGGATAGGTGATCATGTAAGAATTTCCAAATTTAGAGGAGTTTTTGATAAACCATACCAACCAAATTGGTCAACAGAAATTTTTAGCGTAAAAAAAGTTCAACTTACAAATCCAGTGACATACCTACTTCAAGATGCAGAAAAACAAGACATTAAAGGAGGATTCTGTGAACTTCAATTGCAAAAAGTTAAATATCCAGACATTTATTTAGTTGAAAAAGTGATAAAACGTAAAAACAATAGAGTATTTGTAAAATGGTTAGGTTTCAGTGATAAGCATAATAGTTGGATAGATAAAAATAATGTAGAGTGACTTAATAAAATAAATATTTTTTCATATACGTTTTATTAATTTATTTCCATGTTTTCTACAAATAATTTATTTATCTTCAAACAGAAAAACAGTATTTATAATTATATAACAACTTGGAGTTTGATAATGCACAATGTAGGGCTATATGGATCCTTGTGAAAGTGACATTCGGGAACTTTCTTAAACTTGCTTAGCTTCGGTTCACTCTCCAGAGGTATTTTTATTATTTTCTTAGAAAATTCACTTTTTCATCTTCTTTGACATATATTTTTGGGGCATCGTACCTTTTCATCACATGTTCTAAGACATTTGCTATTTTGTTCAAGTCAACTAAACCAGACTCCCATATTAGACCATGATATGAGTTTTGGAGAAAAATTATCGTTTTTAAATCCTGGCCTTTTAACATGCTTTTGTTATATGGTCATACACAGCTAGTTCTTTTGGAATAAATCCAGAGGCACAATTTAATCCCTGGATATCAAGACACAAAATTGAATTTTCTCCTACCATAGTTCGAGTTACGAGACACTACTGACGCCTAGTTCAATCTACTTTCTTTTATAAATAAAACTCTACCACTTTTTTTAAATTATTGTTCTATTGGTGAGTAAAAATCACGTGAATTTACATCACACCCACTAAGTAAAACTAAAAACAAATAAAATAACCCATAGTAGTTGTTTTACATTTTAATTTCAATATTTTTGTACTGTTCTATTTTGACATTAAAATCATAGACCTAATACTATTTACACCAAATACATAATTCACTAAACAAGTATCACAAAATTTTAATGACTTTACTCTATGTTTAAGTGTTTATTAATATTTTTTTCAACTAAACAATTACATATTTGACATAAAAATTGTATTCTTTCAAAATCCATTTTGTGTAACGTACAGGGTCTTATTCTAATAAATATATTTTGACATATTTGACATGTACTGTAAACAGTAGAATTTACACTAAAAATGTCTCCTAATTCTGTCTGACCAGTGCTGTCACTATGGAATGTGCACTAAAAATGTCTATTAGTTCTACAGGCTTATATTCAAGATAAATATTTTTATTTCGAAAATATCTGGCAGTATACCAGTTACAATATATATCTGCAGGTTCATTAATATTTACAGGAACATATGTTACGTTTGATACGCTGTCTTTTAAGTGAGGTACTAGACCTATTTGCTGATCAGCCAAATTAAATATTTTATCGTTTAGCTTTACATTTTCATGAGGTTTTATTAAATCATAATGTATGTGAAAGCATACATTATAACCAGTGTCTTGAAATGTTCTTAAACTAATATTTCTCAAAATATAATATCGTCTATTATTAATTAAAACAAAATTATAACTTCGCTCTTCTGGATAATATCTCTTTGTCGTCGTCGCCGTCGTTGGTTGACTATTAGTTAGGACGCAATAATTAAAAAGAATACCAAAGAAAAGTAAAACAAATTTACTCATTATTTTGCAACCATCTCCTTCTTTCGTACTCTTCTTTTAAATAATACCAAACGGTATGTCTATTAATCCTCTTTTGTCCGTTAACCTCTTTGTGAATTTTTTCACAGCGGCAAAATGCATAGATGTTTGTAGATTTATTTATTTTATTTATTTATTTATTTACATGTTGCTATAATTTATCATTTTTTATAAATATGTGCCATTTAAGGGTAAACCCTTGTGCGCGGCACTTTTATAATTAATGTAAACTAATTTACCTAATAACATTTTCATTATATAATGCATTAATTCGTCATTTTCCCTATTAAGCAATCGATGAGCGTGAGAGTAAGAAAAAAAACACACATATTGCAACAATATGCGAATTCAAACAATAAAAAGGGTCATTCCCTATTAAGCAATTAATGAGCATGAGAGTAAAAAAAACACACATATTGCAAGAGCATGCGATTTTAAACAATAAAAAGGGTCAGACTATGTCAGTCCGCAGACTCGAGGTGGACGTCAGCACCCAAAAACTTTAAAGAAATAAGGAATAAGCATGTCAATCATGTACACCTGAACAACAATAAAAAAAAAAAATATATATATATATATATATATATATATATATATATATATATTAACGTTTAAAATTCTCTACTTGCTTTTTAACAATGCTTCAGAATAATCTTACTGTTTTTTAATCAAGGATACGGTAGTAGGCATTAGTCTCTAAAATCCACCGTACCACAAATAGCTTAAATTTCTTTCTGTGTAGGATCTTTATATTACCTGGTAATAAATTAAATAACTTCGGTCCCGAAAATTATATACAATGTTGGGTTAGTTTAAAGTTCATTTGGGGAATTTCAATATTACAATTAATTACAGACCGGGTTATTATCGTATTATAATTTATAAAAATATTCTGGTTTATTGTTTTATGTATATAGAGCAATGTTTTTTTTGTATATAGTTGTTTAATGGACAAGACTTTGAATTCTGAAAATAATAGGTTTGACGGGTAGTAATATGGTCTTTTTAGACAAATTTTAATTAGTATTTTCTGTGCTGTTTCGATCTTCCTAATAAATGTTTTATAAGCTGAGCCTCATGATGTTATGCCATATTGAATAATGCTCTGCCCCAATGCATAATATAACATTTTTATTTGCTGAATATTTAAACAATTTCGGACATTCCCAAAAATATAGAAGAGCTTTCTAATATTTTGGGATAATATTTTAATATGTTCTTTCCAACTAAGCACTATAATGCCAAGGTATTTAACAGGCTTGATATAACTAATAGTTTGATTTTGGATTAGTATGTTTTGTAAAGTTGACAAATTTTCTTGTTTTAAGTTAAAGGATACAGCATTTGTTTTTTCAATATTCAAAGTTAGATAATTTTCTTGTAGCCACAAACTAACTTCCCTCAATCCATCATTCGAAATCTGGCTTAAAGTATTCCAATTTTTGGCTTTAAAAATTATCACTGTATCGTCTGCAAATGATACTATGTTGGCATTTTTTATATTTATTTTTAAAAGATCATTAATGTAAACTAAAAATAGAATGGAACCTAAGACTGTCCCTTGAGGAATTCCAAATGTAATTTTTTCTTTTCCACTGATTTCTCCCTCTATTTCTGTACATTGCGTTCTTTCGTTAAGATATGACACAAATACGTTATGTGGAACTCCCCTAATCCCAATTTTTTCTAATTTCCCCAAAAGATTTCTATGCGAAACAGTATCGAACGCTTTTTTTGGTCTAGGAACACTCCTAAAATTTTTTGTCCAGCATTGACTCCTTTATAAACTTTTTCTAAAACACAGTTAATAGCATCTTCTGTGTTTGAATTTTCTAAAAAACCAAATTGTGAGGAGTTTATTATTTTGTACTTCTTCATAAAGTTACATAGTCTTATTTTTATTATTTTTTCGAAAATTTTTGAAAAATTACTAAGTAAAGATATTGGACGGTAGTTGCTGCACTGTGTTTTATCTCCTGCTTTAAAAATTGGTATTATACAAGTATTTTTTAATTCGGTGGGAAACTCGCCTATCGACATAATTAAATTTATTATATGAGCCAATGGTATGCAAATATAGTTTAAGGCCAATTTTATAGTTTTCGTTTCAACATTATCAAGCCCTGCCGAGCTATCATTTTTTAATGATGGGATGACTTTTTTTACCTCGTTAGGGTCCGTAGGTTTCGGCATAAGTTGTGGTGTTGTGACTCTTTTACGCTAAATTTATTCGTTTCTACCGTTATTTTTTCTGCTAATTTTGCCCCGATTTTGGAAAAGTATGAATTAAATTCATCTGAAACCTCCTTTGGTTTAGTTAATAAAATATCATTTTTTCTAATGCTATAGTTATTTTGTGCTTCTTTCTGTTTACCTAACATTTCATTTAAAACACCCCATGTTTTTTTAAACTCTGACTCGCATTATTAAGTCTGTCTTTATAATATTCATTTTTTCTGGTTTTTATCAAAGAATTTAATTTATTTCTATATTTTTTAAATTTATGTTTAAGAAGTGCGTTATTCGGGTTTCTTTTTGTCAGATCTGCCAACCTGCTCTTTTCTCTGATAGATTTTAAAAACGCACTTGTCAACAAATTTAATTTTTTTTGCTACATGACCTTTCGTTGGTTTTAAATATTTTTAAGAATTCTATATAAGCCTTATTTACATCGTCAGTTATTTCTAAAACAGTCTGCCAAGACTGGTTTTTCATACTATTAATAAATTGATTTTCCTGTAATTTATATGTGAATATTAGTTTTTCTTGGTTTAATTGGTTCGAAATGTTGCTTCCTGTCACTACTAAAAAAGTCGCGTAGTGATCGGTAATGCCTACTGGAATAGTACCAGTAAGTAATTTTTTGTGTGTTGAAATCTTCCCCAGAATATGGTCTATACAGCTATTTAATCTAGTTGGCTTATTTAAGAGACTAACAAATCCAATACTACCCATCAGATTAAGATAGGTTTCACTAATTATGTTTGACTTTAAAATGTCTATGTTTATGTCCCCTACAACAATTTAATTACCATCCTTATACTTTTTTAGTTCGATAAACAAACTGTTGGAAAATTGTACTGCATTTAAAGGAGTTCTGTACAGTGCCCATATAATATAGTCGCAATTATATTTTTTAATATCTAATTTGGCACAACAAATACTATAAATGGCTATTTCGCTCATTTTAAAGTTTATGCTATTTTCTATAAAAATTATTACCCCATCACTCTTATTGTGAACTGGGTTTATTATTTCGGTTTTGTAGTTTGGAATTGAAACATTTTTGGACCATTTTTTTTTAGTATTTAACCAAGTTTCCGTTAAAATTATAATGTCCAAAAAAAATTTACATATTCATAAAAAAGTAGAAATTCATCAAAGTTTTTAGCAATACTTCGTATATTCAGGTGTAGAATTGACATACCGCCAGCCCCATTTACCTTTGTAGTTACGTCATTCTTAAAATGTTGAATCCCCTCGTAGTCCACGCTCTCACATATATCTTCACTGAACAAGGAAAGGACTTCGCTATTATTCATAAAATGCATGCCTTTTTCCATTTTGGCTCCTATATAAAACAACAATTATTTTGTCTTTTATTGTTGCATTATCACTAAAAAAAGTAAATGAAAGTAGCTATAAGAATTCATATGTAACAATAATCTACCAAAATCGAACATCTGTAATAATAATTATATAATAGTAATAACAAGTTCAAGATATAAATTTCTGGATATTTTTGAGTTTATGATGGTATAGAAATTTATTTAATATCGAAATGAATCATATTTAAAATATTTTCAACCTGTTACGCACACATTAAAATACAGAGTTTATAATTATCAGTGGTAAAATTTATTTTAGCCTAAAATTTTTTTGGATTACTTATCTTATAAAAAAGAAAATATTGCTTTATTCAGTACAATAATACAAATTTGAACACTCCAAATATCAATTTATACTTAACTTTAGGCATTCATTTACCGCCATATGAGTTAAGAAGAAAAAAATGGTAGAAAATAACATGGAAAATAATCTAATCGCATGCGCTTTTGCTAAATTAATAAGGCCCATTTTAATTATTTTTTTTAAATATAACCTTATAGGTAAGTAAAAATTAATCAAGTAATTAAATGTTAAGATTATTAGGACCAGGTGGTATACATTTTTACAAAATAACTGAAATACATTAAACAATATATAACCAAAAATCATCCTAAATTAATTTTATAGGTCAAGAAAAAAAAAGAGTATTCATAAGATCACAAAATTAAATAACAACCAGGAGAGCATCAAAATCGGGAGTAGAATTCGGAAATTAAATACACTTTTTAGTAAACTCACACATTTAACTAATTTTTTTATTATTATGTAAGACAAAAATTGTTCCTTCATATGTCCAAGAGGCATTTCCCAGAACTCCTCGTATCTCCTTGTACATTTTTGTAATTTGGGGAAGCAGCATTTCAGTAATAATTGCTTTTTTACCTTTCAAGTTTTTTTTGCGAAGAAAATGTTGTCTCTCATCCATTTGTGTTCAAATTCTACAGCTAGTCGGTAGCACTGGTTTATGTCGTTTTTGTCAACTTTAACCATAACTTCCTTGGCAAAGAATTTCAAAATTGTCTCGTAAATATCAACGTTCCTGTCTTCTTCCAGCCCATGTATAAGCAAAAAATTTAGGTTTTTTGGATTTTTAACATGCCCTACGGAATCCATAATTTCTTTTACGTCATGGCTTAATTTTTGCACATCACTTTTTAGTACACATAGGCCCTCCCTGACTGATTTTTCGAACTCCGATACCCGTTTTTTAGGTGGCTATCATTTACGTCACTGTTTCCACTACCCGCACGAATTTTTGATGTCTGAAATAACATTTTCAATTCATGTAAACCCTTTTCAAACCATTCGGATAGTTCATCAACACGCGTGTTTATTTCCTTGACCGTTGGCTCTTTGTTTTTCGGAGGTGCCATTTTTAGAAAGCAAAAAACGCAGTATATTTACGCTCTAGCACAAACAACAAACTGGTATTTATGATAATGTTTAATATTAACGGCAATGGTACACAGTAAATTTAGAATTTTTTCGGAGCCGAAATAAACGTGTTCACACGTATCGCAGCGCCATCGATCCGATTGAGTTCCCTCTACACTCTTGACACGTTCTGTCGACTGGAACAGGCATATATTACCACCAGTCTGGTTCGTGATCGACTGCTATTAAATCCTCTATATTTTACATATATATTAATTAGTTTAAATGCTATACGTTTTTTTATCACCTGATATAAGCTATTATTCGAAACAAATATTATTTATTAAAACATTATTTCTCATCTCAATACTACACAAAGATCTCCTTATCTACATTCTCGACCTTTTCTTATCTGCGAACCTGACCTTTAGTCTCACGTCGTCGAAAATGAAAACAAGTTATTCTCGGTATTTTTCCAAAAACAAATATTTTACGTATTTATTCAAGCATTGCTCATCTTAATACTACACAAACATCTCCTTATCTACATCCTCGACCTTTTCTTATCTGCGAACCTGACCTCTAGTCTTACGTCGAACATATTAATTTTAACTAACAGAAAAACAATTCTCGGTATTACGGAATTCGGCGAGGCGAGGCGAGGCTCTTGTGATGACGCGAGGCTCTGCCAAGCTCGCTTCTTGAAATTTTTTTTGGTAAATAACAGCTACCTGTGCAAACCAGGTGTCACGCTTAAGACAGGTGCACAAAAGTTGACAGGTAAACACTTCTTGCAGGCAGGTGAGCCAAAGAGCTCCTGGGACCGATAGGTGGTCAAGATGCCATCGAGGTACCCAGGACCGCCCCTGCTATACTACTTCCATAACCACGAGTTCATTTTCCGCATATGTCTGTTGCCTTTTAGAGCTGTTTCTATATTCTTCTGGCTCAGCTCCTTTCATTATTGAGTAAAAAATAATATTCGTAGTTTCTAGATACCTTAATTCCCAATATAAGATTTAAGTTTACCTTCGCATGTTGGATCCTTTTGAAAATCCTCAGAACATTCCGCAATATTTTAGAATCTATTGAGCAATTTAGAACTGGATTTTCCGTATTGATAGCGCGGCAGGTGTTTTCAGTATTAACATTTGCAATTACTGTATCGATATCTATAAATTTTAAGTTGATGTAATTAAATTCGTGAAAGTAAGTTTAAGCCCACTTTCTTTGTTAGATGGGATTTTGTAAAAAGAGCTAAAAATATATATACAAACAGCTTTTAAAAAATAATGGCATAGATTTTATGATACAAAGATTTTTTTAGTAAAACAAATGTAAAACATGTAAAATACTTTAATTTACAAATTATCAAGCTAAAAATTAAAACATAATACAACTTACATAAACACAGAACTTTTGAAAATTTAAATACCCTCTTCAAAGTTTAAGGCTTTATTATAAGTGTGATGACGTTTCACTTCTCGACTCTAGAAAAAAATATTCTAATTTTAAAATGTTCTGTGTTTATGTAAGTTCAAATATTTTTTAATTTTTAGTTCAATAATAGTTTGCAGTTAAAAGCTTGTTAAAAATATTTTTTACATTTGCCTTGTTTGGTCCTTCTTAACAAGAATTCTTACGCATCATATAAGAAATTTACGACACCATAATTTTGTATTGATTGTCATCAGGTCAATCTATGTAGGTATATTAAATCTCAAACAATTTCGATAACGGGAACTTTTTTTGTACTTTTTAGCGTTATTTTGTATGCATCCTTTATAAAACATAACACACGAATGGACATCATAATATTGCATTGTCATCAAGTTTATGTATTTCTACTAAATCTCAGTCAGTTCTGATAACAGGAAGTGTTTTGTACTTTTTAGCATTATTTTTTACACACCTTGTATAGGACATTTTCAACTGGATACCACAATATTCCATTGTGATCAATACCTGAGACCCAATTCAGCAACTTGCGGAAAAAAAACTCGTGTAACATCTGTCTGTAGCGCTCGCCAGTTATGGTTACGGTGTTGCCGCCGGCGTCCTCATAAAAATAAGGACCAATCACTTTTTCACTGCAAATTCCGCACGAAACAGTGACTTTTAGGGGATGCAATGGCTCTTCGTGCATTTTATGTGAATTCTCCGTACCCCAGAAACGCAAATTTTGCTTGTTTACATAACTAATTAAGTGGAAATGGGCTTCGTCGCTCATTATGATTTTGGAAACGAAATCATCCTCTTCTTGCACCAGGTTTAACAGAGCATGAGAGTAAGTTAACCTCCCTTGACGGTCAGCAGGCAACAACTGGTGAACGGTTTGCACTTTGTAAGGAAACATCTTAATATATTTCACCAAAATTCGACGCAACGAACGTCTGCTGATGCCAAATTGTGTGCATCGTTGTCTCGTCGATGTTTGTGGACTCTCTCGGACGTCCTCAGCCACAGCAGCGATATTCCCGATGGAACGAGCAGTACGGGGCCGGCCACTTCTCGCGATATCCCTAGTAGACCCAGTTTGGAAGAGACGCTCAGCCAAAAATTCTTCGCGCACATGCTGCAGGACGAAGAAGAAAACGGCGACGAAATTCACGCTGCGTTAAAACAACAGACCGGAAATCAAATCAGGTCAAATAAGCAGTAACAATAATTCCGCGTTCTTCAGGTGTGTATCTCTCCATTGTTTGTTGTGAACTAATTCTCTATTTGTCTATAACATAAATGTCAAAGCATAATGACATTTGACGCCATTTGCAAAAATTATGGCACATTCACATTATGACATTAATTTAGCCACACCTTGTATAAAAATAGCTGACTGGACTGTGTCAGATAAATCAGTACTCTGATCCATAGCAATCGAAAATGCTTGAAAACCAGCCAATCTATCAGTCAATATTTTTTTCATATCACTAGCCATTATATCTCTACGTCGAACAACAGTACGTCGCGATAAGCTCACTTTCTCAAACTCTTTCTTCTTTTCTGGGCACAAAAGTTCTGCAACATCTACTGGGCACTCTTTAACAAACTCTCCCTCAGAAAATGACTTCGATGTTTTCGCTATTTTGGAACGAACTATAAAACTAGCTTTAACAACACTGTCTAGATTTGATTTTTGTGAATGGAACATTTGTCGCTGTTTCCCTAAATCGGTAATGAGTTTGTTAATTTTATCCTTTTTTAACTGGCCCGTAAGTAAATTTAATGCAGTTAAATGCTTGCTGAAGTAATGCCGTTTCATATTGTATTCTTTTAAAACAGACACTGCACAACAACTACATAGGTTTACCACTGTGCATGATAAAAATATGTTCATCAATCCATTTGTTTTGCAATTGACGATAATCTGTGTCCACTTTCCGCTTTTTTAAACCAGACATCTGCTGATGCCAAATTGTGTGCATCGTTGTCTCGTCGATGTTTGTGGACTCTCTCGGACGTCCTCAGCCACAGCAGCGATATTCCCGATGGAACGAGCAGTACGGGGCCGGCCACTTCTCGCGATATCCCTAGTAGACCCAGTTTGGAAGAGACGCTCAGCCAAAAATTCTTCGCGCACATGCTGCAGGACGAAGAAGAAAACGGCGACGAAATTCACGCTGCGTTAAAACAACAGACCGGAAATCAAATCAGGTCAAATAAGCAGTAACAATAATTCCGCGTTCTTCAGGTGTGTATCTCTCCATTGTTTGTTGTGAACTAATTCTCTATTTGTCTATAACATAAATGTCAAAGCATAATGACATTTGACGCCATTTGCAAAAATTATGGCACATTCACATTATGACATTAATTTAGCCACACCTTGTATAAAAATAGCTGACTGGACTGTGTCAGATAAATCAGTACTCTGATCCATAGCAATCGAAAATGCTTGAAAACCAGCCAATCTATCAGTCAATATTTTTTTCATATCACTAGCCATTATATCTCTACGTCGAACAACAGTACGTCGCGATAAGCTCACTTTCTCAAACTCTTTCTTCTTTCCTGGGCACAAAAGTTCTGCAACATCTACTGGGCACTCTTTAACAAACTCTCCCTCAGAAAATGACTTCGATGTTTTCGCTATTTTGGTACGAACTATAAAACTAGCTTTAACAACACTGTCTAGATTTGATTTTTGTGAATGGAACATTTGTCGCTGTTTCCCTAAATCGGTAATGAGTTTGTTAATTTTATCCTTTCTTAACTGGCCCGTAAGTAAATTTAATGCAGTTAAATGCTTGCTGAAGTAATGCCGTTTCATATTGTATTCTTTTAAAACAGACACTGCACAACAACTACATAGGTTTACCACTGTGCATGATAAAAATATGTTCATCAATCCATTTGTTTTGCAATTGACGATAATCTGTGTCCACTTTCCGCTTTTTTAAACCAGACATCTTGATAGATTTTTTTTCTTGTGAGCTGAATTTGCTCGAATATTTCTCGCGTCTTCATCAGTTGTTAAGAAGTTTAGTTTCTTCTAGTTAACTAGAATACTCTCGAATCGAGAATCTGAATCGTACGCGAATAGGCTATGCGAGCGCTCAGAGACCACTGGTATTCATAACGCATCGATCGGAGCACTTCAAGGTCATCGGGCGGCTTCCTGAGTGTATATCTATCTGTTTGCCTCTTTCTAACGACTATTTCTGACTCGATCTGTGGCGTTTCCACTGCGTACTCTTATAAAAATAATTAAACGATCAAACGAACTTACCTGAAGTGAAGTTCGATCGTAATTATATGAAGCGTCCAGCCCGAATATATTATCTTAAATCTCACAACGTAGTCCGTTTCCAGCGGCTACATACCGTGCACCTTTCAAAGTACAAATCAAAAAGCTTCCCTTCTCCGCGCCTCGCCCTGGCTCCTAACATTGTATTTACCAATCGATATTCATTCTTCAAAGATAAACTTAGTCCAATAAAGCTAAGCAACTATTAGGGTATACGGGCCGGGCGGGAAGATAATATATTCGGGCTGGACGCTTCATATAATTACGATCGAACTTCACTTCAGGTAAGTTCGTTTGATCGTTTAATTATATTCGCGTCCAGCCCGAATATATTATCTTAAATCTCACAACGTAGATGTTCAAAGAAAGTTGAAGTTGCTACTTTATTGGACAAAAGAAAAGTAAAACAAACACTGATGTAAAGTAAAAACACTATAATCGAAAAAACATAATCTAAGATAATTCTTCTCTGCTAAGCCTAATTACTATTGTAGTAGGAACACAGAATAACCATATTGATAAATGTTAACTAATATAACAAAATAAAAATATATAAATATGGCAACATAATCAAACAAATGAAATCAACTGAAAAAATTAAAATTAATATCTATAATATTATCATATTACGAGTATATTGTAATTATTATTGTTTCATGTCTGTAGAAAGACATAAAACAGCTTTGGCTAATTCAGTTTTATCCGAAAGAGGTCGATTATAATATTTGGCAAAGGTGGCCGTACGCTCCGACCATCCAGCTGTTCTGCAGATTGTTTCCAGAGAAATCCCTTGTCTTAAGGCTGCAGATGTTGAGGCATGCCTTGTTGAATGGGGCTTAAATTTAGAGGTGTCTATTCCTGCAAAGGATAATGTCTGCTTTACCCATTTACTCAGAGTCTGTTTAGACGCTGTTTTGTGTGGTTTCTTCACAGTTAAGAAAAGAAAGTCTTGATCCTGTTTTCTAATTGGACTTGTTATTTTTAAATAGGTTTTAAGGGTTGTCGCTGCGCAAAGTTTTCTTGAAAAAAGGGATATGTAGGGTTGGTTGGTTTTTGCTTACCATTGAAGTTTTGATCTGGTCTGTAATATTTATTTGGATTTTATGAGTATCGTCCATGATATTGGATATTCTAATTAAAGAGATTGTCTGAAGCCTACCACCTGTGAGGATCGTCAAAAGGGTAACCAATTTTTGGGAAATTTGTTGAAGGCTCAACTGAGCAGGAAGATTTTCTAAATATTTAAGGAGAATCTGGGGGTCCCAGGTATTCGAATACCTTGGTTGGGAGGGTCTTAGACGTGACATTCCTTTCATGAATCTTTTTATTATTGGATCATCTCCAAGAGAGTTAGGTAAAATTAGACTAAGAGCAGATCTATGTGAATTTAAGGCCCCATACTTATAACTACGTTTTTCTGACAAAGTTTGCAAAAAGGTGATGACTTCGTTGTTAGACACCTCATATAAAGGAAGTTTCTGAAGGTGGCAATAGTCCCACCAAAGTTTATAAGTACTGTCGTATTGTTTAATTGTTGATTCTGCGATTGAAGAAATTATAGTTGGAATGGCTATTTCCGCAACGTTTCTTGCTAAGAACGAGTCCCTGATAACCTGGCGGCTACCAGGGTAAGTTGGTGGGCTAGAGGGTGGACTTGGCTAAAAGGAGAAGAAAGTAAGTCAGGAGATGAGTTAAATAAATTTCTTTCCCTACAATTAACTTGGAAAAAAGAGGGTACCACGCCTGGGCCGGCCAATAAGGTACCAATAAGATTCCCTCAGCCTTGTCTTGGATAATTTTTTGAATTGTTCTTAGAATCAAAGAAAATGGTGGAAATGCATAAAAATAAAATGATCTCCAGCTGAGGGTAAATGCATCGACAGCAAACGAACCTGGATCTCGGTGCCACGAAACATACCTTTCGCATTTATGATTAATGTGAGAAGCGAAAAGGTCTACCTCCGGTAATCCAAAATGCTTGATTATTAAATTATAAGCATTATGGGATAGTGTCCATTCGGTTTCCGAGGTAGTTTGGCGTGATTCTTCGTCTGCTTCCTAATTATCCCCAGAACTTATGTACGAGGCAAAAAGCCAAATATTTCTAGCTTCACACCATTGCCATATTTCTCTTGTTAGGTTACATAATTCTGGATATTGCACACTACCCATTCTGTTAATATATGACAATGCCGTAGTATTGTCACATCTTAGCAGAATGTTACATTTTGAGAGCTTGGTTGCGAAACATTTTAAACCAAAAAATATCGCAAGAAGTTCTAGGTAGTTTATGTGAGATTTTTTGTTTGACTCACTCCAAAAACCATGCGCTTTCACCCCGTCGCAACATGCTCCCCATCCTGTTAGCGAAGCGTCAGTAAAAAGTTCTTTCGCATAGTTATCCTTTTTAATATTGTTGAATGAATTAGAAATTGCATGTTCCCACCACAAAAGATCTGAGTGAAGGTGTACTGGTATTGACATTAAAGCATCGAAGTTTAAATTGTGCTGAGTGAGAGCTAAAAACTTTTCACGTTCCAAAGCCTTAGTGTAAAGCCAGCCATACTTAACTGCTGGACAAGCCGAGACTAAAACACCAATTAATTTTGCAAAGTCTCGAATTTTGCAAATTGACCTAGATCTAAAATGATGAGCCAACTTTTTTATGTTTTCTTTCTTTTCTGGTGGTAATGAAATTTCCATTTTATTGGTATCAAAGACAAAACCTAAGAATTTTTTGGACTGACTGGGATCCAAGGAACTTTTCTCCCCGTTTATTGTGAAACCCAACATTTGTAACAGGTTTATAAGGAACTTAGTATTTTTAAAACATTGGTCCTTCGACTCGCCGAGAATTAAAAAATCATCTAGGTAATTAACACACAGTATTCCCTCTTGCCGTAATTTAGAAACTACTGGTTTCATTAATTTTGTGAAACAAAATGGCGCTGAAGAAAGGCCAAAGGGAACACAAGTAAATTCATAAATTTTACCATCAAATTGAAACCTGAGATATTTACGGTGATCTGGATGAATTGGGATAGAAAAATACGCGTCCTTTAGATCTAGAGTTGTCAAAAAATATTCTGTATTTATTAACCTAGAAGCAGTTCTATGATCTTCCATTTTGAAATGCGGGGCAATCACAAATTCATTTAGTCTTTTGAGGTTAAGTATAAACCGTTTCCCACCATTTGACTTATTTGCCAAAAACACAGGAGATATAAAATGATCAGGTTGCCATTTACATTCCATGACCGCTCCTAGTGTAAGAAGATCATTAATGGATGACTTTATGAGAACGGTTTCGCTTGCTGAGGGGCTGTGCCGTGACAAAATCTCCGTGAAAGGGGGTACCTGAGTAAAGGGAATTTTATACCCCTTAATCCAAGATAAGGCCATGGAATTTGGAGCCACTTTTTTCCAAGCACTTTTAAAAAATTGTAGGCGACCAGCGTGTTGACTACTTACCATTAGCGCCTGCGATTTTTCTGAGGGTACGAGGGGCGGCCTCTCTGAGGGTACAAGGGGCGCCCTCTCTGTGATCTCACTTCCCTCCTCTGGTGAGATGGGCCTTGCCAGTTTAACTGAGCGCTGGTGATCGTATGAGGCTTATCCCTATCGCCCCCCCCAACTCTCTTCCTCGAATGAGTATGGGAAGGACCAGCCAGAGATCGGGAATAAAACGTTTGGAAGGGCCGCAATTCTTTTCCGACTTTTTCAATGGATTTAATTGCTTGAATTCTTTCCCCAAGATCTGAGCCAAATAAGAATTCTCCAGGTGGAAGTTTCTCCACGCTGGCTCTTATTTGCTTATTTATTAGTGGATAAATAAGTTGACGACGCTTATATGACATCTCATGAAAAAGATGGCATAGAATACGGCCTGAGTCTGCTATGTTTGCCAATATTTTGCCTCTTATTTCTCTAGGCATCTGGTTTTCTCCCTCTAGGATGACATTTAGCGAGGAGCCCAATGCCGACAACACATAGGCAAGATTATTCTGATAATGAACATGCGTTTTGTCTCTTAAAATGTGAAGACTATTCATGCTTATCTCAATCTCCGGGTTAAGTTTGGGAGGACTTAGCAAACTGAGATTTTCGGGTAAGTCATATTTGGCAAGCAGAATATCCTTATCTTCCCTAGAGAGACCGGAGGATAATATATTACTCCATATCGGCTCTATAGCGGAATGTAACTTAAACGAGGATTTTTTGTTTTTGTTCGGATCCGGGCCCAATAGAATACGGGATTCTTCAGATATAGTAGCATCATCAGTGAGTGCTAATAACGGAGGTGGAGTAGAATGTTCCATACCTTGCAGTTCGACAATAGACCTTTCGTCATCTGGATTTTGATCATCCAAGTCATAGTCCATGGATAGCTGATCCCTTGTGTAAAGTGAAATAGCAACACTTGGACTGCGTCGTTCTACATCCCGATTTTCTTGTGAAGTCATTTTACTCGGAGGACGACCTTCATGTGGAACGGAGGTTCTTTTTGAAAGACTTACATGTGAAATCGCCTCACTAGGAGCGCGACTTTCATAGCACCTTTGTGGTTTTTCTCTACGTATGTTCGTCCCACTAGGAGAGCGACACCCACGGTAACGAGAGCGAGAACAGGAGCGTGATTGTCTATTGCCAAGATTTATACGTGAAATCGCCTCACTAGGAGCGCGACTTTCATCACAACTTTGTGATTTTTCTCTACGTGTGTTCGTCTCACTAGGAGAGCGACACCCACGGTGACGAGAGCGAGAACGGGAGCGTGAGTGCCTATTAGGTTTTGATGAACGGGTCCTATCTATTTCCTTTTCCAGTTTCCTAATTTTTCTGCGGAGATCTTTATTTTCTCTACTAGAAGATCGTCTGGAGGAACTATCTCGAGATCGATTTCTACGTCTTTTTCCCATCGTGAAAGTAAAAAATATCTAAACAGAAAAATGTATATTGAATACTTACATATCTATTGGTCAATATCTAACTTGCCTTAAACGCAACGGAAATTCCCAGTAACACAATTCAGCGAAAACACAATATCAATATTTACATAAACAAGTAAAGGTCGACGCGAGAAATTTCAGGCGAAATTGAGCGCCCGCCGACCGGCCGGGGCCGCACGGTACGATGCACCAAAAACGAATGAATATCGATTGGTAAATACAATGTTAGGAGCCAGGGCGAGGCGCGGAGAAGGGAAGCTTTTTGATTTGTACTTTGAAAGGTGCACGGTATGTAGCCGCTGGAAACGGACTACGTTGTGAGATTTAAGATAATATATTCGGGCTGGACGCGAATATAATTTATCGATTTTTAGTCTTTATGGTTTGAAGAATACAGTTTTAGATTGGTTGACAGTAATTACAAATAAACTATGTCTGCTAAATCTTTAATTTTTTTGCGCGTTATTTGAAATTCCTGAATCTCACGCGGGCCGGATCGAAGCGGGTGAAGGGCAGGATCCGGCCAGAGGGTTGCTCATATATGAATTAGATATTGACAAAAGTCGATCTTTCTCAAAGAGGTCTGGCTAACAAATAAACAGAAAAATGACTTAAAGGCTGATTCTCACTAGACGTGCGAGGAACGGGCAAAGACACGTCACATGATAAGCAACACCAAGAATTCCTCATACAATTCACACTTCGACGGGGTCATTCTCTACTAGTCAATATATCGTCAACTTCCACATTAATAAAAATTGCATTAATATTAGATGATGAAGTAGCAGAAAATACAAAGACAAGTAGAGAAAGGAAAAGACGTATCTGGGTACATAAAATGCTAAAAAATCGTAACGTAGGAGAATTTGCGACATACATCCAGAACCTATAGATGATGAATTAAAAATTTTTAAATGCTATAAAATGTCAACTGAAGAGTTTCAAACTGTATTAGTGCAAATCGAAGAATGCATATAAAAACAAAATATCACTTTCAGAGAATCCATTTCACCCATTCAAAAACCCGAAGTACAATAGAAACACTTTTCAAAACAAATTTATTATTTTCCATATTTACGTTAGAATTAACGTAGCAAATATAACATAGGGTTTCTCAGACATTTGAAAAAATATCTTTTACTAAATAACTAAAATTGATAATTTTTTCTTTTAAATGTGATGTAATTATTAACTTAAATATCGTAATCGGCTCCTGGGGAAACATTTTCAAAAAAAGAAGCTAATGAGAAAAGATACGATTGTGAAGCACTTGAAGACGGACGAGATGTAGTGGACGTTGACGGTTGTGACATGTATGAATATGATGGTGATGTTTCAGGCGGTTGAGCAAACGGAGAGTAAATTTGCGGATTGCGGAACAATGAGGCGGTTGAGCGAGAGGAGAATGAATTTGCGGAGTTTCGCATATGGGATATTGCATATTGTTTTGGGAACAGTGAGATTTTTGAGGCGGTTGAACAAGGGGAAAGTGATTTTGCGAAATTGTGCAAGATGGATACATATTACTTCGCGTATGTTTTGAGCACATTGAGATATTTGAGGCGGTTCAGCGAGAGGAGAGTGAACTTGCTGATTAGTTGGATATGTGGGATATGTATTACTTAGCATATTATTTTGGAAACAATATTGTTGTGATTGCTGCCAAACATACTTCCCCTCGCTCTGAGACAATCCTAAATATTTTATTCTTAGCTAGGTTCGTCTGCGGTACCGTTCGGTTGTGCTTTGTTTTGCGTTCCTCGCGGTCGAGCTGCTTCGCAGTACGTGTGTTTGTTCTGTTTTGTTTTCGCTGTGTATTTTTGTTTCGAATTTTTCATTTTCTAAATATGGCTCAATACAAGTGTGACAATTGTCGTAAAGAGTTTTCAGAGAAAGACAAATACAATAAACTTCGTTGTAGTGGCGAGTGTAAACGATCTTTTTGCATGAATTGCACGGGCCTTGATAAGGCTACCACAAAAATCTTGATATTACAAAAATCAACCCACCTTTGATTTTTCTGCGCCCTGTGCGACTAGCCTAGTTTGAAATATCTCAACGATAAAATTACAAAGGTATCTCAAAATTTGATTCCACATGAACTTTTTGATTCAGTCGCAAACCGTGTATCCCAATTGTCAAGTAGTGTACCGACAATTTCTGAAATGTATGACATTTTAGTGAAGAGTGAATCCAGGTGGGATCTCATGGAGAAAAAGATTGACGATATCCATAATCTCTCGAGGGAGTTTTCCGCTTACAAGCCAGATATGTTATTAAAGTCTCTAAGGGATATGGAACAGAATATTTTCAATATTTCCCAAATCCTCTTCAACAATGCCGAAGAAGCGATAAAAATCCAAGTACAGGACTCCTCTTCAATTGAATTAAAAGCAGGTATTGCTAACATTAAGAGCAACCTAACTTGTGTAACTGACTTGGTAAAGGAGTTATACTCCAAATATGAAAACCAACATAAGTGTAAGCATACCAAAAATACATACCCTCCCACCATATCCTTGCCTACACTAACTATGGAAACTACCTGCTCCACCGCCTCTACACAAACTGAGGTAACACCTACGGATATTCCCAGTACTAATGAAGGCTCCAGCAAGCTGGCTTGTAATAATACACAACGGTAGCGCTACGTAGTCGTAAGAAATCTTCCTGCAGGGTTTACGCCTAACAACATAGTTCACTACGTTAAGGAGAAGCTTGGGACTACAGAGTTTATTCTCCGCTACCACCTAATCAATCATATCTCAAATATTGATTTTAAAATTGGAACTGAGTCAAAAAAGTCAGCTGAAAAGCTTTTAGACAGCAATCTATGGCCCTATGGCGTAGTAATAAAACGGTCATCTGTATCCGAACTTTCAGAAAAATCTACACCGAACCTCCCACCTCCCTCCACACCGAAAAAACTGCCCACCAACTCGAGCTCCGTCAGTTCACTGGTTGTCTCCTCTCCAATTTCTCAAAAGGGCACTATAATATCTTCTGACAAAGAGGCCATTGCTGCCTGCAAAGCAAATGTCTTGTTGAGCGACAACTGCTACAATCTTTCCAAGAAAGCTCCTATTGACCAAGAACCTATTTTTGATCCAATGTCTCCCCCAACAGTGAAGCTTACGCGAACCGAAAAAAGTTCTGATAACCGTTTCCTCATGTCTAGACTAAGAGAACCAGTCATTTTAAAGGCCTTCAAGTTATATCTCGCCTTCCTGCCCGACCAACCTGCGCCAATTCACTTTGAAGGGTTTACAAATACAAGCACCAGGCTGTTTTTGGCTTCTGAAGGCATTCCTATAGATTATAGAACCCTACATAAGATATATTTCGATTTTCATGCTGCTTACGGATTTAACGCAGCAGAAGTGGAAGCAGATCTTGCAGCCTATGGATCCTATATATCTTCGGAGAGAACGATCCATCTTCACAGGACCAGAGAATGCCATAAAAACTATTTTACTAGCAATTCTCCCAAAAAAAATTTTTAGAAAACACGACGTGTCCTGAGGAACTAGATTCCTCAAAACTTCCTGTTGTTACTAGTCTTAATATGGTCCTAATTAATATTGCTTCTCTAAGAAATAAAACTGACGAGTTGTACCTATTTCTGCAAGAATTGGAGTTCCCCTAACTTGTTGCAATTACTGAGCACTGGCTGAATCTAAACGAACCCTTTTATATTGAGAGGTATACCACAATAGCTAGATATGACAGAAAAACTTAGCTCATGGGGGAACACTGATTCTATCCCTAAATGGAGATTTCATGTCGGTATCTAAATATGATCATTTGTTAGCGGATAGCTCTTTTGAATTCTCTATGGTATATAATCAAAACCTTGATCTTTATGTAATTTGTATTTATAGATCACCAAACTCTGATGTACAATCATTTTTAAATAGCCTGGTAAGTTTGCTAGACAGTCTACCGATTAAAGGTAAAAAAATTCTATGTGGGGACTTTAATATTGACTATGTTACTATTTGTGCCATCCAAAAATATCTAATTTCTATATTCGACTCTTTCGGTCTTTCAATGCGTGTATCCTCGCCAATTAGAATTTCAAAAAACTCTTCTCCTATCATCGATTACATGGCGTCTGATTTTTCTCCATCAGGGGTGCATTCACAGGTCTATAACTCAGGTCTTTCCGATCACGAGGCGGTAATTTCCAGGTTTAGTTTACCTATTGGGCCCTTACCAAGATCTCGCCATCGGGGCAGAATTTTCTCGGCCGCAAATATCTCAGTATTTCATAGTATTTGCTTTAACACCGATTGGAATTTTGAATCTGATAATGTCAACACAAACTTCAGAACTTTTTTAAATAAAAACTTTAAGTGCTTTTAACAAGGCCTTCTCGCTTAAGAATATCAAACCTAAGCGGCATAAACCGTGGACCATGAAAAGAATACGAATTTCTGCTAAAAATATGCGCTCGCTCTCATATATAAAAAAATTCACCGACTCCTTTCTTATTCTCAACTATATCTCTAACTATAGCAAAAAAATTACACTATCGAAAACGTCTAACAAACTCAAATAACGTTTCAAAAGAAACTTGGTCCATCATCAATAACCTCAGAAACAAATCAAACCCTGTGACTCAGATCTTGCCAGGGGCTAATGATCTAAATGATTATTTTATTAATGTAAGCAAAAATGTTACCTCTAGTATCTCGCCAAGTTTGGACCCTCTTTCGTTTCTCCCTCCTTCAAAAAATTTAGCTGATAGCTTTTTCTTAAGTCCCGTTAGCAACACTGAACTATTGAAGGTAATAAATAATATCAAAAGTAAATCTTCGTGTAGCACTGATGGCCTATCAATTAGAATATTCCTGAACTTACCACTCCCAGTCATAGAGGCCCTTACAACATTAATAAATGAGTCCTTTGTAAAAGGTGTATTCCCTGATTGCCTTAAAACAGCTATAATTATTCCACTTCATAAAGGCGGCGAATCTTGTAATTATCGCCCAATTGCACTACTACCAGTGCTATCAAAAATCATCGAAAGGCTACTGAAGAATCGTCTTATGCCATTTCTCCTGAAACATCAGATAATATCCCCGGAGCAGTTCGGATTTCTACCCAACAAGTGCACCAGCGACGCCATGTTCACGTTGCTTAGAGGCGTCTACTTATCTCTCAATAACAACCACCCAACTGCCTCAGTTTTTTGTGACTATGCGAAAGCCTCTGATTGTGTTAGTCATGAAATTCTGATAAACAAACTAAATTTTTATGGAATTCGTGGTACGTCTTTAAATTGGTTCAAATCTTATCTTGGGAAAAGGCAACAACTTGTAAGAGCTAATGGTTCCGATTCTGATTGTAAGTTGATTACAAGTGGAGTCCCTCAAGGTTCAGTCTTGTGACCTATTCTTTTTTTGTTATACATTAATGATATCACGAACCTTAAAACTAATGGAAGAATTTCCCTTTTTGCTGACGACACAAGCATAACTTGGAGTGATTTTGATACAACGTCTTTACACTCTAGTATCTCCAAAGACTTGGTTATAATTAAGGCTTGGTCCGATTCCAATATGCTTTGTTTTAATGTCGATAAAACGGTGGCGTTTTCTTATAAGGGAACTTTACAACCACTTCAGGTACATAACAGCAATATTGAATACGTAGAGTCGGTTAAATTCCTGGGTTTAAATATAAATAACAACCTAAAATGGTCTAATCATATTGACACCTTAACTAAAAAACTTTCTACCGCCTGCTTCGCCATTCGATCAGTTTCAAAAGAACTAGACGTTCCTTCTGCCAGACTTACTTATTTCTCTTTATTTGAATCCCACCTCCGCTATGGCCTTCCCTTTTGGGGCTGCTGTACCACCGAGCAATTTCGTAGTATTTTTATGCTTCAAAAGAGAGCCATTCGTTATTTGTTTGGTCTAAATAATAGAGCTCACTGCCAATACTATTTCAAAAAACATGAAATATTAACACTTCCTGCATTATTTATTTTGGAAACGATATGTTTGCTGAGAAAACATATAAACATCTTCCCATTCCTTCCTCAGAATTAATAAAAAAATCAATTATTTACAACGCCATAAAACTTTACAATCTGCCAGTACATTTAAAATCTATCCCTATGCTTGCACAATTTCGAAAAAACACCAAAGCATAACTCATTGAGAGACCATTTTACAGCGTTAATGATTTTTACAGCGAGTAAGTCTCTTTAAATTGTCACTAAATTCGATTGTTTACTTGAATCTTTCGTGAGTCATGTCCTAACTCGTAGCATAGAATTTTGAAAATCATCATATAGAGAAAAGAACTGTCGAACATTCACTTAAAACTTAATTATTTTTGTTAGGTATTGGATTAAAAACAAAATTTAATTCTTTTTTGTATACTACGTTCTAAACTAGTTCATTATACCTTCTGTTTAACATCACAATTATTTGTATAACTATAATAACATAGAGTTTAAGGTCGCATAGTTGCAATTTTGATTTCAATGTCATCGAAATTATTCACCTCGTACATGTGTGTTTGTTTACTTTTATAAGGTTATTAGGATTCATTAACTGTTTTGCGGCAATGTTATGTTATATTCTAACGTGTGTTTTACGATTTGGTAAATTGATAATTTACATTTTTAAAAAGCATTGACCTATCGAAATTCTTTTCGATTAATGATTTGATATGTCTTATTTTAGGTATATTTTGCTTTGTCCATAAAATTGTAAAATTTTTCTGCGGCAATAAAGCATACTTTTGTTTGTTTGAAGTGTTTATCAGTAGATATATGTTTTTTTAACGTAGCTTTAGTGCTATCAAAAAAATAATCTATTTCATCTTTAACCCCACATTTCTTCTTTTTTTCTCTTCTACGAGGAACTGCATTAATGTACCACTAGTTTCTGCCGAAGAACTGCCTTTGCCCGGTTTCCATTTGGTAAGGTTTCCTTTGTTTTCTACATTTTCTTTTGTGTTTTTGTCTTGTGTGTTGGAATGTTGTGACATATCTGTTTCCTGTATTAGATCTGGATTTTGGGTTACAGATCCGCGTGGTTCAGTTTCATTACTTTCATCCTTTGTTACATCGCTGCTGTTCTGAGTTAAATTGGAAGTTATACGATTCTTATATTTCATGTGGTAATTCTAATATGTCTTCATATTTCCATTTCGATCTAGTGCCCACTGCTTGCCCTGTGCTGGTTTTTTGTTTTTATTATTTTTCTATGTTGTCTAGGAATTGACAACGATGCTTACATTCTTCTGCATCTGAAATAATTATTTTTTGTTAAGAAATGTACTTACCAACACTTTTATATACCATAATAGTATAAAAGGTGTAAATTAATTCCAAAACTTTGGGAGATAATTTATGTCATAAAAAGAATATTAAAAGTTCCTATTTACAGGTGTCTGCAATTACTGCGTTTTCGGGGTACAAAGTAGTAAAATTTTTGGGACATCTAAAGGGGTCGTGACGCCTTTAAGAATAGTAATCTGTACATTTTTTTAAAATCTACTTTACCCATTTTATGTAAAAGGTGCATTTAAAAACTTAATACTAAACTTTGACACCCCATATTTTGAAAACGAATCAATTGAGAACTTCTCTTAAAGAAACTTTTTCGCTTATTTTTATGACATACATCATTTCCCAAAGTTTTAGATATTAATTAATTTACACCCTGGTAAAAGATAAACAGTTAAAATATTTGTTTCTGTTTTAAGGTTTTTAGCAACAGGAGATTCCTATCAAATAATAGCATACCTCTTAGGACATTGTACTATGCATGCTATAGTTCAAGGAGTATGTGATGCAAGAACAACCAAGTTGCTCTCGTAGTTACTAAAATTACTGAACTTACTGATTTTTAATTTGCAAAACCTCATTGCATTAGATGTACTTAAACTTAAAGTCTAGGCAGCCAACTTGACTGATATTCTGTTGTCATTAAAGTTTAGGTGTTTACCAAGTTGCTTATGTACACTTATTTAATGATATCATCACGTTTCAGAACCTTTCAGTTTCCTAGAATATTTTTAACCAACTTTATCATATGATATATATCCAGAAAAATGAATATCTTCTCCCTAGAAAATAGATCTATAAACCAAGGTCTAAAATCGATAGAAAACGGATTTAAGGTAAACTCACCTATTACCGCCCTAATTAAGATGATCAGAATTTGTAATGAGCCTATTTAGAGTTCCTTGAATTATTTGGTAATACTGTAAGTTTAATTAGCTTCAACATTGAATTAAAAATAAAGAATACAGCTTAATTTGATGACTATCCGTTGAATTAATTTACTAAAAATCTTCAAAACTAAAACTGGGATGTTTCCTAATACCGCCCTAAAAATATGTTCTTATACCGATTACCGATTTTTGATACCCTATTACCGCTTATGGAAATAAATAATGAAAGAAAACACTAGTGAACAACTTTAATATAGGTACATGCTCTTTGTTAGTTTTATAAAACATTCCTATACAAAGATTAAACCACATTACAAATGGAGTAAAAACACTTTAACATAAAACATAAAAATAATAAAAGAAAAGTAAAAACATATACACTGGCCAAAAACTTTAATATAAGTAAGTAAGTAAGTTCTTGCATTTTGGTTAGTTTTATAATATTTCTATAAAAATATTAACTAAAAATAGATATAAAACTACATACAAATAGAATAGAACCACTTTAACATAAATCAAAAAAACATTATAGAAAAAGTAATGGGAAAATGAAAAGTGTTAATTATTAAAGCCCGACTAAGTAATTAATGAAATCTATTACTTAGTTAATATATTTTTTCTTAATTGGTCCATTTCTGTAATAGAATAAATACCTGTTTTGTTAATTAACTGAGGTGGTTCGATTTTCGATATTACATCTTTTAGGTCATATGTCAATATATCATCTTTCTCGGGCCACTTCCAATTGGGTCCACTTATTTCCATTGATTTTACCGTTAATCCCTCTCCATGAAAATCACAGACAAGTACTGGGAAAAGTTCGCGTTCAAACATTGTAATAACATAATCTCCTTAGAATACACGTTTGATGAATCTTTGGGGTCGTCTGGAGGATTTGGTTTTCTTTTCTTTAATGATTCGACTGTTTTTGCCTCCTTGTTTGATTTTCTTTGCCTTTTCTCGTTTTCTTTTCTCCCTTTATCTGCCTCAATTCGTCTCTGGTAGTCTACAAATTCGTCTGCAATAGCCACCGTTGGAGTTATTTTTTTTGTAATTTTTTTCTTTTTTGGACTTTATAGGTGTGTTATGGGTATTTTTATTGACTGCAATAGACAGACCATTTTCTAATGGTTTATCTAAAGCTGTGAGTTATTCGTATTTTTTGTTGCATCTGCCAATGATTCTTGGGGCACCAATGGAGGTATTTCTGTAACCTGGGACAATGTGTCAGCATGTGATAAAGTATTTGTATGTGTATTGGCCTTTTCTATGATTGCACTGGACCCACTATTTACTGAAGATGTCACTAATATTGTGAGTGTATTCTGTGGCACGTTTATCTTGTTTGTTGCATCTGCTAACAGTTCTTGTGAATTCAGACCGTTAGTATATTCAACGTTACACACTGAAACATTGCCATTTTCTTCAACTTCTAAATCAATTCTATTCCATTCAGTTTCGTTAAAAGCGTGGCGATGACTTAAAATATTATTGATAAAGGTAGTGTCGTTTAGGTTAAAATCCGACGTTAAATCCATATCATTTCCACGTTCATCAGGTTCAGAGCTAAGCGACTTCCAATACAGGAATAATTTTTCGAAAGTTGGATCTCCATTCCATGTACCTTTTGACGCTTTAAATAAATCCAGTGTTATGGGTGACAGATGACTCTCGAATTGCTCCTTGAAAAAAATGTTTGACCTCTCTTGAGTTTCTTGAATTGGATCAGTTTGATTATCTCTAACTGGTTCTTGTATAGGATTTACACTTTTTAATAGCTTACTATAATCAATATTTTCGGAATTAAAAGGAAAAAGACCGCAGCATTTAATTCCGTTTTTTGTAGTTTGCTCTTTCAAACACTGATCAAAACATTTTTTACAAGGCTTGAGAAATCAGTTCTTTTAATTCTGATCGTCTCATTATTTAATCTGAAATCATGCACCACACGACGAAAGTTGCTTTAACTGGCCTGAATCTAGTGACTGTAAAATATGTGTGGAATTCGGTAATAATGCTACCAATGCTATACCCTTCTCCTTGCAGAATTCACTCAAATCCAAAGATATGTGGGATGTGTGGCTATCCATAAATAATTGTTGGGAAGTTGAATATTGTTCTTTAGAAGCCATGAATAAAAACAATTTGCTATATATTCATAGAAAGCTTCGGTATTCATCCATTTAGTTTCTGTGCATCCCAAGCCCCACCCTTGAGGTACGGTTTTTGGTATATTTTTTGGGAGACGTTTATAGGAAAATAATATCATAGGTGGTGCCACTGAACCACTGGCTGCTATATTTGCCAGAACAGTAAGGCACTCTTTGTCATCGTTTGCGACTCTATTGTAAACGAACTTTGTTCCCCTCTTGACCAGAACCTGCTTTTCTTTAGGACATAAAGAACGCCGTCTCGTCGCAATTAAATACTTGGGACGCATCGTCAAATATATCCATAATATTCTGACTCGTAAAAAAATCTTCGACTCGTCGAAACCAATTTTTGATGGGTGCTTCGTTAACGCTACTTCTACTTGTCGTAAGATTTTGTGAAACTCGTTGGGTAATTTCTGGATGTCGTGACATAAATTTTTGAAACCACTGATTTTCAGGAATGCCGTATTTAAATGGATTTTTAGGATTTAAATTTTTTACGACGCTTACAATGCTGTCTAATAATTTAGATTTAGTAACAGAGAATCCCAACCTTGCTAGATAATGAATCCAGTTAACAATAAATGTTTCTTCTTCACTGAAGAGAACGGGTTGGACTCCACACTTGGGATTCTTGTATTTGCCAGAACGTTTATCGCGAAGTGTGGTTTTTGGTATCCCAAATGTTTTGGATGCCTCATATATAGACATGCCATTATTTATTGAATCTAAGGCACTGGAGAGTTTTTCTTTCGAGTATCGGACGCGTATGCGAAAAGCCATAATTAATTTATATCTGAAAAAAAAAACCAAATACATAATCTTCTAGGTCGGTATTAGCTACTAGACCCGCCAGTTATTGAAAAAAAGGAATGCAGCTGTAAGATCATAAGATCTATTCTATTACTCAATTTAATTTCTCTTAGCAAATGCAAAAGCTGCGCTCTACATTTAGCTTTATTGTTTTATGGGTACATTTGTAAATTATGTATGATTATTATTCGCGATCAATATATTTGCATCCGTGGTATGTAAAAAAGTACCTTGGTAGTTATTTAAGATAAAATACCTGTAATGGACAGAATGTGGATCGGAAGTAGAAAATAATTTAGGTCTGACTCTCAAGTGATCGAGAAAAAATTTAACATAATAAATAAATGTTTTCCTTTAAAAATCGCGCAGGATAAACGCTGTTAAAACTTAACAATGATCGATACGTCGGTATTAATTACTGGTTCTCCAAATTATCTAACTAAAGGAACGGTAATAAAATTAGACACACATAACTCATATGCTATTACCGACTCATTCAAATTTAATAAAGTTAGCCAGTTCAACAAAACGTAAGAGCTATAATTACTTTATTAATATTTTGTAGTTAATACTATTATTTTATTAAGAAAATGTTAAAAAAAATATAAATTTCTATACTAATATTGCAAAGAAAAAACACTTTTGTATTTAAGATTCTAAGATCCAGGCAATATAAAGTATAAGTCTGAAATAGAAAAAAATGCTCGAAAACCTTTTATTTTATTCACAGAAATAAAATCCATAAAATAAATAAATAAATTGCTTAAAAACAGGTGCATAAAATAGGCGTTCTAAAAACTATACAAGGATCGGTGGGTCGGTATTAGCTATTGATTCTCCAAATTAACGACCTAGAACAACGTTAATAAAGTTAGATATACATAAGTTATATTCTATTACCGTCTCATTTGAATTTTAGAGAAAGTGAGCAAACTCAAAAAAGATAACAGCTATACTTACTTTGTTTATATTTTGTAGTCAGTAGGGGAGGCTGTGGTACCTAGAAACGCTTTTTTCAATTTACCGCCCAGAATAATTACTGAATTTTTTTTTTTAAACTTCTGATGCTAGGTCTAATGTATATGCCTTTCTTTATTGTGTCCAAATCTAAAATCGCTATAAATATGAAGTAAGGACATATAATAAATTAAATTTACCTAGCTTGTAGTCTGTTCCTAGGTACAGTATGATGCTGTACCTCGAAACATACCTCTTGTACCTTGAAACAATCTGACTGAAATACAAAAATTAAGGAAATAAAACCAAAAACTATGAAAATTAGTTTAATACATAAATTATACAAAAGAATCTAACTTTTTCTTTTTCATTTTTTTAAGGCAAACATCATATACATAAGTTTTTCAGTCTTTAGCGCAAATACCAGCGCATATATTGTGAACCCAACGGCCACACTTAATGCAACGGCTCCATTTCTCCCCACCTTTATCTGCCTCCATCGAATTACCGCAAAACCAGCAAGAAGTCTCAACTGGCTGGGATTTTTTTAGCTTCTTTTTGGATGCAAAATTTATTGGTTTTGATAAAAACATTTTAGAAACATTGTCATTTTTTAAGTCAAAACTTATTTATTTGCTTACTGATTGTACTTTTTTATTTGCTTTTAATTTCTTTATTTCTTCTTTTTCAGGGGTGTCTGTTGCTATCATTGTTCTTCCTGTTCTTCTACCTCTTTGTGTTGTTTTTCTGGCTGCTGCTTTTGGAAATGGCTGGACTTCCTCTGGTGTAACTAATTGTTTTTCCAGATTTTTTTTTTTAGTGATTTTAGGTGTTAAAAATAATGTGTCTTTTATGTTTGAGGGTCCAGCTATTGGTTGGATTCTGGCATCATTGTTAGTTGTGACTGGCTCTGAACTTTCACCTCTTATTGCAGGTGAATCATTAGAAGGTTGCCCATTTTTTAAATCCCGGTCTGTTACATAAGATCCCAGAAAGTCATCGTCGGAAAATATTTCAATGTCCAGAGGGAAGGTTCCCGGAGTTCTGAACCCACTTAAAATATTGCTTGGTGCAAAAGCTCGATGAAAACCAGTTCCCAAAACCTCCGCAACTGAGTAAATGTCAAATGTTTTTCCTCCGTTATTGAAAAGCCATGCTTCGACACCTTGATTAAAATAGGTTTTGAGGGGACCATATATAGTTAAATCAAGAGGCTGAAGCTTGTGGGATGTGTGTGGAGGAAATGTTATCATTATAATGCCAGCATTGGAGGCTTTTTCTACTGCTTCGACGGATAGATGTGACTCATGATTGTCTAAAAATAATATTATACGTTCATCTTTTGAACATTTTACAAACTGAATAAAATATTCCAGAAATTTTAAAAACATCTGTTCGTTGGACCAGCCAGTAGAAGTTGCGGCTCCGATGGTCCCAGGAGGGGCTCCAATTATCATACTATCCTTAAAAAAGACCCTTGGAAAGATCAGCATGGGTGGAATATAGTTTCCAGTGGCATTTACGGCGGCTATCATGGTTATCAGTGTTCCTCTTTCAGCAGAAGTTGCACTGCCAAGTTGCTTAATCCCTTTCGGTCCTATTGTGACTGAACAGTGCTTAATCCAGTCTCGTCCAGATTCCAAATTCTGTTCGGGGGGATTGGTCCAAATGGGCTGTGAACACTCTTTATGTTGTCAAAAAAGTTTTTTATGTTGGTCTTGTTAAAGCTTGTTGAACGGCTTAAACTTTGCCTCAGGTTTTCGAATCGATAATGTATCCCGGTGTCTTTTGAGGAAACGCCTCATCGATTCCTCAGCCGCAATTTTTTCTTTGTCCCAATTGGCTAGATATATTTTTTCATTGGCTACTGCAAATTTGTAGGCCAAATCTCTAACGCCATTTTTTGTAAATCCATACTGCATTCTTGCGACCTTTTGAATATAATCAACCAGACTATTTTCTTCCATTTCATTAAACACCTGCTTAACAGCATAATTTGCAGTATATTCATAAATATCGCCCTCCGCATCTTCAAACTTTTTAGATTGCCTGGAAAGTGTGGCAAGGCTTACACGAAAAATTTCAGCAGCTTCTCTATAGCTCATTTTTTTTTCTGGGTCTGTGGTATTTACGGCTTCTAAAGCTCTCTTTAAAGCAACTGCATCCACTGTGCCCCTCCTTTTGCCACTCTTGCTGCGTGGCATGGTAACGTGAATTTCTGTAAGAAAAATTAAAAATACATAGCATCTTGTACCTTGAAACACGTTTCAAAGTACAAGAGGTGTGTGTGTTTCAAGGTACAAGAGGAAACACCGTAAAACACAAATTGATTTTCAACATATAGGTTAGGTTTTAAACTAAAAGCCTTGCAGCATTTTTACTCACCAATAATCTACCAACGTCGCCTAAATAACTACTAATTCATTAACCCACTACACCAACAACTACACATACACAAATTGCCTTCGAAATATTAACTTTTAACGATCAAAAAATATATTTTCACTTCACTACTAGAAAGCGTGATCGGCACTTCTAGGTTGCTAGATGGCGGCACTAGTTTTAAATATAAGTCGTTCCAACGTACACTAGGCTCTAGGTACAACAGTCTCCCCTAATATTGTTTTATCAAGAAATTACTATTAAAATTATATATTTTCGGCATTATTAATTTTTATAGTAAAATTGCAAAAAGTGACACGTTTGTTTAAAATTTTAAGAGTCGGAAATAGAAAATAATGCGCAACAACTTTTAAACTATCCATAAAAAAATCATTGTAATAAATAAATTGTTCAGAAAAAAATCCGTAAAGTAGATGTTGTAAATACTTAATAACGATCCATGGGTCGGAAATCAGTTGTCGTGAAAATATATTGTTCTATCACCGCGCTTTTAATTTTAATCATTTTTCTTACTATAACCTAAATGAATTACCTAAACATGATTTTAAATGAAGGGTTAGTCACGTAGGTATGACATCTACTTAATTAATATGCTCAAATTAAATTATTTTTTGAAAAAGATCTTTATGTATTTGTCTGTGTACTAACCTGCATAAGCCTTTAAACTGCATAAAACACGCACACATGCCCGTTCCAGGCGATTAGGGGAATAACTAAGGGTTTCTTAGTCTATTGATATTGGTCTTGAACTGAATCATGTGTCGCTTAAAATTTAAGAAAAGAGGTTATTTCGCAGAATTGTAAGTAAATAAGAACTTGATTTTTATTGCTTGGGTCGCTAATAGGCTCTATATTTCGATGAGTCGGTATTGGGTGAATTTACCTTACGTTTGCACCAAAACAGGAATGAACACATTGTAAAAGTCGAGGATGCTCTATCAAATGTTAAATAATTTACTTGTGCCCCTGTCTGTTTTTTCGTACATTTTGATATGCTCGATCTGAATAAAATTGTAAGGTTAAAGCAAATTTTCTTATGTCTTCTCAAAATATTCTATCCTTCTTCGGATTTTTATATCTTAGATTTCTACCTATAACTTCTCTAAGGGGTATCTGCAAAGGGGATGGAGGATGTTTTAGGGTTAGCTATAGAAATGGTTTATTAGTAAATGTGTGTCATCAGTGTAACTAAGATATTAATGTAACTCGACTGGAAAAAACTCTATTGACAACAGTATGTTCAGAAAAGTGGCACTGTATCAAAGAATTGAAATTAAGTATGAAAAATACATAAATTATGATTATTCTGAATAGGTAAGATTAAAGATCATAGAAGTGAGGACAAATTTTGTTTTTTATATATAGTATCCCAATAGTAATGGTACACAGAATAGCAATGTATTCCTAATATAAATACAATTTAGTCAAAACTTGCCTTAACCGAGAGTTGATAATACAAGAGATATAGAGTATTATAATAAAAAATAAAATTTAGATTTTCTTCAATATTTCAAAACATATTTGGTTAATTAAGAAATCATGGTTCTTGGGATTAGACCGTGTCAAATTGGAATTACTATCCGACGTTTCGCCTTCGATTACACGAGGCATCTTCAGGGATCTTTAGTCCGCGAGATCTGAACACTGAATGAGCTCGAAGAGATTCAGGCGGGCTTTTATAACCAACTTGTGCTCGCCGAACCGTGACCCTGTGTTAAGATCGGTTTCCACGTGTGATGTAGACCGTAACCCGTATCTCTATTGAAATTTTTTGTATGTTTAAATATTTCAATAGATTCTCTAACTTTTTGTTTATAAAAACCTGGAACCGATGCTAAAACCTTGGTTTCCTTTACATTTATGAAATGGCCAGTGTTATGCTGGTGCTCAGCTACAGCAGATTGAACAATTTGTTTCTTTTTAATACATCGTTCATGTTCCTTAAGTCTAGTTGATATTGAGAGTCCTGTTTCTCCCACATACACTTTTCCACAGGAGCAAGGAATTTTATATACTCCTTCTGTTTGGAAAGGTACAAGATCTTTCGGGGATCGCAAGTATTGTCCAATCTTCTTATGTGTATTGCAGATTGTACGTATGCTGGACTGCCATGTATGTAGGGAAGAACAACACTACCTAATGGTGGCTCTTTATCATTCTCCTTTGGCGGGGTTGGTTTACTGTGTCTTTTAATTGAACGCGTAATATCTTCAGTGCAATAGCCGTTCCCTCTGAGAGCTTCGGTCAGTTTCGATGTTTCCGATGTTAAAGAATCTTGATCAGAAATCGAAATAGCTCTGAATACTGAGTGAGTTAATAACCGATTTCTTTTGTGCTGGATGGTGATGAGAATTTGCGTTTAAGTATCTATTTGTATGCGTCGGTTTTCTATACACAGAATATCCTAATGTACCATTTTCCTCCCTTTGAACACATACATCTAGAAAGGGAATTGTTCCATTAGATTCAATTTCCATCGTGAATTTCATATTATAATGTTGCTGATTAAGGTGGTCCAGAAATATGTGGAGATTATCCTGTCCATGAGGCCAAACAACAAAAGTATCATCTACATATCTAAACCAGTGCTTCGGTTTTAGTGGAGCGGATGTTAGAGCAATATCTTCAAAGGCTTCCATAAAGATATTCGCTACCACAGGTGATAGTTAATAAATAAAAAGTTCCTTGAAAAATGAAATAAGTAGATGTAAGACAAGCTTCCACTAGGTCTATTAAGTTCTTATCAAGATTATTTATTAATTAATTAATTATCTGGTTGCTGATCAGAAGATTACCAGTGGAACAAGCCGATGAAGTCAGATATGAGACAGCGAAGATCATTAAAAACTCAAAACCACCGAAGCCGAACCTCTCCGCAGCCGAAAAAACAGCAATGAAGACCTTAAACCAAGACGCAAACATTCTGGTACTTCCAGCAGATAAAGGCAACGCCACAGTCGTCATGGACAGAACAGAATATGTGGAAAAGGTCACTCAACTTTTGGACAACACCTATAGGGTTATGAAGGCAGACCCTACAAGTAGCATAGAAAGACGCATTACCAATTTGATCAACACATCCAGTCTACCACCAGCGGAGAAAAAATTACTAAAACCAAGCAGCTCCAAGACTCCTAGGTTCTACGGTCTTCTGAAGATACGCAATCATGGTTCTTGGGATTAGACCGTGTCAAATTGGAATTACTATCCGACGTTTCGCCTTCGATTACACGAGGCATCTTCAGGGATCTTTAGTCCGCGAGATCTGAACACTGAATGAGCTCGAAGAGATTCAGGCGGGCTTTTATAACCAACTTGTGCTCGCCGAACCGTGACCCTGTGTTAAGGGGTAAAAAATTACTAAAACCAAGCAGCTCCAAGACTCCTAGGTTCTACGGTCTTCCGAAGATACACAAGGACAACGTACCACTTCGACCGATCGTCAGTGCAATAGACTCGCCCACATACAAACTAGGTAAATATCTTTCAAATTTCCTTAATCCATTTACTGGAAAAACAGATTCTTTCATTAAAAACTCTGCACATTCCGTGGAAAAACTCAAGACAATCCAGTTGGATCCCGAAGATATTTTGGTCAGTTTCGATGTAGAATCACTTTACACAAATGTTCCTGTCAACGACTCAATTTTCATTATATCAGACATACTGGATAACAATAATCTTGATAAGAACTTAATAGACCTAGTGAAAGCTTGTCTTACATCTACTTATTTCATTTTTCAAGGAACTTTTTATGAGCAAACTTCAGGGGCAACTATGGGATCTCCTCTATCACCTGTGGTAGCGAATATCTTTATGGAAGCCTTTGAGAATATTGCTCTAACATCCTCTCCACTAAAACTGAAGCACTGGTTTAGATATGTAGATGATACTTTTGTTGTTTGGCCTCATGGACAGGATAATCTCCTCATATTTTTGGACCACCTTAGTCATCAACATCATAATATCAAAGTCACGATGGAAATTGAATCTAATGGAACAATTCCCTTTCTAGATGTATGTGTTCAAAGGAAGGAAAATGGTACATTAGGACATTCTGTGTATAGAAAACCGGTGCATACAAATAGATACTTAAACGCAAATTCTCGTCACCATCCAGCACAAAAGAAATCGGTTATTAACTCACTAGTATTCAGAGCTATTTCGATTTTTGATCAAGATTCTTTAACATCGGAAACATCGAAACTGACCGAAGCTCTCAGAGGGAATGGCTGTTGCACTGAAGATATTACGCGTTCAATTAAAAGCCATAGTAAACCAACCCCGCCAAAGGAGAATGATAAAGAGCCACCATTAGGTAGTGTTGCTCTTCCCTACATACATACATACAAGAAGATTGGACAATGCTTGCGATCCCCGAAAGATCTTGTACCTTTCCAAACAGAAGGAGTATATAAAATTCCTTGCTCCTGTGGAGAAGTGGATGTGGGAGAAACAGGACGCTCAATATCAACTAGACTTAAGAAACATGAACGATGTATTAAAGAGAAACAAATTGTTCAATCTGCTGTAGCTGAACACCAGCATAACACTGGCCATTTCATAAATGTAAAGGAAACCAAGGTTCTAGCATCGGTTCCGGGTTTTTATAAACGAAAAGTTAGAGAATCTATTGAAATATTTAAACATACAAAAAATTTCAATCGACATACGGGTGACGGGCTACATCACACGTGGAAACCAATCTTAACACAGGGTCACGGTTCGGCGAGCACAAGTCGGGTATAAAAGCCTGCCTGAATCTCTTCGAGCTCGCAGTTCACTTTGAGCATTCAGACAGTGCGGATTGATTCGGTTCACCCGGCTCCGTACTGAAAGTTTACAAGAAGTGACTTTTTTCCAAACTTGGAAAAGTGTTAAGTGCGATTTATTCCTCACAGGAATAAATATTCGAGAAGTCGTGCTGTGCAAGTGCAGTGCAACATGAAACCAGAAGTGAGTGTGTCCACTAGAAGTGCCAGCTCTAGTGGAGCAGTTAAAACCAAAACTGAGAGGATTGCCAAACTCAAAGAGGAAAACACCCGCCTCCTACTAAGGTACCAGGCCTTAGAAAAGGAAAATAAAGAGATGACGGCCAGGCTGGTCCGTCTAGAAACTCTCTTTATCAACCAAACAAGTGCGGATACAAAGCGGGTTCAGGAAGTGAACACCGACACGCCCGCTGTACAGCAGAAAATAAAGAGGAAAAGGGCAAAATCCCCACCCTCAGAGGACGCCATACAAATGGAAGAAGAAACACCTGAGGAAACAAAACCGGAAGAAGCAGAGAACGCCAATACTTCTCCGGCAAAAACCAAAATCCCGCCAATAGTAATAGATGACGGGGGCGATTGGACAGTAGTGCGAAAAAATATCAAAAGCGCAAACATCGCCTTCTCAAAGGCAAAAGCTGCAGGGAGCAGATTACAGATTTACCCCGAAACGGCCAAAGACCACCGGGCCTTAACTAAACATCTGAAGGAAGCCAACAAACCGTATCACACGTACCAACTTCCCGAGGACAGGAAAGTCCATGCTGTTATCCGAGGACTACACATGGACACCCCCCTAAGAGAAATCGTTGAAGAACTCAGCGAAATCGGACTCAAAGAAATTGAGGTAACACGTATGACCTCCAGGGTGACCAAGAAGCCAATGCCTCTGTTTCTCGTCAAGGCAGCAGACAAGAGGATAATGGAGATTAAAGTTCTCCTAGATAGACAGATTAAAGTTGAGCCGAAGAAAAAAGACCAGACGGTCAAGCAGTGCTTCAAATGCCAGCAATTTGGGCACACCCAGTCTTTATGCACACATCCGGACAGATGTGTTAAATGCGCTGGTCAACACAGGGCCAGTGCTTGCAAACTGCCAGCAAATGAAGACGGCACTAAAAATGCCACCTGTGCTAATTGCGGCCAAAGTGGGCACCCTGCCAGCTACAGGGGGTGCCCCAGGTTCCCCAGTCCCAGAAAGACACCTGTCGCCCCATGGGCAAACTTCAAGCCAGGGCCAAAACCACCCAAAGAAGATGACAAAACAACTAAGGACAAGGCCCCAACACAAGCAAAGCCAAATACAGCTAAGGGCGAGACTTCCAGTCCCCCCTTGGATTTACAAGCTGCCATCCTGCAGGCAGTTACAGGAATGATGCCATCAATTGTTGAGAATATAATCCCAACAATAACAAAAGCTGTGGAGGAACAGCTTCGCAGACTCAAATAAACAATGCCAGTACACCACAACGAAAGCCTAAGACTCATTTCCTGGAATACCTGCGGTCTAAGGGCCAGGAAAACAGACGTCATAGAACTCCTGGAAGAACATCGCCCAGACGTTCTAGCAATACAGGAGACTAAACTGAAAGCAGAAACAAGGATGACCTTCCCAGGATATCACATCTACAGATACGACCCTCCCGGGCCCCAAGCCACGAGAGGAGTCGCAATCCTGGTCAGAAGAGGCGTTCCACATTCCTTCCTGGGGGTTGAGGATGTGGAGCTAGACGCCATCTCCATAGAGGTCAACACTCGTAGAGGCCCGATCAAAATCACCTCTGCGTATCGATCCCCAACACAGGAGCTGTTGGATGAGGACATCGAACACCTAGCAAGAGGACGAGGAGCCAAAATCATCATTGGCGACTTCAATTGCAAATCCGAAGAATGGCATTGCACCCATTCCAACCCAAATGGTCGCAAACTAACCAGACTATGCGAGGACCACAGACTCGCCATAATAGGACCAGAACAACCAACATACCTCCCCCGTGGAAACGGAAGACCAAACGTGTTGGACATTGCGCTCCTGAAAAACATCAGGGAAGAGCTAGACATCAACACTCTGAACAAGGGAACATCCGACCACAACCCGGTACTCCTGCAACTAGGAGTAAACCTCAACAGAGTAAATCACAACACCAAGAAGACGACCGACTGGAAGGCCTATCAAAGACAGCTGAAAGCCGCAATCGAAATCCCTGAGATCCGCGCTCCTCAGGGACTAGATGAGGCCGTAAGATGTCTAGAGACAGCCATCCTGAATGCCTTCCACGAAAACACAGTAGTGGAAGACATAAGCAGGCATCGACAAACCGAGGAGCTTCCTGAAAATCTCAGAGACGAGATTAGGACCAACAGACGTCTCCGCAGGATCTACGCTAGATCCCACGAGGACGAGGACAGGATTGCTCTAAACCGACACTCTCAAAACTTGAGAAGTCAGTTACAAGAGCACCGAAACAACAAGTGGCGGGAAAAACTGAGATCCCTAGATACGTATCACCAAACAGCCTGGCAGATGCAACGAGCTCTTCGAATGGACAAACGTCCTATCCCTCCTCTCCAAGGTGTAAATGGCCCAATCTACACCGACGAAGACAAAGCCGAAGCCTTAGCGGATGCCATAGTCCAACAAGGTCAGCTTAACCAACATCCAGAGGAGGACGAAGACCACACCGAAGAGGTCCACGACTCAGTTAGAGACCTGGATGCCTGGATTTTACCCCAACAAAATCCACATCCTGTCTCACCCGGGGAAGTTCGAGACATCATCAGGAAACTGACGGTCAAGAAAGCCCCTGGAGCCGACGGCATCACCAACAAAATGCTGAAAAACTTCCCCAGGAAAGGATACAGTGCGATGGCCAACATCATAAACTCCATCATAAGAACATGCCACTTCCCCAGCACATGGAAAAAGGCAGAAGTCATCGTCATTGAAAAACCAGGAAAAGACAGGACAGTACCACACAACTACAGGCCCATCAGCCTACTCCCTGCTTTAAGCAAAGTAGCTGAAAGAGCTATAGCCAGAAGACTAAAAGACGAATCCCAAGAACTAGATGCCATCCCAGATGAACAATTCGGCTTCAGGGCAGGGCACTCATCCGAGCAGCAGGTACTCAGAACCACAGAGTATATCACCAAAGGATTCAACAACAGAGAGGCCACAGGAGCAGTTTTCCTGGACACCGAAAGAGCTTTCGACAGAATGTGGCACCAAGGCCTGATCCACAAAATGTCGGTGGCTGGATACGAGAGAAGAAATATAAAGCTTATCAGAAGCTACCTAAATGACAGATCATTCACAGTCAAGGTGAATGACTCTCATTCAGCTCCAAGAGGACTAATAGCTGGAGTACCACAAGGGTCAGTGCTGGGACCCATTCTTTACTCCATCTTCTCTCACGATATCCCAATCGGTGAAGAGGGCTTAACAGCACTCTACGCGGACGACACAGCCATCCTACACCAAAGCAGAAGCACCCGGATAATGGGCAGACGACTGCAAGAGGACATTGATAACCTTCATGACTGGTGTGTCAAATGGAAGGTTAAAATCAACCCCCAGAAGTCCCAAGCAATCCTATTCCAACGACGGAGACTGGTTCCAACAGCTAGAAACCGAATTGGAGACGTCGAGATCCCTTGGACAAACGAGGCCAAGTACCTAGGGATGACCATGGACAGAAGCTTGACATGGTGCAACCATATCAACGCAGCGAGGAGAAAAACTAGACAAGCAATGGGTAAACTCTATCCACTGCTCTGTCGAAAAAGTGAAATGGGATTGAGGACCAAACTGCTATTGATCCAAACAGTAGCTAGGAGCCAACTCACCTACGGCTCCACATCCTTCGGATATGCTTCTAAGACCAACCTTATGAAGCTAAAGAGGACAGAAAACAAACTCATTAGGATGGCAGCTGACGCCCCATGGTTTATCAGGAACGAGGACCTGCAGCGTGATCTTCAATGGACACCTATTGAAGAATTCATGCGGCAAAAGGCTACCCGAGCCTTCAGGGCAGCAGAAAACCACCCCAACGAAAACTTACGGGACCTGGTAGATTACGATCCGCTAGCTCCAAGACGCAACAATTGGACAAGGCACAGGAGACCTAGACACGGGCTCCTGCGCTAATATACTCTAGGATGGAAGTGGGCAAGTCGAAATTTCTGAGTCTCCGTGCTCCTCAGGAACTAGATTCTGCTCACCGAAACCCCAAGAGTATCAACAAGAGGCCACCAAACTCCAAGAAGAGGATTCCCAGGTACCTCAGCTGGCTTCGGCGTGAGTTGCAGCTGAACCTGAGGTAAAAGAAGAGGATCCCAGGTACCTCAACTGGCTCCGGCGTGAGCTGCAGTTGAACCTGAGGTAAAAGAACACCCCACCTCAGCCTCAACACTGCCGGATCACGGAACAGCAGTGTCGCTGAGGGCACAGAAGAGGACCAAAGACACGAAGACCACCAGGTACACTGACGGAGGGACACTGGCAGCGGCAGACTGGACCACGGGACAGTAGGACGAAGGCAGCGGCAATCCGGACAGAAGAAAGGAGGACAGCAGAGAAATATCCCACCTGGTAAGACGACATTTTCATTACTAATAATTTCTTTTATTTCAGATGACTACAAGTAACGAGAGGTGGCAAAAACATCCTGCCAAGAGAGGACCTCCCCCCCTACGACAGCGAAGACCATGTCCTTCATAGGAGTTTCTCCCGAAAGGACGGCACCAACCCCATCGAAGGATCCTTGGCTAGCCCAATGATGGTCCATCTGATGGGGGCCCGTTGGGGTTTAGTGGGTATTGTTGACTCCGACAGGTGAAAACCTGTCAGAGCAACGAGTCCCACACTGTCTTCCCTTCTTCCGGAAGGGAATTCGTGCGTAAAAGCATTCCCCATCGACACAAAAAAAAAAAAAAAAAAAATTCGAGCTCATTCAGTGTTCAGATCTCGTGGAGTAAAGATCCCTGAAGATGCGTCGTGCAATCGAAGGCGAAACGTCGGATAGTAATTCCAATTTGACAAGGTCTAATCCCAAGAACCATGATTTCTTATTTAGTTTATTACCTTAAAAATAGACTCAGAGGGTGCTTTAGATCCAAAAAAAAACTAGTCTCGATTTTGCTTTAAATATAGCTGATTAGGGCGTTATATATGATATCCATACATCTATCAGGAAAAGCGAAGAGATTTTAAAGCATACTGAATACCACACTTAGCGTCTCGTATTAGCTACAGCTGAATCTAAGCTAGATTATTATTATTATTATTATTGAAACATTAATAACGCAATAACCGCAAATTTTCAAACTTCGATTTCAAAACTTTAAAGTTACGCATCCAAAAGTACGTCGAATTTATCTAATTAAACTGAATTAAATAAAATTAAAAATGACTTTTACGTTGGACGCCAAAATAATTATATAACGTATGGGTGTTATAACGTACATAATATTACTAGGCAAACCTCTTAATAATAGCGCCGGCTCTAGCATGAGTTGACAGGCGGAGTTGTTTTAACTAGTTTAATTATTTATTCTGTCCCTCTCGATAGTTGAATGTACACAGTATCCTTTACAGAAGACACATCTTACAACACAGAGCTTAAGTAGTTAAGATTTTAAGAGGGGCGCCATCCGCAATAAAAAAAAGTAAGAAATGTGCTGCCGTGTTATAAGTCGGACTTTGCGGAAAATCCTTCTTCTGAAACTACGATCTGTACTCTAACCAATAAAAAAAAACTATTTGAACATCACGTTACAAAATTTATTATAAAAAAATTAAATTACAAAAAGGCAGATGTTCAAAATCAGCGTAACAGGTGAATTATTTAAAAGGTATAAACAAAGTAGCAATAATTAAATAGAAAATTCATGTAAATTAAAATAATTTGTAAAATTACGGTTATTAATATTAAATTATATGTATCCTAATTCGCCAATAATTTAAACACTATTAAGATAACTAGTTACTCAAATTTTTGGATGAAATAAACTAATATAAAATTTTAGACAATATAAATAAATGGAAAATTCTCACCAAAACTCTTATTGGTGGTGCCATGTGGTGGAGAACCCACGACCTTGTCGATGGCTTAGAGCTGCATCGGTTCTTGTTTTAATGCCAATCTACTCCTCTCCCTCAGTGGTACTCGAACAGGATTTTTGACAAATTATATCTTATATAACTTATCTCATTGGGACCAAAATTGATTTTATAATGCAATTGTAGTCGGAATTTCACCATTCCAATATTTAATTTAGGCAAGCCTAAATAAACAGTCATATCAGGCAACAAAAAATTAACTAGCAACTAGTGGCTAGTTCCAAAGCGGGCTAGTTAGGCGACTATCAAAACAAAATCTTGTCCAGAAATCAAAGTATTGATTCTAAAATGGCAAAGTTCCGAAATGAAATTTAAAATTTTTATTTTAATAGCTTTAAAAAAAGGCTAGCTAGTATTTTAAAGGCAAGCCGGTGTAGAGCTGAAAGAAAAAGAAAAAAAATAGGCATCAGAATGGCATGGCGTGATCTCGAAATTAAAGTAATATAATGTAAAAATTTAATATAAAAAAAATCACAGTGAAATTTCGAGCAAATTAATTTAAATAATCAATAATGTAAATACAAATTTTAATGTAGTACCTGATTTATGTAACTCTGGGAAAAACTAACAAATTATGATTCAAAAGTTTGACCCGTCAAAATGGCTTGCTAAAAGTGAAACCAACACGTTTAGCAGAGAAACAAGAAATCAAAAAAATGTTCTTTTTATATATGTTAGCCAAGTTTCAACACAGGTTTGCCTGGCTGACGGAAATTAAAACCCCAAAGTAAACGTATGTCTTAAATGATTTTAATTGAAAAGGAAAACTATTGCTTAAATATATATTAGAAAAAATTAATTAACTAATTTAATTAGAGCTATATAAATATTATAATTAAACGAACCAATATTAACAGAAAAATAACTAGGAAAATAAGTTTTAATATGCATTTTTTCGCCAACGAAGTGAGCATTATCTGAATGTGCAACAACAGCGCATTTTTAAATCTTCCTTAAAAGGAACAAGGAAAGCCAGAGCCAGGTCCACACCATGCTGTGGATAGACTTATCGCCTATTGGCTGCCAATACGCGGGAGATTCGTAGGTATCCAAAATAACCAAATAAATTATATCACTGAAATGAAAGAATTCATGCAAAATTAGCGTCAAATAAATACTGAGATATAGTGATATAATAACTTAAATATACACAATATTTATAATTAGCCTATTTACGTAATGTACAGCCGCAAGCTTAACTGGATCTAGAAAATTTAATACACGCACTATGGCTCTGTAAGTAATAAAATATTTGAATTATTTAATACTAAATATGTTTGTCTAAGAAAATATAGTTTTATTATTATGATAAATTGTCTGACCGCAACGCACGACAGTACACCGTTACAATGGAAATATTCTATTATGGGCGACATAATGCGAAATGATAAATGATACATACTACTAAATAACCACGCTAAATTAACGACGAATTGGGTGCTGATGATGACCATATGGGCCAGAACGACGTTTTTTAGGGTTTTATTTTAGGTGCAAAACAGAAGAAAATAAATATAGAAGTGGAAAATTTGGGAATTTTGCTGTAGAGGACTTAAATTTCAAGTACATTAGATATATAAACATACCAATTTCAAGGAACTGAAATTGTCGAAATCGAGTTAGGCTAAAGATAAACAAAAAAAAGCAAAACGGCAATACTTTTTTCAGTTTTAAATTAGAATTTATAAAAGGAATACATTAATAAGACCTTATAAAAAAAACAAGTGATCGATTGAGATCTCCACCGCATACTAGAAATTTATTAGTCATGGGAATGAATAGTTAAGTTTTTTATTAGTTTATATTAAGATATAGATAGAGGGCAGTCGCTTTATTTTAAGGAAATATTCAGCTTCAGTAACATTCGTCGAGCAAAAATTGATATTAAAATATTAATCTTTTGAAAAAAAACCTACCTATTATTAGGTGTAAAAGGTTGCTTACTACAGAATTGCCTGAAACTTTAGCCATCGCCCGTAAACCAGAATCATAAACCGATATTAGATCAATTGTCAACAACACCTCACTAACGAGTGACTCCCACGAAGCTCAAAGGGATTCGTCCCGGGGACATCTATGGGTTTTTCAAATTCATGCAAACAAATTGAGCACTGTGTTCGAAATTTATAAATATTAGTAGGCATTACAATAAAGTTAATTAATAGTAATCTAGAACTAGATTAAACGAAACTAAAACTCGAACGAAACCAAACCCTTGCCGCACGGAAACGAAATCAAATTAACACTGGGGATTATAACATACTTGGTAAAATATACCTAATACCACAAAGCGCTGAGTGAATCTCCCTGGAATATACCTCGTCTGATATAGATCTCTTCTGTTTCGATGTGCTCTTTTTGTGTTCTCAGGTTGATTTTACTTTTCCACGTACTCATGATTTGCGTAAGAAATATGATGTTTTTATTGAATTCTAGCACTCTGGTTAGCCAACTGTGGGGTATCGAATCAAAGGCTTTTTTATAATCTATCTAACCAGTATGAAGGTTTCTATAATTTTTCCTAGTTTGTTTCATGATGACGCTGTCTATAGTTAGCTGCTCCTTGCATCCTTGGCTGTTTTTCCTGCTCCCGTTTTGCTCTTCCGTTAGAATGTTTTTGTGTGCTAGATGTTGTTCTATTCTCCTGGTAATTGTGGCTGTAATTTGACGGGTCCTTATTGTCTGAATTTTTGGGTTTAAGGTATGTTATTCCTTGGGTGAGAAAACTGGGGAGTGTGCTAGGTTTTAAAATATTTTCATTAATTTGGCGAGTGAGAGCTTCACGTGTAGAGGTAAACTGTTTGTACCAGAAGTTATGAATGTTATTTATTCCAGGACATCTCCAGTTATGCGTGTATTTGACTGTTTCTGCAACTTCTTGTGTTGTCATTGCAAAGTCCTTTTGTTCCTCCAAGCACTTGTGTCTGTCTTCTTCCGCTTTAATCCATGAAGCGTTATTAATGTGTAGTTTCAGTTCTGACCAAATACTTTTCCAGTATTTTGTGATCTCTTGTTTGGTCTGTGGTTCTATTACTCGTGCCTCCTCATTGCTCATGCTTCTTCGAAACAGGTTGTTAGCGTCCTTTCTTTCATTTGATTCTTTGTATCTTCGGAGTCTAGCGGCATACACGGATAATTTTTGCTTCAAAGTGTCAAGGATTTCTGTAAGCGCGTGATCAGGAGATGCAGATTTGGTTTTCTCTACACTTTGTGGGATACGTTTTACCTTGTTGCCGTTCATGGATTGGGTAAGATGTCCCAATTCTTTTCTAATTTTGTTAATTTTGTTTTTGATCCTTATCTGCCATTTGAATTTGGTTTTATGTTGTTGGTGTTTCTGTGTCGTGGCGGGAGTTTCTGATTGTTCTGTGTTATCGTGGTTATAGCTGCTGCGTAGATCACTGTATGAATATCCTCAATTGTGCTCGCATTCGTTATGTACTCGGGAATTATGTGTTCGTTGATATTCTTTAGGATTTTATGTGTGTCCCGTTTGAAGGTTATACGAGGAATAGGATATCTTGTAGGATCGGAGCCTGACCATTTGTTTAGATGTGACTTCATTTCTACTTTGATTGCTTATATGAGAGACGGTCTGAGATGTAGCTGTGTGTATGGTGCTTTGGGCGAATGATTAACTTGTCCTGTGTTTTGTATGGTGCTTGTCATCTGTCGTGGGTTGGTGCTGGGAACTTCGCCCCTACTGAGCATTGAGCGGGGTTGCAGATCCTCTTGCACAAAGTTGGGCTGGTTTGTATGTGGGATCGGTTCGGCATCTGCCCCACTGTCCTCAATATTTAGTTGATGAATGTTTAGTTCAGCAGCTACCATAGCTTTGATGTTTTGCAATGCGAGTGGGGTGAGCTTACTGGTCTTAGTGATGACTCTTTTTTGATCTATTACTCTCGGTTCTGTGATAAGTGATTTGTATTCTGGATATTGTGCTATGAAAAGTGTATGCAGTTTATGTCAATATCCTGATGAAATTGTCTCAAGTTTGGTAGCGGTGTAGTAGGAATGCATCACCGTTCGATCCATTTCATCTGTCCATTTTAACCTCTTCCTTGGTTTACCTGCCTTGGTAGTTGCAGGTGGTCGTTGCGATATATCCGCTGTTGTAATGTGCTCAAGTTGTTGTGTTTGGTTAGCATCTGTGTCAGATTTATTTGTGTATCCATTTGGGCAGGCGATGATCGGTTCGCCCGATTCTGTAATGCGGCTCATGTGTTGCCTTGCCTTTCCCGCCTTGGTGGGTGCCAGCTTAGCCGCCAAAATACTTTCGGTGGGTCTATTTTCCTTTCCCTGGTCATGATCGTTTCGGTCGAGCTGTTCTTTCCCGCAGCGTCCTTAACCGTTACGCTGCTCGCACGATGCTTTGTTGTTTTGTGATGTTAGAAGCTCAAAGTGTCCCGACGTTGGATCGTCTGTGTTTGTTTGCCTATTATTGTTGGTCTCTCTTTAAGTATAAAATTTGATAAAAACCGCAAAAATGAGTTCCGCTAAAATGTTGAAGAAAAAATTTCTCCCACCTAACCGCCACCATTAGAAATCATATAAACGTTAAAAAAGTCGAGATCCGAAATATCGGATCTCGCTTTAAAAAACAGATCTCGGCTCGAATATAAAAAATGATCTCGTCTTAGCCGATAGTATATATATATATATATATATATATATATATATATATATATATATATATATATATATAGGGTGTTTCAGAAATAAGTGCCTTAAATTTGACTGTTTATAGATCTTGATAAAATATGAGAAAAAGTTAAGTAAAATTTTTCTCTAAGTCACACCTTTCAAAAAATACGGGGTGTTACATGTAGGTGTTAAAAACTATATTTTCTTTGTAGTTTCCGTAGATAAGTACGGTGGCAAATTGAAATTTTAACCACAGTATACATAAGTTAAAAGACTCAATAATTTGACAAAATCTTACTTAACTAGGTCACTCCAGTGGCGTAGAACAGGGGTCGCAACAGCAGATTATCGCCCGGAACTTTTTACCACCCGGAATATTTGATTTATTTTTAATGTTATTTTATTGGCTAGTTGATTTGTTAAAAATTTGCTCTCTGAAATTTTCTAAGGGAGTTTACGTCAATACATTTTCGAGCATTCTTGTTCTTACTTAATCAGTTTTGAAACCCGTTGTTGTAAATGAAAAAAAAAACATGGCACAAACGATAAAAGTTTTATTTTTTTATTTGCCATAATTAACTAATCGGCTGACAGGGACGTCGGAAGTCTTAAATGGCTGAGGGTGCGAAATTTCATTTCGAAGAGAGAACGATAACAACTAATATTCTTTATGAAATGCGGTTTCTCTTGTCCTTCTAAATTTATATGTACAAATCTCTGAAACCAACGGAGTCTTAAGAGAAATTTGAAAGCGCGGAAAATTCATTTTTTTGTTTCTCATCAGGCTAATAATACATACGTACTATGCTTTTGTTAAAAAAAAATTACCAATTCAAATTTCTCCACAAAATTCTATAAAACCTGTGTGTCGATCATTGAACGATGCAAAAAATTAGAATTCCGATTTTCTATGAATGATGCCTTCAACATTTTTATATAAAAACAAATCCAACTTCAAAAAAAAACAATTCTTTATTCGAACATTTCTTTTTTCACAAAATTTTTAGTCAGATCTGGATTCACTTTCATCAAATTCAAAATAGTTTCCTTGTTTAAACAGATTTTAATTTGGACCTAGGTTACGAAGTCAAAACTATGTGAGTATTGTCCTCGGTATTGTCAGTAAAAAATGTGATCCATGCATGCTCTTGCTTTTCGACGTAAATTGTTTATAGTACGCTATAACACTGTTTAGAAACAAAATAACTAAATCGCCTGTCAAACTATTTCTTAAATTGATTTAGTGTTGAAAAAAAACTAGTAAAGATCTGTTCCGATGTTAAATAATATGCTGTTTTACAGTAATTTGGAATATGCAGATATGCACTAAGTTCTTGGGGAATGTCGAGGAAACTCAGCAAAATTTCCTGGACGAAATTTACCAAATAAAAGAATTTTCATAGCTGTCGACCATCGGCTTAGAGAAGAAGATGAATAAGCAATTTTGAATTTGGTAGAAAAGAATCCAGAACATTAAAATCAATGGGTTTGCTCTCCTATCACAAGCAAAAGGTACATGAATTATTACCAACCGATTTTAAACCACGTGTTGATTTTAGACATTGGTATTTACAAATGTGCCAACAAAACAATAACTTTCAATCAACAGTATTCTTTACTGATGAAGCGTGAAGAACTGGAATTTTTAACATCCATAACGCACACGTTTGGCAAAACGAAAATCCTCACGCTATACATGTAATGAATGTTCCAAACCAGTTTAATAGAAATGTTTGGGCAGGTGTAATAGAAAGTCGTTTTATAGATCCCTATTATCTACCAGAGCACTTAAACGGCAACAGTTATTTGGACTTTCTGAGAAATCATTTGTATGGACTTTAGGACGATGTCCCTATTTTAACGAGGCAACAGATGTGGTTCATGCACGACGGTGCGCCACCGCACTTTTCAAGGGAAGTAAGGGTGTGGCTACACAAAAAAATTCCCCGAAAATGTATTGGAAGAGGAGTAGATGCACCTGTACAGTAGCCCGCGCGTTCGTCGGATTTAAACCCGGAGGATATAAAGTATTTGGGATATTTTAAAAGAAAAAGTTTATTCTGTCCCAATTCGCGCTGTTGACCACCTTACTGCTAGAATTGATGTTGCCTGCAACGATTTGTCCCTTGCAAGGCATACACTACAAAACACTTCCTCAAAACTTTTAGGGAATGCTCGAAAATGTATTGACGTAAACTCCCTTAGAAAATTTCTAAGGGAGCAAATTTTTAACAAATAAACTCGCCAATAAAATAACGTTAAAAATAAATCAAATATACCGGGTGGTAAAAAGTTCCGGGCGATAATGTGTTGTGGCGACCCCTGTTCTACGCCACTGGAGTGACCCTGTTAGGTAAAATTTTGTTAAATTATGAGTCCTAACTTATGCATATTGTGGTTAAAATTTCAATTTGCCAACGTATTTGTCTACAGAAATAACAAAGAAAATATAATTTTTAACACCTTCATGTAACACCGTATATATATATATATATATATATATATATATATATATATATATATATATATATATATATATATATATATATATATACATATAAATATATATAAATATATATATATATACATATAAATATATATAAATATATATATATATATATATATATATATATATATATATATATTTATATATATTTATATATATTTATATATGGTTTATTTGCAAAATCAAACAATGGAATTAACTTGACGTTTTGCCTATCATAGTAGGCTTTTTTAAAAATTGCTCATTCCTTTATTTTTTTTGTATGTAAGGTTTCCCTTTACTATCTGAAATTAATTTAAAAAACATTTAGTAGTCTAATTATAAAAAAACAATCTACAATTTTTCTTAAACCAATTTTAAATTTTATACTATTTACAAAAAATTATTACAAAATTAATAAACTAAGGTTACATACCTCGACAAAAGGATGTTGGTTATTTATTTATATTTGATTGATAGGTAGCAAGTTAGTGGTTTGCCAGGCAACTCATGGCACAGTTTTAGGTAAAAAGTGTTCTTAACGTAGTTCGTTTTTTTTGAGGAATTTAAAGATGATTTTTTGCTATTTTTTAATTTAAACCTTAGAGTAGAATCAGACATTCACAATGATATACATTTTAATAATAACGGCTTAGACGAAGTTAAAACTATACTAAAATATCAAATTGTGCTATATTTGACTTAAAATTTGTATGTCTTGTTTGTAATTTACTGCATTTTTTTCTTTTTTTATATGAATTATTTCTTTGATAATTAATTTCTGATATAGGTTCTCTTCATCATTGATTTTGGTTTCAGAAAAGTTAAATTCGTGCTTTGTGCTTTTTTCATGTTTATATAATGCAGTGGATGCATTCTTTATATACTTATGCCCTTTTATTCTATTTTCCAAAAGTTGGGTTGTCATACCAATATATTTCATAGAGCAGTTTAAACAAGGAATTTCATATACGAGATTTGGATTTTTTATTTTAGGAATTTTAGTTTTTAATTTTGTAAATAAGGAGCCTATCACGTTCTGGGCTTTATGACACACAATTATGTTATATTTTCCTAAGATATGTTTTAGTTTTTCAGATAATTGAGATGTGTATGGCATTGCAGTATATTTTTTTTTGCTTATTATCTTGTCTTACGTTTTCATGATCATTGATGAAGATAACCTATATCAGAAATTTATTATCAAAGAAATGATTCATATAAAAAAAGAAAAAAAATGCAGTAAATGACAAATAAGACATAAAAAATGTAAGTCGAATATACCACAATTTAATATTTTAGTATAGTTTTAACTTCGTCTAAGCCGTTATTGTTAAAATGTAGTATATCATTGTGAATGTCTGATTCTACTCTAAGGTTTAAATTAAAAAATAGCAAAAAAATTATCTTTAGATTCCTCAAAAAAAAAAACGAACTATGATAAGAACACTTTTTTATCTAAAACTGTGTCATGAGTTGCCTGGCAAACCACTAACTTGCTACCTATCAATCAAATATAAAATAAATAATCAATATGCATTTTTCGAGGTATGTAACCTTATTTTATTAATTTGGAATCATTTTTTGTAAATAGTATAAAATTTAAAATTGGTTTAAGAAAAATTGTAGATGTCTTTTTATAATTAGACTACTAAATGTTTTTTAAATTAATTTTAGATAGGAAAAGGAAGCCTTACATACCAAAAAAAAATAATAAAGGAACGAGCAATTTTTGAGAAAGCCTACATGATAGGCGAAACGTCAAATTAATTGCCTTGTTTGATTTTGCAAATAAATAATTACGAAATTGTAGTGGCGTATTCATGGTTTAAAACTATTTTTTGGGTTTTTCGCCTTATAAAATCTGAAAATAAAAAAATATTTACCTTATAAAATCAATAGACAGTCTTAAGTTCTGGGTCCACTCTGACGGTACCCCAGGAGCGACACTGAAAAATGTTTGTTTTCTGGACGTTTCGGGGGAAAGTCTACCCCCGTCTTCAGCAAACCAGAGAGACCTTGAATGCAAATCATTTCCCAGAAAAACTGATAAAAAAATTATCAAACAAAGGACTTACATATAATATAACACACAACGAAAACGTAAGACAAGATAGTACGCAAAAAAATATATTACAATGCTATACACATCTCACCTAGTTTAATTTCTTTATCCACAGCTGTAATAAATATATGTTGGTTTATTTATTCTTTTTAATTTTTGAAATAAATGTATTAGTTTAAATATTGTGTTTATTTATTACAACTCGAAACGCAATTTTAGGGAAAGCCAAAAACTAAACCAGATTTCCTTAACTTAACATTTTTTAGAGATAGCAAATATCCTCTTTTGCATAATATATTGATATTATTTAGAGATATGGATCAGCTCACCAAGGATCAAACGAATTAGAACATTAAACTTTTAGAAAACCCAATAATAGTTGAATACTCCATCAATCTATTTAGTTGTCAGAGATTCTGAAAAACATATCATGTTATTAAATTATGAAGGACATAGGGCCTCTGACTAGGATATGTCTTGCGCTTTACCACAACTTATTTCTTCGAGACCGTTTTAATGTTGATTAAGATCGGTTAGCAGAATCAGTAGAAATAGTGGTGTACGCAATGACGAAAAAGAAGGGGGAAGAAATTATAAGGATCAGATTATTAATAGAGTGATTATTTTAAACAAATTATCAGATATTGTAAATTTGTTTGAATTTTATTCAAATAAAGATTGATTTATTTCATAAAAAAAGTGTATTCTTTAATTTTGAAAGTGTTAATATTAAAAAGCCTATTTTAAAATTTTCATATCCACTGAATTATATTTTCTCATTAAAAAAACTGCCAGGCTTTGATTTTGTGACCTAGTGTATTTCAAAAATAAAGTGAGGCTTTTTGAATTTCAACTAAACTACCTTAGAAAATACCTTACAGGATATACACAACTACTTTGTGAATGCTCAGTCAAATGTTACTGCAAATAATGTAAGTTACAATATCGTTTACAATGCTCATTATAATGGTGACAATGATGGTGGCCATTTATATTTAGTAGCTGACCTATAGTTTCTTAGTTAAACTGCAAGCATAAAAAATGTAATATGTAAATAAGTTCTTGTCAAATTGCATACTTTAAACATTATATTTAACTTATTAAACGAGATGTAATTTCTGCAGTTGGGCTCTGCTCCCAAACTATCATCTCAAGTGAACTTCAAATAAGTCTTGTTGTCAAAACAATAAAAAATTGAAAATTAAATTAAAACAGTAAAGGTTTAAATATGCTACTTCGGTAGAAAAAAACATTTATTAGAAAACAATTTCAAGTTACAACTTTTCTTTTAGAGGTATTTTCGGTGCTCTGAAAAGAGAACACAATTTTGCCCAGCAACCGCTATTAAAACTCTGGGAACTGGTGAATTATTCTCCCACTCCCAGAATCATAATCATGATCATTTGCAGCAAAGACTGAAGGGTATGGGAGAGTTTATATATATATATATATATATATATATATATATATATATATATATATATATATATATAGTAGTATTAGAATAATTTTTGATGCTATCGTTTGCGATTTGTTTTTAACTAAATTTCAACTAATTTAAATTTTTTTAACTTTATATTTCGGGCATCAAACAGCTCACTAATGTACTCCTAGCCAATTTCAAATAAATGGTGACAACTCTTTTAAAATTCTTCTTTGGGATGAAGAAGGTTTACAATCTATAATATTTTGTGATCTTCATTTACTGAATGCAGTGATACCTGTATCAAATAGGTTGGGAGTGTATGCCACTTTTAAAGTGGTCCCGGGAACACCCGCCGCCTACCAGTTGCTGACCATACATATCCTTAAAGAGACATGTAAGTTACATATTTGCATTTAATATTCCATTGCTAGACAAATTCGTAAAGAAATAATAAGAACCAATTGCAGTGCTTTGCATTTTCGTCAATGATTGTCTTCATATTTAAGCAAATATAAATTTATATGAAAAAAACATTTATCAGCAAACAGTTTCTAGTTACTTTGATGATTTATTTTGGATATTTTTGTATGAAAAGCGCCCATTTCAGTTTCGACTATAATACAAATACATTCTCCTAGAAATTCTCCTTAGAAAAAAAATATTTGTTAATCAAGATCAAAACAGCGAACAGCTATTTATTACAAATTTTTTATATTCAAAGATATGTCTGATACAATATTTCTGCTGTGGCGACTGAATGTCTCCCACATTTGACTGCCAAAGTTAAAATTTGCGCATATCACACTGTATATATTTGTTTTTCTTTTCATTGTTACTGCATAACATACTGTACATATTTATTTTATTTTACATTTACTTTTTTAATCTAGGCTAATCTATTGCTATTGAGAAATGTAACAATTTGTAGGTACTTAGTTTTCTGTACATAATTGTGGGAATTTCCATCGGCATTTAGAGTCTAATTTAGTTTTAAGGTTCTTTTATGCTATCCGTTATTTTTTATTTTTACAACACTTCTTTGTACGATTTTAAAATATGTTGTTGCACATTCGATAGTAGGAACCATCACCGATAGTAAACTGTTTATTGCATTTAGTGTTTATGATAGGAAAATACCGAAACGACTCTTCTGAGTAAAGCTTTCTCCAAATTCCCATTTTACTATCTGTAATGAATGTTTTTATTTTGACCATGGGAAAGTTTACGAAGAAACCCCTTTTGCCAACGAATAGGACCAATCAAAGCGAGGAATTTTGGCACAGGGGGTGGAACTTTATGTTTCTTGAGATTTGTATTAATATTAGAGGAGGACTCTGTTTTTGGACTTGCAAGAATTCGGATGTGAATTTTGTTGTTCTAGTTCAATAGACTTATTTTATTTCGTTTTAACAGTGTTTCAATAAACTCTCACAGTTCATATAAAAAAGGAATGTATTGGATATATAGCTAATCAAGCACACACATACGTTCCTAAACTGCAATATACTTGAAACGGTTTAAATGGATTTGTTATTTTAAACTTTTTTAAAATTCTTCTTTGTAATGAAGAAGGTTCACAATCTGTAATATTTTGTGATCTTCATTTGCTAAATGCGGTGATACCTGGATCAAATAGAATGGGAGTGAATGCCACTTTTAAAATGGTCCCGGCAACACCCGCCGCCTACCAGTTGCTGACCATACGTATTATTAAAGAGGCATATGTAAGTTACATATTTATATTTAAAATTCCATTACCAAAATTGAATACTGTTGGCCGTTACGTGATGAAAATCCATGATAATATTTTTTAGAAAAACAACAAAGTTTTTAAGATTTTCACTCTATATTTGTGGTCAACTGTTTCGCATATACAATAGGTTCTTCAGATGTTGAGGTATAATTAAAATACTACAACGTTAAATTTTGAAAAAAGGCAAACAACAGGTAACAATTATAAAGAAAACCCGTGGTAACGAGATGTGTTTTAAATGTTCTATTAATTCAAAAGAATTTTTAATGCTATATTTTGGAACTAATTTGCAGTTATCATTTATGAGAGCAATTAGCTTATGTGATATTTTGAAAGTAAGTACTGTTACAAGAGACTACTGGGCGGATAGGGTAATTTTCTTTGTGTAGTTTGATTAAAGTATACTTTTTAAAAATAAGATTATATTTGTCTGAAGGACTTAAAATACTTTTTGAGTTATTTAATATTAGTCTGACTTCTGTTTGATATATTTCATAGAATCATGTCTTAAAAGTTTATAAACACCAGATTCTAAGAAGAATAGAGTTTTTCAACATATAATTTTTTATTAAGTGCCACGATAGTACTACCTTTGTCTGCTTTAGTAAAAATTATATCGTTCTCTTTGAACTGATTTTTAATAGATTTTATGAGTAGATTTGCTGGACTTTCACTAGTATTAATGAATTCTTTCTTGATTACATTAGAAGCTAAAAACTTGTTGTTTAAACAATCAGGGCTGTTCCTTAACCCGATTTCTGTTTCAACGCCTAAATTCTCAAGAGATTTAATATTTACTGGACTTTTTAAATTATAATTGAAACCCTTAGTTAGTAACTGAGTTTCGGTTTCGGTAAATCTGGTATCGGTTAAATTAATAAACCTATCAAAGAATACGAGTACAAAAAAATTAGTTGATATGTTAGTTTTTGAGCTACTTTTTTGTTTTAATAATAAATCCAACTTACGTTTTTGTCGTAGATACTTTACATGTATTAATGAATTTATTTGTTTTCTAATACAATAGTCCAAAGGATCAAATTTCACAAGATGTAGCCTGGATGAAAGTCCTGTATGGATTACCTTCAAGTAAGTAGACTATGTGTCACGTTTGCTGTATTTTTTACTTGAATCCGTCTATCTTCTTTAAGCCACCTTGTTCTGCCACTCTTCATAGCTCAAATTGTTACAGAACTCCTGTTGCTTGTCTTCAAATTTGTGTAATGCAGAAAAACTTGATTTCTTAAACAAGCACTAAGAAACCAAATGTTTTGTGATGTCGTCGCACAGCGCAGTATTAGTTCGAGATACCAGAGAGCCAAAAAACTAGTATTACTTTCTTCAAAAATTAAATACTGTTGGACGCTACGTGATGAAAATCCATGATATAATTCTTTAGAAAAACAACAATGTTTTTAAAATTGTCACTATATATTTGTTGTCAACATGACATGTTTCGCATATACAATTGCTTCTTCAGATGTTGAGATATAACTAAAATACTACAATGTTAAAATGTAAAGGTAAACAACAGGTAACAATTATAGGGAAAACCCAAAGAAAATGGTGTTATAATAAATGAAACAACCTTAAAATTATATGAGTTACATATCTACGACAAAAGGACGGTTCAGGGAAATAAATTTAACAAAGAGAGAGCTGTTTAATTCTAATTGGTCGTTTAGTAAACGGTCTGATGATTTTAGTTTGTTTATTTCGAGGAATTCAAGAATATTAAGTTTTATGCCCTTATTTTCGATATGTAGAATTTTAAAATTGTGATTAAATGAATGATGTTCAAGTAAAAGATGATTTGCAAAGGCTGAATCAGATTTTTTATTTCAAAAACTATTTTTATGCTCTGAAATGCGTTTATTAAACGTTCTACCTGTTTGACCTATGTACGTTTTTGGACAGCCACCAGATGTTAACTTATAGGCACCTGATTGTTTTGATTTTTTTATTTTGTGTTTATTATATAACAATAACAGTACTTCGATAAATGTCCTGGGGTAGTCTAAAAATAATTTATTAATGGCATGAAGTTACAAAGATTTATAGCAAGTTTTTACCTATAAGAGTCTGCATGTATTTTTTTCGTATGACCCATGAAAGTAGCAATCTGTTAGATCCCATTGTCATCCATTACCATTAACTGTAACGTAGTTGCAATATGCTTCCGAAATCTAGTAGAGGTTAAAAGTTATGGATGCTTAGCTCCACAGTTGTCAGCTATTTTTTTATCGCCTTGGCTCCTGACTTCCAGCGATTCTCAGAATCAGGATTCCCAAATAAATATCGATTTGATTGGGGCTTTATATTAGTTTCTTTTCGTATTTTTATTAAACATTTTATGTACTCTTGAGGTTGTTTCAAAAATAATATTCGGACAGGTTTTGAAACTTTTCCGCCATGTTTGTGATTATTGCAGATATTTTTTTCAACTTCAGGGAGTGCCTCTTCAAAACTTTGTGGATTAATCGTACTATAGTCTTTGCAATAATTATCAATGGTCAGATACTGAACTCCCACCCTTTTGCGATTACATATTACTGTTTTGGCCAAAACACGCTCTGCTAGTTTCTTATAATATACTTTACTGGCCATCTCCTGCCTTATTTAGAAAAAAGGCTCTACAGTTAGTTTATTTAATAACTCATTGAATAGATGAGGATCACTTGTAAGTGGCGACTGTAATGGCTTTTCCCAGTGTTTTTCCTTCAAAGTTTTTAGTGCGAGAGTAGATAGCTCATTGCACTAATGACCTTCAATCAACTTTTTAAGGTCTTTCATTCCTGTCTTTTCTTTGTTTTGTGATCTTTCCATTTTATACCACGAACATGTTTTCTTTCTAAAACCAGTTTATATGCTACATCATAAATAACTTTTTGCCCCCATATGCATTGCTAATGATGGTGTTTTAAAACTTTTGTTTTGTATATCGTATCCAGTTATCTCTTTGGTGGCAGAAAAAAAAATATTGAAATTGTTCTTCAGGCTTTAGAGCATCAAATAAACTATTAACCTCACGATTTTTTTAAAGCCATTAGTAAACGACACCGTTTCTCTTTATTCTATACAATATTCCCAATCTGCTGTCTCTTATGTCTTGAGAGAAGTACTTCACCATACAAACAGATTAGGCTAACATTCTTAACAGCAGCGCTAATATTATCGGGCGCATGATACTAAATACTTCCCGTCTAGAGGACTTTAAAAAAAACATTATTTTTTGAACTAGTCATCGCCATAAATGTTTGTGATGCGCTTAAATAATGTTTTGAAGTATTTGTATTTATTGGTTTATTTTTGCACTTTTTAACATGTCTAAACAAAAACTGTTTTGTATATTCGCCAAAACAGTCAGTGCAAATGACGTATTCAAAATATATTTTTTTTGAGGATTTTTGATGATGTGATTGTGATGTTTTTTTTGGTTTCAAGAATAAAATCGCCCTTCTTTCATAAAGCCTGCTGTGTTTCAAAGATTTAAGCAAACAGACTTCTTTATGATTGTTGTGATGCCTAAGAAGATGCCTTGGGAAATGTGTATTAACGTCCCTAAAGCATATGGGACATATAGTTGGTCTTTCATTTGCAGAAGGTCTCTTGGCAGAGTTACAGATTCCTTTAAAATAAAACAAAAACATTCTTTAAATTCAGAAAAATTGAACATGCAGGATGTATGAGAAATTAAATATTTATATGTATATGTGCAAATAATTGAAGCATAACAAATAAAAAAGATTTTGAAGGGCGATTTTACATATACTGTGATACTAATTTTAAAAGTAAATCAGTTTGTGTAATTTATAGTGGTTGCATCAGATAATAAATGATTATGTTGTATCACTTGTTAATAATACGACTTATTCGCATTTTATCTAGTTAAAAACTATTCTGGTATCTCTTCAAGTGACATTCGAGCTTTGTTTACCTAGTCAAGGGTAATACTTGTTTACTGATGTCTAGGTGCTATACACGATGCAATAAAAGAACTACCAAATATAAAAAAAGCAACTTTATAATTTAACCATAGAAATAGAAGAGTTAAAGTCAACTTTAGTGACACAAAATCATCCCATGAACAAGTAGTCTCAGGAACAAAACAGCTTAAAAATCCAATAAAAAATAACTTAATGAAACTAAACCGTTGTAAACTCCTAAATAGCACTTGATTGCTATTGAGTCGACCATAACTAAAATTCAAGAGTTGGAAAAAGTGCATTAAATCTTCTTTTATTTAGCGTTAAAAAATGAGGCAAGTGAAAAAGCACAAAAACTTGACCTTAAGAAAGCCATATAATTGATTAACAACATCAAGAACACATCTTAATAGAAATACCTAGATATATACCATTAAGAAAAACAACGAAAATGCCTTTAAATTACCTTAAGTGCACAGTATTTGGACCAGAACAATCCAAAACAACACTATACTATTTGTCAAAATGAAACCAGAGAAGTCAAAAAAAAAACTAAAAGTTCTTATTGTAGTTGTGACGTCGGACTTAAAATAGGACAGCTTACATTGTACAGATACACTCTCACCTATCTAATTTAAAATCATTCAAGGGAAAAGATTTTGAAATTGTAAAAGAGTTTTGTAAAACCCAAAGTTTAATACGTCCAGAGTATCTGGAGCCCATATCATCTTATATAGAACAGAATATTTTGAAAAGTTCAATGAAGAATTACCAAAATAGCTTATGACCTCATAGATCTTTCATATGAAAGTCACCTTAAATCCTTGAACTTGATTACTTTGCGTAAACACCGAATAAGAGGATTATTAGAAACTTTTAAGATCAGGGGTAACTATTCAAACAACTTAAAGCGGGATCTTCATATAACAGTTCTGGCAAAAAAGTTATCCTCCGGTCTATTCGCAATTAACACAACAATGAACTACATAGATGTCAGATCTCAACTCAAGCCTATTATGCACTATTCGAGAGCTATTTGCGATATGGTATATTACTTTGGGGATATTCTGTTTCGGTGTACATAAATATTATCTTCCTGCTGCAAAAAAGAGCAGTACGCATTTTGAATAAAACAAAAGATCAACGTACTTATTGCAAACCTATTTTTCAAGCTTTAAATATTTTGACAGTTTTTGACCTTTGCATTTATGAAAGCATTTGTTTTATACATGATAACATTAATGATTTAACAAAACGAGAAGAAAGTAAACAAAAAACACCTGCGTAAAATTTCCATTTAATTTATTTTACAAAAATAATGACAATTGTTTCGCCAACACTTCATCAGATGTTAGATGTAAACTAAAATAAAATAAGAGTGTACCACAAATTATAGATTTTAAATACCTGAATGCGTTTTTTTACAACTGCGGATCTTATACAGTTCAAATGTTCTGGATTTACCCTTAATAAACTAATAAAGGTTAAACAATGAGGAACCGTTCAGGTCCAATTGATCGTTTAATAACGTGTTGTTATTTTTATGTTTGTTTATTTCCATACTTTCTGGTAAATTAAGTTTTTTACTTTTTCGTTCTACATGTAAAATTTCGAAGTTCTCATCAAAAGTATGGTTTTCTTGAATTAAATGTTTGGAATAATTGGAATTATCTTTATGCTTTCTGTAACTGAATTTATGTTCACTTATCCTTTTTTGAAATGTTCTGCCTGTTTGTCCAATATAAAATTTTGGACAAGTTCCACAATTTAATTTGTAAACACCCGATTTATTGTGTTTTTTGGTTTTACTCTTATTGTTTTTAATGTATTTACTAAGGCTGTTGTTAGTTCTAAAAGAAATTTTTGCAACTTTGTTTTTAAAAAACTAAGTAATAGTTAATGTTATTTTTGCTGAATAAGTGAAAGTATGGAAATTATTATTTTCTTGGTAAACTGTTAGTAGGATAAATTAACTGTAATGCCTTTTTATGTTCTTTCTTTTTTACTACTTTGTCTAGAAGATTTTCATGATAACCGTTATAACCAGCTATTTGTTTTATTATATTTAATTCTTTAATATAACTTTCGTTACTTAGAGGTATGTTGATCAATCTATGAACAAAACTATTAAATGCTGATATTTTGTGCGTAAAAGGGTGATTAGATGTATTGTGTATTATAATATCGGTATGAGAAGGTTTGTGGAAGACTTGAAACTCGTGTTTATTATTTTTAACAGTTATTGTTAAGTCCAAGAAATTGATTTCTCTATTATTTTCTAATTCAACAGTAAAATGTATATTTTTGTATAGGTTATTGATATAATCTAAAAATGATTTTAGTTGCCTGTCAGTACCAATAAAACATGCTAGTATGTCATCCACATATCTATACCAATAAATGAAATTTTTACTAAGAGAATATTCATGAATTTTAGTTTTCAAATTGTCCATAAACATCTCGGCTAAAATAGGGCTTAAAGGATTTCCCATTATTAAACCTTCCTTACTTATGTACGCAGCTTCATTAAACTTAAAATAATTTTGATCTAAACAAGTCGAAAAGGCTTCTAAAATATCCTGTTTATATATTGGATTAACGTTATTTTTAGTAAGAAGTTCTTCAACTAATAATAAAACATCAGCCGGCGGTATACTAGGGAATAAATTTTGAACGTTAAAAGATATTAGCCTGGCGTTACTTGGAATTTTTAAATTATTGATTTTACTTATTAATTGAGAGCTATTTTTAATACTGTACTTGGGTTTAAAATTACAATATTTTACTAAAATGTTTATTAACTTATTAGAAAGGATTACTGCTGGTGCTGAAATATAAGATACCACTAGTCTAATTGGCATATCGTTTTTGTGTAGTTTAATATAAGAGTATAATTTAGGTATTTGAGGATTCATTAATGATATGTGATATTTTTCTTTTTCGGTGAATAAGCTAAGATCTTTGACTACATTTTTTACCAGTTTTTGAAAAAGTTCTGTAGGATCAAAATTAATTTGTTCGAACTTATCGGAATTTAGGAAATCGAGTGTTTTAGAAATATATTGATCTTTGTTCATAGCTATGACAGTTTTTCCTATATCTGCTCTTGTAAAAATTATGTTATATGTGTTACTTTTATTAACTATCGATTTTAATATAGAATAATCATTAGAGAAATGGTCCTTAAAATCGTCGAATTTTTGATTGACTATCTTATTTGATAATAGGTGTTTTTCAGTATTTGTAAGTTGCATTTTTTGTGCTGCTAATTCACACTCAACCCCTAATTGTTCCCTGCTACATTTACCTTCTTCTACATTAAGGTTATAACTAAAGCCGTTCTTTAGCAAATTAGATTCATCTATTGAAAAATTAACATCAGAAAAATTAACGAATCTATGGTGGAATTTATGTTCTGAGAATACCTTTCTATTATTATTTATATTAATATCACATACTATATCTTAATTTATTTAATTTATTTATTTGCCCTAAGAATTTGTTATAGATAATGTAGTCAACGCGATCTCTTGTGGACTTATCAAAAATGTCAAACTCTAAACTAGCCAGCCTATAACTAAGTTCACTATGAATTACCTTAAGATAAACGTTATAAATGTCTCTGTTATTATATTGGATTTTTTGGTCTTGGCAAATCCACTTTCTAAGTCTATAGTGTGGAGCTGCTTTGGTTGACTGGCTTTTGTTGTATGTTTTTAACTTCATGTACCGGGGAAAAACACTGAACTTTAAGCTTTGATTAAAAAACCAAATGTTTTGTGTGCACACTCTTGATTTAAGAAGAAGCTTAAAATAACATAAGGCTAAAAAGCTCGTCGAAGCTTGTAATAAATGTTGAACAGAACTAGCCGTTACTTGATGGAAACTCATATTAACAAAGTAAAAACACTTGCGTAAAATTTCCACTTAATTTATTTTACAAAAATAATGACAATTGTTTCGCCAACACTGTGGCTTCATCAGATGTTAGATGTAAACTAAAATAAAATAAGATTGTACCACAAATTATAGATTTTAAATACCTGAATGCGTTTTTTTACAACTGCGGATCTTATACAGTTCAAATGTTCTGGATTTACCCTTAATAAACTAATAAAGGTTTAACAATGGGGAACCGTTCAGGTCCAATTGATCATTTAATAACGTGTTGTTATTTTTATGTTTGTTTATTTCCATACTAAAATTCATGAATATTCTCTTAGTAAAAATTTCATTTATTGGTATAGATATGTGGATGACATACTAGCATGTTTTATTGGTACTGACAGGCAACTAAAATCATTTTTAGGTTATATCAATAACCTACACAAAAAAAACACATTTTACTGTTGAATTAGAAAATAATAGAGACATTAATTTCTTCTTCAAAAACTAGTAAAAAATGTAGTCAAAGATCTTAACTTATTCACCGAAAAAGAAAAATATCACATATCATTAATGAATCCTCAAATACCCAAATTATACTCTTTTATTAAACTACACAAAAACGATATGCCAATTAGACCAGTGGTATCTTATATTTCAGCACCAGCAGTAATCCTTTCTAATACGTTAATAAACATTTTAGTAAAATATTGTAATTTTAAACCCAAGTACAGTATAAAAAATAGCTCTCAATTAATAAGTAAAATCAATAATTTAAAAATTCCAAGTAACGCCAGACTGATATCTTTTGACGTTCAAAATTTATTCCCTAGTTTACCGCCGGCTGATGTTTTATTATTAGTTCAAGAACTTCTTACTAAAAATAACGTTAATCCAATATATAAACAGGATATTTTAGAAGCCTTTTCGACTTGTTTAGATCAAAATTATTTTGAGTTTAATGAAACTGTGTACATAAGTAAGGAAGGTTTAATAATGGGAAACCCTTTAAGTCCTATTTTAGACGAGATGTTTATGGACAATTTGGAAACTAAAATTAATGAATATTCTCTTAGTAAAAATTTCATTTATTGGTATAGATATGTGGATGACATACTAGCATGTTTTATTGGTACTGACAGGCAACTAAAATCATTTTTAGATTATATCAATAACCTACACAAAAATATACATTTTACTGTCGAATTAGGAAATAATAGAGAAATTAGTTATTTGGACTTAACAATAACTGTTAAAAATAATAAACACGAGTTTCAAATCTTCCACAAACCTTCTCATACCGATATTACAATACACAATACATCTAATCGCCCTTTTACCCACAAAATATCAGCATTTAATAGTTTTGTTCATAGATTGATCAACATACCTCTAAGTAATGAAAGTTATATTAAAGAATTAAATATAATAAAACAAATAGCTGTTAATAACGGTTATCATGAAAATCTTATAGACAAAATAGGAGAAAAGAAACAACATAAAAAGGCATTACAGTTAATTTATCCTACTAACAGTTTCAAAGAAAATAATAATTTCCATACTTTCACTTATACAGGAAAAATAACAAAAATTTCTTTTAGAACTAACAACAGCCTTAGTAAATACATTGAAAACAATAAGAGTAAAACCAAAAAACACAATAAATCGGGTGTTTACAAATTAAATTGTGGAACTTGTCCAAAATTTTATATTGGACAAACAGGCAGAACATTTCAAAAAAAAAAAAAAAAAAAGGATGAGTGAACATAAATTCAGTTACAGAAAGCATAAATATAATTCCAATTACTGCAAACATTTAATTCAAGAAAACCATACTTTTGATGAGAACTTCGAAATTTTACATGTAAAACGAAAAAATAAAAAACTTAATTTACTAGAAAGTATGGAAATAAATAAACATAAAAATAACAACACGTTAGTAAACGATCAATTGGACCTGAACGGTTCCCCATTATTAAACCTTTATTAGTTTATTAAGGGTAAATCCAGAACATTTGAACTCTATAAGATCCGCAGTTGTAAAAAAACGCATTCAGGTATATAAAATATTCAGGTAATTTGTGGTACACTCTTATTTTATTTTAGTTTACATCTAACATCTGATGAAGCCACAGTGTTGGCGAAACAATTGTCATTATTTTTGTAAAATAAATTAAGTGAAATTTTACGCAAGTTTTTTTTGTTTACTTTGTTAATATGAATTTCCATCAAGTAACGGCTAGTTCTGTTCGAAACGAGAAGATCTTCATTCATACGAAACACGGAGAAGATACACCCTAATTCCTTCAGAAGACTATAGTACCGGATGAGTTCAAATAAATAAACAAAAATATTTTAATTTTATATTGAATTCTTGTCAAATTGTAACAAAAATATTACTAGTATTGTCTCGGTCATTGTATAGTATTTATGTCATTGTATAGTGTTTCTATCCTTACATATTATTTGAGTGTTTTTGAATATTTTGTTGTGTATAATTTTATTAGTTTTAGGTATATTATTGTACAACATATTTTGCGTTTAAATAAACGGATTGATGATGATGATTTTCAGTTACTATGGTGGTCATTTGGAGATTTTCCATTCTAGTCAAATAACTATTTTGAAAGGAAAAACAAAAAATTGTCCAAGAAACGATGCAACAATGAAACCGGTTAGAGGACAAAACTGTCAACTCTCAGACAATAAGTACGTTTACAAATAGCCTCGATACAGAGATGCAGAACTGGAACAATACTGTAATGACTGTAGCATGTACAGGGTAATCCCATATAACATTACCTTACTCTAACATTCTTATTAATTAAGAAAGAAATAAAAAAATTGTAGGGTTATTACTCTAGTTTTTGCACACACATAGCAATCAGGTTTATCTTCATTAGCAGACAGGAGCGAGCAAAAAGTTGCATTTTTCAAATGGAACACCCTGTATATTATTACGTAAAATAATATACAGGTTGTTAGATGGAATTCACTGATATAGAGTTTGATGAGTCTATCTTTAATGGTTCTTCAACAATTAATTAAAAACTGTTCGATAAGTGCAATGCATTAACTAGAAACTTATCTGATTTTTCGCATAAATTAATTATGGGGTAGTTTTTAATTAATTGTTGGAGAACCGTTAACGATAGACCTATCAAACCCTATATTAGTAAATTCCTTGTAAAGAGCTCTAAACATTAATGTAATAATATACAGGACGTTTCATTTTAAAAAATGCAACTTTTTACTTTAAAGTAACACTACATATCATTTTTTAATTTTTTTTTCTAACTTAAAGAATAAGAAAGTTTGAGGGGGTAGCAATAAGGAGGATTCCCCAGTGCAATCTACACAGCCTGTGATGTAATGTGGATAAAATGACTCAGTAGTTTCATGGGGTTTCCTGTCTCGCCTTGAAATCCATACTAATAACAATTAAAATCTTTGGAGAAGTGCAATATTATAGGCAATAAACAAAATAGATTTTAGGAGGTTAAACCCACAAGAAAGGCAATTTATCAAGCCTAGCGTAACATAGTGGAATCTCTTAATGACAGCAAAGCTACCATGGCTCTAAAAACGTTTGGCAGTGTTCACTTTGGAATGTTTTGTTGCACGCTGGAAGAGTGGCTCTCAAGCTTTTATAATCATACCTCATTGGGAGGAGACAATGTGTAGGCAAACAAGCAGATGATGACACTGAGAGTATTGCAAAATACAGTGGGCATGATATGTCACAAAGGCAGTGCTACCTTCATGACATATCATGTCCATGTCTAGTCCCGAGTGAGATATGGAATTATTTTTTGAGATAATTCCACTGAGGCTGTTATGTTTATAGATTATTCTCAACATGGATAGACGAAAGAGCTGTAGAAATGCCTTAGTATCATCAACACTTAAATTTATACTGTCTTGTTATTTTAGAGTGGGTCATTTTTATACCAGTGGATAAACCTATATTTTCAAAATTAAAACGTCAGCATAATCATGATACTAGGTATAGAGAATTTATAAAATAAGAGCTGTAGAAGCTAATTATCAAAAAACATTTTAACTTTATACTTTTATATCTTTATTTTAGAGTGGGTCAATTATGTACTAGAGGATAAATCTATATTTTCAAAATTAAAGGTCAGCATAATCATGACGCTAGGTATAGAGAATTTATATATTAATATTAATATCAAAAAACATTTTAACTTTATATTGTCTTTTTATGTTAGGGAGATCAATTTTATACTCGCGGATAAATCTATATTTTAAACAATAAAAGGTTAACATAATTATGATACTAGGTATAAAGAGAATTTATAAATTAAAAAGGCAAACGTTAGCTTCATAGAAAAGAACATAAAATACAACATATTGACAATCGAAATTTAACATTTTAGGCTCTTTGGCCAGCTATAAAATCTAAACGGTTTAATTTATAACAGTTCGCACTTTCTTGTCTTGTTTTATAAATACCAACAAACTGACTTCAACTTTTGGTTTAACCAGAAGTTAATATCAGTTTATATATATTTAAAAACTTAGACAAGAAAAGTGCAAACCATTTTATTATAAATAAAATGGTTTAGATTTTACAGCTATTTAAAGTGCTCAACATGTCAAATTTTATTTGGGTATACAATATTTCACAAAAATTTGAAAATATATGGTCCAAGGAAGTGAACACACCCTTTATATAGAAAAATGTTAGAATATATAACTTCATTTTACAGCAATAAATTTTTATATTTAACTTTTTTTCATAACCCCTATAGTTGTCCAGATATGATACTGATTGGGCTATCTACAAACCACCCTCTATGTATTAATAATAACAATTTGCAGAACTAAAGCAAACGTTTATAATGAGAGCTATAAAGTTCTGAGTAAAGCTAATTTAATGTTTGTTTTTATAATACGGTAGAGGAACATTTACTGGTAATATGTTGATTGATGGTGATGGAATAATTGAGGAATTAGCTTCTTGCACTTTTGTATCATCAAATATCTCATTCATACTATGTTTGGTCTCTACTTCGGCTATGAGCGAACTACAAATGCTTTGCTGAAATCTAGTACTAAATTTTAGTACAGAAGTAGTATTACAACTTTCTTACAAAAGAAAATTATTTTTAAAATGGTATAAATAGAAATTAAATCAACAGCAAAACCAAAATTCTAATTGTTCTTTTAACATTTCTACCTTTATGACTGCCTACTTACATTAACTGTTGAAGAGACATCAGATTTAGAAAGTGTTTTTTGATCATCTTCAGAAAATTCAGATCCTGTCCTATTAGGGTCTTCTGATATATCATTCAAATTGTCATCTGAACCGCTAGTAGTATTAGAAACAAATGATAAACTTGGAGAAGAGGGTTTGGCTTCGAAGCTTTTATTTAGTAAATCTTCGTGTACATCTAAACCACTGTCTGGAGTTGAAGTTATTGAATCTACATTCTGCAAATTGTTTACTGTTTTAAGCTCTTGTTCTAAGTGATTCTCCTGTAAAAACTCAACAGGTTTTTTAGTAAAAATGGTTCTTTAAGAAGCTGGTATTGCAGTCAGCATTTGGGAATTATCCACCTCCTTTTTTATTTCTCCATAGTTAAATTCTTATGTTGTAAAATGTATAATATAAAGATTACTGAAACAAGTTAAATTGCTGTTATTTAAAATGTTCATTTTGACATCAGATTTTAAAAGTGATGTTTCGTTGTCCTCGTAAGGTAAATATTCAAAACCTGACCTATTAGGGTCTTGTGGTATATAAGTCAAGTTGTAATCTAAACCACTAGTGATATTAGACACAAATGATGAACTTGGAGAAGACTGTTTCGCTTTGGACCTTTTATTTAATATATCTTCGTTTAAGTCCCAACTACTGTTCGGAGTTGAAGTTATTGAATCTAGGTTCTGAAAATTGTTGTTTGCTGTTTTTACCTTTTTCTCTAAGTGATTCTCCTGAAAAAAACTTAAAAGATACTTCAGTCAATATTTGGGAGTTATCCTTATAGATTTCTTTGTCTTTATAGCCAAAATTTTCAGTTGTAGAGTTGCTGTTATTCATATTTTGTGGCAACAAAAATATTTTTTTTATTTTTCGCATAGCTAAAAAATTTTATTAAAAATTTAAAGAAATTCATCAGCATTTTTTATTTTGTTTCCATTTTTAGGGGTCAGCCCCAGTATTTGAAAGTGAGTTTTAGAGGTACCCTGATATATCATTCAAATTGTCACCTGAACCGCTAGTATTATTAGACACAAATGATAAACTTGGAAAAGAGCTTCTATTTAGTACATCTTCGTTTACATCTAAACCACTGTCTGGGGTTGAAGTTATTGAATCTACATTCTGCAAATTGTTCACTGTTTTAAGCTCTTTTTCTAAGTGATTCTCCTGTAAAAACTTTTTGAGTAAAAACGGTTTTTTAAGAAGCTGGTATTGCAATCAGCATTTGGGAATTATCCATCTCCTTTTTTACTTCTCTATAGTTAAATTATTTTGTTGTAGAATGGATAATATAAAGATTTCTGTAACACGTTAAATTGCTGTTATTTAAAATGTTCATTTTGACATGATATTTTGAAAATGATGTTTCGTTGTCCTCATAAGGTAAATATTCAAAACCTGACCTATTAGGGTCTTGTGGCATATAAGTCAAGTTGTAATCTAAACCACTATTGATATTAGACACAAATGATGAACTTGGAGAAAACTGTTTCGCTTCGGACCTTCTATTTAATATATCTTCGTTTAAGTCTTAACTACTGTTCGCCGTTGAAGTTATTGAATCTAGGTTCTGAAAATCGTTGATTGCTGTTTTTACCTCTTTTTCTAAGTGATTTTCCTGAAAAAAACTCAAAAAATACTTCAGTCAAGATTTAGGAGTTTTCCTCATAGATTGTTTATAGCCAAAATTTTCAGTTGTAGAGTTGCTGTTATTCATATTTTCTGGCAAAAAAAATATTTTTTTTATTTTTCGCATAGCTAAAAAATTAATTAAAAATTTAAAGAAATTCATCATCAGCATTTTTGATTTTGTTTTCATTTTTAGGAGTCAGTCCCAGTATTTGAGAGCGAGTTTTAGAAATACCCTGTAGAGTGGAAAAAATTACTTTATACAAAAAATTAAATAAAGACATGTTTCACGATTTTTCAAAATATGTTTCGTTCAATTCATAGAATTGAAAAAAATAAAGTATCTACGCCTGTAACCTTGGACGCTCTTATTTAATAATAATTATTATTACTGCTTTATTTTAAATTATTTCAATCACAAAAAGGTATCAAGATTACAGCTCGTGGTCAACAGAGCGTGTAATGTAGATGCCCTAGCTCAATTAGCCCGGAGAGTAGGGCGTGGGAAAAATTAAGAAATCTTAAAGAAAGAACCTCGGTGGCTCAGTGGTAAGAGAGCCGGCTTCCACCCGGAAGGTGCGGGTTCGAGACTTGGCGTAGCCGGCACTTTTTAAATAAAGAGTGCTCGATATGCCTGGTCCGGTACCTTCCCGAGATGCCTTTGGTCGTTGGGATAATACATTAACGACTCTGTTCGTAGACTTGGGTCGACTGCGAACAGTAACAAGGCCTCTTACTCAACACATACACTACACGACACAACTGCGTAGAAGGCAACGGGAAACCACTACGTAGAACGCATTCCCTAGGATAATGGTCTAGTGTAGTGCATTCAAGAAACCATATACATCTTAATATAAGATAGGTTTCAAGGCACTCACTGACCATCGCCAACGCCCGAATATGGGTACGGCACTTGAAGAAGAAAGAAAGAAAAAAAAAAATAGCGCCACTAATTTATTACGACTTAAATTGGAAAGCCCCTTGATCTTCGCGGCACTTGCTTCCTCTTGATACTTTAAAAGAAATTTTAATAAAATCTAAAAAGTTATTCGGACAGAGAAAAAAGTGAGCTAAATAAAACACACAAATAAAGTAAAAAAAATCTATTTATCCGTTACGGTACAGAAGAAAAATATAAACAATAAGTGTGTTATCAGTTATGGTATAAAAGAAAGCACCTGGAAGTTCTGAAGCGCTCCTAACTTCAAACTAGGCCCGTGACATGGGATTAGTCCCGAGTCTTGAAGTTAAGTCCGTGACTTGAAATTATGTCTGTGACTTGCATTTGCAATTAGCCTCTGACTTGAAATTAGGACTGTGACTTACAGTTGGCCTCTGACTTGAACCCTATCCAATAGGGTCACTCAGTTCTAGTCAGAAAGTGCTTTCACGTGCCAAGTACAAGGGCATGGAAAATGGCGGTCTGGTCCAATCTTCAGGTAAAATCCTCTCTTAGAGAGATTTTCTAGCACGAAAAATAACACTAACAGTGCAAACTATAATGTGCCCGAAAAACTATTGCGGTGTTGAGGAAAAATCCCGCTAACAGATTTCCAAGATTTTCCTGGATTATTTCCTCAGACTCGCGCTGAAGACTTGTGGGTTATCTGCAGGTGACCAGAAAAGTGAAAAATGTGTTCCCCCAGCTTCCTTTCGATCTAAAACTTTGGTTAACTAAGGTGGCGGAATACCATTGGCTAGAATATGTCAGGTGCTAACAACCTTGCCAAAAGAGCACATAGTCGGAATAAAACAAGGATATGATTAACATGTTAGTCAAGAAAAACGACTCTCCATTGGTTGAGAAAGATACAGTAAATAATGCAGGAATACACTTGGCAACAGCAAAAAAGATGCCTGCGCTCTTGATAAGAGGAAGTACCGGATCGAGGGTTTCGAGAATAAGTTAATATGGAAGTCTTAGCCGAATAGATCCGAAAAGTTCCGAGACGACGCAATAGTAACATTGACAGAAACAACTAACCTGAAATTTAAAAGCAACGCCTAGGCGAAATGGAAACGTAAATAAACAAATAATATTTAATTAATTAATCTAGTTAATGGAAAAGGACCACTCAGAAAAGTCAAATATTAGTCCGGAGTAGAGTACCAAAGAGTCAAAAAAAATGATGTGCTAATGCAGGAGTAGTTAAATGCCATAAAAATGAAACGTAAGTTGAGTTTAATTTAATGGAATTTTCCCAACTGTATAAACTCATTATTTAACCTTAAAATAGGAATTTATTCACACAATTATTAACTATTTATTTTAGGAAATGCATCAAACGCGGACGTAACGAAATTTCAGTTTATAATAGGTTCCAAGTAATTATGCAACTATGGACAAAACAAAAGTCGATCTGAATTTCGGAACATCAAACATTGATAGAAATTATAAGAAGGCTGTTGTTTATATAGTCTCAGGAAAAAAAAAAGGTAAGAATATTAATATTGAATCGAGAAATACCTTTGGTTTATTTATGTCTAACTTAAATGAAAATACCTTTATATGTTACATATTCACAGCAAAAGGGAACACGAATAATAAAATGTAGATTTAAGAGAAAGTATGAAGTGGTGTATATATAGCATCTATAGTCTAAAAATAATCCTAGGTATATCTGAAAAGAAATATTTATTAAGGTAACCTTTTTTTTTAATACAAGTATTTACAGTTCAAAATTAATACTTAATATCGACTTTATATCAAAGAATTTATTGGGGTACTAATGATTTGGTTTTTTTTTATAGCGACAGAAGAGTTATACAAAATATACGCTCGAATCTAAAAATGCAGCATATCTAGCCAAGGAAAACGAAAATCCCAAGACTTGTATAAAGGACTCGAAAACAGGGTTTCAAAATTAATAAAATTTAATTTATACCTACTCTGTAAAATATATGGGAAATAAATAGTTTGTCTAAAATGCTATTTGAAATTTTTCTTATACAGTATATAATTATTAAATTCGGCAAAATTAAATAAATCCAACAATTATATTTGAACTGATTTTTTTTGTCGAAGTCTATGATTCGAACGCTAAACTTGTACCATTTACTGAAAATTATTCCTTTATAACTTTAGTTTAGATATAGGTACAAAATTAACTACTTATCGAGATGATGAATTTATATTTCGCGTAAATATGAACAATGTAACCGCTTCTAATAACAAAACTTCTAAAATCCAAGCAAATCAAACCAACAAGGCGTACATATTAATCACTAAACTCAATACTAAAGTAGTAGATTATAATATTAAATTAATCATACAATGAAATGCACTTATAACAAAATTAAACTGTTACACGCCAATGAATTTTACAATATTTTCAGTGTTCAACCTCAACTATTACCACTTTTAATTTAACTGATATGATTAAAACTAAACAAAAATCCAATCCCTGGAGACATTCACATAAACTACTTTTAGTGCAAAATTTGAAATGAATCTGTTTGACCATTCTCAAGTTATACTCGGCTATAATTTTGTTTACATACACAAACATTTTTTTTCTAAAGTAAGGATCTAGCTACTGGAAGTTACTACCATATAACTATATGTGTGTATAAGCTCTGTAGTATGTGTGTGGGGGTATCCGTTACGTAGAAAGTTCCGGGTAAATACCAAGTTTAGACTGTCCTAATGAACGTCCTTTGTGCTGTAAAAAGAAAATACAAATTAAACATGTCTTAATTTTTTTTTTTTAAATATAATTAATTGTTTATCGCAAGAAATGTTCTTATAAAATTGTCGCAATTTTACAACAAATAATAAAAATATATACACACTCTTGGTGGAAATCCAAAAGTCCATAAAAATTTCTCTTCACCTGTGTATACAACATGCCGAACTTCAATACGACCGTAGAAGTATCATAGTAATATGAATAGAGTTTTTACCTTTAACTTTAAACACACTGTGTCTTAGATATTGAATTAAGGATACAATTTTAGGGGAATATTCTATAATATCTTATTAATACTCAAAGATCTATTCCCTGAAATCTTTTACCCTATTTTTCTGACACCCTCCATATTTTAACTTTCGACGTTTAGTGTGTGTCCAATATTGGTAAACCTACAAAAAACGCTAACATGAGGACAATTTTATCCATAGTGGCAAATTAATGTGCAGTCTTAAATACCCCCAAATATCCATTTTTCAGTCAAATATATACAGCTGATGACATCGCCATTTTAAATATTTATTATTAAAAATGTATTAATTGCACTCTTAATATCGATTTTTAATCAAATCTGCATAAATGTTAAAATTCTCTCGCAATATTGGCATTCCTACTCTGGTTTTTTAAATATTTACTAAAAATTTATGATATGTATATCAAATACTCCCAGAGTCAAATCTATAGAAATGTTAAAATTCCGCCGCCTTGTTGTCACCACCATCTTGAATTTTTACATGTTGACAAAAATTCATGATGTGCAGTCTTAAATACCCCCAAATGCCGAATTTTAGTCAACTGAATTTTAGTCAAATCTGCATACATTTTAAAATTAGTCTACCTTGTTGGAGCCGCCGTTTTTAATTATCAAATATTGACTAAAATTTCGTAACTCTCACTCTTAAATACTCATAGATACCGATTTTTCAGTCGAATCTGTACAAATGACAAAATTCGTTCCTTATACTGGAGCCGCCATTTTCAATTTTATTCTGCCTTTTTAAATAATCCGCACAAATGTTAAAATCCGGCCTGCATGTAGACACCGCTCTTTTGAATTTTTAAATGCTGAGACTAAATTTCCCTAGGCACCGATTTTCAGTATAATTTACACAAGTAACAGTAAATAACAAAATTTGACGGCCGTATTGGCGCCACCATTTCCAAATGTTGACTACAAAAATTCGGATCTTTTATATCCCAAAGTATATCTGAAAATAACTGCTACTTGTGGAAGTGGTGAAAAATCCGTTACAAGATTTGAACCAGAGATACAAACATACACTCAAGTGAGTAGTGAAGCTAATAAAAGCGTGTTAAAAACTTAATGGCTTGATTTTAGATAGTGAAGTGGGGGAAGAAATTCGTCTGTTATGCATCACACACCGTGTTGCCAAACGATTATTTCTTTAAAATTTGTAGGTAATTAATGATGAAGTGAAAAAACAATTTCATTTTTTCGGGTGCGATTTCATGATTTGCGATGTGGTTTCGTGATTTCTAAATCTTAATATAATTTCACAATTTAATTTAAAAAATATTAGAAGTTTACAATATCACAGCAGTCTGTCACAACATAAAGTCCCCCCTTGAAAGCCTGCAGGGTTTCAAAGGATATCCAAGATAAATCTGTAAATACGTCAAACACAATTATTGTTCAGTTTTATTCCGTAAAACACAAAGCTTTATTACAGGTCGTTTAATCTGACTAAAATCAGTTTTGATAGTCACAGTACGGATTATTCGTCTTTCCCAGCAAATGTCTTTAAAACTCTGTCTATTGACCATTTGAGGGGTGGGAGGCCATCATCCTTAACTAAGACTAAAACACCAGGTAGTACTAGCTGTTGAACGTTTTCCTTACATTTGACCCGTTGCTGAAGATGTGAGATGTATTCCTTTGCCCACCTCGACCAAAAATGTTAAAGAAGTTGTTGAAGTCTTTGGAATCTTGACAGGTAGTTTTCCTTTACTTCAAGTAATGGGCGATCTGATATATTAGTTAATGGTTCACCGATAAGAAAGTGTGCTGGTGTGATTGGGTTGAAGTCACTAGAGACTTGTGACATCGGATACAGTGGTCTTGAGTTGAGGCAGGCCTCTATTTGGTAGAGTAGCGTACAAAATTTTTCGAAAGTTAAAGACGTGTCACCAATTACACGTTTCAAATGATATTTAACAGATTTGACACTTGATTCCCAAATGCCTCCGAAATTCGGTAGTTAAGTCGCTGACGACTTCTAGATGTATTGGTTTACTCACAAAGCACACAAAAAGTTAGATATAGGTCTTTGTTGTTTTAAGGTTGCACCCCTTTTTATCGCGGAATAAAAAGGGGCTAGTATAGTCAAAGCCAGAAACGGAAAAATGTCGAATGGGTGTAACTCGTGAACTAGGAAGGTTGTCCATTAGGTATTTTTCTGGCTTATTTTTGAATCTAAAACAGCGTACACAATCATGAACAACCTTTTTTACTAGATTGCATCCAGAAGCCTAGAATAGTCTCCATGCACTTGCCGCTAGATGGTTCTAGCTATTTCCAGTGGCGCCTATAATTTCGAGCATTTGTTCTCATTTCTATATAAATGCATTGCGTTGAATTTGAATTATTATTTCGAAGTAACGATGGCGAGCAAAAAATGAAAAACAATTCGAAGCGGTGCACGTGAAGTTATTGCGAGCGTTATAGAGGCTGAAAATAATAGTTTGACTATTCCAATTCAAAATCGAACAGAACACGCTGCATTTTACACTGGTGTTTCGGAAAGTAGTATAAGAAAAATTCAAAGAGAACATAATGATCGCTCATGTTCTACTTCACCTTTAAAATCTCCTGGCAAAAAAAGACCCCGATTATCATACAAAAATAAAATTAACGATGGTGATTTTCAAGTAATTCGACGAACAATAGAGAATTTTTATATAAACTTGAAGAAGGTTCCGACCTGCAAACCTCTACTTCGTGCTGTAAAGAACAGAATAGATTTTCCGTACGGGTATAAAACCTTAAATCGACTTTTACGATCAAATGGTTTTGTTTGGCGCAAGTGCCTCTTTGAAAGAAGCTAAGCTTCTTTCAAAGAGGCAAGAAGTGCTCGTGGACCAGCGTGTAGAAGTCTGAAATATTCATCTTGAACAATTAAAGTTTTGTAATTAGGATAAATAATGGATGTTTTTTAGAAAATGTGGAATTTGAATTTTGCAATCGTCCACCAACCAGAATTAAGTGATTGTCTTTGCCAATAAATAGGTTTAAACCTAGAAGTTTACTTTTATTTGAAAGTTTTCCATTTTGTTAGTTACTGATAGTCCTCAAAAAATAATTTTGTTGAGCAGTTTTAATAAGGAAATTAAGTGACTTGTTTAGTTCATCAGTAGTTAAAGTACCAGTTTGGCGAAGATCTTTTGGTACAGAAATGTTATTAAAGAAACGAAGAACATATGTAAATATTCTTTTTAATTTTGTTAAAGAGGAATATTTGGTTATTTCGTCAAAAGGAACGTTTAAAGTATGTAAAGTCAATGATTTTATAGATGTGTTTGGAAGCTTACTAAAGACTAAGAACTTTAATTCACGAACGTAAGAAGGCCATTTACTTTTGTGAGATCTAAGCCAAGTAGGACCATGAAACCAATGTTTAGAATTCAGCAAAGTGGAAAGATTTACTCCTCTAGATAGTAAATTGGCTGGGTTATTCAGTGTGTTTTTTCCAAGAATCGGGTTAGATAGTCCTTGAATCTGAGAAATCCTATTGGCCACAAAAGTTTTTAATAAATGAGGTGAAGTGTGAATCCAAGAAATTACTTTGTCAGGTAGTTCTGTGAGCAAGAGAGCGCCACAAACTTCAAGCCTCGGTATAGTAATAAACTTTAGTGGGGCTATTCGTGTCTTGGCACAGCAAAGGTTAGAAGTATAGTTATAGTCTTATCGTGCGGGTCCAAAGGTCACCAACATTATGAATCAAATCAGAAAACACAGTGAATACCAAAATGTTGTGTGATTCTTTTATCAAGCTATTAAATCTCGGTGGGCTATTTACAAATATACAGGGAGAAAGAAAATAGTTTTTTTTATTACATTACGCAATATTATTAAGATAGCCACTTAATATTATTTTATATATTAAATGCCGAGGGACTAAATAAGAAAATTCGCTAAATATATATTTGGTTAAAATTTTTTGGTTGGCAAAAACAAAAATACACAACATGGCAAGCGCCTTGATAAAGTCGGAAGGCGGTTCGAATCAGTGGAACAATCAGGATATGTTCTGTTTAAACAGCCACTTAATGAAAGTGAGATTTTTTTATCAATCACCAAAAATTATGAGCACCGCTTGACATAAAAATCTAACCACTTATACAGTGTCATTTATTTATATGCGGGCCAACCCTGTGCAAAGAAAGCTTGTTTTTTTTGTATTTTGATAACAAACAAATTTTATTTTGCAAAAATATTATAACATTTTGTTAAAAACACAAGATAATTAGTTATAACTTCCCTCGTGAGATTTCTTCAGATCTTTAGGATTAAGGGTCCCTAGATGCGGAAAAACATGTTTTCTCAGTTCCGTCTGTCTGTAGGTATGTCTGTCTGTTCGCGGCATAGCTAAGAAACTACTAAAATACAGGCTATATATATATATATATATATATATATATATATATATATATATA